>JANRGV010000001.1:70133880-70148841 GCA_024734035.1 Alethe castanea
GGTGTCGCTGGCGCCGGGGAGCTGCGCCCTCCCGCGCCGCCCCCGCCCGGGGAACCCCCGCCCCAGCCGCGGCCCCGGCCCCTCGCAGCCCCCCGGCCGCGGGAGAGCAGCCCCGGTGTCCCCTCCGCAGGGCTGCCCACCTCCCGGGAGGATTCCGAGACGCACCGCGGCGGCTGCCGGAGGATGGGCTGCTGAGGCAGAGCAAAAGTCACACCGGAGAGGCGAAGCGGTCCTTTATGCAACTGAAAGGGTGCGAAGATGAAAGCTGAATTTCTTTGGAAGGCTCGATTTTAGTTAATACACATGCTGAGACTAGTGTCAGAGGTACTTTTATGAGGGCAAGCAGTAGAGTTTCCTAGAGGGTTTGTGTAAGACTTTGGAAAAACAACCAAATAATAAAGGGGCTTTACATCCACCTTTAAAGATCATTTTAGTGTTCATAAAAGCTGCTAGGCTAGCTGAAATACTCCCCATCCGCAGAACAACAACTGCAAAGGCAGCAGCAGGACAAGGCATCCTTTCTGCCAACAAATTCGTCTCGATCTTGACCCGAAGTAACCAGGAGAGCAGGTACTCCTGCACAGAATGGGAAGGCAGCAAACTTGCACCAACTCTGATGATGTGTATGTCTGAAAAAGAGAGGGAAACTTGTCCACTTGGGTATGAGAAGGTTATTACCTCTCTAATAGCTCCCAGTAGTAATAACTCCTTTTTGCTGCCAGCATATAGCCCATTCCCTGCCTCGGTTAAATCTCAAGCAACTCCACTAAGCAGAGCTGTGCCCCATTAGTCTGTGGCCAAGCCAGTGAGTGGCAGTAGGAGACTCTAAATCTCATTATCAATCACCTGGGATGCTGCCAGTCCCTCAACAATTAGATCTTGAGATGAAGATTCAGATTATACAGTCAAGATTTTTTGGGTGGGGTTTTTTTTTGTTTTGTTTTGTTTTATTTTTTTTTTTATTTTTTTTTTTTTTCTCTCCAGATTTGCACTAATGATTATTTGCAGAACTAAGGATTTACTGGCTGGTTTTCTGGCCCCGCATTTTTCATATTGATCGTAACATAGTCATTTCAGCATTACAGAAGAAAAAGGGCAGTCGGATCTCTGGAGAGAAGTTGAAGGAAGTTTGAATGCTGGCAAAGTGCCCAAAACAAATGACGAATTACAGCTATGATAAATGAATACTCGGGTGTGTTGGGAAGCCATGCAATGTTGTCCCAGTTTTCTTTATTGCATCTTTGAGCTCATCCTCAGGCTGATGGAACATTTTAAATGTAACAGTTGGAGGAGGCAGGAATGGCCTTTGTCAGCATTACTGGTCAGCCACAGACACTTGGCACATTTCTGACAAAAATAAGGCAAGAAAAACCCCTCAGTACCACTTTTCCCTAACACTAGGATAGAATACTTGCCATAACCTCTGGAAAGTTATCAGAACCCCATTACTGCTTTAAGTATGATTGCAAGAGCAATGACTTCTTGCTAGAATTGAGCTGGTTACTGAATCCATGCACTTACTTCTTGTAGTACATGCACACATCTCCATACCTCTGCTTCAACATGGTATACTTGGAATAGGTCTCATTGCAATCTTAAAGGCTAAATAGATGCCATTTGAAAAGTTTGCATTTCAATTTGACTGTAGTCTGTGAGTTTTTCTCCCCTGAAGCTGGACTGCAGTAAGGGGAAAAAAGTCAGAATGAAATACATATGACAGCTTTAATAGAATGGCAACTCTAATGGATGTCCTTTGACTATTGCATGTACCACAGTACCTTGACAATAAAATAAACAGTACTGTCTATTGTTTAAGCTTATAATTTTGGTTTAATATATAGTACACAATGCAGCACTCCTGTATGACACAGAAAACACAAGAGAATTCTATGACACACAGAGTAAGCACTAGAACAAACCCATGCATTTAATAAATGAACTCCTGAGTCTCACATACACAGCCAAATGGGTTATCCAAACATTGTGTTTACTAAAGCAGATTTGGCTACACACTTTAAATTGTGTCTCATGTGTTGTCTTCTTTCACAGGGGCATGATTTAGTAATGTGCCTGTGACTTACCTTTTCTGAGACCTGTGCAACACAGTGAAATAGGAGAAATTTACATTTTCACTGTCTTATGGTCCCCGCCCCAGTACACAGCGAAACCATGCAATCTGAAGAGTGCTTTTCTGTGCCTCTGAGATTGGAGTTGAGAGAATGTGGCACAGAGTGTGTTCATCAACTCACCTGTTGCAGCTTTCCATGTTTTCGACCACCAGGCTCTTTCAGGAAAAGTGAGAGAAGGTTTCAAACATTCGTATATGAAATGCACATACAGAACAGGTGGATTAAGAAGTGTCTCACCTCCTTCCTCAAAAACATAATATAAAATTGCAATTTTAATTAAAAAAACCCAAACAAATCTAACTATTAAATCTTATGTGAACCATAAAAATCAATTGTTGAATCTAGAGCATTTATTAAGCACAGTTGTGAGTAAGTGTCCTTACACGAAAGAAGTGAATCTTTCCTCTCCAATACTTCTCCCTGCCACTAGACTGTACATAATTCTAATACCATACAGAGTAAAAAAAAAAATACCTGAAAATGCAGCATGCTGAGTTGTTTTAAAATTTAGAGGCTTTCTGAGAGATGAAAGAAGCATTTTGCTATCACTGTTTGAACAAGAGAATTTTGTATGCTGCAAGGTATTTACACTGTTCTCCTACAAGGAAGACTTTGAAGATGAAGCATTATATATGGATATTGTTTATGTGTTCATATAGCTTTCTGTCACGCAGGACTGAAACAAGACATGAGTTACAAGTTTTCTAAATGATAGAGGTGAAGGAGCAAGAGAGGAGAAAGCAGGAAAACAACTATTTTCCACTTTTATGTTATTGCATGCCATACAACAGCTTTTATGTTTCTCTCTTATATCCCTGCCTCACTTTATCCAGCTCTGTTCATTATTCTTCTGACAAGAAAAAAAGGGTTTGGATTTTGCAGGTGTGGACTGTGTGTGGTGTCACTTCAGAGGTGGCTAACAAGAAACACTCTTTACAAATACTAGAATGGTATATTTGCACCAAGAGATGTTGGAGGAATTGATATGATGGAATTTTTGTAGCACCTCTGTGACCTTTTTAAAATACTGAGTGTTTATTTAACCATTGATTTGCTTTTGTAGTTAATCGTGACCTAAATGGTATTGGTTTGTATTGTGCAATAAATCCCAGCTTTTTAAAATACAGCAATTGTTAAGGGCACTTAAAATAGAATCTATTTAAGAAGGAAAAAAAAGTGAATATTAACTAAAAAGGATTCCATATGCCAAACAATAAAATGAATCCATGACCCAAAAGCAGTAGGTTTCCAAAGCAATAAAACAATATTGCACATTGCTGAAGAAGTGACATAGCAAGACAATGCATCTATAATAAGAATGGTGAAAGGAATATGTGCGGTCATAAAGTCACATCCATCTCTGTAAAATGTTACTAAACCAGTAATAGGAATAGCTTTCAAGTTGTCATGTCCACAGGGAAGAATATCAGCTGTACTTGCAGCCAAGAAAGCCCAGACTGTTACGTGCTACAATGGTGAAACCGCTGAATGCTGTACAGTCTGTTTGAAAAGCATGTATGCACACAAAATCCAGTGGGGAACTTAGTAAGGCTTCAGCACAGGACACAAAGATGTGTATATGGCTGTACTTGTTCTGCCACATGTATACAGATGTACGCCAGAACCTCCCATTCAGCAGGCTCCAAGACTTTCCATGACTTTCTCTGTCACATGCTTTTCTTTTGGTCTTTACTCTCTTTTTCTTCCAAGGAACCAGTGATGGGTCACCAAGCCTTGATCAGGAGTAAGGCCTGATTTTAATCCTTCTGAAGGGGTTATCTGAGCTTAAAAAAACTTTGTAAAGTTTTCCTTCCTCAAAAAAAATTCCCTCTTTCTTTGCTCTGCTTCTTTTCTTGTTTTGCCTTACTCAGTCACTTAATACAGTGATTTATCTCTGTTGCTTATGCAGTATGGGGAAGGCCAATCTGACACGGCTTTCTTCTTAGTCACCTTTTCTTCTATATAAATTAAAGAAAATCTTATTCAAGCATGTATTCAAATCTGGCGGCCATCTGAAAGTACAGCCTTGTTTTGGGCTACCTCCTGCTCTTTAAAATAAAGTCTTTGTCTCTGCCACCTCTCCTTAAACTTAATTATCAGTTTATGGTTTTAGTCTTATTTTAATCTGTTGTTTCCTGTAAGGTCTGTAAGATTCAACATCTTCTTTCTCAATGGCTGTTCATAAGGAAGAGATTAAATTGAATATGGACTTCTATTTCTACTAAAAAGACCATGACCATGGTCTACTCCATCAGTGTCTTCAGAAAAGTAATTTGTGGTCTGGAGTCACTGAGGAAAAGACTCTCTTTTTCTCCTGCTGAGAGATGCATCACCTTTCTTTCACACAAGCTTTTAAAACTACACAGGAGCGGCACGGAATCCCAAGAGCAGGAGTCAACTTTGCAGCTCTGGACTTTATTAATTTAGTTTGAAACCTGATTTGGTTTCAAGATAGCAGTGAAAAGTTTATGGAGTCCTCAAAATTCACGTCTCAAAATGTCATCTCGAATGGAGGGCACCAGGAGACTTGCATGGCTGAAAGCCTCAGAGGGAGCTGCCAAGGAGCTGCCATGTTATCTTGGCCTCTCCCCACCATTCCATTTTGTTATTTTTATCAGAGCATGTGGAATTTCCAAATGAAAACAAATGAAAAATACATGCAACTGTATTATTAAAACTCTACCTACTCTTAACAAATTTTCTCCCACAATATTTCTAATGGAAAGCTGATGAGCAGATTTTCTGCTCTTCCAGGCATTTTCTAAACCAATTCTGAATATCTCTAACTGCACCACTTAGGTAAAAGGAGGGAATTATTTGCTGTGGTACCTGTGCCACAGGATATGAAGTGTGTACTATGGACAAATCACAGGTAGGATGCTGGTTGGTAAATACGCAATTGTCAAATTGCTGCTACACCCTTGTCTGCAGTGAGACAACTGTAGGTAATTGAAGGGTTGTCTTCTCACCATGCATGATGACAGGGGCTAATAGAAAAGAAATAAAGTGAAGAAGGAAAAACACTTCAGATGTCTCTATATGAATAGAAAAAGGAACAGGCTTTTATTGTCAGAACTTATGTCAGTGACGTCTGTGCTTGGGCTGCTTTTCCTGCTTGCTCTGAATGTCACAATACAAAATGCAGCATAACTCTGATTGCCCAGCACTGTTCATGTTCTCTCTATGGGAACTGAGCAGGGATTTTTCTTTGAATATATCATTTACAGCTTGCTACAGCAATTCTGCAAAGTCAATACATATCCTTAGCACAAAGCAGAGAATGAAGGGCATTATGGAGAAAGAGAGAAAGATACTACATTGACAGAGAAAGATGAATTCCACTGCACAAACACATTACAGGTTCCATTCAGAGGAATAAAATTACTTTTTTTTAAACAGAAAGTATTTTTCAAAATACATTTAATATGGTTATATTTAAAAAGATCTTGTGTGCAGCTTATATGTCACTACTGACAAACTCAGGCACTGAATTATCATATGATTATCTATTGTGCAAAGAAGATCTATTTATTGATTCGAGTCAGATGTATTTGCAAGGCAAAGTTTGTAGACACAGGTAATATTTTTTATTAGACCAACTGATTAGAATGAAAAGATAGATCAGGAACACAAGCCCGTCGCAGAGTAAAAAAGAGTGTTTTTTTTCCCTAGGTGCTCAAACTGGCTAAATAAAAGATGTTATTTCTCCTGGCAAACTTAGCTGCTGTTACAATCTTATATCACCATGACTGTTACAATGCTGTTGCTTATGTAATTATAAAATTCCTATCTGAAAACCTGGTTACTCCTCTGCATTATTAATAGCATCTATAATTTTTTCACTATTGTATTGGGAATGCATTTAGACTAAATCTTCTCCTGACCACTTGAAATAATCAAATTGTAATGTACTAGTGTTGAGGAAGGGTATGGAAAGCTATTTTCAGCCACAGAGTGTCTGTTCTAGAAGTGGTGTGCTAGAAAGCAGCCGACCCTTGGGCCTGCAGAAGGTATACCTGTCACTCCTGTGTCTTACTCCTACAGGTACAAAAAGAATTAGGAGCTGATCTGCCACCTTTATTTTTCCTTGAGATCACGGGCCTTGCTGGGAATGGCTTGGATCTTCTGAGAGGACTTTAGGACTAAGAAGGGAGTAAATGAAAGATACCATGAAAGGTAGTGTTTAGGATTTTCAGTGGGTGCTTGCCTTGAGCTTCAGAAATGCACCCGAGCTAATCAGTTTTCTCAGGGAAGGGAACAGAGCACGGGACATTGCTGGGGGACAAACATGGGTGTGCTGGATGTCTTTGCAGAAGTGCCTCTGGGTGCTTTGAAGAACACTCCCTGACCTCCTGCTAGCAGTGTGGTGGGAAAAATGCCGAGCTGTCAACTACATCAATTAAGAGAAGTTTCAGTCTTTTCTCATCCCCTCACAATCCCCACTGACAGGCAAAAATTGAACACATCCTTGACTCTAGACGAGAGGAATCTATTCTGTAGTGTGCTGCAGGCATGATCAAGACAAATTGCACCTATATTTTGTTTGAACCCATCACAATACAACATAACAAGGCTTTTCAATTACCTCAACAAGCTACCAATACAACTTTATCATTTCAATTTTTCATCCTTTTTCTCCAACTCGGCATTTCTTCTATATATCACCGTAAATCTCATCAGTTCCAGCCCAGTTTAGGCTAATAAATTTCAGTTACCAGCTCCAGCCTAATGAAAAGGGGAGGTTTGCAGTGAAGAAAGGCAAAGGCAGAGGTTGTTTCCTCAGGGCTGGAGCTCACCCCTCTGACCAGGGCAGTGGCTCATCCATCCCCATCTCCCTGGGGATGGGTAGGGCACAGGGAAAGGCAGAATTCCCAAGTCCTGTTGAAGTCAGAAGAGCTGCAGGGTTGGGCTTCCCTCAGGAACAGACCCGTTTGTCCCCCTAAAGCCAAATTTATGCCATGGTTTGAAACACAGGGTGCCTGAACACAATCTTAGCTGGCACATGTAGGGCCACAACACAGACCAGAGCTGTGACTCAGTACTGGGGCAACACATTTCACCAAAGTAACTTTTATGGTCTTGTGGCATGCTATTCCTGTCTTCAAGGAGGAGGACAAGTTAAGCAGGAAAACACTAGTTTGCATATTAGCTGGAAATGCACTGAGATCCCAACAGACAAAAAAACTAATTTTGTACCATAATCATGTTTTCTTCTAAAAGACACTGATAAAGCTTAAATATTTCAAAGATTTTATGGATACACAGAAAAGGCAAACAGGCTGAAATAATTCTGCGAACCAGCAGACTTACACATTTATTAATTCAGACTAAAATTTGCCATCTGCAACTGAACATTTTACTAAATAAATCCCACAAAATAAAAATTATTTTAGCTAAGAATCTTCATGGCACTGCTTTTTAAGTTCTGTTACTGAAATAGCTCCACTGTAAATTAATATTTACAATAAAAGTACGCTCATAAAAGTTCCAAAGCATTTTCTAGCAACAGTCTGTTCAACTATTTAGTGATTCAAAAGCAAACTCTCCCAGAAAAGCTCCATATCAGCGCAGCACATAAAATACAGAAATATATGAAAAATGACAAAGGCAGTATGTTACTTTTGAGGTGACTCTAACTTGATTGCTAAGCTGGTTGAAGTAGCTTTTCATAAATGAAATATGTCCTCAGTTTTCCTAGAATAGATAGAATAAGAGCAAAGTCAACAAAATGTCTCATCTTCGTTTTCCTTTGAAGACATTATTTTCTCTGGAATATAGTAAAAATCTGAGTTCAGCACACGTTAGCTAATTCTGAGGCACATGTTAACAAGCAGATACATAAGGGGCCAATTTACATACTTACAGGCAACTGAAACTTTGTTTTGCATATGCAAATACACCTGCCCGGGGTAAGAAGTGGGCTTTCCAGTGTACCTGGGTGGGAGCTGGGTTTACAGGCATTGAAAAAACAAAGTCTGATCTGCTACTACTGTCACTGTAGCTGTCATCACAGCACAGTTCAGGCAGAAAACCTCAAGACACCTATCAGACCAAATCCTGTGGACCTTACTCAAGCAAAAAATCTTGTTGATGTCAACAAACATTTTCCCCAAAGAACCTGTACACAACTGAGCCTTTTTTGTACATGCATATTTTAGTATCATTGAATATCTGCAAGAAAAACAAAATAGGTTTGTTCTTTAAGTCAGGGATCGAGACATCAGGGAATGAAAAATCAAAAAAAAACAACCCTTCCAGAAAGGGACTAGTTTTATAATTTTAGGATATGTTAGAAGGCTCTGAGTTTTCCAGATGAGTAAAGAGAACTGTTTGAAGAGCAAGTTCCTTTAAAGATAAGTCACAATGGTCAGAAAAAGCAGTATTAACCACTCAGAATTTTATTTCCTTTTAAACAATATTTCTAATATGAGAAGCATGCATTTAATATCCAAAAGGTTCAAAATGGTAACCGTTGGTCAATAAATCTGCCCCTTGTGTGCTTTTTTAGGACTCTGCCGAAACCAGGGGCTGTTCTGTCAGAAACATTGTGCCCTTAGGGCATAATTCTAGCTCTGGTCTGTTTGCTGGGGACAACAACTTCAGTTTACACATCTGGCTACCTCACTACCGGGGACCTCAGATTTAGAGTTTTAAGGTAAACCAACCATGATAAACTGAGAGTGGCACAGAGAGTTTCACCCTTGAGAGCCCCTTTGGGTCAAAGAGCTGAAGAGAAGATCCCAGTCACCTTCTGCAGAGGAAGGGTACCTGCTAGAGATATCTAAGGGGAGCAAAGAGAACATTTTCAGGAAGCACCTTACTGGTTGTCATAGTCAGAGCCCTGCTTAAAAATCATAAAAATGAAAGAGTTTCTAGGGACCTCAGCCTGCTTTCAAATTCAGCAGACAGTTTTAGCAATAATACAGAGAAGACAGGACATATACAAATGGTTTCAGAAATGCTGAAACAGTCCCCAGTCCGAAACAGCACTGCACGTTTGAAGGTAGGATTTGTGTTTGCTTGGAAATGAAAGACTTTTGGGAAACAAAATTAAAAGATAAAAGATAAAAAATTTCCCAAGGACTTATAAATGAAATAAGGCATTTGTTTTTAAAGTATCTGTAGAAGTGATATCATTCTAACAAACTCTATCAGCTATTAATTTATCATAATGTAAATGGTTTAATTAATGTTTAATGATACAGCACTTTCCACAGGAACCGATCTCCAAGTACACTTCTTTAGAAGAGGGATATGATACTCTGATAAATACATTTATGGGAGATGGAGCAAATGTGTGGTTCATATAAATCCTTTTAGCTCCAACAAAATCAAGAGACTTATGCTGGTTTCCACAGGTTTACTATCTGCAAATGATATACAAATAACGTATTACCTTAGTGGTTATCTCAAACATCTGTGGATATATATCTTGGTATATTTTTATTTTCCGACAGTATAAACTACCTTTTCAGAATTCCTGTATTGCATTTCTTGAGACAAGTACTTTTAAACTGCACTTTTTGCAGCCTCACCTCCAATGCTTTTTACTCTGAAGGCAAACCTCAGTAGTTTACTAGTTGTTCAGTTAGATAGCAACAATCATGATAGATAAAATGGAGATACAGTAAGAAAATGCAGAGTACTCAATAACACTACTTAATAAGGTAACTTCAAACTGCATGTTCACATGGTTAAAACAAATTCAAAATTATTTAAAAGGTTTGTACCAAGGCATATCTCCTCCAGTTGTACAGCAGTGTAAACACTATGTGTCTCACAGAAAGTAAATTAAAGGTCTGGATAGCATTTACAGCTTTTTTTGCTTGATTTAGTATTTTTCCTTCTCTCGGATGATCTTCCAAGTGTCTTTCTTCCACACAATAGGGAAAGAGAACAAAAGACATTTTCACTTCCAAGGCTGTCCAAAATGTGGAGTTTTAGATAGAGTTTTCTGAGTGCTTTGGGAGGTGCGTCACTCACAGGGCAATTCTTGGCATAGCCATTGGCAATCAAAGAGCAAAGCAGAATGAATTCTGGAGCAAGAAGATGACCAAGTCAAATTCTAACTAGGTGGAATAGTCTGTAGGACAGAATTAATAAATCGAACTATCAGAGTGCTTGGCACAGAAGTGTCTGGCAAGTGGAGAGATATAACTTACTGTAGGTGATAAGATTTTATTTTCTTGAGCTACACCTTTAAATATCAGAAGTTTCTGACTTTTTGCATTGGTCTCTTTCATGTGTTAGCTTTTGAAAATGGAGGGATATTGTTTTCAGCTATAGCAAATTTGCTGCTCCTACAGCTTTAGCTCAAACCTTACCTATACTGCTTTATTGCAATTAAACAAAACACTGAGGTTCAACTTCGGTGTAACTGTTTTCTGAACCAGTTACCTACATGCAAATTTATAATTTGCTTTCAACTTCTTCACTAGTTCCATCACGTGGTACATGTACTTTAGACAATTTAAGCTAACTCAGCAAGCTTGTCTCCTGCAATGCAGGCCCCATTTCCTTCAGTGACAATTTATGTTAATGATAATCAGATGCTTTTTTAATTAACAATGACCTACGAGCATCCTAATATATTTCTCTCTCTCCCTGATGGTGTTTTTTTACAAGACTATGTCACTCTGTTTCATTTGAAACTTGGGGGCTCCTATATCTGTTCAGACAGCACAGGTCCCACAGCCCCTTAATATTTGCTCTCACAGCATTTATGTTCATATGTCCCTGTCAGTGTGCGTAGCTCTAAAAACAGTAGCATGGTGGGGGGCTGAGGGGGAGTTGTGTTGTTCCAGCAGTGCAGAACTGATCCTCACATGTACAACAGCTCTGCAATTGCCCAGGCTGGCTAGACTTCCCACAAATACCTAAAGTGGCTGCATATTACATGTGTGGAAGTAGGGTTGCCTTGGACACACTACCAAAATGGCAAGGTTATATGCTATCAGGAATAGTCATGGTGTGCAAGAAAACCAGCAAAATCAGGCAGCAGAGACATTAGACACACACACATATATATATATATATATATGTGCAAAAGATTACAGCATAAGCTGTAATTCCTTTTATTCCATGTCATATGTATTTTTAAGAAAAAATACTAATTATAAATTCTTTCAGTGCAGAAGGATACAGATATGGATCCTGGTCCCATTTCATTCACAGGAAAACAAAAACGAAAAACCAAACCAAAACCCAGGTTTATAGTTCTGAGTTGTTTATAACTGCTAGAGTTTCTTTTTGAGACCCTTTTTCCCCCTGCACTTCTTGTCAGGGCTGTTGCTACCTAAGAGATAATGTGGACAACTGTCTAAAGCAGAAGATGTCAGAGGGCGGCAGAAAACGTGCCCATATTTCAGTTGTTCCATATCACACTCTGGCATGGCAGTACAAATCTGCTTTCCTCTTTGGCTTTTGCAAACAATGCAGGCCTGTGACCGGGGCTGGCTGAGGCATGCTGGGCTCCTTGCCTTCCCTGTGACAAACACATCAGCTCCCACGGAGAGCAGGACACACATCTGGCTCTTGCAGTTGGGGCTTGGACATCTGCTGCAGGTCAGAACTGTCTAGCAAGCTGTTGGCATCTCTTTGTGCAGTCTGGCTGTATGTAACCAGATCACATGGCTGGAGTGCTGTTCTGGAGTCTCTTCAAAGCAGTTTTCCCACTCAATGCTCTTTCCAAGCCATGGCTATATGGATGCAAAATTTCTCCTTCAGTAGGACTGGATAGGATGTGAGATCACTCGTGTCCTAAGATCCATTTTAACAGGAGAAAGGGAGACAGAGTAGGATGCTGTAAAAGGCTGGTAACTCCAAATTTGGAGAAGTAATTTTATTCTCATATCCATGTATCCTTACTCTAGCCTGTAGATCATCACTATTGGGCTTTGGGTTTTGGACTGCTGTTTTGATAACTGGGGCTGTTTCAATACAGCTCTTGCAAATTAACTTATGATAATGAAGGTTGCAGTTGATGTCATATAATCCAAACCACATCACTGTAACAGAAAGACTTACCTGAGCAAAGAGATTTTGGACTATTTCTAGACAGCAATCAGGCTCTGGAGGAGACAGAAAAATGACTTTTATGGCTGCAGCTGATGCATCGTTTTAGGTACAGGGAATTTTGTTAACCCATATGGGAGCTGTTAAGTGCCTAATCTGGATCACAGGAAACAAAGACACACTTGGGATAAAGGATTAGCATTTCCTTGAAATCTGAAGCTGATACACAGTATGTGTGGGGAGACTGTGTCTCTTGTGGGTGTTTTGTAATCACTGGCACTAGCTGATCATCCAAGCTTAGTTGATGATTCAGATAGCACCCCAAGGTTTTATCCCTCTTTGACAAATCCAGCAGTATCCTTCACAGACTAGTGGTGTACATTAAGCTGTTTTTTCTTTTAATTTGCCTTGGTGATCATGGAAGAACTTGCATAATATGTGAATTTCTGAATAAAAATCTTCTGGGTTTTTTTTCCTAAAGGAAAGGTACACAAACACAGACTTAATGTACCAGCCTGACAATAATTTTATATGAAGCATATCAGAAATTCAGATTATCAACAATTGGCTGTAATTGAAATAGAATTACTGCAGCTAATTCCTGGCACTGGGACTCAGGAGGAGGTATTAACAGCCAGAGAAGGGGCAATCAGAGAACCATAATGACTGAAGATTAAGGACTTCAGACTGTCAAAAAGCTGCACTAGCTGATATGTTATCATTTATTCGGAGTGTTTGGACTGTTATGTGATGAGTAGACCACAGATTTCAATTTTATCTTAAATTCTTCCAAGAAATACTTTGCATTTTGTCAAATCAGAATAAATGACAGAGTTTTCTTTTTTTCTTTTTTTTTTTTTGCCACATCAGTTATCCAAAACATATATAAAATAAAGCTATTCCTGAAGAAAAAGCTGGGAACCTGCTGGGAACTTAAGTATTGTTTCCTGACACCATAGTTGCTTGCCACCCTGAAGGATAGGTGCTGCTGACGGGAAGGGAGAGGAAGGAGACTATGGACAGGCAGTCCTTGGAAGTGAAAAAGGAAATTCAGCAAACTGCACTCCAACTGAGACATGACAGCACATTGGCTAGTAATAGATGTGCCTATTTTCTGTAGCATATTGGCCTTCCCTATTTGCCTGCATTTGGCCCGACTGGAGGTAAACAGAGAGGAAGACATGGGGATGGAGGGTGCCAGAAGCTTGTTTTTGTCTCTATTTTTTCTTGAATTGGGCAACACTGAGAGGCACACATGGGCCTGGAATATTTACACACTGAAATGTGTTCTCTAGATGTTCCTCAAGCTCATCTTTCATCCTACACAATGTTCAAACTTTCACTTCAGCTCCATTAACAGCCAAACACCTATTTTGGATGACACAAATGTTTTGAGTTCTGTTTTGACAAAAGGTGCCAGACTGAATGTGCTAGATAAAAATGTCCTTCATGCACTTACACTTCTGCAGTTGCAAACAGATCTGGCACAGACATCAAAACCACGTTTCGGTTCACCAGAACCACTCTGGAAGAACAGGACAGTTTATTCACTCCTCATGTTCTTTCATACCTCAAATAACTCAGGAGTTAAACAAGCTATGGGTTTAGATTGATTTCATGAACACTAGCATTTCATTGAGCTGAGATACCAATTTATGGCCATCAGGGGTCCAGGACCTTGGCAGATGGGTTTTTTTGTTGCAATAATAAAGATCATTAAGGATACTAAAAGCTACAGATGAAATCCAGTTGGGCAGGTAAATATTATATATTAATGTGAAGACATATGAATGTGAAGGAAATTTATACAGCTCACTCCATACAGAAAAGTGAAAATAAGATTTTGACTTTCTGCCCTCCTTCTTTCTTTCTTCCTCCCTTCCTTCCCTTAGCACACTATTTCAGCTGGAAAGGACCTACAAAGATCATCTAGTCCAACTGCCTCACGAGCTCAGGGCTGATCAAGCTAAAGCATGTTGTTAAGGGCATTGTCCAAGTGCCTCTTCAACGCTGACAGGCTTGGGGCATCTACTACCTGTCCATGAAGCCTGTTCCAGTGTCTGACCACCCTCTTGATAAAGAAATGTTTCCTAAGGTCCAGTTTGAATCTCCCTGGGCACAGCTTTGAACCATTTCCACGTGTCCCACCACTGGTTACCAGGGAAGAAGAGATCAGCATTCCCTTTTTACTTCCTCTCCTTTCTACCTACCTTCATTCCTGCCTGCCTTCCTGCCTTGTTAAGTAGCCAGCTAGGAAAAGGGGCTTGTACCATTTATGATCTTGCCTTCCATAACAAACCTGAAACATCCAAATTTTTTCATACCTTCAACACTAAATTTCTTTCTTCACCTGATCACACACAGGCTTTAATGAGAAGCAGTTTTGCCTTTGGAACTGGAATACATTCTTCCCTTTCCTCATGACAAACAAAAGTAAATCACACCAGTATGTATGTCAGCCTTTTTCCTTCTGCAATTGCAAAAATTTTTGCAAATTAGGGCTTCTAGGAAGTGCTACTGTCCCTTTCATTTAAAAGAATACACAGCATACTGTTGCATTCTTTTGTAGAGATCAATTTGCAGGTAGGTGCAAATTTGTAGAATTTTATCCTCAATGGGCATTACAAAATATCCATTTCCCTTTTGCACAGCTAAAATGTAGTTTTGAATAGTTTATCAAGATAATTTTATTTGGTATTTGGGTTGTTGTATTTTCTTTTGTCTTTCTTTTTTGTCTTTTTAAATCATACAGGCACTTCCTTCCCAAGCACTCTTATGAGAGTGTATTTCCCTGTTTACAAATAGCACATGGGTTTAC
>JANRGV010000001.1:70148941-70182021 GCA_024734035.1 Alethe castanea
CCCTGTTTACAAATAGCACACGGGTTTACAAGACTGAGGAAACTGTAAAGAGAAAGCAACATGCAAAAAGCAGAAAAAAATGGGTATTATTATACCTTTCTTAAAGATCAGTGGATCTTAGTCCCAGAGTAATTTTCTCTGTAATCCACTGTCTCCATGTGCTGGTGAGAACATACAAAAGACAAGGGTAATTTATTGCATACCAATTCCCATGCAGTAAACATTATTCATGCTTTGGTGGCATGCTTCTCCCTTGGGAAATATTATCTAGTTTTGCTTTGAGGCTCCTGCAATTAACACATCTCTGATGATTTCTGGGGGTTTTTTTTTACATGAATAGGGAGGAGGAGTATCATAAGAATTCACTAAGGTCTGCTCCCATCCTCTGCAGTTTGCAGTGTGTCTCACTAGCAGGACAAATGAAATCATCCTTCACTAAGGAGTTGTCCTTGGTCATTTAACACTGAACAGTGCTCCCAGCTGTTCAGTCTTTCCATGGGAAACAGCCACCTTGCCCTGGATATTTGAGAATAAACGTCTTGCTTGTGCTCCCAGTTCATCTCGGTTCCCCATCCAATTTTGCTTTTGTTTGTAGTTATGGCAGCTGCCACAATATCATCAGGGGGAATTGATAAAGAGAAGGCACATCCTTCACTGAGTTCTCTAATCCGTGCATAGGAATCAGCAAAATATTTCTCAATTCCTGAAGTTTCTGCTTGTTTTAAGTTCTGGGTAAATATACTGAGAAACTGGCTCTCTGCATGTTCTTTTATCCACCCAAGAAAACAGCATCAGAAAGATTGCTGGTCATCACCTCACATTTATACCTGGCATCCTCAAGATCACAGGGCTAGGAGCAAGCAAGAGACCTATAAATGTAGCTTCAAATTCTGAAGGTCCTACGGGTCAAAGAGTTACCTCTAGATGAACATGTGTGACTTAAAAAGCAGTGCCCATCTCCATTCTTACTGTGATTTTCTCCCCTCTCTCTTCTGGTTACCCTGTGATGAACACTGTCACCTCCACAGTACAAACCTTCTATTGCCTCTGCCCAGCTCTCCTGTCTATGATGATTTATATTTATATTTATTTCATCCTGAACATCACAGACTCTAAAGCCTACCACGTTGCAGGAAGGCTCCTCTCTATCAAGGCCAGCTGAAGTGGGATCTTAAGCAAGCTGGAGTAGCAGGGCATGTCCCTGCTTGTGGCAAGAGGCTGGATTATTTGACCTTCAAGGTCCCTTCCAACCCAGCTCCTTCTATGGATCTGTTTTTTGATCAGTTACCTTTATCAGGCTTGTGCAAAGCAAACACAAGAGCTTCCATTCTTTGCCATAGTTTAGTGGATGCTGAGGTCTGTGGGGTGTGAATGTGCTTCTCTACATAGTGTGGGTGTTTGAAAGACTTGCTGGTACTGTGCTCCCAGGGACCCGTGGAAGAATATTGTGTTTCCTCTCATGGAAATGCCTCCACGAGTTTGGGTACTGGGAGGGCTGAAAATGTGGGGAAACTGAGCCAGGGACACAAGCAGATGTTACACTCGATTCTCATTGAAGTTGTTGAGATTTAGGTGCCTGTTTCTGAGGAGTGAAGCCCCTGGATGCTCCTGCAAGCGAGCACCTCTGCTCTCAAGGAGCTCATGGGCTCACACAGGATGCAACAGAGATGTTGCCCATTTCTGAGGGCATGACAATGCCCTCTGGAAAGTGCTTCACGTTAATTTTTTTTGGGGAATCTCCTTTAAGATGATACAAAAATATGAAAGAGAAGAATCCCAATCAGAATGTTTACTATGTTTTAAGATGCCAGGTTTTCGTATTATTATTAGTATTCACAAACATCACTACTATTATGTTGATACTGTCTACATCCAGATTATTTTGAAATAAAGCACCAGAAAATTAAATGCCAGAATTTACATCACTCCAGACCATTTATCATGCTACATTATTACACCCTTCAATTGCCAAATATATGCCACTTGTCTAAGACAGTTTAATGTGACCTGGAATAGCTTTGCATTAATATCCTCTTAGGCTGGGCCAACATTAGCAAATAGTGCTGTACAATAGGAAGGGACTTGTAGAGTACAACAGGTGATACAGGGATACAGGGGATGTGACCTGTACACATTTTGGAATGGGTTTAATTTGGACTGGGTCTAGTCTAATCCTGTCAACTGAACTCCTGATAGTGTTTGGAGCATATCAGTGTACACTCAGAGTGTGTATTTTGGTTTATTTTCATCCAGAAGTTAGCATGTTTTCACTGTAAATATGAAACAGAGCAGAGTAAGAGTGACAACTGAGAAATTTGCTTGAAAATCTTATTCCTTGCCTGAACTGAAACTTATGTGGAAGCACTTTAGAGACAAATTGGTTTTCAATGTAAGGAATCAAAAGAAATCTGAAAGTCAGGGGATCCATACTATGAGACTGTAGCTGATTAATTTTAATGCTGAAAACAAGTGACAGGGTCCCATGTGAATTTTATAGTGTAGGTTTCAGGCTGCTGTGTCCACATTTGGTTCTGGCATCCAGATGTGGACCGACAGTGTGGATGGATGGCAGGGAGATGGGGCCCATGCAGAACAAGACAGAACACACCTGCACACAGCTTCGTTCAGAGAGGACAGATCTGGCCAAGGCCAAGGTGTTTCATGAGGAAGACAGAAATTGGGACTTAACACTGAGCATGTCAGCTTTGTAGGCTGCAATTAAGGACAGGCTGTGACTCTAAATGTGATAAACTAATGTGGACTTGTGAAAAGGTGAGAGCTGCCTGAAATATTCCAGCCTGCAAAACATTTGGATTTGGCTGGCAGACTGCAGGGGGAAATAAAACTTTAAAAAAATGTGGTACAAAAAGAGAAGGAAATAAAAATGCTCTTAGTCATTCCCCAGAGCACAAACAGATGTTCAAACAATATTCTTAGTAAAGATGAGATTTAGAGCTCAGTGCATGGGACAGACATTGTAAAAATCAGGGAGAAATTCCCATTTACATTTATTTCTAACATTAGAGCTTTGTTGTTGACTGGCATAAAACCTCATCAGCAGAAGATAACCAAAGCTTATGGAGTATCTGATATAAATAAACTTCAATAGGTGTAATAAAACGTGTTACTGTTATAGAAACATTGGAACTGACATACTTGGTCAGGTCATTTCTGAGGTGGAGACCACCAGAACCAGAGATGATACTGAAAGGACAATAGGCTACCAATATCTACAAGATCATTAAAATATTGTCAGGTTTATTCTCCTGAAATTTCTTAGTGCAGCCAGTTTTGATTTATGCTTCAATTTTTATTTTTTTTTGTCTCATGTGTTTACTCTTTGGGCATTTTCACTCAGCAGGGTGAACTGTGCACTATGGCATATAGGTTTTCTAGGATTCACCTATCCTGAGTCCAGCAGAGGATTTTCCACCTGTTTTTATCAGACAACACATTGTTATCCAAATATTTACCTCTGGCTTGCATTTGTTTATTAAAATTTGTATTGAGATCTCTACAAAGAACCTTTTCCTGTGTATTCTCATATCCAGTTATCCTGAGGGACTGTTATTTTAGGAGTGTGAAGGGAAACCTGAAGTCTTGATTCAGAGACAGTGTGTCCCTTCATATTGATTTCAACAGCCTTTGGATCATAAACCAAGCAATAAATTCTAGCAGCATCTGAACTGTGTCAAGCACATCAGTAGGCTTGATGGAACCTCACCAAACTGCACCCCAGTCCTTTCTGGGGAGACAGACTTATTTAACCCAAGCAATACAAAGATGCACCCACACTCCCCTCCAGCAGTGCTAGTGACATCAGCACCTTATTCATCTATCTAAAGTCACTGCTAAGCAGGAGGCAAACTAGAACTGATTATTTTAACCTCTACAAAACAGGCCCATTGCAGATGCTCCTGCTACTCCCACCAACAGGTGAAAACACACCCTAGTGCAACACCCCGTGTTGCTGTGCTGGAGCTGTGCTGGAGCTAACCCCAGATCAGCCCTTGCCTGTCATTATAGTTACTTCAGGGGTATGTGTCAGCTGAGCTGAGAACAGCACCTGACTGATGCTTTATGTAAATAAGAATGAAGTTCCAGTTACCTGAACATACTGAAGAGGAGAGATTTCTAACAAACCACTATGCTGCCAATGTTGCTGGTGGCTCAAACTTCTTTTAAATAGCAAAACTTTCAGTTATTTCCTCCCTGTCTGTATCTCACAATGTTTTGCTGAAGTTGTACTCAATGAAAATGTCATATTCTCTTTGTTTCACTCAATTTGCACTTTTGTTACGTCTCCTCTGCATTATTAATTCACAAATATGGCAGTTTAAACTTCATCTTTTCATCATTGAACTTCAGAGTTACTACTTTATTTCCAAAAATTATCCAGTAAGTTGTGTTAAATAAAAAACTAGAAACAAACAAACAGACAAAGCTGCTCGTTGTTACCTTTGAGAACCCACAAGAACTTTCTCATCTTTTTTTGCACCAGACAGTGACTTAAGGGCAAGTTTGTTGAAAACAGGTGAGAGACAGTGTTTAGAGCAATATAAACTTGCTATGTATCACCTGCTTTACTGAAGTTCTGCTCCTTGGCCTTTGCCATTTGCAAATACCTTTGTATCTTCTCAGTTGAGGCAACTTGTCTCCCTTTGGCTCCTGATTCATGTTTAGTATCTCTAAAATCTGATGTAGAACTTTGTTCCCGTTTCAGCCCTGAACCAGCAACCCAGAATATCCTTTTGTGTTTATATGAAGCTCTTCCTTTGCTTCTCCATTCCTGCACTCATCAGGGCCCCCAGCATCTGAGTGCAGCCAGAATCCTTTCTCCATGCTCTAGAATACCTGGAATCCACTACCTGCAGAGGTGAAGGGGGGCACTTTGGCCCAGCTCCTGCTGGAAGGGTGAGATATTCATTAGATATTCAGGGCTCAGGACTTCTGAGAGGGCTGACTCCTGGGTCTGTGGCCAGAACCAGACAGCTCTGTGTAACTTCATGAGATTCTCAGTACTTTGCAGAAGCTGTGTTTTGGGAGCTGAGCATGCTGCCCAGTTTTTGTTCCCTTACAACGAAAGTGCTTACCATTAAAAAGCTGGGTAGTAGATCTTTTATCACCTTTCTCTACACACTTGCAGCTAAGACTAATAGCAATACCAGAGGCTCAGACAGAGTATGCAGCACTGTTGCTCAAGCCCATAAACCTCCCTTCCAACCTCAATGTCACTTGCCCAGGGAGCAGTATGACACAGCTGACATGTGTGTCCTGGAAGTCCCCCTGTCTCAGCCTTTCATGCTCCCTGCCTGGCAGAGGACCCCTCGAGAGGGAGCTGGCTGACCTGAGGCAGCCCCACCTCCTCTCCAAACCTCTGAGAAGGTGACTCCACTGTCTGGGTTGACAATTTCAGGCATCTGCAGATAACCAGTGGGTCTGGTGATACCATGGCAATTCCAGCCAGTATTTACTGGAGTGGGTAGGTACAGCCTCTTCCCACGAAGTAGCAGTGGCCCTGGGGCCCCTGACTCTCATCAGTGAGGGGGTTGTTTTGCCTTAGCTGTCACTCTGCATATATGTAATTTCCCAGAGTCTCTGGCATCTGTTCCTAACAGCCCAGGCATTCTTGTTTTTAGCAGAACAAAATGTTATGCCTACGGACTATCCACTGTCAGAACCGGTTACCTTCTGATTGTCTCTCCTTCTTAATGCACCTGTGGATGCTGTTTGCAGACAACAGGCAAAAGCCCTCTTGCTTTCTCCTTGTTTTCCACTACTCCAGGCAACCATGGGGCTCCCCTATTTTGCTTCTTCCTCTCAGCACAACAACCAAATATATTTCGATTTCTTTTTACTTCTGGAACCACGGGACTGTCAGAGCTCACTTAGTGCTCCAACTGCTTCAGGATAATTGGCTCTGACCTTGGTTATTTATGTTGCTCATTATACCAGGAAGAGTTTATGCATTCCTGGCTCTTACTTACTGGCCTCAGCCTGCTTAGGTGAAAGTCCTTCAGAAAGAACTGAGCTATAACAAGTAACGTGAAGGAGCAAATGGGGAAAGAGAAAGGAAGATGGGAGCTGTTCTCTGGAATTGCCTCTCCCTCATTCTCCCCTCTTCATTAGCGGTAGGGGAAGATAAGCAATGAAATGGGATAAGGTTCCTCCTAGAGCTGTCTTGGAGGAGTGAAATGGAGCTGGGCCTCCATTCTGAGCTGTGAGCAATACAGGTTTAGAAGGTTTTCTGTGTTTTCTGGTAGAACTTCTCTTCAGTTGAGCAACAGTAACAGGAAACTGACTGGCACAGTTAAACACCTTGCTGAATCAACGCTTCATAAAAAAGTAAACCTTGCTGGGCAACAGAATTACTTAGGGATGGGGGGAGAGGATTAGAGGTGCTTTTTTCAGTTTCTCAGCAGCTGTCAGATCTTTGCCAATGAAAAGCATATAAATCACAGTGAACACAAGATGTGCAGGGGCTATTATCTTAGCAAACATATTACAAGCTTCAGTTTTACTACACAATGTATCAGACTTAGCATTTAAAAAAATAATGAAAGTTTTTCCTTGGATTGTGATAGATTCAAAGAATTATGCATTCCCTATAGCAGAGAGGTCTAAAACTCAATTACGCTAAAATTCTGCTTTTATCTGTGATGTCTTAAGAAAGCAGAGAACTGCCATAGGGAACCTCCTCATGCCTTGACAATATAGAAGAGCAGAGGGGAGACATGCATCTCGCTAGCTGCATGCACATGAGGACACTGCCAAACTAGAACACTAAATGTAAATGGTAAATTGTTGTATTTTCTAAAAGTAAAGTAACAAACATTACACGTGCTTCATGGTAGAGTTCCCACCCTGGCAAAGAAGCCTTCTCCTGTCCCAATGGCTGTGGCAGTGGACTCTACAGCCTGTTGGACTAAAGAAACAGCTGTGTTTTTGTAGCTGCATTCTTGGGGACACTTGCATAGGGACAAGAGCAAGCCTTCACTTTGCACCTCTCGCTCTGGGTTGAAGGAAATGTCTCCTCAGAGCAGTATCTCTGTGACAGTGTCTGGCAAGAGCCATCCTGCTTGCTCCCACGTTATTTGGCACGTTTCAGAAGAGCTCTCTTTTCAGGTTTGACATTCTGCAGCTGATGCCTCTCTGGCTCATAAATGCTGAATGTTGTACCATAATCAAATTCTCATAGGTAATTTGAGACAATAAGCAGCTTTCTCTTCTGTGGTTAAATACCACAGTCAACAAGGTACACATTGGAGCTCTAGCAATTCATTTGCTGCTGTGAGATTGTGGTTGACCTTGGCCAGCTGCCAGATGCCCACCCAGCTGCTCACTCACTTCTCCCTCCCCAGCAGAGAAAATGGGGTGGAAAAGCTCATGCGTCGCAAAGTTCTCTTGCCAATTACTGTCATGGACAAAAAAGACTCCACCTTGGAAATTTAATTTGTTGCCAATTAAAATAAAGTTGGGTTGATAAACAAAACCAAAAAGCACCAGAGCACTCTCTCATTTTTCCAGGCTTAACTTTACTCCTCACTCCAGACTTCTCTACCACTCCCCTAAGCTGTGCAATGGAATGGGGGGCTGCAGTCAGTCCATAACAGCTCCTCTCTGCCACTCCCTCCTCACATTGTTCCCCTGCTCCAGCCTGGGGCCTTCCCCCCAGCTGCAGTCCTTCAGGATAAACCTGCCCCACTGGTAGCCCCATGGGCTACCAGTTCCCACAAGGCATGTCCACCTGTCCCACTGGGCTCTGTCCTGGGGCTGCAGGTGTGTCTCTGCCAGCACCGATACACCTGCACCCAGTATAGAGGTTTACAAATATTCCCCCCTGGATAGAAAATACATGTGTACATTTTGCATGTGTATCATATATATGGTTTAATTAAGTGACTCCAAAAGAGCTGTTTTTCCTCTGTAAACCCTGTGTTTGCTTATGGAGCAAAGAGGTGTTGTTTCCTCTTTCCCACCAGCCTTCCTCTGAGTGATCCTTGGCCAGACCCTGGCTCTCACTAACTGGACACCAGAGCAATCATGTCCCTTTCACTGTGCAATCACTCTGGAAGAGGCCTTTTGAAGCAGCACTCGAGCTAGGAGCTAAATCAGGATGAAGTACTCTCCTTCTTTTTGCTGACTACTTAGGTAGCTCATCTAGGGATTATTTGATCAACTACAGACTATCGCATAAATCAGGTTTGGGCTATGAGTAGTTATTTAAGACTGTATGATCTCTGGAAAGTGTGAGTGGAACGTTGGTATTTCTGCACTAACACTCCTATCAACACGCCGTACTCCCAGATTGTTATTTTTATCTGCAGTTTAGCTCCATGCTATTTAGAGACAGAAAAAATATATTAGCTTATCTAGCATACTTCCTATAAAAGTGCCGTGGCTCCCTGAAGTATCTTGCGTGGGATTATTTTTCTCTTTAAATATATACAGAGAAGCATTTCTGATTAAGGAACTGGCAGAGTGTTTAATGGTTTTGATGAGATGTATTTTTTCTTGGGTCACATGGCTCAAAACTGTTTTGTGCACAATGTCCATTCACTTTTGGCAGAGCTAAATGTCATGTGAGATGCTATCCACACCAGGCTCTGGGTTCCTGCATTCCTAGTTGCTTATGCTGGGGTCAATTTAGAGAAGATAGCAGCTCGCTGCATACTGGGTTTCAGCCTGGTTCACATCTGGACCTATTCTTCTGACATCAGGCAGAGCAGCAAAGGGCCACAGCAAATGAGAGGCATCACAAGGTCCAGAGCCTAAAGTAGCCTAAAGTGGATTCCAGATCCAGCCCTTTATATGTCATTTAAAAGCATTTATCTGATAAGCTTTTTGAGGACAGTATCTATCCCTTTTCAGGCTCATGATGTCTTGAAAGATGAAGACACCTGAATGTTGAAAAATACTGTGTTTTTTTAATGCACAGATAAGGTGATACTTATTTTCTTAAAATCATCAGTTTTCTTTCTTTTTTTCAGTTGAGAAATGCAAACAAGAATTAAGGTTAACAATATATGCTTGAGAACGGAGAGTGCTGATGTGCAGCCTGCTCTTATTTTTCATGCTTAAACTGCTGTAATTCTCTTTTAACTGGTCTTCCCACCAGGCAAATTTAACGCCTTCAAGCTGCACAAAACTATGCAGCTCATCTTCCCACTGGGAGAAAGCCAAATCTACATACTTCATGGCAGTAAAGTTCTGCAGTTATTTCAAAATGTTATCACTCACATTTTTTAAAGTTCTCTGTGATCTATCTTCAGGACCTGCTGATAACATATTCCCTACAGTTCAAGCAAAAAGAACCACTCAAGTATCCTCAGACTTAATCAGAAAGACTTGTCAAAGCTTCCTTGTTTGATGCACAGACACGGGAATATTTTTTAAATCATATAATACTTGACATTTACTTTCCTCTTTGCATTCCACACTCAGATGAAAGGACTTTTTTTATTATTGTTATTTAGCCTTGAGTATTTTAGATTATAAGTGGCCTAACACATATTTGTTAATGGGGTTTAAAACATACTTGAGGGCTGAGAACGGTTCTGCCAGCTTTTAGCCCAGATTAAATTCTTATGGCTTGGTAGGGTTTCTAAGGGAGACGCTGTCACAATCTTAACTTGGTAGCACAAATAAGCCTCTTATATCTTTTCCCCTGCAAAAGTCAATTTGGTACTTGTGAAAAGATGCTGGATAAAACCCATGAAAATTCTGCCCTCTCTTTATTCACAGGGAGGAGCCAACTACAAGAACTAACACTTTGGTATTCCTCAAACTGCCTCCATAATCTGTTTTATTTCTGTTTTGGAAGGACCAACTAGAGGCCTTTCAGGAGAGATTAATTCCACCTCTGTGCCCAGTCTGTCTTTGGCTTCTATGTTGAGGCTTGTGTGAAGAATGCCAAATGCAATGATGGTATTTTTTTGATGGCACAGACATCTGTCAGCTAAAAATTAGGCTAGAACCACTATTCATTTTGCATAGGCCACCCAAAGGTAATAACTCTCAGTTAATATTGATTTTGAATACATTTGAACCCTTGACCTCTGTGATGAAAGTCCTCATAGCAAGTCCCAACCCGCTTAGGTGTCTATTCAGTCATCTGTAAAAAGAGACAAAGTGCCTATTTTTAACCATGAGATTGATGTCATGTAGTGCAGGGGTATATTTTATGTGTGAACAGCGTAAACAGCTGTCTTGGAAATACTGGAAGCTTAGACTACCGTCAGAGTTTAAGCAACTGCACTGTTACATCCCATGCAAAGATAAAAGCAGATGAAATTACTCTACTACTGCCTGTGTGTACCTAATGAGATTAACTAATTTTAAACAATTTGGTCAAAAAAGTCACCCCTTGGATCATCCTTGTGGATGAATCTGAGCCTTTGCAGAAGTCTACAACATGTTTGCTTCAGTACTGAGGTTGGCAGAAGAATTGTCTCATTCCTTTCTTCTCCCTCACTGCTTTTGCTCCTGCCTACCCACCAGCACTGCTCTCTGCCTCTCCTGCAGGGACTTCTGACACCTCTCTTATGGTTATATTACAGGTATAATTATCAAAATGATCTGCATTAAACCCCACTATTTTGTGAGACAGACTTTAAAAACACCTCAACAGCCCTCCCCATTTTTTTGTATTCTGGTTAAACCACCACATTATTCTTTTGCTGAGACAAGGAGGGATGGGGTGGGAATGATGCAGGAATGGGGTATTAGTGAAAAAAGAAAGGGAAGAAATATCTTAAATGAAGAAGTTCTATTTCAAAGGTGAACCTTTCTAACAAAAAAAAATACACAATATCTTTGGTTTCCTTTATGCTGTCTCCTGAGACAAGTGCAAAGCCACCTAAAATAAATAATGAGACCAAAGATATGAACAGATGTTAAGTAAAACCCTGTGAAATTTGAAAGTTCCCTTTTTTAAGAATTATGAGCTGAGACATTTTTGTCCTAAATTACCACATAATTTTCCAAAATGCAATTTTGAAAATGAAGAATGTGAAATAAAATACAATTTTTGAAGATACTTTTAGAAAGTTTGGAAATACCTATTTTATAGTGCTTGAATGTTTTATTCCAATCTTCATTTTTAAACTAGACTAACAAATTATTATAATTAGAAGAAGCACCATGCTGAAAATGTTCAGAAACACTTAAAAATAAAATGTTTTGATGCCATTAAATGAGTCATTCACTGGCCCTCCCCCCTATTTTGTCATAATTGACATATTCCCACAGAGATTGCTTTGTTCTGGTGAAATAACATTTTCTGATGGGAACTTTTGTGGAAAAAAGTTTCTGACCAGCTGAGAAAAAACTCCACTAATATTTTAAGTTTCACTTTTAATTTTCAGTCCACCTGATCTATCTTTTTTTGGTCCATTTATTGTCCATAGTTATTCTTAATAACTCATTTAATATTAAACAAGTACTTTGAGAAAAAAAAATCCTGCAATTTAATTTAATTAGCTTTGCCTTTTTTTGTCCCAGCCCATTGCTGATTTTAGTAATGTTGCATTTAAAAATGATTTTTAAAAGCAACCGAATGTGAATGCCCAACACTTTTTTTGCAGCACTCACTGGGATGACTTGCCCTTATGCAAATGAGATAAGTTTTGGCTTGAGCTCCTGTGGGAAAACCACTGACTAGACAGGAGGTAAAACCTTGTGTCACATAATGGTGTAATAGATCAGGTATTGCCCACAGTTTTCCTCCCTACGTGTAAGACACAGCAGCAAACAATGCTAATGGCCCCTGGGGCCCATTGTGGAACTCTGTGCAGACATGAATTAGCAGGGATGAGCAAAGCTTGGAATGCATTAGCTTCACACACACAAACATCTTCCCCTGCCTGTTGTCTCTTGGCTCCCTTGGAATTTTACATAGTCATGGGCATCCTCCTTCCATCCTCTCTGAACACCTGACCCATCCTACCAGGACCCATCCTGCTCAGTCCTGGAAAGGCTGATGCAGCCATCAACAAAACCTGAGTTCTCACTGTAAGAATCTCACTTGAGCTGAGGACAACTTCCACTGACTGTGTCTCTGACTAGAGCAGGTTAATTAGGGCTGTCTGTGTCACTCTCCAGAAAAAAGGATTACATTTTGCAGGCAGGTTAAACAAGTGGAGTACTAAACTGTGTAGCTCCATGTTCATCAACACTACTTTAAAGGAAGAAATCAGATGAAGCTGCTTGTCCAAACTACATTTTGAAAGGTGAGGGATATACAACCAGATGTGGGATGTACACTGTTCAGCCAGTCCTTGTCAGAAGCCCTGAGAAAGTCTGAGTGCTCTTCCATAGTTACTGTTCCATGTTCATGGGTGAACAGGCTGGCTATGGCCAGAAGTGATGTGGCATTTCTAGGGCTACATTCTCTCAGTGCTGGACAGAGGTCCCAGACTGCATGGAGGAAGATTATAAAGGACTGCCACATTCTGGTCACAGTCTTCTAATACTATTTGCACTCGTGGGGGAAAGAGGCGGGGGGAATGATGCTGATGGTGCTGTTTGCTTGGAAGTGAAGCACAAAGCAAATTGTGTACTACTTGATCACATAGAGCTACTGTTATGTTGTGAGAGTGAAGTAAAAAACCTTCAGCTATTATTTCAATATCATGGGGTTTATTTTCCAGAATAGAAAGTCAAGTTGCTTTACACAGACATTACAATGGAGTGTTTCGTCTTTGCCCTGGGAAAAACACAGTCTTTGATTTTTCCAAATAATGTTCTGCATCCAGTGTTTTTTCTGTGGTATTGAAGGTAACTCGTTCTGAAGGCATCAGAGGTAACTCTTCACTACCCAGGCTCACATGGGAGGGAGAATGGGAGTATGTTAGCGTGGATAAACCTAAACCCCAGTTCAGTGTAAGTAAGGTTTCAGAGGCATACAGTGACACAACAAGAGAAACAGTAAAAGAGAGTGATTTTGTTGCCATCGACGATACAGACCTTTACACTAGCAACAATATAAGTGTGTTAGTCCACTTGGTCCGCCTAATTAATATGGCTTCCAGAGCAAACATGCTGGCTGGAGACAACTAGAGCCTGAAGCATACACTATCTGCAATGGAAATAACCTCTCCTTAGACAATTCATAGGGAATGGACAGTAAAAATGACTTTTTTTTTTTTGTGTCAAAAAGAATCCTTGGACAACACCCTCAAATCCACCTCTCTGGAAGCTTTTGAAAGATCTGAAATGCCCTTAAATGGCAGGCATAAATAAGTTTAACAGATACCTACCTGATTTGTAGAAGAATTATGCAAACAAGAACTGTGTTGACATATCAGACATTTAAATGAGACATTTGCTCCCACACCTTACTTACACAATAATAGAGGACCATTTAAAAATCTGCTTCAAGTGGCATGGTAATAAAGAAGGTATGTTGTAAATGTAATACTTTTTCACTCATTTAAAAATATTTTTCAATAGATCTCTCTTTAAAGGGGTTATATGTAATGCAGTTCTCTTGGGCTGTTTAGCTCCAGAAAGGCCACTGATCAATAAAATCCTGGCTCTTGCAGTTCATATCCCAGGCACCGGTATTGGTAAGGACTTGTGTATTCTTCCTTTTTTAAAATGCCAGATATATCTGGGGTCAAAATCTACAGCTTTTGTAGCTTTTTTGACTGGAGGTAGGCAATACACAGACATGTTTCTGTAGAGCTCATGCTGGAAGTGCTCCCAATGGACTGAATCAAGAATTCCTATAATCAACAAGATTTGCTTCAATGGGAGTAGGAATCTTTTCAGCAGCTTACTGTGCTTGTTTAAGTATTTCTGTTAAGGACTGCAATTAATGATGATATTTGCCTTATAATCTACATGTAGCTTTTCATATAGGAGGTACTGATCAAACTTTGCTCAAATTCTTGTGACTTGTTTGTACTTGGAATTATGTTTTCTTTCTTGATAGGTCCAAATATGATTTTCCATCTAGCCACAGAAATCACTTGAGCCCTTCTGCTTTGCATATGGAATGACAGTGTTCTTTAATACAAAATCTTGTACGAATCCTAAAATAAAGGAACAAATACTTTCCTGCCTGCCTCCACAAACCTTACAAAAATTATTGAGGACTACTCGGCTGATTTGAAAAAGCGTAAGCCCTCTTACAACCTTTTGTTTTAAACAATTGCCTAGGCACTAAAGGCAATGTCTGCAGACAACTTGCTTTTAAAATTATGCTATTAAGCGACAAGCATAATATCGATAGCTGACTGATTTATGTAGTGCCATTTCCTCACTTCCTAGTGCACCATTGATTTCAAATTACAACGCACACTACATCCTTTACCAAAGTGCAGCCCTTTCTGGAGAGAAAACTGGTCACTCCTTAGCTGGCTGCAGGACACCAGAAAAAAATGTAAGGGCAGGAAGCTGGAGGGGAATATGATAGGGGAGAATTATTTGTCCGCTGAGAGCTCAGATGTGACTGTCACCAGCCCTGTGCAAAACAGAAGCAAACTGGAGGAAACTTGAGTCACAGAGGGATGGGGACAGAGTTCACTGTTCCTGTCTCCCACCTGTTGTATTTCAGCATTAATGCCCAGCACCTACTCATCTCCCAGTGCCATCTACCTCCTTCCTGGGGAGCTGGTGGGAGAATCCAAGGCTCCTCACTTTACAAAATTGTCTTGCCCCTTCACTTTCTAGCCCAGGCATATCAGGTTCATCACTGTTCAGCCTGCAGCCATGACAAAGTCATGCAGCATCCTGTCCTGTCTGCACTTTGCTGGAAGGAGCCTCGAGGAAACTGCCTCTCCTGTGTCCAGGACCTACTCCCGTTTTGGCCAGCCATGGTGCTGCAGTCTATCCAGACCTTGTCTAGTCACCAGGAATGCAAACATTTGGGTTTGTTACAGCTCCTTAAATATGGAATTCTCTGCGCAAAGCAGTAGATGAAGTCTGGTGTGCTAGACCTCAGCTTGTGACTCTGTAGTTGTTAATGCTGTTGCAGTCTTTGTCCTGTAGTCATCTAGTTTCCAATAAATAATTTGTGGAGAGGTGAATAACATTAGTTTTATACTGTTAGCAGTTTATTTAACAAATGACTGGCCTTGGAGAAAGATTAGGAAAACAGGCTCCTGTTCAATATTACCTGCTGCTGTGAAATTCACAATTATAACAAGAAAAGCAGAGCTTTCAGACTAAAAACACACTGATAATTCTATCATTTCATGTAGAAGACTAATGGGCACAAAATCATGGCATAAGCAATAAAGATAGGAAACACGGGTAGTTTGATTGCAAATACTCCTGAAAAGGGGAACGAGTTGGAAGAAGAAAGCCCAGAAAAGAAATCTCAGATGATATTCCCTTTCAACTTCCTCTCCTACACTCTCCAGATTTTCTCAAATTTCTCACAAACAGGAAAGCACTGACATTCTAAGATGTGATCCTGATAACTTCAATAAATCATCTCTTTAAGGCTGAAGGTACAACTGGCATGTTCCTTATACAGCAAATAGTAGTTTTAGACATAGACCATGTGTTGACTGAGAACATCAAACCATCTGCCTGCTACTGCTGTGCCTAGTTAGCTTGAATTGGATAATCAGAAAGATACTAATAAAATCTAATGAGCAGTCTTCAGTTAATTTTTTGTTACGTATTTCCCTTTGTTAAAAAGGGAAAATTATAAAAATAAATTTATAATGTATGTATTTATAAGAAAATTGCTATTCATGTGTGTGTGTGTGCGCGTACACGCATGCACACATCTCTGATACAATAATTCATTTTGACATACTCGTAGCCCAGGAAAATAAAAAAAATAAAATTTACTTTTGGTTATGACAGTATTTATTCAGGTATTAGATGGAGATAATTAAATAAGCATGGTAAAAAAGTAAAAATCAATTCCTACATTTTGTCCCTGTATAAGGAAAAGTCAGTGATGAATAACTACACACCAGTTTGCAGGAACAGCCAGATACAAGAGCATACCAGACTGAGTTGAAACGATGTGGATCACTGTTTTCCCTTAAAATGAACAACAGAGTTTTGACATAGAGCATTATGCTCTGCTATAATTAATATGGGACTTAGCAAAACCAATAATACACTTTTTTAATATTAGATTGCTTTTTATGGAGCATGGTTAAAATGTTCCTTCTAATGCACAGTACTCTTCAGTCCAAATAATTGCCTAAGATTGCTAAAATGATCTCTACCAATGTTAGTGTCACTTTTTATCTGCTTTGAGAATATCTGGCAAATGAAATTTTGTTTGCAACACCCGTAGTACAGTGAGAGAAACAAGAGGTAGGAGAAAGCTGCTAATTCCACCTCATCTCAGTTCCTGTGGGTGTAAATTGTATGGCAAATGAATCAAATATTCTGCGACTTGGCAAAAGCAGCATAATTCCGACTGCAGAAGCAAGCATGGTAGTTACTGTGTTTTTTGCTTTGCCTGTAGATAATGTTCACGAAAGAGCACCCTAATTTACCCCCTAGAAGGTATAACCACTGTGCATTACTTTAACACAGATACATAGGCACAGAGACACAGACACATTTATGGCTGTCGGTATCTGCAAAAGGCCAGAACTCCTGTAAACCATGATTAGCAGGGATCAGAGCAATCTAAATTGACAAAACTACCTAAATGACAAAAAAAGTCTTTGTACAAAGATTCTGCTAGGCAGAATGACAGTTTTTATTCTGTTATCATAGCTCTTGTTTAGGCTTCCATGCTCATCAGTCTGACCACAAAGCTGTTGCACATGCTTTATTCTTTTCAGGCTCAGAGAAACTTTATTGGAAGGAAAGATGTGGTCTGTAGAAGAACTTCAGATTGAAAACTCCAGGGCCTATTCTGCAGCCCACTTGGGCTTAAATAACAAGAAGGCAGATTCAGATTAGATTTTATGAAAATATGTCTAGCAGCAAAGATTGGAACTGGTATTCCTGGGGAAGGAATTGTCAACACTGGGGGTTTTCAATAAGCAGAAAGAGAGACCTCTGCCAGGGATGGAACAGACAAATATATGAGACAACTTTTTGAGGTTTCTTTCAGGACAATTTTCTCCAGTTCTGTTGCATTAAAGCAGCATCATGTCAACAGAAAAAAATCAGACAGAAGACTGATAAACATTAAAGGGAAACATCTCACAGGAGTTCATTATGCACATCACTAGCCACTTTAATTATGCACTAATTTATTATTGATGAAAAAATCAGTATTATATCTCAGTATCTTTCCTGACAGAGGGCTGTATAAAATGCCTCCAAGACTAAAATAAATGGTATAACTAGAACTATTTTTTTCTCTGCACATATAAAGCATCTCATCATTATCAATTAAAGAACTGGGGAAGTCTTTGAAAAGATGACTTGTTTGCTTAAAGTACGTGAAGGTCATATTCACCCTGTAATAGTTGATGAAGAGTACTCATTTGTTATTTTTAAGCAGGCTGTCATTTAGCCATTATGAAGATGAATAACATTTGTTATTACCTAATAATCCTCCTGTTGATTACAGAGGAAAGACACTTGCAGACACCTTATGTGCCTTGCTCAGATTTTGTGGATTATTATTGTATTTTGATTAAACCTTGTGAACAAAAAATTACAATCCCAATTCTCTGGATGTAGTGACTGGTGTGTAATGCAGGATACAAGACCAGGTCCAATCTCTAACATTTTGCTCTGCATCTGTTATTGGCCTAATACTGATGTAACAAAGTAAAACCAAAGTTCATATTTTAATATCAAACAGATTGTCAGTGGATCATATGCTGTTCTATTAAGGTTAGTTCTTGGATGCCTGCCTTCCTGAGGAGAGTTAATGAAGCTATAAGTTACCTGTGTGGCTTCCTTTGGAGTTAAGCCTAATTATCTGGATCACGGCCATGTTTTGGAAAGTCCGAGCCTCATTTCCAAAGCAGATGGAGTCGCTCAGCAATGACTTCATTTGTATTAATTTGTTACACTGTCTTTTGTTATTCATCTCAGGGAATGTTGCCTTTGCAGTCCAGCAGGAATGGAATATAAAAGTTTCAGTTTGGGAATTCTTACTCTATTTGTTAAAATAAGTCCATTATATTCCTCAGCAATGACCAGTGTTGAAGCATAGAAGCAATTAAGTGGGGTTCAACCTGTGGCCATCACATGCTGCAAGATGGTGACCGTGCCACCAGAGATTTATAAGGCTTTTGTTTCTTGGAACAAGTGAAATATCCAAAACAGTGACCCAGAAGCTTTATCAAGATAACCTATGGAGCACTTCATATTGCGCTTCATAAGTGGAAGGTTTTGGATGTCAACTATACCACAGGAAGAAAATCAAAATAGGTAAAAGAAGAGATGGTTAAGGGCATGGGAACGAGGGTAGTTTTACTGATGTTTTGAAAGAGAAAGGTTAAATTGCTCCATTAGGACAACTATACCAGAGTTTCTTATTTGATATGGTTGTTTATGCATTGAGCAGTGAAATTACATGAAGTAGAGATTGGATGACTCCAGTCATTGCACTACATTTCTGAGGCTAGGAGCAAAATGCAGACTAAAGCCAGGGGAGTTTAAAGGTGTCTGTGGCACAATTACTGTGCTGATCATAACATATCCTGGCCTGTCCACTTATTAAATGAGGGCAATACTCAGCACCATTAATCCTTGAAATACTTTACCAATGAGCATTACTATTACCATTTCATGCAATTTGTGAAGAGCAAAAGGAGCAAGGATACACGAAAACAGCGCCAAAGAAAATAGACACTGATTTCGCATCATATTACAGCACCTCTGTCTAACAAAATTATTACTTGTCAATTATTTTTTACAGAAAACACAAGTGCTAGTCTACTTTCCTCATGCTTAGAAAGTGTACGGGTATATTTGTATGTGGTAAATTGCAGCCAAATAATTCCTTTGGTGTTTTTATCACTCTGGCCTTCAGGTGGCAACTTCTGGTGATTATTTGTGATTGAAGTGGTATCTGGGATGCTCTCAGGCTACAACAGGCTGCTGCTACCAGCTCAGGAACCCTCTGAGTGATTCACACCCTGTGCTCTGCCTGATGCCATCAGGGCTACTTTGATGGCTGTGCTGAGGAGTGAAGGGAAAACTCACCCAAACGAAATGCAGCTATCCAGTTTGTCATTTCCAGGCTATTTTGAAGTTCATGAACACTCTGGGAGCAGGGAGCGGGAGGGAATAGCACTCAGATATCTGAGGGAAAGGAAAGGCAGGAATAGAAGAAGAACATCCTTTTTATCAGAAAGATTGCTGGTAGAAAGAAAAGGTTAGGTTTTTCTTGGTAGGCTAAAAGTTTTGGACTTTGGCACAGTAATAAGAAACAAAGCATCCAAAATTCCCATGGAATTGTAGGATGGGAAGACGAAAGAGGCAGTTGCAGGGAAATTGAGCCCCAAAGTTGTTGCAGTGTCATTTATGACAGGAAAGGTCAGTTTTCATTTCTATTCCCTTTTATCAGAAACACCCTCTGCCTACTGCCACCAAGACTCTCCTGCAGGTCTTTAATCACACAGAAACAGAGTTATAAGCCTCCAGTCTTTTGTGTTTGTGCATCAATAATACTATTCATGTCTCCTGACTATCAAGGTAACAAGCAGAGGGCATTCCTTTGTCTGGCAACTTCTTTCAGAAATTAAAGCTTTCATTTCTATAGGAAGAAAAAAATCAACCATATGTCTTTCCCAGTTTTTGACACTATTAATTACACACATATACTTCAAATTGTTAACTACTGGAAGTATAAGGCATAGCATATTTCAAAATATTCAGAGATGCCCTAGTATGTTGAAGAGCGAAAAAATCCCCTTCCATTCTGAACAGCAGCCAGTCCCAACTGTACAAAATGATAATGCGTGTAATGAACTGTTTTCCATATTTGAGGCAATAAAAGCCAGATTCCTCAGCTGAAATAAACAGGTCAAATATAAATATAAATATAAATATAAATATAATATACCGAAAGGCTTTTTGTGAGCCAGTCACTAAAAATATGGAAGGAGTAAAGGAAAAGAAAGTAATGCTGGGTGGTTAAATGGGGAAGGGATTACTTCAAGAATAAGATCATACATCCTGAAGACTGCTAAAAGTGTCATAGATGTAGAAATAAACACTGTTCTCAAATATTACTGGATTTTCAATCAGAAGAAGCAGGGACTTGGATAGAAACACACCCAGAATGAGCTTAGGTAAACTCCATTTTGAATATTTTAATGAGAATCACACAGCTTCAACATAGAAATGAATCCTACTTTATAAAGTACGAGAATTTTCCTTGTGCTCTTTGAGATTACTTTCTTAGAGTTCTTTGCATTTTATGAATTGATATGTTGAAGTCTCAGCTTCTCAAAGACAAGAACTTCATTTTACTGAATACTGTACAACCTAGTACACTACTTACAATACTAGCCACTACTTATTTATAGGCTGAGACTTGCCAAGTACATGAAGCTTAAGTTTTGTATTTCAGAGTTCCTTAACAACTGTGGATAGCTCAATCAGTATCTGAATTGGAACACCAAATTAATTTATGCACTAGTTATCTCATCTACAGTCTTTAAATTCAGGACCTTTTCAATGAAAATGTTTGCTAACTCACTTTCAGTTGTTCACAGCAAAAGCAAGTAAGTGAATGAATGAGTGAATGGGCCATTTAATTTTATGTCTGTTTCAATATTGTATTAATGATGCATTCTACTATTTTGTTCAAAATGTCCTCAATTTGAAGATAATTTATGTTTAAGGGCAGCCAAACATAGAAACCACTTCAAAAAGGTCAAAATCAACCCAAACATTTCACAAAAGTAAAAATTAAATCATTTAATTTACAGTTTTTATTGGACTTTTTAATTATGGATGTTGTCATCTTTTGACATTTTGTAGTAATGCACCAGAAAAAAAACATTTCCTCAGCACAGCAAAACTGCTTTGCTGAGTTCAATGGTCAGGAGACAGTTGTTTTGCCACTGGCCAAAGCAGGCTCCTATTTCATGTGGACATGAAGTCATTCACTACTTTTTCTTTTCCAAATGAATAATGGAAGACAGTTCTTAAGTGATGTGAGAACAGATTTTATTAGCTAACGCTTTTTATTTGGAGACAAAAATCATCTAATCTGCACCCAAATATTAGGCATTGCTTGTAATACATTTTCTCCAAGTCTCACAAAGCAGACTTGAGAAATATGGATCAGGCAAAGGAGAGTATGAGTAAAATCTTTCATAAACGTGACCTTTGGTGTCAAGGAAGACTGCAGATGGTAGTATTTCAGTATATTATACTGTAATACTGAACTCATATAGCTACACTGTTCCAGTGAATTTTAAGGAAGACTGCTTCTTAAAGTTTGAAGTTCAGGAGAAATTTGGCTTATTGCCTTTTGGACAAATTTGTTTCCCCTTATATGGGAAAAAAAAAGAATCTGAAGTACTTCTTATGGACTTGCCTTTTTTCCCACAGCAGTGGAAATCTCCACCTCCTTATGTGGCAAAGGCCAGATAGAATGCTGGTGCGTGGGTGCTCCAAGTGGGCAATAATTTCCTGCAGGAAAGTTCCTGCATAAGCAGGGGTTGCTTGGGAATTGTAACATAACTTAATTTATTTATTTATTACTAGTAACTTGCTGTACTTGCAAGGCAAAATTAACATCAGTATCACAAGTAATCTTGGACCATTAAATTTCTCAAGGTTCAAACACAGAGTAAGTTTAGAGAGTTGTAGACCAACAATCTGTTTGCTATTTTTATATGGAAGTCACAGATCCACCTGTTGAGTTCAGCCCTAGTGATCAAATTTAGGTCCAGTGTCTTGTTAACATAGTTACTTTAGTCTTAAACCAACAAACAGTAAAACTGTGCATTTATTCCAACTCTTAGGTGTCTGTGAAAATATGATGTCAATTTTTAAATGCTTTTGAAGAAATCTATTTTTTCAGTAAATGGATATTGTCACAGTTTTTGGACACTTGCTCAGGTAACTAGTTGCTTTACTGTCATGTTTGTAGAAAATCAGTATAGCCCAAATGCATTTTCAATTTTGTTTATCTGTTCATCTCAATAACTGAACAGAAAGAAGTATTGGAGAGAAAGTACAGATGGTGAAAAAATCCTCTAATTTTAGAAGATACTCCAGGGAAAAATAAATTGATTCCCTTAATTTTGCCAGGAATGAGTGTAACATAGAAATGAAGACAGGTAATATGTGCTAAATAGCCTTTTAGCTGGTTTTGAATTGTGGAGCTTTTTCCTATGTGTTGTATCACCAAGGGGCATAACCCACATTACATTGAAGGAATATTGTCTGAGTGATATACATATGTAGATGTACACAGCTCATGGGTATTATCACAGCAGGAACTGTACAAGAAATCCAGCGCTGTATTATATGGCAAGGCCCTTCCCACTAACTAGGAAACTGGACATAAAAAGATCCTCATTCATACTTATTTGGAAGTCCTTTGCTCATCTTTCTTCACACTGCTTTCACACAAAAAGCTATTTTGGCATTCATGCTGAATGAAGATCAAAATGATTTTGTACAGCACCTTTTGGGGCTTATTCTAGTTACCTGGGGACACAGATGGCATAGCAATAGCTCTTAGTGGTAAATGTATTTGCTGTGGGAATACTCAGATTCACAGTAGACTACCAGCACATCACTACAGGGCTCTTTCTTGAAAATGATTACTTGATTGTTTCTTATTTTGCATTTTCATCAGAGTATAGTGCCATTGTTTACACAATTCTACATAACCTATAAGAAGTCAAGAAACCACAGAAAAGATTTAGTCTTATATCATAAGACTGGTGTAAAAACAATGAGAAACGTAGCTATCAGACCAGAATAAATCTCTCTCACCCAGCCCCTTTTCTCAAGGCATCACCCAGTGTTTTACCAGGTGTTTTAGAAGGCATGCAACACTTACGGCTTAACGTGCTCACAGCTCAGCTTCCTTCCTACCTACCTGTTCTGGCTTTAAGTTGGCACATGTCCTGAAGCATGAGATTGTATTTCCCTAATATAATGCTATCCTATCTAATACTAGATTATCAGTTTTTAAAATCTATAGGGAAATTGTGGCTCCCAGAACTCTACTGCAAATAGATCACTTGGTTCAGCAAATATTAGGCACAGCATAAAGCAGATGGTGTTTGGGATTCTGACATATGAACTTTTGCAAACTGAGCTGGAAGGGTTATTTCCCAGACTCTTTCTGCTAGAGGCTCCTGTCCTCCTGCTGCATCAGATGTGTGCTGGTATGCCAGCTGCACCCTTCCATTCACTGCTTTCTCAGCCCAAAACTCATTAGCAAAAGCTTGGTCCTCTGAGCTGTTATGCTAGACCGTGATGTGAAGCCTTCTGTTCATTGCTCTTCCAGGCTTGTAACATGTTGTGGGAGGCAGGTGGAAAACTGAGGCACCATCCCTGTAGAACTTGTCTGTAGGAACTCAGCTTCTGTAGCATGCTTAATAGGGGAGGCCCTAACCCCAAAACCTAATCTGAGAAAATCGCTAGAGTTTGTAAGTCATGCCTGAGCAAAAGATTGGTGAATTATGGCTGTTGTACTGCCTATATGGCACAGATGTGCAAGGAGTGACTGTGCTTATGGATGTGTTATGTCCCAGAGATGGCAAGGCTGGAACAGGAGAAGCAGTGAAATGTCATCCACAGGTCACTCAACAGCCAGCTCTCTCTAACTGTTCTTGGACAGCCCAGTTCTTGGGCACATTTGTGTCTCCCATACATGAGAGCTGCTGCTTCTGTGAGTTGTTGCTCTGGGATTACTCAGTGCCCTGCTGGGAGGGTGTCAGGGGCAGCACCAGCTCATGGCTTCCTCCAGCACTGCAAGTCGTAACAGCAACACAGAGAGTTGCTTCCATAAGCAAAACAAGTTCTGAGATATTTGCGGAAAAAGTTCTATAACAGTGTTCCTATTTTGTAATGATTTTTATTTTTCTTTCCAGTCCAGAAAATCTAGGACTTACACAGGTCACTAAATATAACTGCAGCTGCTCCATTCCTTCTCTATTTTATGCATCTTTAAGCCTCTATTTATGGCATATGAGTGCTGGTAATGCCATTGATAGGCATCTGCTTGCAGTGTTTTGGGTGTTTTCTGTCAGAGGTCTAGGCTGGAGCGTTCTCCAGCTGGCGATTGCACATAGACTGTCTGCCAAGTAGGCTTGGATCATTTCAAAGCCATACTGACTTTAGTATAGACAAAACCTGTTGATGATAATGTTTTTTTATCAACTAGAGACAGGCACCTTCTGAATTTGTCTCCTAGAGAAGAGAGAGAGTTTTAAGGCTGTGACCGGTTGAAGCTACAGTCAACAATCTGCCAAACCATCCCCTAGCACAACCGTGATGGTTATGCTGCCTGTGTTTACTTCTTCTGACACATACTTCTTTTCCTATTGGTTTCCTTGACTCAAAATTAGGGAATTCTGCAGTATGGGAAGTAAAATAGGTGACCCTGGAGAATTCAATACCTTTATTACATCGTTTTGTTGCTTGAAAGTGTATTAATCACACTGGTGGATGCACACAGAAGACAAACCCTTCCTTGGGGAATTTGCAGCTTAACTGAAGAGCAGAACAAATAAACACTGCCAAAGGAAGAAGTGGAATACAGGAGGAAGGATACAGCCTAGGTAGACATTTTGATAAATATTTCATAAGCATAGGCTTGAACTTTTCCTGTACCAGTTGGTGAAGATTTATAGATAAGATCACAAAAACATAAGGAATACCTGACTCGGTCAGATCAATGGTCCGTTTAGCCCTGGATTCTGTTTCAGTGTCGGGAATAAATGAGGCTACTTAAAGAAAGGAGATGAGCTTGGCCACTTTCTGCAGTCTATATATAAAACCACAGGGTATCACAGTGCTCATCCGGTCTGACCTACATGACATAAAACTACAGACCCTCACTGAATTAATTTCTCTTTGAACTAGAAGAAGATGTTGTGCACCTCAGTGACACTCTGCTGCTTAACACCAGCTGTGGATTTACCCACAGGTCTTTGTGGCTTTGTTTTCTTTTCATTTAACATGTTTGAAATGTTAATATGCTGCTTCTTTTATTTTTTTTAATAAGTTATTATCATCAACTTCAGCAATTTTTTTTGCCTTGCTAGCTTTCACAGTCTTGCAATAAACCAAAGAAAAAGAGCTACCATAAAACTCCATGTATCAAATGACAGAAGTTAGTTCCCCAATAACAGAAATTGAGAGAGGGAAGGACACAAATTCCATACACCTAGAATATTTTCTGTTTAGATCCCAATGTCCATCATATTTATAGTATCATAAAATAAAGTAATTCTCTGTCAGTTTGGAAGATGGATGTTTCTCCCATGTTTCTGTATGCCCACCTTTTATATATTTTATATATTTATATATTTTATATATTTTATATTTCATTTTTTGAATCTGGTGTTTGTGCTCATATATCTCTTGGTTGTGGTTTTCTGTTTTTTGGGGGAGCTGTGTGTGTGTTTGTTCATTTTGTTTGTTTTTGTTTTGCTTTGTTTTTGATTATTTTTTAATTTTTTTTTAATTTAGTATTTTATGCCACCAGTTACTTAAATATTTATGTGATGGTTTGCCAACAGAAGTACATAATGTTCCATCTTTAGGGAAGGTGTCTGCTTCTACTAACCTCACAGAAAAGGGCTATGCATGTCTTGAATAGCTCTGAGAACCATGTGCCAGATTCTTGCTTGATGAAAACTGGCTTAGGTTCACTGAGGTGAATGAAGCCTGCCAATTAATGGCAGCTGAGCACTTAGGACATACCAAATGAAGTGGTACACAGAAATGGAAAGAGGCATCACAGTCGTTGTACAGCAGTGTAATAAACTTCTGAAAGGGTTTTCTGCAGCTATCTGTGGCTATCTCAGGGAAATGCTTCACCCTGCAGTTTGCAGAACTTCTCTAAAGTTTTCCTTCTTTCTTTTTTGTTTTTATGGTCCAATACTGAATATAGATAGACTAGACAGAAGGGAGGATATTTGGAACAAATGCCTCCTCAATCGGCAGAGCAAAAGAAACATAAGATAACCTTTGCTCTCTCAGTGACTTTCCAAAGCAGCTGTCTAGCATAAACACATTCGTAAATACTATTTTCTCCCCAACAAAGTAAATCATGCATTGTGAGAAACTGTTATAGTATTTCAACTCTGTCATGATTTACTAGATGCAAATCCAAAATATTTATGATTTCCTTGATGGGTTTACATTTTTTTTTTGTTATGCTAGGGGAAACACATCCTGTAAATAATATAATTTAAACTGCTGTTCAGCTATATCTGAACATCATTGCTCAGAATTTTCAATAGTCTTTGCACTTTGCATAGATGCTTTTATTTATACTCTGCCATGAAGGGGCATATTTCCAAATTTATGTAGTACATTAAGTTCACTGTGATTTTATTTTAACTTTGCAGATTTTCAACATTTACAGTAAATATATCTACTGATTTATATTAATTATAGAAGTGCTTAGAGGCCATGCAAAGCATAAAGCTATTGTGTAATTACTTGTACACAAAACTGTCAGCTTCCAGTTTATATAGAAACTACTTGAAAGCTTAAATTTGAGCAGATACTTGAGTAACATGGCAGAAGCAGGCAGAGGGGTTTCTGCATGGACCACTCGAAGGAAAGTTGGAGAAGGGGGACCCCAGTGGGGACACACACACACCTCAGGCACTGAGGCCATCTGCCCCATTCTCTCCACCAAGGAGAGCATCTCAAAGCCTCCGGCAGCTGCCCAGCTGGAATGAGGAGGTTTGACTGCCAAAATGCCTTTCAATGGCTGCGGCAATCCAGAGTGCCTTTCTTCTTTCTGTTCTAGGCAGTTTAATTAGGAACGTGCATGCATATATGAGGAGTTTTTCTGTTGCTCTTGTTATTTTACAGAGGAGCAGCACTCTAATGAGATGCTGCTATTAATTTTACTGTTCTTGCCATCCCTGTATTTATGGTTGCTGAATCTGGAACATTTCACCATTCGGATTTCAGTCTTCTGTTCAAAATGAAATAGATGTTGGGAGCTTTGGCTCGGGGTTTACATAATCTCTGCTAACTGTGGAAAAGCTGCTGTGACTTCAAGGTGTGGATCTTTGCAGATGTCTTGCTCACAGGGAGGGTGCACCCAATTATTGCCTCCTCTCTGCTCCAAAACTGCAATGTATCATCCAGGTCGCAATGCTGTGGTCCCCTGGAGCTGAGCATTACCCCCTGGAGCTGAGCATTACCCCCTGAAAACCATTAATAGGCAGTAGGGCCCTCTGCTTAGCTACAAGCCAGGCTGGCACTGAGTTTCAACTCATTGTTTTCTCATGCGGTGGCTGTGGAGGCATTCCAGTCACACAATTAATCCACGAAGAGAAAGGCTGGAGAAAGCAGCTGGGATGCAGGCTCCAAATGAGAGCACTGCAATATGTTGCTCACTGGGGCACCTGCACGTGGGTGGCATCCTAAGGCAGGACTCCACTGGACACAGTGTGACATGAGGATGAGAGGAAGACCATGAGAGACTCCTTCAGCCTTCCCTCTCCCCAGGAGTGAGTTCAGGACAGGCTCCAGATGGGTCTGCTGAAGGCCACAACAACCAGCTAGGGAACCACTGGTCACATCCCCAACACCAGTAGGGAAGTGGGTAGGACATGGCAGCTCATATGCTGCCTCTTGGCTCCAGTGGTTCACCCAGGATTGGCAGGTTTACCAGCAGAAACTTCTGGCAGTGCAGTAGGGAGCAGCAATCTTGGCTTCTGGAGCTGGTCCTGCTCTTGAACCGAGTGTTATCAATGGAAAAAATGTCTTCTTTGCTGACTGGAACAGGATAAAATTTCTCTAATGAGAATATATTAAGGTTAGCACATTCCTATCTAGTCAGCCATGCTCAGAAATTGCCTATAAGATTTTTATTTAGATTTCTTTTTTTGAAAAAAATGAAAATGCAATAGCTCTGTCTAAATCCTGGGGCATGAACAAACAAGACATTTTAATAAGTGTGCTAATGGCCTTATTACAAACCTCTTGGTGCACCCAAATGAAAGCCTTTCCTTACAACTCAATTATTTCCATTTACTCTATCTGCACAAAAAGCCGAGAAAAATAAGAGCTTAGGTGCATTTGGAAAATAGCAATTTTGAGTACTGTCAGATAAAGGTTGGGGGAGTGAGTCTCCAAAGACATTTCATACATTGTTCCCTTCACAGTCTGTCCCAGCTTTGTTTCTAGACCCCATGCTGTTAGTGAAAGCAGCAATGCCTGTTTTATTGCTAACAAGAAAAGAAGAGAGAGGGAAGATGTCTGTGACACCCAAGACTGAGAGGAGCCATGGCTGTACATGCACGTATTTGCTGTGCAGACAGCTGCTCAGCCCAGAAACAAAATGGAAGGCAAAGCAAGATCCGCTGCTCATGACAGCTTTATTACTTTTCTCCCCTGGAGGCATTACGACACTTATTGTAGCATTTTTGGGAGACTTTGAAGTTCCTTTACGTCTAATTGCAGAACTCATGTCATTTGGGGAATTTGAAAATAGCCTCTTTTCATCTTTTTCAGCAGTGAAATGGTACATGTTAACGTTTTATGCTGCACATTATGAATTCAGAGATACAGAAATGACTGGCGTTTTGCTCCACATCTTGCTGTGATTTTCTCAGCTGCAAAATGCCTACCCAAACCCAACCACTGCCATGCTGCCATGAGATGCCTTTTAGAGAAGTGTCTTTGGGAGCCAAGCTCCTGCCCCTCCAGGGGCAGCCTCACTGCCTCCAGGTGCAGCACAGCATTGCTACCTGCTCCTCCGGACTTCTACCTCTGTGTGTGGTCCCCGTGCCATGTCCTTCCAGGATCAAGCTGGGGGAAGATGGCTGGAGCTGCCACCCCTGTGCAGGATTTACCACTGAACAAAGCAGGGACTGGGTTGTGACAGCTGGTGTGGGATCCCTGGAGCAGGAATGTGCATCTTCTGCCTAATCTGGGCCATAACAGAGCAAAGCATGGGCACCAGTAGAATGTAAATAATAAAAGGAATAATAAATTGCGAAATCAAGCCCTGTAATGAAAAAATAAATAATCTAGATAGACTGTCTCGGAGTGCCTGAGCCTGATTTATTAGCAATTCTGGCTGACCGGTATTATTATTAGGTAAGCAACTTGCAGTGATTTTTCACCTGATGCTCTGCAAATTAACTGTGCTGCAGGATGAATGCAGGGGATTTGTGTTTATTGTTTTATGAAATCATACAGTAGGTAAAAATTCACTTGGAACATAACCACCATCACTTTGCAATTTTATGACCTATCGCGCATCTGACACACAGTAGCACTGCTGCTCAACACAGATGAACAGCAACATCGGTATCACTGGTCATCTGGAGCAGTGAATAACAGCAACGGGAGCAGAGCCAATGCTTATTTCAGGTTGGCACAGAAATCCACTCACCTGCAGGTTATTCTCATGTTTATTCCACGTGAAAGAGCAGAGGGGGGCTTTAGTTTTCTGACACGTTAGATGCTGATGTTTCCTAGGCCAAAATTTCAAGCCAGGTATCCTAATTATGTACAAATTCCCTCCCACCCTCCCCCACTGCAGTGACAGATTAATCAGTGACTGTGTTTATTTACCCTCCCCAAAGAGGATGCAATTATGACCCTGAGGAAAAAAATCCATTTGCATATGCAGAAGAAGCTGGTGGCAATTCACATTCTAGTTTAGCTCTTACTGTAGTAAATGGCATTACTGCAGAGCCCAAATATTTATTTTATGTCAGACTCTACTTACTGGTTTCCATTTCCTAGAGTCAATACAGAAATCAATCATGTCAAAAGGAAAATTCAATAAGAAATTCCTTTATGGTATAAGCTCAATTATAGATAGGTTTTCCTTTGTAAAAGTAGAAGAAATCCCAGAACCGGAGCCCTTTATACATTTTTCTACATAATATGAATTAGCTATATTTAGATGTAAAATATTATGAGTGAACTTTCATTATTCCTTACGTAAAATGAGGAAAGGCCTGAAAAAAAATTGTGAATAAATCACTGCACGATGTCACCTTAACTGTGCTGACAGAAAAGGAAAAGCATTGCAAATTAAGTATGATACAGCAATATTTTAACATCTTGATGTCCATCCTGTAACACATTGATTCAGTCACAAAAGCCCATATCAAAACGTGCTGAGAAAAATATTGGGAACTGAGCTGTCCCTGGTGTCCTCAGATCCATAGAAACTCTGTTTTCAGTCTCTTGATTATCTAACCAATGAACTGGACTTGAGAATTATGTTTCAAAAGAGTTGTGCTTGGACATACTGCAAGTGTTGGTGGCTTTTATGTGCAGAAGGATGAGGCGTTCACCTTGGCCTGGATTTTAATTTCCTATTATTTTATAAGGTGGTTTTTTTGGTGTGGTTTTTTTTTTGTGGTTTTTTTTTTGGTTTTTTTTAGTGAACTAAATGAATATAAACTCTTAGTGGCATGAAGCAGAGCATCACAATCTAGCCCAGCTTGAGATACGTATTTTATATGATGCTAAGATAATTTCTTTGGGGAAATTTAGATCCCAAGAAAAATAAATGAAAAATTAAGCAACTTGTTATGCTGCATAAGAGTGAAATGACAGATTTTGAGGGTGGAAGCAGTCTTTACAACAGATCTGGAGTCAAACCTCATTCATCCATATGTTTAGAAAGATAGAGTCAACTTCGTTTTCAAAAATATTAGAAGGTTCATCATTTAATCTCAAGAACAACACATATAATATGAATTTGTCTCCACCTTTCTCTCTCCTTTTTTTTTAACCTACCCCACCTTTTACTAGGGATATAAGCAGTAACCCATCACTAAATAGTTTTCTCCTTGCAGCAGGTAACAGCACTCGATAACAGCCATGTGGATAACAGCGATGTGCATAACAGCAATGCAACATGAACTTAAATCTCCACTCTTTTCCATTGTCCATTGTGGGATTTTATGAGGGAAACCTAGTTCAGTGCAAAAGCACGTTTTCCCTATTCACTGCAGGCACAGTGCAAGATTTTAATATCTTAATTTCAAAACTACACTTCCATCCTAAGAAAAATACAGAATGCATGTTGTGCCTGCTGTGTGCAGATCTATGCTAGAGGCAGCAAGTTAGACTCGGTAGAACAGGCTCTTAAAATTACAGCTTGTTCCCAGACCAGTGCTTAATTTTCCCCTCCAGCAAGCTCTGTCACTGATGCTCAGCTGCTCTGCAGCTCCTGCCTCTTCCCTTCTTTACTTATCCAGACAGGATGTGACATTCCCACTCCACCTCACTCCAAGGTGTTCAGTCAACAAAGCTATGATGTAGGCAAATATATCCCAGATTTATTTGGCTAAACCCACTTTTGAGAGCAGGAGCAGAAGGATGGCAAGTGCAGTAGCCCTTTGTTATCTTCTCAATAAAGTTACTGTGAGTAAGAAACAGAGCAAAGATCGATGTTTTTTCTTAATAGAAATTGGAAGAACTCAATACCTAATTAATTCCTGTCTTTCAGTTCCTGTAACTGCTAAAAATGCTGGATGCAACTTGCCAGCATTTCTTACTGTGCTTTTTTTCTATGTTTGTCTCCTACATAACACCACTTACACTCTATTTTTGATATTTCTTTTATATACTTAAGGCTTTCCCACAGGTACCTTTTTCAGGAACCTCCAAAGCTAATTTGCAGAGGATAAAACGCTGCCAAACTTCATGTCAGCTAATCACCACATGACTTCATACCAGCTATGACACTATCAGGCACATCTACAGCCAGAGGCAAACTAGCCACTACCATGAGAGAGAACCTGCATAAATAAAGGCATCATGGCATTCTCAAAACCCAAAGCTGGTCTTGGCCAGATCAGAATATAGAAGTGTATCCTATGGGCTATTATCTCTAGTGTTTTTTCCTCCTGTTTCCATTTTGGTACTGTATTGATAAATAATGCACTATTTAAAACTATTACATTTTATCTAAATTAATGTCATTTTCATCTCAAAAACATAATGCAATTTTAGTAATTCATCTAGTGTACTCCAGAGAGTAATGACTGAGGGTCTGAAAACCCATTAACGTTATCAATGTCATTCTGAGTCCTGTAATGTGATCTGGTGACTTAGAACACTACTTTGGTTTTGGCTCTACTGAAAACAAACAAACAAGCCAAAAAAAATGACTTCTATGTGCTTGAAACACAATAGTAAACATTTTATTTCTTTACTTGAATGAGATTGCTTTACTCTGGACTAATATAAAATAACTTCCTCTAAGAATCTTTGATTGATTGCTACTTAGCTTTTAATACTTGAAGTATACTAGAGAGGCTACTTAATCAGTTTTTCAGATAAACAATGTTGACTGGTGTGTCTAGATTATGAGAGAGATGCTTAAAAATATAATTTTATATGTGCACACAAAATCACACTGAGAACAAAACTGAATTTCTGCATTTGCATATTACTGAATAAGATAGTCTGACAACCAATTTAAGAACTCTGGAGAAAGTTTGATCTCATCAAAATCCAGTAAGGAGCTTCCTGAAGCTAACAAAAAAAAAAAAAGGAACTTTGTATGATGGAAAAGCAAATACTGCTCTTTCAAAAATGATAAACCAGAAAACACGAACTTTTAGCAGTAAATTTTTGGCTCGATGATCTGTCTACTAATATTTGCACAGCTCTGACAATTACTGAAGCAAGTAGGAATGTGACAACTGTCCTAAATGGCGCTAACATGTGCCTCCTGTCACATGCTTTCACTGAAGGACTCACCATAAATCTTCTCTTAAAGCTTTGAGAGCAAATATAAAGTAAGAGAAAGTCTATAACTGGAACCACTGAATTATCACTTTTAGAGAATCACTTAAGTGATTTGGTTATTAGGACTTGGGATCACTCATTGCCCAGTGTGTTGGGTTGATGTGGCCAGAGATGTGTACTCTATCACCATCTGTTAAAACCGGGTGGGGCAGTGACCCTTATCTCCGTGGCACACATTATCTGCTAATGGGCCATCTTTAAGACAAGATGGGGCAATCACCTTTATCTTTTCC
>JANRGV010000001.1:70182121-70198369 GCA_024734035.1 Alethe castanea
CTCCCCCCACCCCAAATATCAGATTCAACTATTGTCACAATCACACATTTATGAATCCACTTAAGCTCAGTTTTTAATTGCACACTATCTGAATGGGCATTGAAACACCATTTATCAAGAGCTGAAGTTGGTTTCAAGGTAAATAGAAAACAAAATCAAATAAAGTGGGAATAATTTTTAAAAATTTGCTGGTTAAAAAAATCCCTCAAGGTTTTTAAGCAAACATAAAAGGGTTAATTTTAAGAGTTTAAAGCAAGAAAATAAAATATTCCTTATGCTTTCAAAAATTTTCTCTTTTCTATTTTAATAAATCAAAACAAGTCAGAGAGTAAAAGTGCAGGTGTTTCAGATGAACGAGTAACTAAACCATCTTTGAGATCTGACCTTCACATCCAGAGTTTAAAATGAATGCTTGTCAACTTTATATGCTTGCTTAACTTGAGACCCATTCAAACACTCCCAATCTTTTAGCTAAAATGTGCATAAAGGTTTTAATGGCATTTATTGATCCTGAATGCATTACACCTGGAGATGTCACTACTTATAAGGAAAGTAACAAGTTACTGTAAATATGCAAAGCACATGTTTATGAGACAGGGCTGCCTTAAAGCTCCTCAGAAATGTAAGCAGTTTGCTGCCAAAAAAAAAAGGATGAAGAGAAGATGGTTCCAGACTGAAAGCAGACTTCCCCTGCTAAGTGGGAGAGAAGAGGACAAAAGCATGCACCTAGGATGTCCAGGTATGTGAAAATCTGGATCTGCCATGCCAGGCACTGCTTGATGAGTGGTGTGGAGGTAATATTCTGGGAGAATTGCTCTCCTTCCACACCCATGTGTGCCTCTTATGTCCTCCCTGTGGCATTCAGAACCCCAGTGCCACCATCTCAAGATGTACTTGAGTCCAGTCTGCCCAGATGATGGCAGGACAGGGACAACACCAAACACAGGCAATACATAGAATTTCCAGTAGCAGATGGACTGGGTTTAATGTTTTGAAAAACAGGAGAATCCTGTATGGCATTTGAGGACAAACAAATGACAGTTTTACAATCTGCTTTCCAGATTTCTGCTTTTCTTTTGTAGGACACAGGTAAGTGACCTCTCCAGCTGTCTTAATACCCTGTTACCCATAAGCTCTAAACTCAGTCTTTAGACAGACCTCCCATTAGTTTAAACACTGTATAAGCCTCTCTATACTCCAAAGTTCTTATCTACAAATCCTCTGAGAGGAAACATGCTGCTCAGGCATTTCAAAAACCACAGTGAACTTGACCCCACGATCTGATTGTGTGATTTCCACCACATGCAAGTGCTTGCAGGACTCAGACCTCACTTTTCAATCACTTAAAACATGACCTAAAGTAAAGCAATACAAAGTAATTGTCGATTACATCCAGGTATTAGCTTCCATTTGCATGAGAATTTCTGCTCCCAACATGTGCCCAGTTCTCAGGTGGTCTGAAGGCATCATTGCAGAGGGAAGGATGTCTGGTCCAGGCCTCCACCTTTCTTTGTGAGCCCAAACAGCACCACTGAGAAATTGAGCAGACATGCAGCATGGGAAATCTTGCACAGCAAGAGGGACACATTGGGCTGTGGAAATGGCAATTCTGCACGTGGTGGGTGGAGAAGCTGCATCCGTGGAGCCTCTTCTTGATGAATTTTTTTTTTTTCCTTTTTTCAGGAGCAGATAGTTACTGTAGAAATTGATCAATGGTTCATTCTTTTAAAGTCAAACTTTTAAACAAAAACTAGTGGTCCTCTCTGCATTCATAATTTCCAAGAAATGGACTTATATAATTATATCAAACTAAGTTTCAGCTATGCAATTACCTCCTTCACTAATTAGTGGCTGGAAATACAGGCTCTTATGGTCAATTTACCTGACTTTTTCACCTTCTTTTCCATCTTTCTTTCTCATTCCTACTAACCCCACAACATTCTTCTTGGCAATCATTCCCTGTGGTTGCCCTTGCTGTATGCATGCTTTCTCTACCTCAGAAAACAGCAGCACCAGAAAACCCTATCACAAATCAAGCCCCAATCTTCTGAGAGGAGCTAAATTTGGTAAAGACTGAATAAGCAGAACTAGACAAGCCTTTTTTTTTTTTGCCACTATGTATGTATGATTATTATAATGTTTGATTAAAAGAAAAATATTCATCATGGAGCTCAAAATGACCTTTTTGATCCCTTCCCATGGGCACAAATCTTTGCATGCTCTCTTTCTCCATCTCTTTGCTGTCAAACTCATGGTTGAGGAAGAGGTACTAACACAGCTCACCTCACTCCTCTGTTCTGACCTTTGGGTAGATACTATCCATGCATGCAAATTGGGAATGGGACATTAATCAGCTGAAGGCATTGAGGTTTACTCTTTGTTGCAAAATCGATGCTTAGACACTAGGGGTAAGTCTGATGGGAATAACAATCGAATGGAACTTTCGTTTATTTCCAATGAGAAAACTGAAAGAAAGCCCATTCAGAAATTCAGTTGCATTGTTGATCAGAATGGAGCTACAAAAAATAGTTAGCTCTGTCATGCAGTTAGAAACATATGGTTAGAAATAAACAAACAAAAATATTCTCAGTCACTCATGTGTATGCCAAATTTTGCAAAGCCAAAACATGCTATGAAAGCTGACAAGCCAGATAGGAATTATTCACCATTAAAACAAAATTACAAAAATGTAGAAAGAACAAGCAAAGTAAAAGTGTTAGGTAAAGTGTTAAAAAGTAATGGCCGGGTTCAAAAGCCTGTTCTGTAAGCTGTTGCTGTTCTGGTTGCTGTAAGCTTTTCCAATGAGCAAAGCAGCTGGGCACATAGCTGAAACTACTGACATCGGTGCAGTTGTGCTTTCTCCCACCTAGTCCCAATTTGGACCATGAGACTGATGTCAAATACTGGTGCTAGAAATTCTTCTCCCATCTGATGCATTGCAATTCTGCTCCTTTCATAAATTTCCAAGTGCAGCCTACTTTCAGCCTAGCTGTATCCGCAGCTACCACCAGCAAACCCACCTCTGAATCACACAAGATCATTAAATAGCTAAATGTAAATCCTCTCATGGTAGAAACAAACTTTTATTTGAAAAATATCAGGCACATCATGGATAATGGAACAGTAACTCTCCTAATCACATTCTACAGGCTAGAGAGGAACAAAACTTGAACAACACCCTTCACATGTAGTTTGCTTAAGACCTCATCACCATCCTTTGTAAAGCTGTATATACTGATCTTCCCCCTTTACTCTTCTAACTGAAAATGCTGAGACAGCTGGTCTCTTGAAAAAAGAGATTTCAAATCACCTATATTTTATGTTATATTACATTGTGTGCAGTGGAAGCTGTGAAAAACACCTTTGCAATAGCTTCAAGTTTGCTGCAGATGTTACACACAGCCCTCGCTCTCTCCTCTCATATCAATGCAGTTTGTTTACACAACCCACAATAAATCATACATCAACAAGTAGGTTTTTAATGAAGAGAACAGCTTTAGAAATTGCACTTCCAGAATGATTTGTATGTTTTCCGTTTACTTTCTAATACCTCTCAACCTACCTCATTCCATTTCTAATCTAACAAATGTTGTTATCAATGTATTATAATTGAGGTTATGAAAGTCTGCTTCTAACCTATTCAGAACAGTCAATCTGCCTTAAAATATTTCTGTTTGGAAACAGGCAAAATCTCTTTCAAGAGGTGACATTCTTTTCATTGCCTGCTTTATGTAGAAACACGCTTCATTTGGGGTCCAAGAAAAATGACAGATAAAAGGGAGAAATATAATTATGCATATACTTCCTATCAAATTAAAGCAAAGCAAAACAAATAAGTGGGGTTGGTTTCCATTGTGTGAAAACTACTATCATATTCATATGTTTTAAGAACAGCAATAAAAACGTCTTCAAAGATATCATATGTTATTTGATTTAGACTCAAAGCTTGAAAAATTGAATAATTTATAATGCCACTTTATTACTGAAGAGTGTGCACTACAAAGAGATATGATGTGCTGAATTAAATGGCACAATTCACTTGTTAAATTAATTAGGAACATAAATGCGAAAGCACAAAAAAAAATGGATAGCAGAGGAGAGGTGAGTGAGAAGAGAAAAGCTAACCACTACATTTTCTTACCAAAGATTGGAGAAATTTTCATGGGCAGGGGAGCCCCCTGGACCCTGCAGCACCTCTGTGTGCATTTCCATCCTCCATGAGAGGTATTTCATGAAACAAGCGTGTGAGAGGCATTTGTGTCCAGGCTGTGATAGTTATGGCTCAGGCCTCTTTCTTCAGCAACAGGGGAAAATGCAAATAATTTAATTAGCATATTTCCATGAATTAATGCCATTTATTAGAAAAGGTCCAACTGATAATCACACTGCTTGAGAGATAATTGAATGCAAAATCTTGAGTACAAGCTCAATGTGAGCTCAGACATCTGGGCACAGTATGGGGCACCCAGGATAGTGCCAGGAGTAAGGAGGTGCCTGTGCTGCCCTGTCCCTGCTGAGGGGACCAAAAAGAAGGACTCCCCTGGGTATGAGTGACACAGCAACTGAACTTGTGGGACCCAGCACCAGGTAATCCCTGCCAAACCTTTTCAGGCTGTTCCTCTGAAAAGATTGCAGGATCTCTGCAATCCTCCCTTCTCCTGAATCCTTCCCCCTGTCACTGCTATGAATCTGTGAAGCCAGACCTTTGGGGTAGCAGTAACACAGCCCTGTTTTGTTTTCTCACAGAGAACTGCTGGTTTGTCTGCAGAATACATGTAGGCAGGTACAGTGCACTAAGGAAGGGCTTTTCAAGGGGAGTGGATGGCACTTTAAAAAATAAAATGAAAAAGAGAAAAATAAACTGGATGTGCTCACCTGCATTTGCCTATGAGCAGCTGGTGTCAGTCTGAAAACTGCATCTTCTGTAGCAAAAACGTACAAACCAGCATTTAGGTCTTTCACTTCTTCTCCACCTCCTGCTGCCCAGTGCAGAAGGCATTAATGAAGACCCCAGGAGCTGGATGATATCCTTCACACTGGCTGATGGAAATGGGAGCCAGGAAACCAGAGCCTATGGATGGCACAGCATGCCAATACTCCTCTTCCCCCCCGTGTACTCAAATACCAGGTCTCACGGCGTTTGTTCATTTGTCATCTGTGCGTGTGCAGCAAGACATATTCTGAACAGAGGCAGGTGTAGACACACATTGGCAGAAGAGATTCCTGGTCATGTTTTCTCAAATGGAAAGTGAGAAAAATGTACCCAGAAACACGGCAATCACCAGTATGTTTGCTACTCTTCTGCCCAAAGGCAATCTGGAAGTCAGTGTTTCCTGGCTGTTCCTGGTTAAAAAACATATTTAAAATGTTAAAGACTGTCTCTGTGATTACATAAGCATGGACTTCAACAGCTGCTGCCCTGGATCAAGAGCAATGTTCATTGGAAAGAGGTGCTTTACTTAAAACTTACGAACAGTGCAGCTGCAGACCCTTGCAGACAGCTTTGGTGCATCTGGCATCATGTCCTAGCCTGAGAGACTTCCTTTCAGGAGAAAAAAATTCCCTGACTGCTACACCTCTTTGCAGCTCATCTTGGTATTCACAGAAATAAAAGCTCATTTTGTAGATCTGGAGCTTCAGGGGCAGTCCCAAACCAAGTCAGTGCTTCAGCCTTTTCTAGTTCTCAAACATTAAGCTGTGGGAACCCCTGGGCAATATAGCTGCAGACCCCAAGCCTGATTAAAGAGTTCCCTGAAATTGCCTGTATGAAACAGCCTGATGCTCATGTGCTTTATTGTGTCAATGTTTGTTTGCAACACACAAAGTGTTTCCCTCTCCTCAAAGTGTTGTTCTGCACTGCCAGGAAAACAAATAGGGACTTCTCAGATTTGACTATAGAGAGAGAATCTGGGAGAAGGGAGTGAGTCACTTTTCTACATTACTTCTTTAAGGGTTGTTTTATGCAAATTGTCTCACTTCCTCTAACCTTTGAAATAACATCTCTGATGAAAAGTGAGGAACTAAAAGTTTTTTCTCCATCTGCAAATACAGACTTTAGGCATCAAGGATGACAAGGCAGAAGGACCACCAACCAATCAGGTAGTGGGAAGAGTCACTTTTTCTTCTCTTTTATAAGGTAAATTTTAAAAGGCTATTTGGTCACTAATCTAAAACTGTGCTCCTAGCAATTAGATATGACACAGGCAGAAAACGTGATGCTGAAACCACTCAGAGAAAGGTGCTCTCTGTAATTATTTGTGTTAATAATGTCTCTTTATCTTGTCTTTGGCATTTTTCTTTAAACTCACACTGTAAGAATACAATGCATAATTGTTCTGAGCTACTTAATACGATTAATGGTGGAGAAACAGGTGCTAGAGAAACAGGTGCAAGGAGGCATTTCTCCCAGTCTGTTGGAATTTATCTCCATCTGTGTCCACCGAGGTATTTTAAAAACTGAAGAAACAGCTTTTCATACAAAGAAATGTTCATAAACACAATAAATGGAGGTAATTATATCTTGCAGTCAGCCAAATTCAATGTGATTCACATATCATAGTCACTTGACTTCTCTCTGGATTTGCTCTGAATGACACCTCTGACTTCTAACAATTTCTGTTCCAAGCTGTTATGAAGCCATTTATATTAAATGATGGCAGCACTTAAAAGGGTAGCTGAGTGAATTTCTGCTGCAAACAGTGCTTGAATTAAGCAAAATCATGGCTTGTGAGTATGTACACAGCAGGGCTTTTATTTTTCTTTATTATTTCTTTTGGTTGTGGGCTTGGGGTTGCTTTTCTTTTTAAAATATTATGTAGGGAAAAGAGTTCAGTATAGATACCATTGTGGAAAGCTTACAGTTTCCTAGGAAGACACTGTCATGTCATTATTTGACTGCAAATCTCCTTCCTCTAAATATACATATTTAAATCCCCCGCCCTCAAGGAGCAGCAATGAATTACTTGACAGACATCCATGGCCTGCAAACCACCTCTAGCATCTAGTGCAGCCCTGGGACCCACTGCACATATATCCAACCCCTCATATACACAGCTTAAAACCTCACTGCTTTGCCATTCCCCCCAGCCCTACCCATTTTCCAGCCCATATTGGGGTAGCAATGCATGCCAGTCCCACCCTCCCAGCTCCTTCAGCCTCTACCCTGATCCCCCTGCAGCTCTGCAGCTTCCTCCCTGGGGCAGTGCTCAGCTGCCCAGAGCCTGCCACAGCAGCACCCTGCTGCAAGCCCCATGCACTGCCTGCCTGCAAGTGCTGGCCTCTGAGCCATGGTCTCAGCACTTCACACAAGCTGAGCCACAGGAGATGCTGAGGAGCATCACAACACCTGAGGCTTGTTCTTGGACACAAATAAAATGCAGAATGCTTTCACAAATTCTTCGTGCATCCAGAGCGGTAAAAGAGTACTGCAGAAAGATTTGGAGTAGAGATATACTTGATTTAGTCTTGTTATGCCTTCCCTTTTATTCCAAAATAAATTCACAGAGAAGAAAATGGGTAAGCTGAATATTCATCAGCCTCCATTTGTAATACTTTAAGTGCATCAGTGCCTGTTTACAGAAATAGGACTTGCCCTCCAGTACACTAGTTTATCAGATTATAAACAAATGATAAACATTTCCTTTCATTTCTAAATTAAAAATATAAAAGCTCGTCAACACTTGGGACAAAGCACAATGTAGCATTTAAGAAATTTGTAGTGACTCTCCCTCCTCCTTCAAGAGTGTGAAGTTTCTGCTGTATTGAAAGTTGTTTTTGGGATTGTCTTTGAAAGGGTCCATAAATTTTCATAAGCAGTGAGCTATGTTGCAGTTACAGCAAGAACTGTACGTGCACTGTATGTGTGTTAAAGGCATCTGAATGCTCAAGCAATTATTAGAATACAAACCACCTATGTAAAACATTTCTTCCCCTTACACCTATCTTCTTGCTATCAGTAAGATATTGAGGACTATATGTAATAAAAAAAAATAAAAGGAGGAGGAAAGAAGACACAAAGAAGAGTTCAAGAAATTCTTCTGAAGTTGGCACCAGCAGCTGAGGGGGAGTGCCTGACTCTGATCTTCTGAGACTGATGGCCACACCATTATGCTCTCTGCTTTCAAAGTAAAGGTGAGCAGCTTGGCACAACTCTAGCTGAGAGCAGCAAAAGTTTTAAACCCCCGCCCTTAGAGCCTTTTCCCTGCTCCTGCTAACACCAGTGAGACTCTACATAAGCCCACCCTTGCTGGAATGTCCTCAGTTAGCCTGGGGGCTCAAATGGGGTCTGTGGGTCAGTGCTAAATTGGAACATGTCAGAGGGCACAAGAGATTTTCCAGCCCCAGCAGGATCGCTCAGAAACACAAATTCTGTGGAGGGTATTTCAAGGGAAGAATATCCATGCATTACTCACTAAAAACACATATAACATTGATTTTAAACTTTATCCTAAAAATATAAAATCATAACATAGAACTATTTTATTGTGCATTTACTTTGACTGCCACCTGTGTCTTCTCTGAAATGATGCAAGTCCTTGGGGCATGATCACAATTAAACAATGAACTGATAATTGTAGACTCATTTCTGCTAAGATGTATGTTCACTTCAGCTGTGGTATTGTGTGTTTATTATGGTGTTAAAGATGTTTTCATGCTGGCTCCACACAGTAAATGTACAGTGGATTATTTTTTTTCTTTTTTTTTGTAAGGAGGGGGTTTGTGACTCCTCTGCCTTAGGGACACACAGTGCCCAAGTAGTATGCACTGTTTTCTTGTAAGATTAAAGCAGTGTTGGTATGGGAATGAGATGATCACACGCATACTTAGTCTTCCTTCTCCTACAGATTCTAATACATCCCTAATATTAAGGATTCAAACTGTCCCACTGAAGTCAGTACTATTCTTTGCATGCTTAAAAGTACAGGAAGTCTATTGATTCAAATTAAGGTGACCTGGTTTTATACCGGGATATTTCAGTGTTGAGCGTGACTGAATTCTAACACAGCTCTCTATGCATATTCATCGTGCTTTGCCTCTAGGTCTTACACTGTCTTCTAAACAGGATAACATAATGAGAGCATCCTAAAACATGTCTATTTCTTAAAAACACCAACTCTGAGCAAAGAATGCCAAGGAGCCTGGCAGAAGGTTGCACTTTAATAGATGGTGGCCTTCTTTTCTGGGCTTTCTCTGTGAAAGTGTCTATCTCACAAAGCACAGAATTGGGCAATATCTCCCAGTGTGGCAGCTGCATAAAGAATACACAGGGCAGTGAGCTCACACAAGTGAGCTTCATCTAACTTGGCCTAAGAGATGACTACATTTTCTCTTTGGGATCTTGTCTGTGTGGAGCTTGTTGCAAAACAAGGGCATCAAAGAATTTCAAATACCTGCCTCAGCAAGTTAGTACCACAATACTGATGGTGGAGCCCCATGGGCTTTGCCTAAAGGATTCATCAGATCACAGCAAAGGAAAAGCGATGTCACAGGAGTGTAAACCCTGGTTGCAGTCCCAGTTGAACACCTTAGACACTTCAGAGTTATCTGGGCTGATCTCTGCCAATCTCTCTTGGGAAGTGATTGCTTTCTTTCCTTCTCCTGAAAAGCCTGGCTTCAACAAAGGCTGAATTGAAATGAGAGAGTGCTTTTCATCCCAGCTCTGAGAGAGGATGGATACAACTCAGCTGTCTGAGTACGAGGAACAACCAAATTCATATTGCCAGTGATTCCCTTTAAAATGGCCAGAGAGATTTCACTGTTTCTCAGATAGAAATATATAAAAAAATTAACCCATCTAAGAGTAGAACATTTTTGCCAGAAAAGTTTTTTCTCTTTTGCCATTAAAAAGTATATCTATTAAAAGGACGATAAAATTCCAAAAGTAAACTCAACTTTCAGGGATTTGATGGAACACCACCACAGGCCACCAAAGGGTTTGTGTCTGCTGTGGGAGTAGTTTGGTTAGGTTTTGTTTTACCTTGAGTCAACATCAAGACTTTTTATATTCCTTCTCCTGCAAAACACATTACTTTCAGCTATCCCTAGATGCATATTTATCTCCTTTTACATGGCTACTCAGATTTTAGGTCAGTAAGAGATTTTAAGAACACAGTGAAAATATAAAAAAAATGGCATAGTTAAAGTATAGTCCCGCTCCCTAAACTCTCCTAGCCTTCAGGCCCCAGACCAACACATCTTGCCTGTCATTATCTTTGCCTTGTAAGCAAAGCCTTGGCAGACTTATGAGAGCTCTTAGATTAATAAAAGTCACCCAAACCACCCAAGTTAGAAGTACATATCTCACTGGAGTGGTGTCATTTAACTAGTTATTGTTTAGAAAGCCTTTTGATATCCACAGATGAAAGGCATGGTAACAGTGCAAGGTATTACTGTTATTACCTGCAGATGGCAAGAAGTTCTCCCACAGCTACTGTATGTATATCATGAAAATCTGAAGGCTGGCAAATTTCCTGTAACATCATAAAAGGAGCTGCAACAGTCCTCTACTTTGTCTGGCTTAGTACAGGCACAGTTTTAAAGGGGCTTGAAATACTGCAATAAGCAGCAGTTTTCCAGTAGATCCAGAGAAATCTACATAATCTAACTTGATTTGCTAATTGCCTTAGCATCAGACCTTCAGCTAGTGGTTTAAAAACCTCTGTTCTGCTAAGTATCCTCTTCTCATGCTCCAAATACTTCACAACTACTGTGAAAAAAATCCCTCTGATCTTTCTGTTTGTCACGCCATCAGCACCCCAAATCTCTGCATGTGGCACAACCCCCAAACTCATCCCTTGGATGCCGCAGCAAGGGAAGCTTGTGCTTGGATTGGGATGGATGCACAGCCCCAGCAGAGCATGGCCTGGGCATTCCTGCCAGCACAGGGCTTTGGGGGTGCTGTGCTCCAGCAGAGCTGCAAGACCCTGCTTTTGTTGCCCATGTCCAGCATATCAGGCAGACAGTCGGAAAGTCCTGCAGCAGTCTGACAAGCTATGTGCAGTGTGTCCTGTCCTGGAGCTTAGGACAAGTTTAGGACTAAGTGGGGAAGGAAGAGGAAGCAGTCAAATTCTGGAGCCAGACCTGGGATGGAAACAGATTTCCACTGCTCCTTAAGGAGCATGATGCAGCCAGGAACACAGGCACCCTCTGTTTTGCACAGCCCTTGAGATAAGGAGATAAGACAAAATATAATCTCTGGATAATATGTTTTGTGGTCCAGGGATACCTGAAATGATAATAAAGAAAGTGTTAATGCTTAAATTGAGTTCAAGTCTTTTATCCTAAGCTTGTGTGTATTTCTTGCTACTGTAAATGCCACCCACATCCCTTCTGGAGCTGACCAAATGGCAAAAGGCAATCCTGTTAAAAGCTAAACATGAAGGGATGAGAACACAAAGTGGACTAGCATCCCTGGAGCTTTAAGTACTTCAGGATTTTTTTTTTTCCCTAAAGAGTAGGGCATAGGTATGATCTAATTTTGCCTCACAAAAAATCAAAATAAAAAGAGGAAAAACCAGTCATGCCCTCTATTGGTACAGAAAAGCATTATTTTGGTTTCTCAGGCAGTTAGGATACACATGTTTTTAAAGATCAACCACATGTAGAAATGATCAGACTGATCTGATCTGGCCTGGAGAGCTCTGACAGCAGCATGAGAGGCAGCTTGGTCTAGTGGACTGAAAGGCAGCAATTCCTGAGGTCTAATCCTGGCTGACACAGAGCCACTGTGTGGCCTTGGGCAAACTCCTTAAAAAGACATGTCAGGTTAACTTAGGCCTAAGATTAAAGTTTTACAAATATACGTATTTGCAAATACTTACATCAGTAGAAATGAATGTCACATTTTTTTATTTAATTCCAGTGCAGAAGAGAAGTAATATTTCCAGTTAGAAGACTTGGAGATCTTTTTTTCTGCACTGCAGCCTCTCTCAGCTAGAGATGGTGTCTGAAAACAAAACTGGTCAAAAATTGCTTCTACAAAGTAGAAGAATCCTGTGGCTGTAAGAAAACACAACCTTGATTCAGAGAGCTCTGGAGGAGTGGGTGCTTATAAGAGTTAAAAAGTCATTCTCATTTAAGGAACACTAAGTATTAATTAAGTGTATGCTAAGCAATAACTGCAGCTCAAGAACCAGACTCTGCTCTCTGGTGAGTGTTTTCCATCACCCTTGCCAGCCTAAATTAGAAGCAAACTTTCAGACCTGTGCAACTATATCCAAGGGCAGGCAAGGCAGTGTTTTAGACATTATAGAGAAGTTTAAGATGATTTACACCCTGTGTGATACTAACTTGTTAATATTTATCAAGTTACTACATCTTCCTATTATTCTGTTTTACCCAAACTGCTTCATTATAATGACCACTACTGCTAGACCAGCCAGCACTGGATTATGGATGGCCCTTATTTAGAGTTTGGACCTGTGAGACATCTCAATTTGTGTGGCAATATTACTGCAATGTTACTGTGCTCCCTTAAGTGATGAGACAGTCTCAGATAATGCTGCTTTGTTCAGTATACTTTGGATTGCTCCAGAGTGGAATTTTCCTCCCTTACTGGGAAGGGCAGCCTTTTGGTATTGTTTATATTACTCTCTGCAGCTCCTGGTCCTTCTAGAGGAAACTAGGAATTTGATGGGGTGGGAAATGATTTTCTTTGGGAAAGGGGCCAAGTCTACTGCCTTGCAGAAGCCAGAAACAGCTGCAGGTAGCCTGGTATCCACAGCTAATACGACAGGAGAAAATTAGCTGCCAGACAAGGAGGCATTCAAGGAACTAATACCTCTCTATGGCTTACAGGTACAGTGGAAAACACAAAACCAAAGCTAAAGTCCCATCTTTGGATAGAAACTGACTGCAAGACAGAAATTAAAGAGGAGAAAAAATGGCCAAATTTAAATGTGTCAAAAGTTGTCAGCAAATGCACAAAGCCCCGCAGTGAGGCAGGTTAGTTCATATTATCCATGAGAGATCTAAAAATGATTTGCAAGGTGGCAAAAACCTGCAGATGCCACAGTTACATGGAATAATTAGGACTAGAGGCTGTATGGCACTCCAGTGACATGCAATAAAGCCGAGTGAACTGAGAGCACAGCATGTAAAATGCAAGGTAACACAAATTGGGACAAAACATTTGACCTACCTGGGTACATTTGTGACTTTTAAATAAACAGTGGTAATTCTGGATGATGATCTAGGCATCACAGGAAGTCCACTGTTCTGTTCAGTGTCATGACCCTTATGTCAAGAAAATTCTTTAGAAAAAGTGCTTCAGAACTGGGGACATGGGTACCAACAGCTCAAAAAAAGCTTTTGGAGGAGGAGAAAAAGAGGATATATTGAACAGAAAGAAAGGTAACAAAGTAATACATGATGACTAACGGCTTACAGAAATTAAATCTTTTAAACCCTCTATTCTTAGACAAGAAAGCCTGGCAGTGACACTGAAAACAATGCAACAATTTGATGTTTTCAGTGAAGAACTCATTGCTAGAAAAAAATAATTGAGGCAAAGTAGTGTTTGGGACTTCATTTAAGCTGTACTTAAGTCCATAGCCTTTTGCATGGGACATAACCTAACAACTAAAATGTTCACTGTTAGGAGAGACTTTCCCAATGAACAAGTGATTCCTAAGATGTTCATGACTCTCTTTCTGGCATTCCCCTTTGGAATAAAATCTGCTGTCCCTTTCTTTTTATGTGATGATGAGGATCACTATATTGGGTCAGAACATGTCCTGCCAGTTTAATGCCTGAAGGCTGTTAAAAACACAAGCAGAATCACCATGAAATGCACTAATTTAAAAGCATCTCTCTTTAGCCAGTTATCATCCTGCACCGAAGAGCAGTTGTCAAATATCAATAGACATGTCAATTAATTTTTTTTTTTTTTTTTCAGAAAAAGACATAGAAATGATATTATGAGACTTCTATACTTTTAAATGCATGGAAGAGTAGGGGACAGGTGTTCAGCACATTAAAAAAAAGGCAGTTAAAGAGTGTTGCTCTAGGCATAGTTTCATCTATCTGACTCAGCACAAATGCCAAAGTACAATGGAGAAATGAAACAGAAGAATCAGCTCTGTGCTGCCTGGGGTCTGTTCACAGGGCATAAGTATTAGGTTGCTTCTTCTTTTAATTAATGTTTTCCCTTTTGACATTACACTGGAGACTGTGACTGAACTTTATTCCTCAACAGCAGCCTATGGCAATCAAGAGTTCTCTGGGAAAACAGTCTGCCCAGAAGTGCTAAGCAGAAACTAGGAGAAAAATTTATTTACTGCAGACTATTAGTTGAAATTAGCCCCTTCTTCTGACTGCGGGTAGTCCATGGGGAGAAGATGTGATATGTATGAACTGATCTGTCATTCAAACAGTGCCCCAAGGATGCTTGGTTGAGAGCACAATTCAACTGGCCAGTTTTTCATCAGCTAAACATTTAAGGTTTAGTTAAATGTACCTGAGCACTAGAGATTCATTAGTGAAGTGACTCTGTCAGTCATCACCACCATGTGGTGTCATTTTTGCTCCTTTACTGGCTCATATATATATAACCAACAAAAAATGGTGTCCTGGAAAGCCAACAGAGAGCAGTGAAACTCTACTAGGGCTTTAGTTTTCTTCAGAAAGAGGGGGTTTAGAAGAAAAAAAAGGGACATGCCAGGAAAGCAGTGAAAACAAAATGCTAGCACAGGTAATCTGAAATTACAGTATTAAGTGCCTCTCCATGATTTACATGCTTTTGGCATAGTGTCTATTTCCTATTCCTACATGCTCTGATGAATGCAATTTACTTTATGTTTTTGACATCCATAGTATCATTTTGATTGGAGGGTATGTCCACCACCAGCAGCCAAAGGTGTGTCATATGAGTGCCATCTGTCCTCCTAACTGGAAAGTGAGAGCCAGCTCAAGTCTGGAAGCTATTAACTTAAGGTCAGAGTGAGCACAACTAAAGCTGGCTGCACTGAATCACAGAGATGGGTCCTGATGGATGGCAGTGCTGAGTGAATGATCAGACTCAAGGATCTTAGGGGTCTTTTCCAACTTCAGTGATTCTATAATTCTATTTTAAACATTTCAAATCTCTATAATTTTAGCAAAATCACTCAGGCACTTGTGTCTGAAACAGCCTAAAAAAACATTCAAAAGAAAAAAAAAAAAAACAAAGGAAGTGCTCCTCAGAAGTGATTTATCTTGTCTCGGCAAGATCAGTTCACAATTAGCGTCATTCTGCATTATAACCCTTTTTCCTTCTGCTCACGGTCTTGGTGATGAAAGTGGTAGTGAATGTGACACCCTTTTCAGCAGTCTTCCTGATTTTTAATTGCTCTGATCGTTCCTGTTAGAAATTCTTCATCCTGTCAGAATTTAAAAATAAAATCTCTCCTTCATGCTGAAGATCTAGTTTTCTGTTTTGTGTCTCACCGAAAGTGTCCTTTGGTCCCATAGCCCACAGACGTTCCAGTGCATAGCTGTCCTTTTTGTCCTAGTTTTGTCTTAACTCTTCCTTTGAACTACAAGCTCTGAATACAGCTTTAAGCACAAATCCTGGACATTCATCTAATTGAATTCATGCAGAACCTGAGCCTAGCTAATCTGTTAAAGACCAAGGAGCCCATTACCTTAACATTTTGCAGCAGAACCCCAAGGAGGAGCTCTTTCACACACACTGTTCTGTCCCACATAAGGCAAGATAAATATGTTTTGCTACCTACAACAGAATGTAGCTCAAAATACTCATTATTTGTTTTCTTATTCAAAATGTGACATAAGATTGCAAAGTAGCACTAATTCTAAACTTAGTGCTGCGTACTTTGTTTTAGAAGTTGCTTTAGTATCTGTGGAACTTTTGAAGCAATAATAAAGTTTCACACAAAAAATATAAATTCTAACTCTAAATTAGATATAAAAGTAAGAGATTTGAATCTCTCTTGTCTTCACTATTCAACCTTCTTACCTTCAAAACCAGCAAAATATTAAAAGTCAGAGAAGAGTTAACCTGGTTAACACGACCTATGCTATGATTATCAACCAAATGTGTTGAATTCAGCTTCAAACATTCTAAAAGGATAAGAATGTCTTACTTGGTATCTCTTTCTCATTATATATATATGTGTGTGTGTGTGTGTGTGTGTGTGTGTGTGTATATGTATATATGCACTGGCACACTATGTCGGTCCACTTACTGGGTCACTTATGGGGAAGCCCAGAGGAAATGTATTGGAGATGTTATTTTTTGCTCAGACTGTT
>JANRGV010000001.1:70198379-70209372 GCA_024734035.1 Alethe castanea
GTATATATGTGTATATATATATGTATATATGTATATATGTATGTATATATTTCTACACATAAATTTGTACAATATGTGAATCACAACACGGTGTTTCACCCCCTTTGCACCCTTCACCTCAGCAAACACAAATGAATCATTTAGCTTCCAACCTGAATCTCAGTCCTAGGTGTTCATATACGAGGTATTGGTTCTGACCCCATCCTTGCTTTCTACATTTCCATGTATGGTTTGCTCTCTCTTGCTATTTCCTTCAGCTTTACAATTCTCTTCTTGCTTATCTTTCTATTCCCGTCTAAGAGTGATACATTTGTGTGCATGGGAAGCATGCCAGCTGAAGCCTTGGGGTGACACCTAAGAATTGTGTTGAAATAATATTGCATATTCCCCAAGCAAAACAGTTAGAAATGCAGCAAATTTGACCCTGAGCCTGTTTCCATTAAAATAAAAGAAAAAATACTGAAGGAGTAGCAGGATAAAGAGAAGGAAAAAGCCACTACAGAAAAATCACAGATGAAAATATTTTTGATTTTTAAATTTCAGTTACATTGCACCAGAATCTATTAATTATAATTATTATAATATGTTTACATACATTAAGATTGGACCAGCATCACATTGTAACCTTCACACAGCAGTTTTACATTTAGATTTGAGACATCTCTTGTACCTGGACCCAGCTGAAAGACATTGATATTTCTTGAGGGAACAAGCACCAAGGTAATGAACTGGGTTGCTGTTAAATGAGCATCTACCTTTTGTACACAGGATTGTGAATTTCACCCCAAGGTGTTCTCTCTGTGAGTAAATGTTACATGTAAGCTGCAGCTAAAGGCATCCATGTCCACCTGGCTGAACACTGCTAATTTTATATCACCTATTTATGGAGTTATTTTTAATTTTCAACAGTGTTGTGGTTGTGTAGTCCCCTCTATCACAGTGAATAGCTCACTAAAACCACCAAGAGCCAAGAAATGGCTGTCAGCTATTTTTTAGTTCCCTAACAGCAGGGTTCTTTCTTATTTTTCAGATAAAGCTAATGGATGCAGTTTATCCACTGCCACATTTATAAACAATTTGTGTTAGGGGCTGCTAAAAAATACTTGCAAAACATCATTTAGGGAGCGAAAGTAGAGTATTTATGCAATATAGTGTTTATATCTTGTGGAATGACAGACGTGCTGTTTAAGGAGATGTTGCTCTTCTCTCAGAAGTTAAGCACTTGGTTATACTCAACAGTTATTAATTCACTTGGTAGTACTTGTTACTTAAATATCTCCTGTCTAATCTCTGTGCACAGGCTTGTGGGCTTGGCAGGCTGCAGAGATGCCTGGTGTCATTTGCTGGGAAGGAGCAGCAGCTCCTGACTCACTCTACTGCCAGGGCAACCCAAATATTGCACTGGTATTTCTTTTTCTCATGTTTAAGTGATCAGCCCACTTTCCTTTGGTTTTTTCCTTCCCTATCGAATTATTCTGTCGGTTTTGGTTTTGTCTCGTTCATTTAGTTTTACAATTGTGTGTTTATATGCATTCACCTCTATTACTACACATTTTCCAAACACATATAATTAATGGTAGGGAAGTAATAAATGTCCATTGGGCTTTTACAAATTACCTGCAAAGTTGCACCTGCCAAAGTTTGTCGCATTATGCTCAAGAAAGCATTAATCTAGTGCAAATAAAGAGAAGTTTTATTGCCCTTAGTGTGATTAAACCATGAATAACTAGGGAGGAAGTGGAATTTGTGAAAATGCTATTGCTTAAAAGAATACAGTTGCACTGCTGATAAAATCTTCCATAATGTCTAAGTAAGGCTCCAGTTAACCACATCAAAGATTGCAGAGAAAGAGAGATGGGGGTAGAAAAGAAAGTGGGGGAAAGTTTGGAGTATAGGGTTAGATCACCTAAACATGTGTCTCTGCACAGATCCAGCTTGTTTTCTGTTGGTTTTAATAGTTGTCATAAGGGTAACTGCATGAAAATACAAAAATTTCTTCTGAGAAATAATCTCCTTTTACTAAGAAGACAAATCAAATCCCTGAGTGTTGAATCATTTACCAGAATGTCATGATTTCCATGGGTTGTTCCAAGGATAGTATAGCATTTGAAACAGATCAAGCTGTTCTTAGTTTGCAAGCTGTCAGTCCAGATCCACATTTTCTTTAATAACAATAAAGAACATGTTCAGTTTGTCTGGCTTTTACTTTTTATTTTTGTTGTGTCATAAAGAAACAATTTGGACTGGATTTTGGATGTTTTCTTTCCCCTTAAGCTCTTCTATAGAAAAAAAAAAAAGGTTTAGATTTAACAACAGCATGTTGCTATGTGCAGTTTGCCTGCTGTCCATACAATGCTTTAATGCATAGCTGCAGAGGTTCTCGAAGACAGAAACTTAGAAAGTATGTAGCACCCAAGATCCTCATATGGTGTAAATTAGCACCCAAAGACAATGTTGATTAGTACAATTTTTCTCTTCCTCCTTCATATCAGACTCAGAAAGGATTTAAAAATAATGGATCTGATTTTTCATTCCTCCCTCATTTACCTGTTAGCTACTTAAGTATCAATTAAGTGTGTAGAGAAACAGACTGAAAAATGTTAGTGATCTGTAATATATGGGAGAAGTGGAACAGAAAGTAAGTGCCATGAAATTCTAATGATCTTTAATGCTGGAGGTTATCACTTCTCACTGCCTGTACCTAATGCTTTTGCTGATGTAGAACACCAAGGGGAAGGCATGAAGTAATACACTACTTGGTGGCCTGGAGAGGATAAGTGCAATAGCAGAATAGGGAAGAGCACCTAGGGAAGGAAATTTTCATTGTTGTTAGCTTTGCTAATGAAACTAATTGTGAAATAGGAAATGTGGAACCTTTATTCTGCGTTTATACCTCTAGGAAGGAGAATAGTATGAAGAAAAGTAAAAGCAGAGGTTATCTACTTTTCTAGGAAACTCCTCTTGCTCAGAACAAAGCAAGTGGGAACTGGGATTTCACTGTAAACAGCTGTTCTTGGCATTTCAATCACTCTCCTGTTGGGAGTACAATACATTCATATGCCAGCTGCAAAAATCAACTGGTATTACAGTGTGCTCAGTGTATTTGCAAAATGGAAACAAGTACTGCAAAATACATGTTCTAAGGTCCCTGCAGGAACCCAAATACCAGAACAGACACGAATATCAAGAGGATGGGATCTTGCAGCGAAAGCTAGTATTAGAAATGCAAATAAGAGGTACGTGGCAAAACACCAAACTGACGTTTCTCAAAAAACAGTGAGGATTGCCTTTGTCTCCAAAATGCAGCTAAAATTGAGCCTGAAAGAAAGATTCCCACAGTTCCAGCTCTCCACCCTCCATCCCTGCCATTTACACTTGCTAAAATAAAGTTCGTAGAAAGTTATAGTGTTCACCAGAAAATATGACTCAAACATCTAGCCCCAAGTATGCACAAGCATGCTGACTGCATACTTGTCTGTTTTAATGTTGTAGGAGATCAAATTTTCTAGGAAAACGCAAACAGCTTTAGCAGCAGGTGGCTGAAGCATAGCCTTCAGAAAGCTGTAAAGAACCATTTTTTGTCTGGGAAATAAAACATGGTTGCAAGCTATGTTATTTGCACTTATTGATTCAGTAAAAGGAGTTGCCTTATGTTTAATTCAAATTGTAGTCCTGGCTTGGACAGGCTTAGAACAATCAAGTTTTACAAATCCATGTGTTTAAGGGACTCTGGTGGTGGCTATTCACACTGTCCCCGATGCGGTTTTTAGATTATGTCTCCTCTTATGGGCAGGGGCAAGAGCTGAAACAGATGAAGGGTTACATGAGGCAGGACGAGGGAGAGAAAGGGACTGGTACCCACAGGAGGGGGCCAAATATGACAGCAGGGTGCAGGGCTATGGATCAGTGGCAGCTCAAGCAAACTCAAAACTCAGTGCCTCAAAAGGACTGAGAGGCAGCACCACTCTTTTTAACTACCAGCCTCCACTTAATGGTACATTCAACATCACATGTAAAATCAATACCCTAATTGCAGGCTGTATTACATCTGAATAAAGACTTATTTTTGCCTCACTGGTGAAAAAATCTTTTTTTAAAAAGTACATACTTCCTTATATATTTCCTCTGTTCCCAACCCCCCCTATCTTTTTTTCTTTTTAAGGAAAATCACCACAGCCTCCAGGCAGACAGAAGAAATTACATCCTGCTACCAGAAGGCTGCTGCTGTTGCAGGGTGTGAGTGCACTCATTAGGTGACCAGCTTCCCATCTTCAGAGTGAAGGCATTCTTGCCGGTTACTTCTGTCAACTTCTGTCAAACATGGGCACTGCTGATTCATCAGAATAGGTTAATTTCACAGGAAAAGGTCACTCTGAGAATGTTACAATATTTATTTGCTAATTTGGTCTGGCCAAGAGCCCTGCGAAATGAGGGGTCTGCATCCTCATTACTGGGTATACGCAATTGTGTGCAAAGGTTTTGGGTGTATTTTTGATCCAATAAACAAGTACTTTGTAAATAAAATCAAACCACCCTACATACCTATTGGAGATATTTAAATGAATGCACTTTAAAAATGAATGCATTTTAAAAATGAATGCAAAGTCCTGTCCAGAGTTTCCTGCAGAAATTGTCATCAAAACATCCATTTTCCCCAGAGACAATTTCTTTTTTAAAATCAGCTGTACTTTTTCAAATTGACCACAGATTTTGTACAGAGCAGGATTTCTATGGCTGTGGACATGTTTTTTTTAAATTTTATTTTCATTTATTTTCTCACATTACTTTCATCATGGAAGAAGTAGACAACGTGGGCTATGAACAAACAGGACCTCTTCCCCTGGCGAGCTCCTGGCCAACACATAAGCACTGTGCTGGACAAAGGATGTCTGCCCTGTACCTGGACCAAATCAGCAGATGTACTCCTTTTAGGAGTAAAAAAAAAAAAACTTCCAACTTCCTTGCACATTTTCTAATATCTCCCTCACCAACATTTTAGTGGAGTAAGAGACTGATGGTATACCTTCATGACAATATCAGTTAAAATAAATGCTGCTATGACTTGATGTTGCACTATTCTCCCTTGGGAATGTGATGTTGGTGGTTACATAGTAAAAAGGCAGACTCAGCTGTTCACACAGGCAAAAAACACTTCAAAAACCCTTCCTAAAATACCAAAAACCCAGCACAGTGTTCCAGGGTTTTAATGCTGACAAGAGAATATGGAGTCAAAGACCAAATAAAGAGATGAAAAACATGTTGAGATTTCACTCCACAATACAAACGTATTTGAGGTACTCTGACAAAAGAATTAGATAATGGTGCACCTATGCAGCTAGTACAAATTATAGCAAGTGCTGCTCAGTCTTTCACCCTCTACATAGGTTGGGACTGAGGCAACAACACAAAGACAATGCATGTAAACTCAGATGTGGAATGAGATGAGTTCGCTTTGCCAGTTTAGCTATATATATGTGTGTGTGTGTGTGTGTATATATATTTATATATATGCATGCACATAGAGGTGAGACAGCTCACAAATAGTCTCCCTCTCCCCTGTCCCTGACCACACATCACCACCCCACCTGCCACCAGCTGAAAGTTTCCCAGCCCAAACTGGTGGCAGAACATGCAGAACCCTCAATACTAACAAGGCATTTTTTTAAAAGCAGCAACCTTGGTGTCAGCAGCATGGTTAGTACTTAGTCTTCCTTACAAGTGCTTTAAGATGCTTAGCATCCTCCAGGGAAGGGAGTGCTGATATCAGTTATATAATTCACTCTGAGTATGGCGTTTCTAACTATAGACTAATGTGGTGCAAAGTCAGCTGTGGGTGGGTACAGCTCAGAACAGAGAAGAGATGTAGATATCACCACAGTAAAGCATCAGGTTTTGTCATATGGTCTTTTGCTGAATAGGTGAGAATACCAAGATGAATTTTTGAAGAAGGTTATGCGTGTTACCTCCCTGAACACCCTGAACCATGCCATTACAGATACACTGCTGGGCAAGGAAGGGTCTGTGAGGCTGCAGACTTTCTTCACTTTTTTAAGGCCTTTTGCAACCCTCCTGGAAAATCATGGAGACTCAGATCCCTCAAGACACTGTGAGTCACAAAGCACACTCTGTTATGGATAAGACATACTGTGCTCAGCTGCTGTACCTAAAAGCTCTGTGGCTTACAGGCAAATGGTTGAGATTTTCTAAGACAGGCTGTGAAATATTCCAGGCTTGATCCACTGACCAACAGATCATTAACTCAGAAATGAGACATGGAAAGCTCGCCTAAAGCATGACATCAGAAAAGTCTGATCAGTTCTAAATTGCGAAGTGGGTAGCAGCAACAACATTTTTTCACTTCTGATGTAGCTAAAAGGTACATTATTTTTAGCCAGGACCTTTCTAGATGCGTGCTACTGGGCTGACATCTTGGTATACTTGCAAATGTAGAACTTTTGGGGCTCTTATAGCAAACAAACAGAATCAACCACATGGAGAGAAGTGCTAAGGTTACACGACTACAATTTCTAAAAGTAACTTCTGGATGTCACTGAGGAAGCCTTGTCCAGAATTTTTAGTTGAATTTTGAAAAAAATCTATCTAGGCTCTCCGTATCCAAATCCATGTACTGTGTTCAAATAAATTCTAAGCTGATTATCCATCAGCTTGATCAAATCCAGTCAGAATTTAACAGACAAAGAAAAGTATAAAACTGAAAATACTGAAACACTGCAAGATAAAAATCATGTGAATTTTAATCCCAACCATATACGAACGGATGTTCCACTCAGACTATGCTGCAAGGCTTAAGTACTATCTACAGAAATGGACTGTTCAGAGACAGGAACAAGACAGCAGGAAAACAATCTTTCTAGCTATGTGCTTTAAATTCTGCTATTATCTTCAGAAATCCTCCCGTCTTCCTTGAGTTAGAGGGAAAACACATGCTGGAATCAGACACCAATTATCTCAAGGATTATTTCAACAAAGGTGGCAAAGTAAAAGTACTGCAGGAATATCATAGCAGAAGGTTTCAAGTTAGACTGATTTTGCTCTGCAGTGATTTGAAGGGTCTATTAAACCTGGTTTTAGTGATAACTAACTGATAGGCTACTAGCACCACAAAGCATGAAAGTAAAATTATCTTCCAATTCAAATAAACCCAGACGATCTCAGAATCCTTAGAGACAAAAAACATGGTACCATTATTGCTTTATTTCTCCAAGAAGTGTAGTAATGCTACTAAGAAAAAAAAAAAAGAATATGGTTCTGTTTTACATAGAATAGATCAGTACATATCCAAGAACAATCCAGTTTGACTAGATTTATTGATGGATGATCAAAGTATCATGGTGCAAATTCCATCTCCTACCCATCCAAATGGACACTCTATGGGGACAAGGCTCTGTATGTGATATATCCAGAAAGCCTGTAAAATGGACTAGTGCTCGTGTAACCTGATCAAACTCTACCTAAGATAATGAACAAAGATAAAATTCTGATGAACTGATAAAAGTTTATTCATTGAAGCATATGTGTTAACATCAGACTGAGACTAAGCAGGTGACATGACTGGAAGGAAGAACAGTGCAGCAAATCCTTATTAGTAAAAAAAAAAGGGTAAGAAATCAGGCAGATTTAGCTTGGACTTTGAAGCAGGGTGAAAATTGAGGTAATGCTGGAAATACAGTTCAAAATTTAGGTCTAATCTAAATGTTTCAAAAATAATAACAAAAATTATATACAAATAAAAGGTCTGTAATCAAATATGAAGACCAAATAATGGGGCAAGGGAATGATGAAAGGAGACTCTCTAAAGCCTTTTCTCTGTTTGCACATAGCTTGGAACAGCAGTGAGATTGAAATCACATCTGTTTCCAAGGAACATCTCATGGATATTTTGATTACAAGCTCCTGTATTCTTAAGGAAGATAATTATATGGTCTGGAAGCAATCCAACATCAGATAGTCGACACACAATGTCAGTGTTTGTCAGATTATTCAAAGGCACAGAAACACAAGTTTAAGAAAGAGTTGTATTGAAATCCTAAGTCTGTTATGAAAAATTCATACACAAAAAGAGAAAAAAAACAAAGAGAAAAAGAGATCACAGAGGGTTAATTCTAGAAGAAAGAACTTGATTAAGTTAAATTTCTAGCAACACCTTTTCCATTCACTTGGGTGCAATTATTGGGACACCATCTTCTCTCAGGCACCACATATGCTTCTGCAGGTAAGAAATAGAGAGACCTCATGAATCATAGAAAGGGAAGACATGAACAGCTGTCCATTCTTCTCCATGCAGACTAATACCCTCTTATTAAGTGGTGCATGAATTTTCAAAGTGAATTAATTTCTTCAGGTTTCTCCAAGAATGAAGGGATCTTGTTTCAGCTGTAGCCCATTGCTTGGGTAGTTAAGTGGCAAATTCAATACCTGTTATGCTCACATGTACTTGTAGATCACTTTTGTTGGTCTGTGCAATTGGCAAGAGAATAGGGGAGAGAAGAAGTATCTACTGTACATTCTAAAAAATATTTTTTTTTTACATTAGCAAAATTAAAATAAATCTCCTCCCTATTCCTTTCAGTAAAGGTAATTCAAAATACAGTAATTTCTCTTATTTAAAATACCCTCTTGTTACTACAGAGTATATTTTCCTTTCCAGATTTCTCGTTATGAAGAAATGACTGTTTCCTTCTCAGACACTAGAAGCAAAGTATTTATTTTCAGGCAGAGTTGAAGAATGAAGACACAGTCAAGAAAGTTCAAATTTCAGAGAAGTTGCATGTGATTGAAAATCAGAGGTTAGGAATTTGCTGCTCAGAGATAATGATAGTAGTCACTATTGGACTGCTTTGGTAGGTCTTGCCTCAAAGAAGATTTGTTACCTCCTTACCCAGAGTTTCTACATTTGCATACTCTTCCTATAAGGGGCCAGGGCCATGGAGCAATATCTCACACCTTTTTACAAGACAGGATTTTCCTTTCCCTTCTTTTGGTTCCTCTGCTTAATGTGGCTGTATATCTGTGATCCACAGGGAGGTGAATCCCCTTGCAAACGAGCTGTGCCCTGGGTGCAGGACCATGTGAGTTGTCTCACTGCAGAGCTGCCTCCAGTCCAGCAGGACATAACAAACCACAGGCAACCCAGTGCCAGCAGGGCTATGTTCTTTCCATACCGTGCTGCTTTCAAGATACACAGGGGATGCCAGTTATCCCACCAATCTTCTATTATTTCAGCTTGTAGAGAATTTACCATAAAACCTGTGTATTTTAAAAGAAACTGTTGTATTTCAGTATTTAGAGGCAGAAGGAATGGAATCATAAAAATCCCAGGTCCCTCTCCTGTGGGCAGAAAGCCAGGAAGGATTTTTTCCTGTCCACTTCCTCCTTCCTGTCCCCGTGTCCCTTTTCCATTGGCTCTCAGCCAAAATCCCTTCCTATCCACCTCCCCCCATATCTACCCTTGTACCTGGGGGGCTCGCCCTCTTTCTCTTTTTTCCCTGGAAGACACCATGAAATAAACTACCATCATTAGGAAGAAAGAGCCTCTTTTTGATTTGGTCCAGTTTTCATGTTACATCACCTGGTTTCTTCTTATAAAATTTAGGAAGAAATCACAAGCGATAGTAACAAGAAACAGACTATAAGTAATTTTCATATGCCACTCCATTATGGTAGATAATGAGATTTCACATTTTATTTTACTGATAATAGAATCAGGGATTTTAGTGCTCTTGTCAGAGCATACAATGAAGCTTTGTGAAAACAGGTAGATTTCTACTACCAAAAACATAAAGCAGAATACTTTTTCTCAGAAAATTCTGCCACAAACATATGACAACATGCCAGGTAAGCAAATCCATTTTCTTGTGCCTTAGTTTGAACTCATTTCCAGCAAAAAAATTAATGGCATGTGACTGCCTGATAGCTAGCACAGAATTTTTTTTTCACACAGTACGTATTAAAATCAGAAAAATCCTTCACACTGGAGCTTACAGAAACACCATGAAGGAGTTCTAGTGCTCTGCTTCTTGCTCATGCCCTTGGGAGGAAGTGCAGAATCCAGGAGATGTTTTCAAATTAATCTCCCACTTGCTAAATTATTTTGTAAGTTATCCTGGTTACTTCAGGTTTCTGGCAGATAAAGGAAATGGAAAGCTTTGCTGTTCAGCTCTTGAGTAAAGTATCTACATCCCTTAATGACTCTAATCTTAATGAAGAGGTAAATGAGACTCAGAATTGGATAATTTTAAATCTATTGGATAGCTTTTCATGGGCTTTTTTGGGAACAGTTCCTTGCCCTAAGAAGCCACCATTCTGTACAAGTAGCACTGTACACAAACTGATAACAAAGTTTGAGTTAATTTGATTTCCCTACCTTTTTCCATCACGCAGGGTGCAGAACAACACAGCTAATTATATAACTGTGGCTGGTTTACCCCAAAGTGTACACTAAAGGCTACTTCAGGGAAACTAAAGACTTGTTACAGCGTAGAGAACTGGGCCTCCATCAATGCTGGGACAGTCTGCTCTGAACTCTCAAGGCCTTGAAATTCTAATAAATGAAAATAATTTTTCTCTGGAACAAGACTTACTTCTCTCTAAATTTCAATTTTTAATCCCAGCTGTAGAACTGCTCAACCAAAAATGTAGGGAGGATTTTTAAAAATAAGAATAAAAGTGTATAATTTTATGTTACTTTATTTTTTTTCCCCCCCAGTAGTCATATATCTTGCCCTCCACTTTTAAAACAGGAGGGGGGATGCAGGCCAAGGGAGGCTTCCTTCCATACTACCTGTGGCAGTTCACATTTTTGTGCACGCAGTCTTACCTCCTAACTTGGGAGCAATGTTTTGGATAGTTTTATTTTTAAATTAAGTGTCAAGTGCTAAACCACTCCAGAATCAAAGCAAAAACTATTCTTTTTTCTTTTTTCTTTTTTCTTTTTTTCTTTTTTTCTTTTTTCTTTTTTTCTTTTTTCTTTTTT
>JANRGV010000001.1:70209472-70263159 GCA_024734035.1 Alethe castanea
GTCAATTATTTTTGTAATTGACTAGAAGAATCTTATAGAATCCAATGAAGAAAACTCTACTCTCACTCATATATCATATGGAATTTACTAGCATTTACAGATACGCCACTAAAAATCTTAAAATGGCTAAGAAAGAATAAAGTAGTGAACTAGGCACTTTTATTTATGTTTATTTTTATGTCAGTTTTAAACCCAGATTAATTTCTGAGCAATCATTCTGAATTTTACCTACCCACTTCCACAAGTGGTGCTGCATTCAGGTGAATTTGAATTGGCACCCCCAGAGATGTCTGCATATGCCTGTTCAGTTTCACCTGAACATGGACATGCATTCCTGAATATGGAAAGCACTCTTTAGGAAACTCAGAAGATGTTACAGATTCTTAGGAGTGCCTGTGCTGTGACTGTTTCCATGATCTACTTCATAGTCAAATCTTCACCGGGGAGAAACTGGCACAATCTTGGCATAAACTACAGATGAAAAGATTGGAGAATATAGAAAGGAGGAGAGAAAAAAGAAGCCTTGGTTTTGAGGTTCTATTAAATCTCCTCAGTTACCTAAAACACACACTTCTGTGGAGGCCATGGACAAACTGATTCCCCAGTCTTCACCTGTGCTTGCTAAAGAGCTTCCACATCTGTCTCTCCATCCCAATACTCATGGGAGGCTACCAGGACCCACTGATAACCCTGAAAAGGTTAACTACTAAAACACAGGCAAAAGCCATGCCAACTGTCTAAAAGTGGTTTTAGTAGCTCAGACTCTTTTACCCTTTTAAAGGTGAGAGGGAGACAGCTCAGTTGGTACATGAGCAGTGCTGGTAATGTCTCACAGATGTCCCACAGGACTAAGACAAAGGATCACAGAAGCTGGATGAGACCAACTGCTTCTTTGGGTGGTGAGGCTATTTGGAATGGCATCCTAGGGAGCATCTGAGTATAAAGTGCAAGGCAGGGAGAGATTGTTACTATTTTTGCTTTACTTATTTTTCCAGCAATGCATACAGTTGTGTCTGATTTTTGATGTCTAAAGCCTTCCTTATTCAATACCATTATGACTAAAACACATAATTTCATGTTGTTTTTACAATATGTTGCAACTTAAGCACCTCATTCTCCAGCAGCTTTGTTCATAACTGCATTAGTTTTGCAATCCAGTATCACCACGTTCCACTGACTTTGCTTAAATCAGCAGCTTATAAATGGATAATGTCCCTCTCCCAAACTCCATGAGGTAAAACTGTTATAAAAACTGTAAGCAGTGAAGTATGTCAAAATGGCAGACAGTCCAGCGTGGTGTGCTTACTCCAGCAGAGATGCCAGAGCGAAGTCAGGCTGAATTCTGCTTTGAATTTCAGTATGCAGTTTTTGGCATCCCTTGGCAAAGGCTGTCTGTGCCTTTCAAGCACAAAATTTCATCCTGTCTGCCTCCATCAGCCCTTGGTCACTTGTGGACCTGCTCCATTTGCAGCTATAAAGAGATAAGGCTTTAAAATGATACTTGAAGCAATATACTGCACACCACTAGGTGCCCAAACAAATACAGAAGAATTAACATTCAGATTCCCAAGAGGGGTAATAATGATTTCTGAAGGCAAAAGTGCACTAATTATGATTGTGACCAGCATGGCTGCTTTAGGTTGCCTGAGAAAATAAGAGAGGTTAATAGAGATGTGGAAAAGACAACATGTAAAGCTGAATTAGTGAGGGGAAGAAAGAAAAATTATATTTCTTCCATCAGAAGGGTCTGCTCAACTGTAATCTGTATGAGGTTTCACTGAACTAGAGCACCTCCTTAAAATATGCACGTTGCTCCTTGCTACAGAGAAATAATCAGGGAGCACAAGAGGGGAAGGCTGAATTGAAGTTCCACGTTTTCTCTGCTTCCTTCTGAAGCTGCATGCTTATTTAGTGCCTCTTATGGGCTGCTGTGACTAATACCACAGTCAAGTATGCAAAGTTCTTGGAAGACCTAAAACCAGCATGGATCCTCCTAAAAACACATAGATCTTTCCCTCTCTGGGAGTATGCAACATTCTGCACATCCCCAAGGCAAATAACACTCAGATTTTAGCAGCAGCAACGTATTAATTTTAAAAATCACTGGTGTGTCTCTGGCTAGAGGGAGCCCAGCCTAATCGCTGATGCTTATAGCCTCAGGGAGGTCTGAAGATTCTAGTTCCCCTGTATTTCTGTATTAAGTCTTTTAAAAATATATAAGCCCTAACCAAGAGCAAAACAAATCTCTAAGTCACTCAAATATTCTCCCAGCGACCCAAAATCCCTGCAGCCAGAAATATCCCTTAGTTGTTAGTTATGCTGCTATTAACTATGAAAACACCCTCTGAACAAGCAGTAGGTGGCAGACAGTTCTGACAGAAGAGACAAAAGCTTGCTATACATAGGCACTGCCATGTAAAAATCTTCAGCATGGTGCATGGACATTAAACTCCACCCAATTCCCACACTGAAAATGTTTCTCTTTTGTTTTATTGGTTTCATTCATCAAGAATGTTTTGCCAGACTTTCATGTTCTTTTGGGACAAATTCTATGACTCTTTCTGCTGCTGTGATGCTGGGGCCCAGCAGATCAGCAAGTTATGCTGCATCATGCACAGAGAGTACTTAAAGAAAGTTTAAGACCAAATAAACTGCAAATATCATCACTGGGTTTAAATTATATGCTTGGTGAATTTGGTTCTTTTTGCAGGATCTAATCTAAGGAGGCTATTTTTTTTTTCACTCTCCTTCCTGAAGGATTCATTTGCCCCTGCTGCTTATTACTCATCAAAAGTCATCATTTTCTATCTGTGACATCCGGATAGGCTGTTGCCGTGGAAAAGATTATGAAGCTGAAAACAAGCAAGCTGATTTGCATTAAGAAGTGAGTTTCAAAGAGTACAACTTCTGTTCACAGAGGAACTTAAGACACATTTGATCAGGCAGTGATAAGGTTACAGGAGAAAAAGAAAAGATGTACTTGAGAGACGCGTAAGTTTTTTTAAATAGGGCGATGATTGGTATCACAGAGCAAATTATAAAACCAAATAATTAAAACTATTCTTTTCAAGCACTCCTTTCCTGAATATTCTTCTGCAGTTTGTCTTTCTCTTCTACTGAGTTCTGAAATAACAATTTTCCTACTGGCCACATATCCAAGTGCTGTGGCTCTGCATAGCTCCATTAACTTCAGGGATGCTATACTACTCCATCAAGCAAAGGATCTGAATCTCTCCTTCAGGAAAGAAATAACATGGCACATCCAGAAAAGGAATCTCTGTTGCAAAAAGGATCATTTGAGAGAAATCAGTCCTTGGTAATCTAAGTGCAACTGAGTGTAGCTAACAACTGCACTGCTTCATGGCATTTACAGCTACCAAATAACAACTGTTAATTGATTGGAGCATGAGATAAAAGTGTTTATAATTAGGCCTAACAACATTCACACACCTTGATTTAAGATGAAAGCATTGTTTTACCTCTGAGTTCCCTTTTTGGCTATATACAGCACTCCAGATGTCAGGCTTAGCAATATAAAATTCTGCTGGGGTGAGGAGGGGAACAATTTATTATCCCTTAATGTAGGAATTGCATGGGGATGCTTTGCTGTGTTCCTTTTTGTGCTTTTCTTAGTTGAGGAAAAAAAAAACCAAACTAATTACCTTTGAAGTCTATTTGTAGAGCAGGAGTTCTCTGTTCTTTGATCTACCACAGGTTTTTCTTTCTGATATTTAGTATATCACTTAGGCCCAGAAAAATCCAAAGATGCCTCCAGAAGTGTGTTGGATCCTTCTGCCTCTGAAGTTCACAGTTTTTCTGCAAGATGATTCAGGATAACTGTCTGTGTATTATACAGTGGTGCCTATATAGAGGAGTGGCTGCACCCCAGTACATGTTTGATTGATAAGAACTTAGAGTAGTGCACTTTTTGTGGTGAAGGTAGGCTGCTGCCTTAGTTGAGATCCTCCTTCTGGACAAATATCACCTGCCAGTTAGTTCATGGAGAGTGAACTCCAGGAAGATGCAGGCTGCTCTGCTAATCAGCCTTTTCCAGTATGTGACTCTCTGAGGCTTCAAAAGGAGTTTGTAGAACTTCTTAATTCAGCCTTCATTTTTGTTGTGACTTTAGCTCATACAGCACTGCAGTAATCAACTCGACCACTGATTTATTAATTCATAGAACACTAAAAAGTGATGAATTTCAAAACTAATTATTTTATTTTCTCCCCCCTTTCTTTCATTATCTTTGTTCAATAAATCTAATATTCCTTGATGATAATAGTAGAGCACAACACAACATTAATTTTTACAGCAGTTTCCCTATGAATATAATAAATTATCTTATAATAGACTCAGATAATTTTCATTTTAAATAGCATATTATTACACATCTTACTGAATTCATCATTATATTACTGTTAATCAGTTAGCATGGTGTTGAATTTGCTTGTTAAGCTTAAATAATAACCTTTAGCTATACTGTTGACCTTATCTTTTAATGTCCTATAGTCTTGCATTTCTTCTAGCATTTGGAGGGATCTTCCCAGAATACTTGCCTTGTGAGGTCAGAGGCTAGATGTCTTCAGGAGGTTTTAATCTATGCTCTGAAATTCTTTACTGATTATAGAGACAGAAAATATATCTCAATATATTGTTTCAATAAACAGGATAGTTTTGTGTTTTAATTAAGAAATGGAAAGCTGCAGATTCTGGGCCGACAGGTTTTGCCACTGTGAATTCAAAGACACAGTCAAGCAAATCAAAAGAACATTACATCCACGAGCAAAGGGATTGAAACTCAGGAGCAGAAATTCTCCTTAGCCTAGTACCAGTGCAAAGTGCACATCTGTTGGCTGCTCCTCATTACCTGTGAGAATTGCTTGACTCCTCAACTCTTGAGTCCACTCCCTCCTCAGAGCTAGAAGGCAGAGCATCACCTGCTCCAGTGAATTGTGCCACAGGTTGTCCCACACTACATATCCCAGCATGTCTATTGGCACATAAAAACTGCATTAGAAAAGGGTAATCTTAACACGTCCAAAATTAATGGCTGATTTTTCCCTGCCTTGCACCAGTCAAAAGGAGCACAGTCTTCAGTGCAGTCATGTGGTGGCAAAACCATCTTTTACAAGTTGGGCTCAGTTTGGCTGACATTAATAAAGAAAGAAGCCTGTTCACGTGTGTAAGGATTTGCAGTAGGAAAAAAGACTTTTGCAGAGCTAACTAAATGCTTTTTAATATAAGAAGCATTTTACCTCAATGCAAGACCATCCTCGTCCTGAATGTTAACCACCATCCAACATGACCCATAGTGAAAAGGGAGAAAACCTCCTGTAAACTGAAATAAGGTGGTAAAGAGTGGGGTAGGAAGGGAAGTTAAGATTTTAAAGGTGTCTTTTCCTTCCTCCATTTTGCCTACAATATTCTACTAAAAGTATGATAGAATGGCAGATAAAGATCTGTAATAATATTCAAAGTGCATATTTGATCTGCTAATCACCTACTTAATGATTGCTCCTGTCTTGCCAAAGCAAAGAAATACAACTTTCATTATGCAAGATCTTAATTCCTCCACTGCCTGCAATGCCAATGCCACTATCGCATTCCCTACCCCTAAGAGTGGGAATACATGGTCTACTCTCCTTCTGCTAAAGTGGATGCCAGTCGGAATTTGTCCTGCTCATTTTTTAGCCTCTCATCTCCCCAGGAGTGAGAAATAGATAACCATAAATCTAAAAGTTGGATTGCCTCTGGAATACTTTTTCTCTGCTTTATTTAAAGGTGCTTTGAGTGTATTTTGCTGTTTAGTCTTTGCATAAATTTGTAATATTTGCCTGAATATTATACTTATTTGTATTAAATTTTTCACTTACAAGTGCTCCAACAAGAATTTAGCTCAGTTTTTTTAGTTAGTCCTTTCATAAAGCAATAAAATTGCTAATGGTCTCTGTGTGCAGTCTATAACTGCGTCACCTACTTAATTTAAGCTAGAACAGCTGCAGATTCTTTTGGTTTGGTGCTAGTGTCTGCCAAAAAAATTGTGAGACTCGTTAAAAAAAATAAATTAATCACATGAAAAAATTTTCAAAATCCTTTCTTCCCATATTTTAAAACCCAGGATAGTTTTCTAATAAGAAACAAAAATATTTTTATGGAAAAAATAACTTAAAATGAAAAATATTGTCCTAAACATTTTACTCATTTGGTTTGAATGTATTTGAGGAATATGATGGGAAGTCATGGAGTTTTTATCATTTTGAAACAACATTTTAAATAAATAAAATTCAATCATTTTAAGTGTAATTATATAAAACTGCAGAAATGAATTCTAAGTTGTTGGTCTTTTAGGAAACAGGGGGCTAGAGGGTAGGACTCAGAAAATAATTCTACCTTTGTATATGACTTTTGTGAAACCTATACAAAAATGCTCCAAATCGCTCTAGCATTCTTATTTCTTACAAGTTGTTGACAAATTGAAAGACTTGTGTAATGAAGCCAGACAGTTTAGTTTAGGTTTGGAGAAAGTGCCTTGCATTGAGAAATGTAAAGATCTCAGTTTCCTTAGCTTACCAGAAAGAAGATTGTAAGGTAATTCGATTATAATACACAAATGTTTTAAATCAGGGGAAAAATGGATTGGACCAAACTGTCTAATCTAGGAGCAAAAGGCAAAACCAAAGTCAAGAGCTGGAATTTAAAACAAAATTTAAATAAAATAAAACTAAATGAACAGAGAAAAACATTATTATTGCAAAAAGTAGAAAAAGATGACCTGGATTGTCCATCTCTTAACTCTTAAGCTCCATCAGAAAACAAGCTTTAACTCAGACAAATGGTTTTAAATCCCAAGTAGTTATTACAGTCAATATTGGGTTAACTGATTGAAAGTTTAAAGACTGGCAGTATTCAGGAAATCAAACCTGTAGAAAGTGTGCTGGCTCTCAGCTAATGAAGTGTGTCTTACTAGCAGAGCAGGGAGCAAGCCTAGACTGCAAAGTCAACTGAGGGCATCAGCCTGGGCTTTGTGCCAGTGTGGCAGAGGCAGTGGCAGTGATGGGGAAGGCAGAGGGCTTACAAAGCACTGGGCTGCAGCTTGCTCCAAGACCCTTGGTCTGAGAGTCTCTTGGCCTCAATCTCTACAGAAGAAAGCTGATGCTGCTAATTTGTGAAGGCAGTGTGTAGTAGCTTTGGCTGCAATAAAAGTGTTTAATAACATCAACATTCAGCATTTAGAATGAATTTCATCAGCATCCCTGTGGACAACCCAAGGTTAAGTGCAGCAAGAAATGGCACCTAAATTGCTATGTCATCAAAAATCTACTGTTGACTTCTGTTCCTCCTAATTCCTGGTAGGAATATCAGCTATCTGGGCTCTCCAAGCTCTTTGCAGATACCAATACTGAGTAAATATGTAAATAGATAACAGGTATTTTAAAGACTCTTCTTGTTTTTCCTTTCCCCACCTTCCTGTCCAACCCTGCCAGCATCTATGTGATATGCTGTGTACAGGATTTTGTGCAGCTCACTCCCAGAGAAGAACATCAGGGCTGGCAGGTCGTAGAGAAAATAGATACTTTGAAGAGAAGGAGGCAGGTCCTAAATAATACCGAAAAAGGTAAAATGGATAATTTTGCAAAGTTTAACAAGTGAATAAAGTCCTTCAAAGATCCCATCTATGCCTAGCTGCATATGAGCCAGAGGAAGGTGAGACATTGAAAGCAAGATTACTGAGTTCACCTTTACAATTAGTTTAGATTTTATGTACACAGACACACACTGACAAAACATACACGTTAAAAAAAAAATCAGAATATAGTAAGAATTAATCACTTCCAAAGTTTTCAAACAGAGGACTTTGATTAGAATGAAGATAAAATAAAATGTAAATGATCAGAATGGTATGGCATTCAAATCCAGATTCCCAGCATTAAAGTGAAGTGTTAGTCATTTCATACCGTCCAGTTGAGGAACTGCAGAGATGACTAAGCTCATACCAATCCTTTTACATGTGAAAAGCCTTTTAGCACTTAAAAGAAACCTTAATTTGTTTTTCTCTAGCTAAAAAGTTCTGAGTCTCATGAGCAGTGACAAGAGGAAACAACCCTGCACTGCTCTTCTCTTCCCTGTTTACACCCCTTCCACAGGATCTTTAAAGCCTTCCAGTGGTAAAAGTTACCAATACAAGAGAGAATGTGAGATCATGATTTCCAGTCCTTCAGAAACTGGGGACCCAGAGTAAGACTATCATATATTAGGTTAATGACATCTATTAAAAGGGCCTGATTGGCCCTGATATATAGAGAGGGCAGAAAAAAACAAAGAACAAATCATAACAATATACAAGGACTCTTTTCATACTTGAACGTATTTGCTATTAGCTCTAGCATTCAGCATTTATATTAGGCATTTCTAAGACTTGAAAAATAAAATTAACTCCAAAAATGATAAAAAGGACTTTTCCCTTTCCCAGAAAAGCTCAGAAATTGTGTGACATAGAAACCTTCATCTAAGCATACTGGAAAAGAAAAAAATAAATAAAAATGACACCTTGTACATGCCTTGTTGTGGTGAACAGTGTTGCTATTATGCCAAAATTTTAAAACTAGTTGTGGTAGTTTGACTGTGGCTGCATACCAAGTGCCCAACAAAGCCTTCTATCCCTCCCCTCCACATCTGAACAGAGGAGAGAAAATATAATGAAAGGCTCCTGGGCTGAGATAGGGACAGGTACAGATCACTCACTGATTACTGCTGTGGACAAAACAGGGAAATCTGTTTAATTTATTGCCAGTCAGATCAGTGTAGAGTAACGAAAATTAAAAAAACCAAGACTTAACATGCCCACTCCTCACTCCTGCTTGGGCCCAACTTCACTCCCAATTTCCTCTACCTCCTCCTCAGCAGTGGCACAGGGGGACAGGAAAAGGGGGATGTGGACATGTTGTTTCTGATGCCTCCTCCTCCAGGAGGGGATTCATCTCACTGTTCCCCAGATCCACCTTGGGGTCCCTTCCAGAGATGAGCCCTTCCCACAGGAGCAAAAAAAAGGGCTTTGTAATATACATGTATGTATAGATATGTATACATACATATACATAAAAATAGTATCTATAATATTTATATAATACTATACATATATATAATAAATACACTTTTATGCGTACATAGTGAGTACACTACATTTATGTTATTAGGAAACCACTCATTACTATATGCAGGTTTTTGAATGTGCTAAATACACATAGCTTGTGGAGTCCACTTTAATTTTGGCTAAGTATCATCCCAGCTTCTGAAAATAACTTAAAACGTGTGTCTTACTGCTTTGACAAAATCAGAGTTTCGCAAAAATTAGATACAGTCCAGTATCTTATCTGATGTGCCACAGCTGAAGATCTCGCCAATTCTGTTTAGACTGTAATTCATTCATGTAGGGATATGTCTAATTTTAATTCTCCTGATTAGAACTAATTGTTTAGCATGCCTTCCCTTATCAAACACTCATCAGATACCAAGTATCTAAATGACGTCATAGTTTTTGTAGACAGATCAGATCTATATCCCTTCCCCCCCTTAGTCCTTGACAGAAGTCTTGTTTGCTGAAGACCTATTAGAACTACTTTTCCCACTGAAACAGAAATAGCAGAGTCTTCAGAGGATGACAACAAAAAAACAACAAAAGGAAAATGCTTTTCAAGATGCAGTGTGATTTCCATGTGGGAGCCTCAGGATCTGTACCTTTATTTTCATTTCTTAAGGAAAGATATTCAAATCCTGTTACTATTTCACTATTTCACTGTTGTTTTTTAAATGCAAATTCGACAGAAACTTTTCATTTTTCAGGCAGAAGAGAAACCTTTGCTTTTCAGTTACATTTTAGAAGAGCTTGATTTTGATAAGTTTGTTTTATTGTTTTCCCATGGGTTTTAGGTAAACTTTTTCATTTTGCTGTTTGATGTATCTAGGATGTGACAATGTCATTTCTGGACAGTGATGCTGGAAAAAAAAATATTTTAGAGAAATTTGTATTAGTGCCACTTTTTGCAGAGTTTTGGCCCAGGTTTGGCTGTATCATATCATGAACACTTAAATTTCACTACTGGGACATTAAAGAAATAAATCAGCAGTTGTATTCCTGCATACAATGCTATAACCACTACAACAGCAATTAAAAGTTACAATTCAGCCACATGGGGTTTTTTGACTGACAAATAAGTGGTTTTTATAATACATCAAATATTTCCCATAACTGCTGGATCTGAAAATTTAGGGAGAGAAGACGACTTTTTCACTAACGCCTTCAGCACTCTTGCTTTCACTTTTACTTGCAGTAAATCAGGAATTAGTTATAAAAAATAGATTATCTGAAGACAGAATCACCTGAACTTACACCATCTTTAAGGTCAGTATTATGCCCTTAAGATGCCCATTTCTCCTCTGCCTTGCACCACTGCATAGTGCACACAGAATTGGCTTAGAAACAGAAGGTACATGAGCTACAGAAATACTATCATATATGGGCTACAGGCTTCTCTACAGCCATTGTATTGCCTTCCTGCCTACAAGTTTTCTGAGACTTGTGCAATCACTGCTAAAACAGCCTAGAAAAGGTACAAATTGTTTAAGCCCTATAATAATTATTTATAATTTATCTACGAAGTCAGTTCATAAGAGTCAAAACTTTCATGACATCTAGGTATTTCCTCATACTTTTCATATCAGACTTTTCAGAACAAAATTTTGCAAATCATGTAGAGTACATACATGCATCTATGACTCCCAAAAGCAAGAGAAAATCAATAGGTCTTAATAAATTTTACATGTGACTAACTAATGACACCGACTATCAGTTCTCCTAGGAAAGCATCTCTAAGTTAGTGTTGCATGAAATAAGACTTGTTTATATTTTAATAGATAAAGCTGTGAAAAGTATCCCCTTTAATTTAAAACCAGGCATCTCAGTTTTTAAAAACACTCTTTTGACACTAAACTTTGCACATTCAAAAAATTCAAATCTATGAACTAGTTTTTCATTTGTTTGTCTTTTAATGGTAGAGGGAAACTGGAATTCAGGCAAAACACTGATTCTCTTGAGTTGCTATTATAGTTCTGTTTGAATACAAGAAATTGTAGTGTATAAATTAGACAAACCTCTCAGGACAAGAATTCAATTTCGCCTCTTGTGTTGAGCATCATTGCAATTACTCAAATGATTAAAGCTATACATGACTTTAAAGACTTCACTGAATCAGGGATTTAATACTTTAAAATCCCAGCATCAAATCAGGCAGCACCAATACAGTCATGATTAAAGAGGAAGATATTTTTCTCATCTTCTGTTGTCTTCTCATCTATTGGGTAACATCACATCAGGTGGTTCTGTTGGGTGAACTTGGAATTACAGCACTAGAACATGAATTCAGTTTATTGGAATTATGGACCGTCTGTGAAAAAAACTGTATCAGTACCAAATTAACTTAAAAATCTCAGTTGCTTATGGATCAATCTCCTGGCTAAAAAAATCAAGGCAGATAAAAAACTGGCACAGGAACAGTAACCCGTGTTCTGAAATTATGAATAAGTTCTCCATAAATCCAGACTCACATTTCATAATATAACAGCTCACAAAAACTCATGACTTTTATTAAACACACTACTTATGCCTCTGGTAATGCAAATAACACTTGCTATAGGTATTATTGACAAAATATAAGACTTTTTGTATTAGAAGGCATCATTGGTATTTTCCATTTCAAATGAGCTTTCCAGTGAAAGCCAAGAAAAAAATTCTGATTATAAGCCTGAAACATGGGCAGACAGAGAAACTCCATCCATAAAGATCTTCTGAGCAGAAAAAACACTCCCTAAATAAACAAACAATAACTCAGTACTGGCAGACAAGGGACATAACAAGGGACAACAGCCATAAATTGCAACTTGGAAGGATCAGATTGAACAACAGCAAAAACTATTCCACCATGACACTAGTAATTAATGGTTGTCCTAGGAGACAGGTTTTTTGTTTTGGTCATGTAGTTAATGGTGACCTGTGGAATATATTGTTCATCTCTGCAGGGTGGGTAAGGTACAGAAAGGCTAGGTGAGGGGAGATGTGGTAAACATCCTTTAAGAACAATAAAGAAAAAAGGATGACTCAGTCTTGATTCCAATTTCCATTCAAATACTCACTCACATGATTTAAAAACACCTGGGAAAAAAAAAACAGAGATGTGAATGACATGCTGTGCATACATAAGCAGATTAGATCGAAGTAATTTATTCTCCTTCTCTGTCAGAGAAATAGGTTTTGTGGATATATGAAGTGGTCCATTTACCTCAAATGCTATTTTTGTTGGCCAACTCAGGAATTGCTAAAAAGTCTAGAGAGGCTGCATCAGCATTTAGAAAATCTTTCTCAAACTACCTATCAACAGCTTAATGCTAAAACCGAGAGCATCATTACAGAACTCCTCCTTAGCTATAGTATTATTCTATGCAATCAATAAAAACTTAATGAATGAACATAGCACATGCTTATTAAACACTATTTATGGCACCAGAATGGGAGGGACACAATATACAGTGAAAATACCAAATTCAAAAGGATCCTGGCAAATTAGATATCTGATTTTTAGGGTAAAGCAAGATTACAGAGTCAAGAAGGAAGCGAAAATCAATTGCAACAGAATTACAGAAAGATTATTACAACAGAATTACAAAAAATTACAGACTGCCTACTCATCAACAGTGTCATGCTATTGCAGCACTGGTTAAAGACCTCATGAACTGGGAGGCATTAACAGCCATGCAGCCTGTCAGATAGAGAATACAGCCCTTCAGTCTCACCCATCCTTGGAATGGCCTCAAGGCATTCTGTCTACTTCAATGAAAGGTATAACCAATTGGAAAGGTCAGGAGTTTAACAAGGAGACTCAAATGTGTAAGAATAAGATTAAAGAAATCAGAGTTGGTTTATTTTATTCAGGGGGTGTGGGAAAGCCACGTTGAACAAGTGGTTAAATAGTGCTGTTAAAATATTAAAAAAAAATATTGTGCTCTTCATCTTTACAATATGTTCATCATACTCACAATTGTTATAAGTAGAAATAACAAACTTGAAGTGGTCCATGGAAGTTTCCTATTAGTCTGCAGAGAAGGCTTTGTAAGGGTAAGAATGATAAAATGCAAGAGGCTGCCTGCAGAAACTACGGAGTCTCCATCATTAGGAAACATTTGAGGGTAAAACAGGCAAGCATCCATCAGGACTGACGTAGAATAAAAGGATGAACTTAACCTTTCCCATCATCTGATGACACAAACAATCAAAGAGTTAAGAAGAGACCCAAAGAAAAGACATCATAACTGGAGTTCTTGAGAAATTTGGAGAAGGCACAAGGTTGCTTTGAATTTCAGAGTGACCAGGTTCTATTTGAGTGTTACTGAGGATGAATGGGCAGGCACAGGGAACTAAATTTAGGGGAAAATACATAGGACAACAAATGGGGAAGAAAATTTGCCCTGAAGCAGAAAATGCCTGATACATAGTTAAGAATAGATTCTTGTCTATTGTTTCACCTGAAGTATAAACTCAACAGAAGAACAGAGGACTGAAAAATATGAGAAACATATATAAAGATGTCTTTAAGAAAAATAAGGTAGCTACCAAATTATGTCATATATAACATTTATATTATATATATGTTATTTACATTATATATATGCATATATTATATAAATCTTCAATGTTCATATTGGCCTCCTCAAGAGAAACTTCTTAAATTATTCAAGTTGCTCTCAGACTGAGAAATTAAGCCTCATTCCCTTTTCACTGTATAAGGCAAGAACGCATACATGCATCCAAAATAAATGGGGAAGAGCATAAGATATTTTCTTCTTGCTACTGAGATGAGAAAGTCCAGGAGAAATATCCAAGAAGCTATCATCCATTCTTTGATGGTGTTACAAAGAAAGACCTATTATTAAAAAAAGATAAAACCTAAATATACACCCAAATCCCAAAAAGCACTCCAGTGGCTTTGAAAACTTAATTTCCTCAAATTGTAATTTATTCTGTATTTGGCAACAGTTTTATAGAAAACAATCCCTTATGGAAGAATAAAGGGATATTACCTGAATGAGATTCCAATTTGAAGGAGTATGAGAAGAATACAATCAAATATTTTTAGTAGCTCGAACAGGGAGAAATGAGAATGGAGAACAAGGTGAAATATATACTAAGATAGAAACGTAAGGGACAGAAGAACGAAAAAAAAAGGGGACAAACTAATTTATTGTCTATAATATAAGCAATATAACAGGGAGAAAATAGAATTCAATAAAAATGCACAGTATTTAAAAGCCAGTGATGGTTATTCACTTCTAAATAAAAGGAGTTATAAGGAAGCAATGAAGAGATTCCTTTGAGAGTAAATTCAGTTGCGTAACTTAGCATCTCTTTTAGATAAACCAGTATGAAGTGAGTGTTAACCTCCCGTTTCAGTGAAAGAGACAATCATGAGTTAAGATCTCAGTCAGTTTCTCAGATTCTAAGAATTTTTTAACAGTGTTTCCAGAACTAGAGACCAATATTATATTCTTTTCCTTGAGTGTCTGAAATCTGCAAGTGTTGATGTGTACAAAAAGAAAAAGCCTCTTTGGCCCAAGCCTACCAGTGTAAAAAGTTTCCCATCTTTATTTATGGGAGGCCAGTGTTAGATGAAATTGACCATAAACTACTTATTGCTGTTGCCAAAAAAGGTCTGACAAACACTCCCACTGAGAAAAGAGGGAGCTTTTTTTTCTGCTACAAATATAGGATTTGCAAATTGAAAGCAAATCTGGAAAGATTTGTGGCTGTAGGCTCACCCTCCAGGGCATTTCAGCAAAACTAAACAGCTGAACAAAGTCCAGAACTAAATTAAATGCATGTCAGTCTGAGGAAACTAAAACATACACATCAACCACCAACTGTCCAATCTCAGAAAAAAACAAATGACAATTGTCAGAGCTATGGCTAAGAATGCAGAGAGTAATGAAGGTTGTGATCACAGTCCTAGTATCAATCTGAAGGACAACAGCTGATAGAAAATGAGGTTTGATCTAAGGGCACAAGATGGCAATTCCTGAAGGGATGAAGTCTAAAGATCTATAGGAACAGAAGCTGTTTCTTCCTCATTGAGACAGACTAGAAACTCCTTTAAATTTTGTCTAAAAATGGTTACTCTGAAACCTGCAGTAATATAGGGACTCATGAAGTCATAGGCTGTTAACTAGACCATTATGTTTAATCCAGCCAATTATTTCTATTCACCTTCAATATAGACATTTCATTTTCATATTAATAATTCTTTTCAACTTATCTTATACATTCACTTCTGTTTGGTAACTTTTTTTTTTTAATGTGATAATGTCAAGCCTGATAGCTTCATTTGTTATCCTTAACCTCTTGCATTGGGGAAGTTCTGTGAATAACCATTTCTTACATGGCAGTGTATCTGCTTTCAGCATACTCCTTCCTCTTTTCTATTGTGAAGTAAAATAGTCTACTCAATTTGTCTCATACCTCTGACCATCTCTGCTGCTCTTATCTTGTCTTTTTTTATTCTAGTAACTCCTTTGCAAGGTGGGATAACAAGAATGCCATATTGTGTTTGAGAAACATTATTTACACAGCTGTATACTGCTTTAAGTGCTGCTCGCTGCTCCTTTACTAGTTGAAAGGAATCTATGTGCTTTCTATGACTGTCTTTAAGTGTTGACCAGCTCTCATTCCTGCATGATGACAAATCATTTAAATGCCACCACTCAGGACACAGAACTACTTTGCATTTACTCATTTACGTTGTGTGAAATCAATTTAAAAATTTAAAAAAACAAAAACAAAAAAAACCCAAAAAACAACAACAAAAAAGGAATTTAAACCAAGACAGAAGAAAAGAAAGTCTTCCTCCTCCCTTGTTGGCCAAAAAACTACTGCAGAGGTCTCAAATTGAAGAAATGGAGCATTGGATCAATTGCAAAATACAACTAAAAAAACCAAATATCACTAAAATGGTATTGTTACCTCCAGACCAAAGATTCCTAAAGTAAAGTAAATTTCTATTTTAGACAGAAACAATCTGATCTCAAAACAAAAAGATCATTACTTGAACTTTTCCAAGATAACCTTACCAGCAAATTATATATCTGGATGAGTATTTTGTCCTACAAAATCCATTTTCTGTAGAAAATACTATTTCTGACAGTGGATGTTAGTTTGGTGAGGACAGTGAGAACTCAGGCCTTTAAAGTTCTCCTTATTTCAAGTAGTTTCATCCCTAAACAGTTTGCTGAAATCTCTCAACATGGCATAAACATGTTAGTTTCATGGCTTGTTCACAGAGTAACTAATTATTTTGCTATTAAGGGCTGTGTATCTCACCTGCATTTTAATATTCTGTTTTCCTACCATATATTTAGAAAGTACAATTTTTCATTGTACTTGGATTTCCCTTTGCCCCCCTCCTCCTAACAATAATCCAAAGCTTTTTCTATAGGCAGGAAAATACAATGTGGTCCGCTCAGAATTCCAGTCTTCATACTTAGGGCAAAAAGAAGAGATATGGGCCTTATTTTTCAGACATCAAAAATAGAGTCATAGGTCACCTAAATTCTTAAGATTAAAGAAGGTTAGCAGGAAAAATGGGCTTAGAATCTGCTCATCAGAAAAGACAATGGGATCAGATGTCAGCTTTAATCAATATTCTGATTCCTAAGTTCTGTAGTCTTTACTAGGGTCTGGGTAATTGCAATACCTTGATTTAATTCCAGTGTGTAATGTGAACATATCTCCTCCTCAGTGCATCAGCCATACTGTCACAGCAGATCTCGTATCAGAGTGTAAAATACGTTCTGGGTCCTACAAGAAATGCAAAGTTACCTCTGCTGTGAATTTGTGACTTTGCACAGCCAGTGGGAGAGATGAGTGGCATGCTCTCATCTCCTCAAAGAATAAGCCAAGGACCCTTCAAAGGCACAATTGCAGTGCATCAACTGCAGGAAAATATCTTTTCATAGAAAGGTACAAAATAGCTGAAGGGTTTAGAGACACATAATAGCCCTGTAAATTTTCAAAATGAATAAAAAATGTTTTTCTGTACCTCCCACACAGTGTTTTGTTAATGGCTTGTTGAATTTGTTTGAATTCTACATTTTGCACAATTTAAATGGAATTCTCTCATGGAAAAGACAGACACCATCTAGGAACTACAGAAAAAATAATTACACTAAAAAACTGCAGCAATAATTATATTGATAACTCTAAGTCAAACAGATGAGAAATCTTCCTATTTTAAATAATCAACATACTGTGAAGTTTTTTCATACCAAAGTTATACATTTCTGCATAATTTCACATAATTTTTAAACTTATATCTTCAGAACATGTAAGAAATGCCAAGATTTTTCTGTGTCTTTACAAGTCATTCAAGGCTAAAAGATGTTGAAAAATTAGTAGGGTGACATTCTTTTTCTGCCATAAACATCTCTAGTGAAGTGATCAGAAATTAAAAAAAAAATAGCATTATATTGCATAACAGTGCACATATGGCCAAGTAACACACTATGCTAAAATCACAACTGCAGCACACAGTATACACAAACCTCATCATCTCTGTTGCAGGTTCTTTAGCTGGACCCCGTCAATTTTTTCCCAGCTACAGTGATACAACAAAAGATTTAGAAATGAGGCATCAGAATTCACCACTCTTAGAGGAAACATCCAGAAATAGTTTTAAAACAGTTTCTAAACATTCGGACTAGTTAATAAGCTGATTTACACCAAGCTAACGCCAGATCTCAGCTTCAGAAAGTGCTGTGTGCTAATGGTTGCAGGTAAATGATTCCCTAATATGATTTAGTCTGTTTCACTGGGCATTTATCCTCCAGGATATCAAATTACCTCAGGGACTATTTATCAATATACAGCTGCTAACCAAAGCACTAAATTCAACATCTGAGATACATGTTGGTCATACCTGCTCATATTTTGAACACTTGGAGATAAATAATCTTTCAGTAATATAATAATAATGGCCTTTAAGTACAACCTTTATTATGAATGCACTCTAAAATTATTTAAGCAGTTTTGATAATATAACATGCTTAAAATAGTCTTTCATGTTCAATATTGAAAAAAATATGCAAATTGTGATGGCATTTGAAAGTGAAAGTTCTGGTGGTTTTTATATTGTCTTCAGGTAGTTTTACAATCTTTTTATCACCACCATTATAAATACCAAGTTACAGTAAAGTACAACAGTATGTTATTTTCCACTAAATGTTTACTTTATTTTCCAAAATTTTTATAGGAAAAAACATTTCCTTGATAATCTCCACAAAGGACTCTGGGTAGATAAAGAGAGTACTCATTGCATATACTTTAGATAAACACTATTCTAAACATGAAAGAATTAACATGTTGGACAGAAATGGGTTGTAGGTGACTTTGAGGCTACATTCCCAATTCAAATCCTCTCCTTCTCAACTTTATCAGATTCTTGAGTGCCACAGAGGCTCACTGTATTAGGAAGTATTAGACAAAATGAAGGCCTGTGCCCCAGAAGCATAGGTACATATACTGAAACTTTTCATAACAAGAGTATTTCAGGTCTGTTGACTCTCACAGGTGAACAAGTCTGAAGTAAATCAATTACAGAAGAAAACACCATCACTTCCTGATTTCCGACAAATGAAATATGTTTTAAAATACCACAAATAACACACTTTCCATTAAAGAAAAATATAAAATATGTGAATGAAAAAGCAAAAAAATCTCATAATTGACGATTGTGGTATGGAAGAAAATAACCTTCAAAACACAGTCAAAGCACTATGGAAAACCTGTCTGTGAACTGTCATTTGCACTGAAACTTCAGAAGTCAGTTATACTAGTCTCTTATAATAGATTCATGCAGCAGAGAAAATAAAAACTGTGGTACATTATATTTTACTTCTAAAGCTCTACATTTAGAGAGAAAAAAGTGTTATCTCAAGGTCAACATTTCCTCAACGTTTACTTGACTACAACGAGACTCAGTTTATGGTTCATGTCGATGAGACCTACAACACTTCACAGTAAAGTATTTGCTTCACTCTTTTTGTAAGCTTATATTAAAAAATGTCAATAACACAACAACAAAAGTAAGAAAAAATAACAGAAGAAATAAAAAGCTTCACCATAGAATATCTGGAATTTCACTTGATAGCAAAATGATGCAGATGGAAGAATTAAACTGCAAATTGCACTCTAATTTTAGGCAAAATTATGATAGACAGAAAAAAAAAGATTGTTCAGCATTTGGTAATTTAAAACTAGGCTATGTGCAATTTTCCTCCTTATCTTGGCAGAGAAAGCTGTAATAAACATGCAATTACTAATATTAGTGAAATACATTTTTCTACAAAAGACAGTTGTATTATATTTGCTTACAAATATGTTAAAAACTTTTCAGTCTCTTTCAGCAATTATATACTACAGTGTTAAGGATTCAATGCAAAGAAGCAATTGCTATTTAGAGAGAATATTTTTTGTAGGTAGAAGATCGCCATTCCTTTTGTAGGGCTGTAACAAGAGTGAAGGTGAAATTACAATTTGAAAAAATACCCCAAAGTCAAATTAAGTGCTTGCATGATTTCAAAGAAGCACAACTGTCTCACTGGGAATGTTGGAATGCCTATTTTGGTATGGGGTTTTTGTTTGTTTGTTTGGGTTTTTGTTTGGTTGGTTTTTGGGGTTTTTTTCTTGCTTTTTTTTTGTGTGTGTGATGCTTCAGTCCCTTAAATCAGTATCTGAAGCACTGCCCTTCTGTGCACTATTAATCAGCCCCTTGGCTCAGTGTAATGTGAATTCAGAGCATTAAATTTCCTTTAGGGATTCCACACTAGCATAAGTGAGTGCACAAATTGCCCAGTAGGGTCTTATCCAGATAAGATACTGTACACCTGTAATTTCCATTCCCTTCAATGGAGCTGGGGGAGGTGTTCAATAGTCCATTCAGAGCTTCAGTGTACTTATGAGATCCAGCTAATTTTTTGGCTGGTCACAGTTGGCTGTACTTTAAAATAACAGGAGTCTCACAGCATCCTATTGAAACTGGATGCCAAAACTGAAACTAGGATGTTGAGTTTCAGTTCAGTCCTGGACTCAAATACTGTTCCAGATCCGCCTAGGAACAATACCTATACATGCAATTATCTTCATATTTCAGCAAAGAATGGAAACCAAAATATCAACTTGGACATCTCCTGCATTTTGAGGACATTAATACGTTTCCCAGTTTCCAGGACAGTAAGAAACTAGTACAAAATCAAATACCTAAATATAACCAAATGGACAATATAACCAAATGTGTTTGCTGCAACAGTGTAGCTACAGCCTATGGTCCAGATTCTAATCTTGCATATACAGAAAATACGAGACTGCAGAAAATTTTCATCAGTGAAAAATGAATACCCTGGGAAATGGAAGGCAACCAATTTCTTTCTCATTATGTGTTCATTTCTTAATTTTCAAAGGATAAGTTTTGTCTTCTTTGTAAAGCCTTGCTGGAAATAACGGGATTTGCACAGGTACAAATGAGGGCAAGATGTGTCTAATTATTTTAGGCTTTCAAATTAAAAAAGGAATTACTACTAGATTGCTGTGACCCTTCATTTTGCATAACTACCAGCCTATCATCCTTTTGTTTAAGAGAGATTTTGTCCTTTCATTGTAAGCACTCATCACTGACTTGCAGTCAGATGACTAGAAATCTATCATTTTCATTCTGGGGGGAACTCTGAACTCTCTCAACTTATGTTCCACTTGGAAAAGATGAGGAGAATTAGAGATGCACATTCCCTTTAGCATGGTTTATCTTTCATTTTTCTAAGAGCTGTTACTTTTTTGTTTAGTTCAGGAGGATAATAAAGCCTCTGAAGATGCAGCTCAGCTCAGAACAGAACTCTTTGCTCCTTCCACACTCCTGGCCTTATGTAAAATCTCTGATTTCATGGAATTGGCACTGTCTAACAGGAAAAAAATGTTAGATGGAGCAATCATCAAAGGGGTCAACAGTGTTTAAAGAGCTGGTATGTAAGCACAGATCCCCACTTTGAGACTTTTCTAACAAAGTTCTGAAGCTTTCCAAAGCTACTTAGCTGTGATTAGAACAGAACCTTTTTGGCAAGAATACCGAAACTCTGATATTTATGACAAAAGTCTTGTATAGTATCACAGATGCACAAACTGGCCAGAAGTATTCATAAAGGCAAACAGTCCCATCTCAGATCTAATGAGCATATATAGTACTAGTAAGAATTGCTTTTCTAAATCCTCCCTTGAAGAACATAACCACAAAACATTCTGCTACCATGTACTTTGTGGACTCCAGAAAGCAGAATACATTATTTTCTCCTTTCTTCTGTGGCTGACAGAAAAGAGTGAAGAAAGAAATGTCTTGAATGCTACCATAAGACAGGAAAAAACTGAGCAAATTATTGTCACACAGTAAATTGTACTTGCATCAAAATTGTTAGGAAAAAGGAATAACTGTTATTTGGGTAGACTTGCCTGTTCAGGCTACTCTCCTTGCCAATCTACATCTTACCCTTAATAACCTCCTACAGTTCTTTTCTCATTTGGGTATCTTGGGAAGCAATGCATCCCAGCAAGGAGAAAATGGGGCAAAAATATCCCAAAAGAGACAAAGAGAAAGAGGTTCTCAATGACTTCTATGCCTCAGTCTTCCATGGCAAGTGCTCCAGCCACTCCAGCCCAGTTAGGATAGGCAAATGCAGGAACTAGGAGAATGAAGATTCTAAGACCACTATTGGAAGGTTTGAGATATCTAAAGAATCTGAATGTGCACAAGTCCATGGGACCTGGTGAGATTCATCTGCAGGTCCTGAGAGAGCTGGCAGACAAAATTGCTAAGCCACTGTCTATCATTTCTGAAAAACTGTGGCAGTCAGCAAAAGTCCCTGATGACTGGAAAAGGGGAAATAAAACTCCTGTTTTTAAAAAGGGAAAAGCAGAAGACCTGGGGAACTACAGCCTGGTCAGTATCACCTTGTGCTAGGCAAGCCCATGAAGCAGCTTCTCCTGGAAACTAGACTGAAGCACGTGGAAAATAAAGAGGTGGTTGGTAACAGCCAACGTGGCTTCACAAAGAGAAATCAAAATCATGCATGACAAATCTGGTGACCTTCTGTTATGTGGCTATAGTGTTGGTGGATGGTGCAGAGGAACAGATATTGTCTACCTGGACTTGTAAAACTGACACTGTCCTGCATGTTATCCCTGTCTTGGGTGTCAGCAGCATTTTGGCCATGCTGGGGAGAGCGGGAAGCAGCCAGGATCTCAGCGGCCCAAGGGCCTTCCCTCCCCGGCCCAGCCAGGCCCACGGGCCAAGCCAGGCCTGCCCCCAGCCAGACTAGTTACCTTCTGCGAGGCCTGAAATGAAAGGGAGCTTCCTGGTGCTATAAATTACTCACCACAGTCGGGTAGGTCAATCAATAAGGCAATTTATTAGTTCATTGATAGGGAAGAGGCAAGCAGCGCTGGGGAAATGGGGAGTCTGCGCTCTGCCAACACATCCATCTCACCTTTGGTCACTGCCCCTTTTATAGGCAGTTTCTTGGTGGGCTTTGACCTGCCCGCTGTGCCCGGGTACAAGTCTGAGCAAGCCCGAACATGCTGGCTAGAGCCCATGCAGCAGTGGCCACAAGCCCCCACCAGGTGTGGACAAGGCTGGAACGTGTTCTCAGGTTACACTCCTAGCAAGCAGGTAACAGCAGGGACAAGCCTGCTCATGTCCAAACAAAGTCACATTTTCCTTATACATAAAAGTGGATACAATTCATTATTATAGTGAAAAATAGTAAAAATCAACAATTTACAACAAAATGATTAAAACAAATATAATGAAATCATTAAATATTCTTGTGTCTCATGTCCATGCTTTACTTTGGATTCAATATGCTTGTTTATATTGATCCTATCGTGTATTTTCATAGTGACACAAATAACTAAGTAACGTCTCACACTGGCGTTTTTCATCTCTGCATGCGTGTTTCACACAGGCACACAACTCTCTCATTGGTGTAACAGTGTGTCAGTATTAAAGATCAGACATCAATTGGTCCTTGCCAGGCCCAGAGGAGGCTGCCCAGGTCCTGACAGGCAACTATTTCAGGAAATTTATACAAACCGTCACATTTCCACTTTCCCTTTTTGCCAAATCTGCTGTTAATTATTAGTAGCTATCAGTCACACATTGGATGGGAATAGCTATCGTAGCAGAAGGAATTTAAAAATAAAATAGGAGAGAGATTAAAAGAAAATCTCACCTAGAACAGTGTATGGACTTGTTTCTGTGAACTCATGACTGCACCATGGCCAGGGAATAGCAATCTATTCTGCATTTGCTCCTTTTTAAATAACAGGTATTAAGAAGGGAAAAAAAAAAAGAAGCAAACATTGGTCATGTGTTTTGGAAGCTAGTATGTGCAGATTTGTCTGATTTATTATTCCAGGTGTCCCGATCCCAAAAATATCTGCAAAAAGGCTGAAATAAACCCTTATCCTTCTGTTTCACCCTTTTCCTTTCTCTTACACCCATTAATTTCTTCTGTCACATCTCACCACTTCCCAATACAAACATTATTTGTTATACCAGCCTGTCTTCATTCACCTTCTCAAGGCAGTGTGGCCAATTAAATGGTGATTCTCAAGGAAAATAAAAGATGGGTTATCTGAAGATAACAGCACAGTCTACATAATTTGGATCTTCATCTTGTATCTTTCTGTGCTTATTTCCTCAAGGTCAAAGATTCTTTCAGTAAAGTTTACATCTGCTGTGCCTTGAACTGGATGAACTGGATTGAGCATACTGAAAAATATCAAAAGCTAGCATCATCTCTTTCAATTATTTTTGAAATTTATGAGTGCTTACTGTAGTTCTGAGTTTTGAGGTCAGCTGACAATACAAAAAGCAAGTACTCACCACTTTTTGTCAGAGGCAGGAAGATAAAATCTAGCAATGCCTTGAACAGTGATCAGAGGAATGCAAGTCTGAGACAAATACTTGAGTTTGTTTTTTGAAGAAAGGAACTCATTCTGAGACAGTACACGAAGCATCATTAAGGAAATTAATTGGACATCCAGGGTGACAACTGTGGTTTGTGCTTTGTATTGTTTCATCTGGTGCTTTAGAAATACTTTCTTGTAACAATATCTAGAGTCATTCCTTCTGCCTCTAAATACTGAACTGTAACAGAAGGATTAGAAAAACTGTTAGCTATTTAATCTGTGAGGGTAAGGTCAACAATTAGGAGCTACAAATAGAACTTCAGTGGGGATGATTGACTTGTAGGAAGCTAAGAAAACTACATTAAGGCTGTGAGCTCACATTTGTAATGATTCCCTCCCTAATACTCTCACAGTGATATGGTTCTGCAGGACTCACTTTAAGAGAATTTACCTGTGTCTGTCAGTCCCTGCATACATCTCCTTGACATCATGTCTCAGGCTGCAGGAAATAGTTAATCAAATTCCCAGCGACAATGTCAGGACTTCACTTTACAGTACTACTGTCAAACGCTTTCTTCTGTCAATGCTGGTGGCTCTCCAAGGTGCTGACTCATCTTGTGTTTTCCAACCCACCCTACGTGTTTACAGCCTCACTCCACCAACCAATGCCTCTTTGAGCAGGTTTAGAAGGAAAGAAAGAATACCATCATGGCAGGGAGCCATTATCTTCCCTGTTCCCTTTCTTCATAGGGTGAGAGGACCCCACACAGGAAATGTGTCAGTAACCTGTGTTTCATATTAAACCTATGTTATGGTATAGTTGAGGAAAATCCTGCTTTTAAAAATCAAGCAAATATTTGATCTGTCTATCTATCTGTCTGTCTATCTATCTATCTATCTATCTATCTATCTATCTATCTATCCCCATAAATCCTGCTCTTAAAGCTAACTCAGATTTACATTAAAATAAAACATTGATTCACAAGGTAGACACCAGTGGTAAAGATGTTCACATTTTTTGTTCAAATTATTAATTTCATCTTCCTTAAAACAGAACAAAGAAAAAAAAGCTGGACAAGTGTAGAGAAATAAAGCACCAGTAAGGCCTCTCTTAACTGTTTAACCCAAAAGATTACATACTGTTCCATTGGAAGGAGCAATTCATGCCACTGGCCCTGGTAGAATTGACAAATCTGACACAAATTTCTAATCTCTGTTACTGAAGTTCCTGCGGATGAACATTCTCATTTATACTGAATTACCTTTAATCCAGGCATTCCTTTTCTTACAGCACTATCCAGAAATTTCTAGAGATATTACTAGAGATATAAAAAACAAATTCAGAAGTAACATGACTGGAGAAGAGGATTTTATTTTTTACATACATGTTTCATTAAATAAAGATCTGTTCATCCCATGCTCCTGCAGATGTCTCTGTTCTAACAGACTCTCTTGTACCTATACAATGGTACAACAAAGAGCTCAAATTTTCAGCAGGAGGACTGTATGCACACAGTGCAAATACATAGATTAACATAATAACTCTAAGGAATGGTCTATTTAACTGAAGTCTTGAACAAAATAAAATATATTGTGTTTTCTGGACAGCACTGCATCACCTTTAGAAATATACACTCTGGGCTTGTTCTTTTTCCAACTACATGAAAGGCCTGGGCTTAATTCTCTTTATAATCAGGGTAGAAGTTCCAGACCAGACACCAGCTAGCCTGGCTCATGCTGAGCATGACTTTGAAGAAAGAAATAACTGGAAAAACCCCGGGCTCTTCCACAGGTAACTCTTTCAACTTTAAATGCAGAAATTAGAAAGCATTTGTGTCAAATCAAATTGAGAACAGAAGGAAACACCCCAGATTCTGCTAACTTCAATCATATGAGCTGCTTTTTCAGGGTGTTCAGCCTAGTCCCCGGTCTCCAGACCAGCTATGGATTTTTTCTCTTGTATGACTTCTTCCATATTAGCATTTCCTAAGGGCCTACAAACTGTTTCGTGTCATTTGAACATATCACAATCCTTATAGTACATTTCTGTTTGGAGATCATGTTGCAGCTTAGCTCTCTTTTTTTTTCTTGAACTCCTCACATAGCACTGCTGGAGACAAAGATAACTGCTGTTCTTCTTCTAGACAAAAAACCATAAACCAAATCCCCCCACAAAATTCCCCACATATGTAGTTTAATTACTATTTGAAGCAGAAAAAGTGGAAAGTTGCTATTCCTGCATCTGATGATGGCTCAGTGTGTCTCGCAATTTTACAGCAAGACAGACTCTGTGTGCACTTCTACTTCTAAAGATTACAACAGTTTAAACACAACAGGAAGCTTCACAGGGAAAAATAAATAAAATTACTAGCTACCATCAGTGTGGTAATTTATAGTTCCAAACATCAACCTTAACTACTGCTAGCAGCTCATAAATTGGAATGGATTGCTAAATTTCACATTTTCCTTGTGACATGTTTTTTGAGCAGTGAGGGGAATCATAAGGGCAATATTTGTTACTATGAAATGCATAAAAAAACCTATGCATACTTTTTACCATGCCACTAACATAACTGAGTGTACTAAATTATGCCACATAGCAAACCAATAAACAGTAGTATTACATGAAATTGCCATAAGGTGATGCCTGAAATCTCAGAATTTTCAGTGGTTAGTGAGAGTGAACATACAAAACTGGGTGTCAGCACTGATGCTGCACAGATGCAGACGTGCTGCTGTGGGCTGACCTCAGCTGTCTGCCCGGTGCCCACCCAGCTGATCACTTGCTTTCCTTCCTCAACAGGACAGAGGGAGAAAATGAAATGTAAAAGTTTGTGTATCAAAACAAAGACAGGGAGATCCCTTACCAAAACAGACACAGCCTGGGGAAGTTTATTTAGTTAAATAGATTTGGGTGGTCAGAAACAGAGAAAAGAAATTAAACACCTTCCCACCCTCCAGCCATTTGCTTTCTCAGGCTCAATATCACTTCTTCACTCCCAACTCTCTATCTCTTCTCCCTTGAGCAGTGCAGGGAGACAAGGAATGGGGTTTATGCTCAGTCCACAATAGACCCTCCTAGCTGTTCTTTCAGGGCACATCCACCAGCCCCACAGGTCTCTCCTAGGGCCACAGTGCCATCTCTGTTGGGATCTCTCCTCCCCTCCATCCCTCCTTCTGCTCTCCTCTTGGGCTTATGGTGGACCAATTAACCAGCTGGCAAAGTAGCAAATCCCATACACATCCACGCAGTTCATCAACATAGGTGAACAGCTACAGACAAATTTTGCTCCTACTATTACTCTTATGCTGAGTGAAAAAATCCTTGCCTTCCTTTTACATAACTCCTAGTGGTATTATACCTTCCAGCCTTAAATATCTGTGAATTCATCACCCTTCAGAACCAGGATGTTCTGGCAAGCAGGCTTGAAGGGGTCTGCTGCTCTTGCTGCAAGACTCCCAATGCTGCCCTTGTAGCAGAGCCCCCAGATTGTGCTTGTCAGCCCTCAGGGGCAGTGTAGCATCCACCTCAATTGACAGGCAGATGGGAATTGTGCAGCCTGATCGGGAAAACCACTAAAGACCTCAGGAATGCAGATAGATAATCCCACTGTTCTCCAAGACCAATTGTATTATTGTGTGAATAAATGAAGTGGCTTCATTGGCTCAGTAGGTAAGTAATGCACGAATAGGGCAGCCATCCAAAGAGGTTACTGCTGGTATGCAGTACTTGTGTAAGTCTCCCTCCTCTTGCAGGATTGGAAGTTGTGTGATAATTTTGATAAGTGGAAGTGCAATTGTGGTGGGTAACTCGTAATAGTGCATTATCATCAAATCTGTTTGCATTTTAAAGAGCTTCTACACAAGCTGCTATGAAAGAAAAACATAGTCTAGTTTTAGTAGTAAAACAGACTCTCTATGGAAAAGATGATAGTAAAGTTTTTTGCCAGTAACAGAGCACATTAGTTAAGAATATTTATCCAGCTCCAACTATTTCAGACTCTTTAAATTTAAACTGATAATTATTGCAAGAAATTAGGCCTATTTCTCATACTATTTTGCTATTAATTTGTTATTTTCTCCCAAAGCAGCAACAAATGTCACATTCTGCACGAATAAAATGTTTTAAATTGCTCTCCTTCAGATCAAACTCCAGATTTTCATTTTTGCTCTATCTAATTGAGTATACTTAGAAAAAATTTGGAAGTGTTTTCAATCTACTAACAAATTCTGGTCAGGACTAATCAGAATTCAGATATCATTCTTACAAATTATGACTTCTTGATCCAGACCCCATAGGAGTCTTGAATTTTGATTTTCAGATTCTGCAGGCAGATGTTAAAATCTATGCTTCCGTCTGTGTCTGGATGTGCTCTGGCCTTGAATTTGTTATCTGTCTCATTCTCTTATCCTTTATCAGACAGAAGAAATTTTAGGTTCCTGTTCCTAGGTGTCCTGAAGGAAGACTCATTCTCTAAGCATGGTTTCTGGATCAGACTTCTGCATATAACCCAGTAGTTGTCATCACTTTAAAAAAAAAGCCCAGGCAAGTAAGAACTTTAGGGAAAACAAAAGTTACTTTACATAAAAAGCCTATGATTGGAACTTCTTTGGGAGAAGTAGGACCTGAAATAAATTTTTCTTAGGTTGCAAAGACACATACTTCTTTCAAGGTCCATTAGCTTGGCTGCACTCTCTGGTAGATGTACGTGTTGATGGCACACAATCCATCCTTCTGAGAATTTTCTTACAAACAGAAGAGAATTCATGGTATCTTATGCTACAGATAGTACAAGAAAGAGCTTGACAAAGTAGACTATTGATTAGAATGGTCATCTGGAAAGGAAGGTTTGTGGCTGAAATTTCTGCTCTGAAGAACAGCAATTTAATCAATGAGTATGTCAAGTAATAGTGAAGATATGGATAGGACTGGAATGGATTTTCCCCTCTTTTTCCTTGCAGATCTTGCTGGAACTAGAACTCTAAACTTTTGACTGTTAATCAAGTCAAACTAAATTTTTATCCATTTCTCTACTTGACTAAAAGGTTTAAACACTGGGATCCAAGATTGCCTGGTTTTCCTAGCTACATATCTTTAGAGAGGACTGCCAGGAGTACTACAGTATTAACATAAATGGCATTTATATTGCAAATATATATAACATGCACTTTCATGAGCTATGCACAGTTAAAATAAAACAAGTGTTTTGAAAGACTGAAGATCTCCTCAGATTTGTAAAGTTCTAAGACCTATGAGATCTCCTAATCGCCAAGGAAAGAAAAATATTTATTCTATTGTTGCTTATTTCTAGGATAGTAGGGAGAATTTCAGAAGAAATCCTACTTTTAGCTGAACATATGGTCCAGTCATACAGTTTATACCATAATGAAACACAAATAGAAATGCTTGTGTGACACTTTTAAGAACAAACTGGCTTGAAAATTTTGAGCGCAGCATTTTATTGATTGAATGACACAATGAGTTCTAGCATCCCTCTGCATTGCCAGTGGATAATTATGATTATTATGAGGAGCACGCTTTGACAAAGAAGTGAAATAATCTCCCTTTCCTATAGCTCTGAAAGACTACTTCCCTCTAGAGGCCATATGTGGAAGCACAAAACAGTTTTATATTACAATTTCACCTTTAAAATAATAAATTAAAATTAATAGGAGTTATACCTTTCACTCTCCAATATAATTAAGAGGAAACAATATCCCAAGAAATAAGAAGTACTCTGAGTACAATCATTCATACAGCCAAGTACATCTATTTTAAAATCACTGGAACCAATCCTTAAAAAATTAGGTGCAGAGAAAACTCACTTTGCCAAACTTTCAGGCTGAACACCACAGATAGATTCATTATTGCAAGAGCATTAACATAGTGACTTTTGAGAGCTGAAATCGTGCATATGTTATTACCAAATTACAGACTTTCAATTCCATTGCTTCCAGGAAAAAAAAAAAAAAAAAAGAAAAAAAGAAAAAAAAAAGAGAGAGAAGAAAAGAATAAGAAGAGTAATAGAAATAACATGATAATCTTATGAAGTCAGGTTTTCTCAAATTATTTTCACTGAATAAGCAGAACTGTTAAATATTCTAATTTGAACATTTTAAAGTATGTCCTTACACATCATTTAACATACAGCGTATTCCACATACATTTTTATCCATTTTCTCACAGGTTTTTCTTGAAAGCACACACTTATGTTACCAATAGGAAGTGCTAATTGACTGGTTTCTCAAATTACTCTTAAATAGAGGAGGTTTTGATAGAATATCCACAAATTCAAAAAGCAATTCAAATGTCAAAAACCAGAAACTGCACCCTCTGTTCCCTAATCCATCTGTAAAAGACTCAGAAGGCAGAGTGGAAACCCTTTCATCTGCCACACATATCTCTTGTCACTTGTGTAAATGGAGCAACCTTTTGAGAAGCTCAGTGTCCACAGCTGAAGCAATCTCTGGAGGATTAGACACAGCTTTGTCATCTTGCCTTTCTTTTCTGGTTCAGAGCCATTTTGTCAAATATGCAGCTGTGGGTTTCTTCTTACTTTTATAGGGTGACTGCCAGGGACCTAGGTTTTTCCTTCCCATTCCTTTTTAAGCTTTGTTTCCCAGTTCTTTCCACACAGCCTTTGCCCAGAGCCACATCCTTCCCAAAGCTGTTGAGCCTGATGTTGCCCTCACCCTGTGCTTCTTACCTATGTGAATTCCAGTCGACTTCTTTCTTCCATTCTGTATTCCCTGCATACCAAATTGTCCTACTGAATCTGATTGTGACTAGGCCATGTATCTTCTCTGCCAGTCCTCAGATCTTTGCTGGAAGTGAGAGGGTATCCATATGATGCCCTTGATGGAGCCAACAGTGTTTAGGCCTGCAATTTAAACAAAGAGCAAGCACTGCCTTCTAATCTGAGAGCTTCTTTTGCATTTGGATTGCTCATGTGAGCTTCCTGGAGCACCTGCTCCCAAGTAATGAAATCTCCTTCCAATTCCATTCCCCAATGTCCAGTCCTTTTTCTTAAAACTCTCCCTTGCACATTACCAAGTCCTTTTCCCTTCTGCAAATATATGCTGCTTATTTTCAACTATTCTGGATATCTGAGAGGAAATGATTCATATAGGGATAAAGAGAGGTAACCATTTCTGAACACAGTTTCTCCCTAAGGATAAAGCTAGATATTAGAGATGATTAGGTAAACTCTCTCACTGCTTGAAATTACCTCGCCTTCTTGTCGGATATTCACGGATGAAGGTAGGAAACACAGATTAATTAAAACAGAATGAGTCCCATTAATTTATTTTATATATAGAAATCTCCTTTAAGTTTCCTCAGCAAAAAAGCAAGGCTTCTCAAGTTGGATCCAGTTAATTTGTGTTGGTTCAAGACCTCTCTGCTGCAACATTTATTTTCTTTGTGACCATCTTTCAGCTCAGTGTTTGTTCTGAAGAGTCATTTGACAGACATTCCTCCTGAAGCTTAGTACCTTGCACACCTACCTACACTTTCCTTTCATTTTGCTGTCTAGACTCCAAGGTCCCATCTGTTGTCTTTTTCTTTTTCTGGTGACTATCCTTATTCCTTTCTACTCTCTTTCATGTGAAAGACAGGAAACCTGACTTCCCTACTTTAATGATTTATTGCTGATCAAAGTGTTTTCATTAAAACCAAACACAGTGACACTGCCATAGTCTAAAATAAGTATGGAAAATCCAGGAACGTATGCTGACAAAAACATTTTAACAATCATTTAAATAGCATCACTATACAAAGCTTGCAGTAAAAGCAAACTGTATAAAAATAAATTTTATAGAAAACCTTGCCAAATCACAGTGCTGGTTTGCTTTGCTTCCACCTGCATGGGAAATTCTGTTCTGTTTTGAAATTTTGGCCTCAGGCCTCACAGGATGAGGCCAGAATATCCCCAGCAAGTGGTAGGGGAGGGAGCATGCTCTGTGGTGGCAACAGAAAGAAAAATTTTCTGAGTCTACTAAGCAAAGAGTTGTTGAGCAAACTATAATTCAGCAGCCTCTAAGTGAACTATGACAGGAGCAAATGAACACCTTGATAAGCATGCAAAATTCGATTCTGAAATGCATATATGTATTCAAGCTTTTCAGTGAAGTAGGTGTGACAGCTCGTCATGTCATCATGGATACGATGAGTTATGGTAATATTACTGTCAAAAACAAACCAGAAGCCCAACAATGGAACTGTTCAGACAGCGTGAAAAAAACCTCACAACCTAATAGTTAGGGTTGGATATAACCATAGTGTTAAAAGTTTGTGGTTTTTTTTCATGGGCAACTGTAGACTTCACCACCTGTGCCATCTGCAATAATTTTACTTTAGACTGTCACATCCATGAATGTGCATCCATGACCCAGATCAATTGCAGTTCACTAGAGCCTGATACATAAACTTGCCGACTGAAACACGGCCATTTCAACTGGCAACACTTGAAGCATTTAGTTAATAAGCAGCATGAATCAAACCTAAATTTATGCAATTCTCTCCAGCCCCCAGGATGCATTCTCATGAAATTTGAGCTGAGCAATGTGTGTAGCATTGTACTAAGAGTCCTCAGTGAGGGAGTTGGGCCTCTTTACTCTGAGTATCCTGAAAAGCAGTGGTGACAAAACATAATCTGAATAAAAATCAGCACTTATTAGGTAAACCATAGAAAACTAATACCTTGAAGCAATGCCTAGTAGTATTTTCCCCCCCTCTCCTGCCTTTCCTAGAATGTACACTATAAGGATTCTCTTTATTTAACTTACTAGAGAAGTTGCTAATTAGAAGCTGCTCTTCAGCCAACTAAGAAAGGGCTGAAACAGATTTTCCAGTTAGTTACATACACTTAGGTGAGCCACAGGGAAAGCCAGACACTCATTTTCTTCTGCTTCCTTTAGATTTTCAGAACTATGTTAATTCAGTTGTCAGAAAAATAAAATGAGGCACATAGAGAATGTTACTCACTGTTTTGTTCCTCTAAGGGGCCATCTTTGGTATCAAGGGCACTAAGAAGGTGAAGGTAATCTTGATACGGCACTATTCTTTCATGGGCCATGGCACTATTAAAGCAGTAGTGTTTTCTAATTGATTACTGGTAGTACATCTTTCCAACTGCACAGTTGAAAACAGGATTGATGACAGCAGGGATGATTTAAGTAAGCTTTTACCACTGCTTACAGAGAAAAGGTGGACAAGAAATTATTTGAAGTGTAGAAGGCTGTACTCTATCAGACAGTTTCATTTTCTTGCTATTTGCTTCGACAGCTGTAGTTCAGATTTCTGGTTTGTGTTGCTCATTACATTTGTTTGTCCTTCTAACTTTGCTGTCCTTAATACCTTTATGATCCAAAAATACTGACTTGGTTAATGGTATTTTTTCCATATATGAAAAAAGTATTTTGTTTTTCGAACAAACATCCAGACAGACTTTCATCCCACTTCTGTAGAAAGGTACATATGGAAATGAGTATTACTTTTCCATAAGTAATCTGCTCTGCATCTATCATGATATATCTGAAATAAAAACAAACTATGCTCTTGCTGGAGGTCCAGTAGCCTGACTGCTGAAAATGCAAGTAGTGAGGAATATTTTTTGTTTGGCTGGTTTTGTTTCTGTGTTTTGTTATAGGGTGTGGTTTTAAAAAACATTAACTGTGCTTACATAGCAAGGTAATTGAAATTCATTGACTCTGTCCCCCAGTGAGTCCTGACACATCAAAATGAAATTAATATGTATGATCTTTCACAGGAAATCATGACATGTAGAAGCTGGTGTCCCAGTCTGAAAGATTGGTGATCAGAAATACAGGATATGAAGTGAACCTGTCCTGTGAGCGAACATGAGCACAAAGACTACCAGCTTGCTCTGTCTGAAGTCAAAGGTACAGCTCAGTTACACAAGTGCACTAAAGCAGCAGAAATCCCCTTGGTGGATGTTCTCTGAGTCCTCTGTGGGATGCTTTGCCCAACAGCTCTTTCTGGTGTTTTCATAAGCAATTTTTAAGCTCTTAGCTGTCACTGAGAGCTCCTCCCACTGGTAGGTTTTCCCACAAAATCAACTGTCTGTCCTTGATTTCCTTTTTCTTCTAGTTCATTCCTATTCCATGAGACCTTTGCTAAAGGTTGGACAAACCTACAGCCCACATAGTAAAATGACAAGATGTCCAAGTCTGGAGGACCTGAACCTTCCAAGAATTGTTTTGGTTTTACTTACTTTTTACAAGGCACTGGGATTTCAGTGTGCTACCTTTTGTTTTTCTTGGTCTCAATTCTCTTGTACTGGTTTGTCACTTAAACATTTTATAGAGTAATTTAGATGCAATTTAAAGGTAAATATTTCCCTGACCAGAGCTACTTAATTTATAAAAAAAACCCTAAACAGCTGTGATGAAGAATGCATGACAGTTAAGTACAATGTCTCAGATTTGAACACAGGGTTTGGTCTTCCTCTCTCTCTTCCTTGGTGTCTTTCATGTCAATGTAGGAAAAAATGGACATTCACAACACAGAAAGGAATGGCAAAGAAATGAATTGCATATTGTGATTTTAATTCCATTTAAATAAATTGCCATATGTTTGACTTTCTTTTATTCACGGAATAACAATTAAATTTAAATTCTTCAATTGTTTTAACAACTTAAAATGGTTCAGTTTTCCAGATTTAATGAAATAAGTTATTTTCTCCTAAGAAAATACCCTGGGATGACCTAATGCTATAATTACACATAAAGCAGGTATAATACAAAACACTGCTAGAGTTTTATTAATTCAGCTATGAAAGGAATGAGAGATGCATTAAAAGCTACTTTAAAAATTCATTGTAATCTTTCAATCTGTTACAATTTTGGCATCCTCACTGAGTGAAAATAACTCACCTTCACTATATGAGCCAAAGATAGAACTTTGGTTTATTTTGGAGTTTTTGTTGAAACCTGAAGTTGAAGCCAGGATCCCCAAGGGAAGTAATGGATGTTTTAAAAATTTCAGTCATAATAAGGAGAGAGAGCACCTCATTTTAAACCTCCACAGGATATTGTGTCTTTGTAGGTCCAGTGTGAACCCTACAGCTTACTTTGGGAAGGCTGGAAATGCAGAAATAAGAGGGAGAGATCCACATGTAATAGCCAAGACAAATTGTACATGTGTACAGTGCCACAGAAACAGAGCTGGGCACTGGCTAAGAGACAGACCAACACTTCTGTACCTCTGAGAGAAAGGAATTATATGGTAGTCTGGTAGATGCAGAAGGCTGTTTTTCTCTCTAAGAAAAATTACAAAGGGGAAACAAATAATTTCAAACAGGATTTCAAGCATAAATTATATAGCTATACCACCTTGTTGAAAAGTTGCAGGAGAGATCTAGACAGATCCTAATCTCTTTCTTAAAATGAGATGTCATAAATCTCAGTGGAGACTTCCACCTCAGACATAAAAGACCACAGCTTTTGCTTAAGAGAAAGTGAGATGGCAGTTATTAATTGCCTTGGCCTACAGGGAACACAATGTTAGCTTGAACAATAGACAATAAGGAACATCTCTTCAAATGAATGGATATGAACACTTCTGTTGTGTCTTCTCCCAGTCCATAAACTTAGCATCAATCAGCTTGAATTTCAGTAGATATCCTTCATCCAAGCTGTCACCTCCATTATGCACAGGGTAAAACTCCAAAAACAGCTATCTCTCTTCATTACCCCTTCTAAAAGCACCTCATAGGCATTGGCCAGGCCATGCCACAGAAGATCCATCAGGATCCTACCTTAAGAGCTTTTTGGAACAAAACAGGAGTCTCAAAACATGTCTCAGGCATGACCCTGACAAGATCTCTGTAATATTCATTATCCTGCCCAGTCTAATTAAATGTCAAAATATGGTCATGGTTATTAAGAGAAATATGGCAGTTTTTCCTCAATTGGGCTAATGAAATAGCACACAACAACAAGTCGTCAACAGCCTTAGTGTCTAGATACTCCGGCTTTGAATATAGAAATATTATCTTCTCTAGTGAGTTGATGTGGAAGCAAGAACTATCCCAGCCCTCCAGAATTACCAGCCCCTCCAAACCTCGGTCTCTCCTCTCAAGGGCAAGTCTAGATTTAGCTGAAAGCATCTTCCCTATCCATTTGGCTTCTTTCTCTTATTGCAGTTCTTCTAGCAGGTATGAAGCTCTGGACAATTACAACAACATTTTAAAGCCAATTTGCACATATATAAATGGCTACTCCACGTTCAAAAGTCATTCATTTTGGACCTCCAAGGTGGTGCTGTCTGGGCTTGAAGAGAAAAAAATTTTTTCCCATGCAATTCAAAGTGAAAGAGAAAAAAAGCAACCCCTAAAATATCTGTTTTTCCAGATGCGTTATCTGCTTGCATTTTAAAATATATAATTTGCTTTTCCAAAATTAAAAAAAAAAAATCTCTGTGGGCTATTAAAAGCCATCTGCAAAATTCCTTGACTCCAGATGCTATTAGTATAAGCAAACAAGTTTAAGAGGTTCATCTTTGCATGAAGGATGCACACTGCATGGTTCTCTATGACTCAGCTCATCCTTGACACTACATGTGGGCTCTTGAGTCTTTAGTCAATGGGCCAAGGCTGATGAAGAAAGCTTCATTAGCTGCTTTGACTCTATGACAGTTAATTGCTCTGAAAGAGTTTGTGTTTGGAAGAACAGAACAGGGCAAGCAAAGCACTCATAGTAGATTTTCATTCTGTTATTAAGCTTTGCTGGTGTTTTGTTTTTCAAACAAGAATGACTCAATATCATGTATGAGAAAGTCAAGGGCATATCAGGATGGAGTCTGTGAACATATGTATAACCAGAATCTGATTCATCTCACAGGAGTAAGTACGTAAAAACTGTCAAAATTTCTCTCCAGACCATGAAGTATAGTATATTATTTCATCATTTCTCTTAGCAGAGAAAATTCACAGGAGAAGATCGGATAACAAACATCCGATATGAATTAAAAATATATATATATATATATGCAGTGAGACAAGATCTCCAAGAAGTGACACAATTAATTGCAATTGAAATGGTTGTCACAGGGCAGCTTCTCACACTCTAAAGACATGGTGTAGAAGGGCTGTGCTGAGTTTATGGCTAACTCATGGTCAAAGTGATAGGCAACACATGCCTCTGGAGACAGTGTAACTTGTAGAAAGTACAGCTACAGGTAAAACTTGCCACATACATTATGTCTGAACACCAAAATTAGTCGTGTCATTTACACTGTTACAGGCTGCCAGCACCCTTGTTATAATTACCCTGTACAGCATTTTACTTAATCTTCCTGTCACTTGTAAAAGGTGACATCCACATAGCAGCAGGAATCCTCCTTCAAGAAATCATGTAACAAAGCCACCAGAAGCATAAATTTAAATCCTCATACAATGTAAGGGGAGGAGAAAAAAAGCTTGCTTGCTTCATGAATATCTATGATTTTTATATCACAAGAACTTACTTGAACATTTTAGTGGATTGAATGGGTTAAACAAGGAACAGCTTTCCTTGTTATTTATTATTAATGATGTGCTGTACTGACTACATATCTTGGCTAGAGTTCCCTTAACTTTCCTCTGTAAAAAAACCCCATTAATTCCCAAAAAAGAAGAAAGCTCTTATTGCATGTGGAAAGAAAAATCAGGACAAAAAATTAGATGCTGTCATCCCAAATCATAGAAGTGTCAAGCTTTGCTGCCTCCTTGTTTCCTAACATCAAGTTCAGTGTTGCCACTGCTAGTCTGTGGGACACATCTGTGCTTGACTAAAGAGCCTGCTCCCCAAAAGCAGTGATACAGGTGAGTAGAGCATCAGAGGTACAATGGGACATGCTGGGTTTACCTAGTTATGCAACATCACCACTAACAATTATGGGCCATCTTTGCCTGCCCTGGAACCAGATATGAATTATTCTTACTCTTCTAAAATGTCTCAAAACGCCTCAGATGCTGTTCGCAATAAACAGCTCCAGACACATCTTGTCTTCTAAGAAAACATCTATCTGCATGTGGCAGGTATTCTTGCCCAGTGCTGCAGCTGGTGTCAGCTTCCGTAATACATAATTTTCAATAACTTCTAGACTCCCCACAGGTAAAAAAAAAAAAAAAAAAAAAATTGAAAAAAATGAGAGACAAGGCTAGGAATAGAGAACCTGATTATCTGTTCACAAGCTCCCACTGACTATACGTTGCCCACTCCCCTCCCAAGCATCTGTTTTATTTCAGAGCACCACAGTGAGGCAGAAAAGGGATTTGCTTAACATCAAAAAAGTTCTGCAAGAGAGCCAGGAGCTGAACCTGTGTCCCCTGACTCCCAATTTAGTGCCTTGCCTACAGACACCCTTCTTTCTCTGTAAAAGTAGAGGGACATGCTTGGTACTGCAACGTGCCCTCCTGACTCCATGTATGATAGGCAGCTATTAGCAACTCTACAACTGAGTCAGTAAATAACCTATTTTCCCATTGTTTCATATGCAAGACATGAAGTTAATTTCCTGTGCTCCCTGGATCGAAAAGTGAGCTGCTTAACTGGCTCCCTTGTCCATGTTCAAGGCAACCTTTCATAATAAATTAAAGGAAACACTGCGTGTTCACAGTGACTGGGAAGAATTGTGTGGCAGCACATAAATCAGCAAGAAGGCTCTCCCAGAACAACTTGTTAGCAACTGATGTGGCATTTGTAGGAAGATGTCTGTGACAGTGTTCTTTCTGAAAGCAAAATAACTGCTAACTATTTGCTGGAGTTTTCTCCTCCCCTGCTAAGTAAAGCATCAATTAGATGAGCACCATTTAGAGTTGCACAGTTCGACACTTCTAATCCCTTGAAGGCTGCTCTTGTGCCTTCCCTGCATGCTTGCATAAGAATTACAGGTTGCTTTTCAGCTTGAACAATCATTTTCCTATTTAAAGAAAAAAAAAAACAACAAACCACAGAGAGAAAGGAAGAACAAGAAAGACAAAGAAAGGTTTCCCTATGCAATATATAGAAATTGTTCTGGAGGTAGTGATGGAGAAGTTTATCTTCCCAAACCACCCTGAATCTGAATTGTATCAGATCAGAAGCAGCACTCTATTCAACATCAAACATGGCCTTTCTGTAGTTTTTCCCACAACTGATTCTGTTGGCTTATTTGGAAAGAGGCTAAAAAGTGGAGGGCCAAGGTCTCACAGGGAGGGTCTGACTCTTCAGGACAAACTGTTCCCAAAAAATGAGCCACTCAGTGAAGTGTGTGAGAGTGAGCATGCAGGGAAAAACAAGATTCCCAGAACTTCCCAAGGCTCTGACTTCTTTTATGTCTCTCCGCCTGTTTTAGGTCAGAACAATTACATTTACAGGTACCTGTATGAATACTAGGTATTTTTTCAGTTTTATGATTTATGGGCATAACACATTCATATCTCATTCAGATACTCGTAGACGTTCCCAGCTGTGCATTGGCCTCTACAGCTGTAACATGAGTTTCATGGCCTGTTACTTCCCCTCCAAGCCCTTTTCATATCAGACAACACTGTTGAAAGTCAGAAAGATCGAAATTAATATGGAATTCTCAGTTGTGCCACAGCTGTTACTGGGGCTACAACTCAGCATCAATTGATGCTTGATAAATTTTGGGGTTTGAGGGACACATCAAATTCCCTACTGAAAAAGGAAATTAATTTCCCTTGGAGACTGACAACTCACTTTTGTGCTAGCTTTCAAAAGGCTTATACATTTGAGCAAAATCTAAAGTCATCTGCTGTATCCAAGAGGCCAGAAAATCTCTATGGAAAGAACAGATATATAGGCTGCACAACTTGTCTTTGATTTGAATCAGAGTTCTGAGACAGAAAAAAAGAAAATACAAATTTGTACACCTGTTTTAAACCACCTGCCTAAATGCAAAGCTGTAGTAAACCAGGTCATAGCAATGTGCATGCTAATAAGCCTCCTGTTGTGTTATCAGAAGGTTCAGGAGGAATCATGAAAAGCATTTAATGTTCCCTTTTCTATCCCTTCACAGCATGTGATTATAGTGAAACTCCCCCCTCCTTTTTTTAATAGACTTAGAAAAATGCAAATGGTCTTTTTAATTGTTCATGAGATGTCATTAAATTTTTCTTTTACGCATAGAGTTCAGTCTTTTAATCAGTTGTTTGGTCCCTTCCAGACAAATGTAAGAGGCTGGATAGTTTCCTTTTTTTTTTTTCTTTAATAGAAAATGCAACTTCAAAGTGAAATGATTAGAGATTTTAATTTTTTTAAAAAACGTACACTTGGGGGTTAATTAGCATTTAAAAATGGACTTTTGTTATCAAAGCTAAACTATATGACCTCGGCTTTATGTATTCATTGTGAATTCAGATGCTCCTGAAAGAGCCTGATTTACAATTTTTTTCCACCTTCATTTTGCTGTCTGCAAACCACAACCATGGATCAACACATAAAAAAACTAGGAGAATTAAGACTCTATTCCTAGAAGAAAAGGATACATTTCAATAGACAAAGTGGTATGAGCATCATTCTTGTTATTCCTTCTGTGGGTGTGAGAGAGTGCTTCTCAAAATCCTTTTAGAATGCGAAAAAGATTCTCAAAATCAGCTTTAAAATAATAACTATACAGACGGATGTTCTTTTCAAGTACAAACAGTTGTAGGAACTAGAAGGAACACTATTGGCAAATCTGTCACTATAGGTATCTGTCCTCAGAACATGAGATGCCAGCTTTATTAAGACCCCTCCCAAATATTCATCAGATCTAGGAATGACATGAAAGGCAGCATGTCCCCAAAGCCAGACAAAGGTCAAAACTACCTGTCAGTGTAAGTGACAAGGTCATGAATACACAAAAAGAAAACAAATATTTACCTCCAGTCAAACAAGTAACATCTGTGTGTGTTTCTGTTTTCAGTGACTGGATCAAACACTCAAGGGATTCCATTTTGTATGAAGTTTCAGACTTGTAAATACAAGCCTTGCAGCCTTATCCCAGCTCTTGTGTCTTATCATGAGGCACAGCACAGCCAAAAACTAGGCCTAGAAAGGGCTGAATTGTGTTTGGGTGTTGCCAAAATGCACAAGCCCAAGTAAAACAACTAGTCATGCAGTAGTTGCTGAAAACCAATCTGGTTATCCTCAGAGATCAATGAAAGCCAAGTTAGCTCAGCGCCACACCACTATCACTGTGATCAAACACGTTTCTTTATTTTGGCTTTCTTCTCTGCTCCTTATGTCCTAGGAGGGTGGAAGGGCACAGGTATATTTTATTTGGGGTTTTGTTTGTTTGTGATTTATTTGCTTGGTTTGTTGGTTGGCTTGTGGTTTGGGATTTTTTGGGGTTTTTTTAACTTGTTTTTCCAAAAATGACTTTGAAAACTTAGAGAAGACTGGCAGTCTAGGCTTTAAAGGCATTCTGCCTTTTAAGGGTCTATGAATTCTGGCAAGTTTTTCTGGTGCATTTTATCTTCTTGTTCAAAGGTTATTAAGTTTTTTGGAGTTTTTATTTGTTTGGGCTTTTTGTTTTTGCTTTTTTTTTTTTTTCTTTTTAAAGATACTTCAATGTCGGCTGGTGAAGAAATGAGTGGATTGAAGTAGTAAACAAATCTGATACCATAAAAAAAAATATCTCTACTGAATCTCTACTGTTAGATTAAGCATTTTTTGCAGGCATCTTGTGATTGCTTCCACAGTGACGGCAGCAGAGAGCTGACATTAAAGGTTAAGCCCCCAAAGGTGAGCTGTGATCAGGCCATGTTCAGGAGCATAGACAGACACCTACAGATACACCTCACAGAGACATCAGGTGTGCAGGAACACATTGCTATCAGTGGATATCAAGTACATCACTTTAGCCTGAAACAGAAATAGGACTTAATCACACAAGGAATATTTTAAAGATAGAGATTCTTCTGGGAGAAAAAGTGATGAGGGTGCAAACTACAGACTATTGCAGATGCATGTTTTCCTGGCTGACATTTCCAGTAATCATCCTGCAGGCAAATAAATCAGGGACATCTACTACATTTTTCTCTACTAGATACTAATTTATTTTTTTTTTCTATATAGAGAATTTCTCATTTTGACATATTTCTATCATGTCACAAAGCAAATGCTGTTTCCAGGAATAGTACATCCATTTTCAAAATTCTTATCTATAGATTAAACTTGCTAGCACAACCCAGAAGCATTCATTTAGATTAGTTACATTGTCTGAAATAAGAAAAAACATATCAGTATGTCTGTTTTTACAGCCTTTTGTGCATAAACATTATGTTAATAGCATCACCATAATACAGGAAGGATCAGGCAAGTTTCTACAGGGTTCATAAGTGCATGAAAATATTGCATATAGAATCTGTAACGGTCTGTATGTTTCTGTGAAGAATATTAAAATCCCCTTATTTTAGCAGTGTAGAGTGTTTGAGGTGTTTCACAGAAATTGTTTACTTGTGTTCTACCTGTGATTTCAGACCTCTTAAATCTTACTACCCAGGGGCAGCAGAAATTTATAAACTGCTCAGGGTGCCTATAAAGAAGCCTCTGCATTGCTTAAGAACAAAATTAATCTAAAACTTTACTGAAAGGGCTAAGGCAGACTCCATGATACAGTCGTGCTTTTTTAAAGTTAAAAACTGGAAGGCTTCCTTATTAACACAACCACTCACAAATTTCTAATACACCACTCCCCCCTTCAACAGGCTTCAAATGTAAAACTGGGAGCAGGAAGAGTTCCCACACTGAGATTCCACTCTCACTGCAAAGCCACAGGCTCTGTCAGCTTAGTCTATCCACAGCTCTGACTCATGTGTGAGACACAGGCCACATTCTGAGCTCTGCTGACCACAGCACTGTCCTGTCCAAGCCTTGCAACACAAGGGGATGATAAACACACCCTTCCTCCTCAAGCTGTGTCTGTGGCATGGGAAGACAGCAGCATATTGAAGAGCATTACGTAACCAAGCAGGTCAGGAAACATTAAAATGCTGAATTTTCCATAGTATAATGAGGAACTGTTATGTCTCAACATCAGACACACTAACAAACCTTTCATGATTTCCTATGTTGCTTCTAGTGTGTCTATTAGAGCATCCAGAGTGTGTGCTGCAGGCAGCAAAACCACGGCTTGACCCTTTAGACACTAATTTATGGAAGTGGTTTCTGAACTCTAGCCTTGGTAAAAGTAGGATGCTTTTTCCTTAGCAGTTCTACTGCATTTGCTAAAATGAATGAAAAGCTCTTCTGCAAGAGAGATATCTGTAGTGGCATTGTCACCTGTGCTTTAGGTGACTGACAAAACATAGACCTCTTTTCATGTTGAGTACATCATCTGAAATAAGGCACAAACATCTTAATATTCACACTTTGACACAGTCTGTTTTAGTATCACAAAATCCTAAACTAAGTCCATATGTTGAGAATATATCTTCTCAATAGAGAAATCTCATGTTTCAATGTCTCTAAGCTCACGCAGTCATGATGAGCTCATTAGTCATTAATTGCATATTTTTTATTAAATGGGACATATTGGCAGATAGCAAAATTTGAATTAAGACAGCCTATAATTACTATAACAACAAAACCACAGAACTCATCAGAAAACTCAGAAAAGACTCAGCCTATTCTAACTACTGTTCTAGCTACTCAGTAATAACTTGCAAGTATTTTCTTACAATTCTGGTAAAAAGCAATGATTACGGCTTTAGCATTTTTTTTTTCTTGGAGGGGAATGAAAATTTTGTGGTGTACCATGTTACCATTAAAAGAGAAAGTATAGATTTTTCTTCAAAATCGTCGAAGAAATTTTTATTTTACAGATTTTACACCAAATTATTTTGGGAAAAAAAACCATCCCTTGCATTATACCATTGTCTGCTAATAATCTTAAGGGATAAATAACCTTTTCCAACTCAGTAAGACCTCCTAATGCAACAGCATAATCTTGAGATCTTCCTGCCTCTTTATGGTCTCCACTTTTGTTTTCCCTAATTTAATTTGAAGCTTCTTACTTTCTTCCACTAAATGTTTGTCAAATACCTTACAGCATGAGCTTGCAGGCTTGACTGGGATTTCCAGATATTACCAAAATAATAGCAAAGGTTATTTGACCTTGTATTGCTACTCTTCCCTTCCCATGCTTACCTCCTAAAAATGGGCAGGTATGTATTCCCACTCATTGTATAGACAAAGCACTACGGAGGCAACTCATTTGAAAGAGATCACAAAAAACCCTCAGAGAGAGTGAGACAGAAGAGAAACCACCTGACTTGCGGATATGCAAGGCTGCCAACAGCACTAACATACTCCTCCTGTAGGCTCAGCCACCATCTGTGTGCTTTATCCTCATTAATACAAACAGAACTTTAGTACCTGACTCAAGACTTTCTGAGATTCAGCTCCTTTAGGAATTAGAAAAGACACATGCCACAGGCTGTGCATGCATGTGAGAAACAACACAAGGCAAGTAAAACTCCACACAAAGGCAGAAAGTACTTATCAGATGGCAGGCAGAAGGGAAATTTCTTGAACAACCCACCATCAAACACGTATTAAGACTGAAGATTTAATAGGCCAGTTCCCATGTAAAAGTGTAGTCAGAAAAGGTAAGCATGAATGAGTTAAGATAGGTTGGAGGACAGAGATGAACTGCATATAGAATTATTAATTAAAAGGTTTGTTTGCAATTAACATCTCAAGTAGCTGAAGTAATTGCCATTTCTGGTATGCTACCTGCTTGATAATGTCCTATATAGAAAATAGAAAAGAGGAAGAAAAAATCTATCTCTACAATGACATTAAAACCAAAACCAGTCTGTTGCTGTTGGGACAGACACCACACACAGCAACACGTAGCAGCAGGTAAAATGGCCTTTCATTATGGCTGCACACTCTATATATTCTTCAACACAGTGCCTACTTCATTCATTGGCTACAATAACACAGCTCATCCTGTTCATTGGTACAAAGTAGTCAACATCACCATTTTTGGGCAGACTTTCTACAAGAATTCTACAAACAGATAATAGTTTTGTTTTTCCAACTGCAAGTGTCTGGTGTTTATCTCTCTTCTCTCGGTTCCCATGTGAATGACCTTGTCTTCTTCTTTCTTTCCTGGGTAAACATGAATCTTATCAATTTCTTCTTCTGTCTGCTCATTCCTTTGGCTCACAGAGCAGCTGTCAGCCCGTTCCACACCAACCTACTCAGCCTGCACTTCCACAAAGACCACAGCTATCCAAAATGCTGAGGCATTATCACCTGAGTGATATTACAGCAGCAGTTACAGTCTTTATAAGTACTGAATTGCACATATGATTTTTTCAAGCATGAAAATTATGGTACAGAATAGATCTTAAGATTCTAATAAATAAAATTTGCAAAAGTGAGAGGGATACCAATGAAAATCCGTTTTTATGCTTAGTTTTTAAAATACAGTTTTTAAAATACAGACGTAAATTGTGAATAAGTGAAAGAAACAGTAGAAGATTCATTCAGGCTGTTTGGAGGAGAAAAAACCCCAACAACAATGCATCTCACTGGTCTCTGACAACTTTTCTGCCTGAACAGATGGGGATTTGGAATTAGATCATGCAGAGGTGAGGAAAGACAGGGTGCTTTCCTTCTATACAAGTTTAACTTGTGAGAGACTAAGAAAGTTTCAAGGGAAGTAGAGAGTAGAAAGTTGCTGGCTGGATTTTCCTGATTATCCTGGAAAATTCTGCAGAAGGATGACTCCAGCCAAATATTTAGGACAGTCTTAATGAAAGACTTTTGGGATTGCTTTCTGGCTCCTGTGGGTGGAGAGTGCCCTTCCCCACATACAAGAGAAAGTAACATTCACCAAGGATCCGGTGCCAGGCACTGGTAAGGGATTTTTAGGGAGAGACCTTAGATTTCAGATTAAGATTAGCTTGAAGAGGTCTAGGGACCAAAAGTTCTCCTTCCTAAAAGGATGACCACTCTTTAGGCTCAAAATTGTCTTTCCTTCTCTTCCTCCTTCTCCATGAAAGATCTCTGAGAAAATAGCTCCAGTTTTCCTGGATTAGACAGTGCCCTCACTCCAAAACTTGGCTTTTCCACTTCTCATGATTCTTGGAGGAAACTGTGCTTGAACCACTTCACAAAGAGAAACTGAACGCAATCCATGCATTACCACAACACCAATCTAAGCACAAAGCTGTTTTACAAGATGATCTGTCATTTGTTCTTTCCCAATAAAATCCATTTTAGAAGCAAGTTGTAAACACAAGTGCATTTTTCAGGTAATTCTCATGTGTCAGTGTGCTTTAGGTATCATTAAAACTAAGTCACTTAGAGAGTTTGACAGAGAAACACTTCAAAATGCTCCCACCACTGATTATTCTAATAAATCTTACTGTTGTTGTCTCACATTTTTCTACTGAAAGGAAAAACTGAATTTGCTGGCAGTTCTAATCTATTGTAAAGTTTGGTTCTCTGAAGGTTCCAATCCATTCAAATGTCCCTGGCAGGCAATTCTATCCTTTCTGAAGAATTAAAGATTTTTGAAGGTGCTCTCAGAAAAACCCTAGCGATTAAGCACTCAAATTTTATTGGTTCTCTCCCAAGGCTTGTTTGTTTTCATCTGGACTAACCTAAAAATGATCTTGTACTTCTTTCACTAATCCTCCCAAATCAGTGCAACACAATATAATTTGCCTTTTTCTTTCTCCAGCAATCTACAGTTGAAAAAACCTTTATAATCACTGCATTTAAAGATTCCCATTGCTAGCAGTCAAAAAGCAAGAAAACAATGTGATGGTTGTGATTTTCCACATCAATCTGGTCTTGCTGCATTTCAAAGAAAAACTGTGGTTCAGATCTGAGTTCAAGTGAAACCTTCCTTGCCTTTAAGGTTTGGAGCAAAAAAATCAGAAGGAAAATGCCACTAGAAGGTTTCTGCCTTGTTTTCAACCATAAGTTATTAGTGATGAAGTACACTAGACATTAGATCTAGATCAAATATGAATGCAATTTGGTTGAAGTAATGAGAACATGATACAGCTTAGGACAACTTTCTATTTTTAGTCTAGATTTATGAAACCTATGGAAAGGTGGGCTGTCCTTGGTCTGATACAAATCTATACTACATATTAATCTAAAGAAAAAAAGAAAGAACTAATTTTACTTAATAATTTGAATTGTCATGTATTCAGTGTTTTGGGTCATATGAGTGAGATGTTTGGGAAATTTTTAACTGATACCTGTAAGCCCTCAGCTAGATTTATTTTATCATCAGGCCACAAACTCTGATCTATTTTTGTAGATGTGTGATTGCATAACTGGTTAATTTTTCAATCCTGAGGAGAAACTGTACAGAAACGAAATAGTTTAATGGGCAATTTTGTGACAGAATCCTTCCCATTCTAAATGTCTAATACAACAACATGATACCTTTGTATGAATATGACTATAACAAAAAGGAACCTACAGTAGATACAGATTATTCACATTACTATTCTTTTCAGTATTCACACATCAGAGAAACAAATTGCTCGGAGAATATTTGGCCTATGTAAATGGATAGCACTCCATTGACTTCAGTGGAGTCCTGAAATTCACATCAAAAGATCATTTGACATGATTTTGAGCTCTCAGCTACACATATAATGAGAAGGAAGTCAGTCATGAAAAATGGAAAACCTTTAGTAAACAAACTTTTAAAATACATACCTGAAAACTAAACTGCCTACAATGGATTAAACATGAGAGAAAGATGCACTCACAGCTTTCTTCATGCTTGGTGCATAAGTAACTTCTCAAGAAGTTAAGTTTCAGAACTGTGCAGTTTTTAAATGGGATCTTGTTTCCTCTGTGGATTCAGCACCTCTTAGTGGGATCTGGAAAAATTCAGGATCCCTAATTTCCATCCTGTTTATGAAGCCTCACATTTTCATGGGACAGGTAAGCAAGATGAATCGTTATAAATACATTCATGATGTATCATCAGTTCTGCATGATGTAGCCTCATCAGTTACTCTATTCTGTAATCAGTGATGAGTAAGTTATTCTTCAAAATATCAGGACTAGGTATCCCCCATGAGCAGATATCTCAGTAAAAGCTGAACTGTTTTTAGTTACTACATTAGACTTGCAATGATTCACATTCTTAGGCATTTTGAATCTGGGAGGACACATTTAGAAACAATAGCAGGATTACAGCTACTTTTTAGCTTCACATACACCACCAAGGACAACTATATCCTAATGTTGCTCCCAGCTCCACTGACTGGTGGTGGCAGTTCCTGTATGCAGTGGTGGGAATTTTTGGTCACTCTACTCATCCATCATACCCACTGAAGGCTGGCACCTGTGTCTCACAAGAGCCCTAAATCTATTTGCAGTGGGATGCAGATACACACAGCAATTGGGAAAGAACCTTCTGTCCTCCTTCTTTGGCCTTTGGCTTCTTGAGGAAGACAGAGCTTGGGATAATCTGTATCCTTGATACTCATATTTTTGACTCTACCACCACCTTGCCCTAAAGTCTTGTGTAACAGACTTACCACAGCGTACTAAAATGGGTAAGTTTTACACAGCAAATGCTAGTTTGCCACCTTAAGTTCCCTAGCTACCAGCACAGGGACTGCACATCTCCCTGGGTCACACAGCATCCTGCCTTGGCAGGTAGCCCAACAGCTGAGAAATAAGGGCAGCCATGAACTGCAGCGAACCAGGCAGCTAACTATTGCAGTGACAGAAATGCCCTTCCAAAAGGCTCAGCAGCAGGTTTACAGCCAGGAGCACTCAAATAATTTTCCTACACAAATAAATAAATTAATAAATTGCAACACATTTTCTGACAACACTGGAATACGTTTGTTTTCAACAAAATCTTGATTTGGCTTTGTTTTCTTCTAGTGCAAAAAATTTTGTTCCCTGATCAGCTCTATTTATTTCCTTATATCCTGCCTGTCCTCTCTGATGTGTATTTATTCCCCCTGGGTTGCTTTTATTTGTTTACCTCCTAGCAGAATGAAGCATTACTCTTAGCTGGTAGATGCAGGAGGTATTGTAATGTGAACAAGTAATTACTATTATGAATATTTAATCAGGAATAGGATGAGCCTTGTCTAATACACACAGCCATGTCTCAGTCGTTGTGTAAGAAGACACGTGGTCAGAATCCATATTCACTCTGTCTTGTTCTCAGAAACAATTTGAAAAAGGAACAAACCAGAACTAAAGCAGGACAGAAAACTTTCTTCTGGCTGGATGTGGAATCACTAACAAACGGAGCAACAGCAATAAGCCAGCATAATCAAGCTTCAATTCCTTCAGGGAGACACAAATGGGCTGCTCTTTACAGAGCAAGCAGGGACTGAGGATGGCACAAGGCAGGCATGGGCAGCGTCCTCATTGACAAGGACTGCAGTACTGCAGGATGCTGAACACCAAGGGCAGAGGTGCTCTGACCAGCAACATTAAGCAGGCTCAGCCAAGGATCCAGATCACAGAGCCAGCCCACAGGGATGCAACAGGCCTGAGATCAAGCCACAAAGGCAGTAAGTCACATCAGGTCAGGATCAGCAAAGTCCATGAACAGCCGCAGGCACAGCTGCAAAGTCAAGCTGAGGACCAGGGGCAAGAGGCTGAGCAACTCCAAAACCCCTGAGTAAGAGAGGGGCTCAGAGAAGGGATCCTCCCAGCCTGTTCTCACACAGCTCTTCACAGCAACACAGCCACACTGCATCAGAGCTTGCCTAAGCACAAGGGTCTGGATTCTGAGAGCCCTGAGAGGCTGTGCAGCTTTCCATGTCTATAAAAACCTGAATGCTTTCTCTCTATTGTGATCTCTCTCTCTGAGGGAGAGCACTCACCAGGAGAGACACCTGTTCAGATTGGTCACTGAAAGCATTTTGCAGCCCTGTGTATACCTGTAGTGATGAATTTAACAATCTCCAGGAATAAGAGCAGCCTTGCACAATACTCTTCAGGGTAAGATTTTTTTTCCCCTCTGTTTTAATTAAGCTACACATGGTGTTCTGATAAACTCTGAGCCCGTAGGGTTAGCTACGGGCTCTGAAGCATCATTTACAAGTGAAGTTTTGTATCACAATGAAAACCCACTATCTTAACACAAAAGCACTAACAAAATTAACAAGATAGAAAGAAAATTGGAGCCATGTACTTTGCTGCAAGGTCAGGCCCTTTTGGAGGCTACGATGAATTTTCAGCCTCTAATTAAAACCAAGATATGCTAGTTTGTTTTGGTAACAAAAATATCATAGAAAAACTAAAAATACAGCAGGCCATCAGCTATTGTCTAGACAGCAGTTAAGGCCTGTGGTTTTTTGTGCAACCTCTGCCTAATAACTGTTCAGTTCAGAGCCTAACAAAAATAATCCCACATGTCATGCACCTACTTCCAAATAAACCTCTGGCACGTCTAGTCCACAAAGTTCTTATGCAAGAGAAAAGGAAAGAACTTAATAGAGTTTCAATGAAATAATTTATTTTGAAAATTTAATTTGATTTTAAAAAAGTAGTTGTAAATAAATGACATTTACTAACAAATTAAATCCCATACTTATGATACTTCCTGTGTGATATCTCAACCCAATTTAAACTCTACAAAACAAGGGAGCCGAACTAGAAAATGCTGAGACTGTAAGCTCACAGAAATTGGTGCTGTTTGCAAGATTTTCAAAATTCCACATGAGCAGGATTTTGTTACACGTTCTGTATGATCTTGTTTTTTTCCCCAATCTATTTTGATTGCAAAATGACAGAGTAATAGAATTTTTAAGATTGAAAAAGACCTTTCAGTCATTGAGTCCAACCATTAACCCATCATTGCCAAGCCCTCCACTAAACCATGTCTCCAGGTGCCATATCTACACATCTTTAAAATACCTTCAGGGATGGAGATTCCACCACTTGCCTGGGCAGCTGGTTCCAGTGCCTGGCCACCCTTTTCATGAAGAAATTTTTCCTGATATCCAACCTAAACGTCCTCTGTTACAACTTGAGGCTGCTTCCTTTCATCCAATCACTTGTTGCCTGGAAGAAGAGACCACTCCCCACCTGGCTACACCCTCCTTTCAGGCAGTTGTAGAGTGGCAAGGTCGCCCCTAGAACCTTCTTTTCTTCCAGCCTAAACAACCTGAGTTCTCTCAGCTGCTCCTCGTCAGACTTGTGCTCCAGACCCTTCCCCAGCTCCGTTGCCCTTCTCTGGACTCGCTCCAGCCCCTCCATGTCCTTCTTGTAGTGAGCAGCCCAAAACTGAACGCAGGATTCAAGGTGCAGCCTCAGCAATGCCGAGTACAGGGGCACAATCCGTATTCTGGTCCTGCTGGCTACATTATTATTGCTGGTACACTGGCCTTCTTGGCCACCTGGACAAATTGTTGGCTCATATTTAGCCATCTGTCAAACAGCACCTCCAGGTCCTTTTCTGTGGGAGAGCTTTCCAACCAGCTGCCCAAGGCTTTGTAGCAAATACACATCATATGGTGGCTTAAAACTCATGTCTTCCTACTGATGGTAACCAGCAATCTAACGCTTCACTATTTGCATGACAGATTGCTTCCTCCACTCCAAAAGGTAGAATATTTTTCCAGTGAGGTCAAGGAAAAAAAAATGCCCTTTTAATTAAGAACTTCTCCTCTCACTTATTTTTGTTATCTTGAGAAGGAAATAGGTTCAAATTAGAGTCCTCTATCCAGTATTTTTCATATTTCGGGAACAAAACCTCTACTGAGATGATGTGATTCAATACCATTGCACAGGAAAATCTTTTTTGTACATCCTGAATTTTTTCTACAAATATTAATACCAACATAGATGAAAAATTCTTTTCACAAGAGAAATCACAAATCATAGAATGGTTTTGGAGTAATCTTTAAAGATCATCTAAGTCCACCCACCTATGGCATGGCTATAACATTTTTCGCTAGATGATGTTGCTCAAAGCCCCGTTCAACCTGACCATGTACAGTTCCACTGACTGAGCATCCCCAGTGTCTCTGGACATGTCTCATCTCTCTCCCATGTCAGTGCCTCACCACCTTCATAATAAAAAATTTCTTCCCTATGTCCAATCTAAACTTACCCTATTTCAGTGTAAAGCTGTCGTATCTTGTTCTGTAACTAAAGTCTCTCTTCATCAATATACAAAGCCTACCTTCTACACCAAAAGCTGAGTCCTCTCCTTGTCTGTACAGCCCCATCTCTCTCAGTCTTTCCTCATAGGAGAGGTGTTGAGTCTTTTGATCTCTTTCATGACAACTAAATCTAAGCATCACAAGTTTTATGGCAAAGTTTCTGCTAATGAACAGACTGTGTAATCAGATCTCATTCTGATGCTAAAGAAAATTATTTTCACTGTGCCATTACAAAAATATCAGATACATTTTCTATACATACAAGAATTGGAACACATTAGTTTTACCATGGATTTTAATCACTCCCGTACTTTAACGATCCTGACCTGTATTTTTCTTTATATAGAAAAATTTATGGCTTCTGGGACATGCCAGAAATCTTTGTATCTCCAAATGTGGTGTAGTACTCCTGCTTATTAAGTAACTGACAGTGAAAGCCAAGAGTTTAAAGCAAATGATGAATAAAAACTTTTCTCTATCCATAGCCACAAACCTGTCTGCTGGTCCACTATACAAGAAGGTATGCACCAGTATGTCAAAATCCCTGGTTTACACTTACAGAAAGAAGAATTTCTTTAACAATTTTATTAAATAATCTGTGGGTGCAAGCGTGAGAGTACCAATAATATGCAGTGTTTTGAACTTTTCTGAAGTCTCTCAAAAGCTGTTGAGTTTTTTGGTTATTTTCGGCACTGATGTTCTTTGGGTCTTCCAGAACATCTTAAATGTAATTCCAGGGAAGAAAGCGCAGGCTGCCTGTTCCTTACATCACTTTCTTGAGCTACACTACATACCCTCAGACACATAAATCACTTTGGTGAACCAGTGTTTCTGCAGTGTGCCCATAAATGTAGTAGTCTGCAGGTGATGTAAGAGATGGCACATTGGATGTAGAAAATTCATCATGGGATGCCCTCGTTAAAGCTCCATAATGGAGACAGATAGATTTGATTTTTATTCTTTTCCTAAAGAGTGCATTGGATCTGATTTTTCTTCAATTTATGCTGATGTAAACTAAGGGGAAATCTATTAATGCTAATGGATTTTCATTTACATGAAGTTGTGTAATGAATGGAAGGAATTATTCTATGGCTCTTTGTTTTCATCCTGTAGAATTTCTCTGGCAACTTGATCAAACACACATACAGATTGAGCTTGACTCACTGGTACTGTCTTTCAAAGTAATTTGGTACCTTAATTGTCAAATCCAGACCATTACACATCTTATACACTAGAATTAACTGTAAGAATCTAAGTCAACACTAAAAGTAGTAATACAAATAGAGAACAAAATGAAAATATATGCTAATGCTACATTTTCTCCTTCAGAAAGTAAAAATTTTTGGAGCAAGATTCAAGAGTTGTGGATGTATGAGTCATGAAAATATAGAATCTCAAATACAGTGTAAAAGTAAAATCAGGTTGGCTCTGTTGAAAATTTATTTTGGGAAAAACTTTGTAAATAACTCTCATAAAGCCATAATGACTACTCTACCACTCGAAGAATGAGATTATTT
>JANRGV010000001.1:70263259-70316175 GCA_024734035.1 Alethe castanea
TTACTATTACTATTACTATTACTATTACTATTACTATTACTATTACTATTACTATTACTATTACTATTACTATTACTGTTATTGTTGTTGTTTTTGTTTTTGTTACTACAATTATTAAAATTTTCATATCTCAACCCATGGGTTTTCTTATTCTTACCCTTCCAATTTCCTCCCCTGCCATTCTGCTGGAGGTGGGGGTTAGTGAGCAAGGAGCTGTGTGACACTCAGTTACTGGCTGGGGTTAAACCATGACAGCTCAGGACAGTCCTCCCTTAAGGGGACTTTTTCCTGCCATGCAGAAGCAGCTGGGGGAGGAAGCTGAGGGGAGGATCCAGCTGGACTCCAGCTGTAAGGAGCAATTACAGAAGTTACCTGAGCTCCCAGAGATGTTCCCACAGCCTCAGCCAGCCTCTCACTGCCTCAAGCTCTCCACTGCCAGCCTCCCTTGCCCTCCCTGCAAAGAGATGCTTAATTGTCTTACCTCATTTTGCCTCTTTGACTGAGAGCTAGACTTGCAGCTGAATTAATTTCTATTGAAGAAGAATATGCCTGATGAAGAAAAGTTTGAGAGGACAGACCTTTTGGCTAAACTCAAACCACTTCATTTTTACTTCTTTAGTGAAGTATTTTGGGGTGAGAATGAGAGTGGAAATGTGCTGGTGTGGGGGAAAGGACTACTTCACTAGCCATATATTTGGAATACAATCCCTCATTTCAAACTCTAGGAACAGATATTTGTTTTAAATATAGAAAGAGTGATTGTCTTTCCTAATTACAGTATGCATCAGAATTATTACAGCAGTGAAATTTGATCTGTGAAGTGTGAAAAATTGATAGACTCGGTCTTGCCTTTATGCTTAGCTGGATATGAGATATACAGAAGGTATATATTTTCAACTAATACACAAAAGAGTGGTTGTTAGCAACACCTAATAACACAGTTATTTAATGATCCCAAGCAAACTGAGTGTGCTAATGTGCAAATGTTACAGATCAAATCAGTCATTAAATGGCATCATGACCACTTTAGTGGAGTTTACTGGTAGAGTACTAAAAGTGTATTTTATGGTTTAACCATTTAATTTTTTTACAGGGAAAAACTTTTGCTGCCTCTTTGCTGCAGAAGAACAATTGGGATTTAGTTTGCTTTCCTGTAAGAAATATAGGCTTTTATTTTTCTCAAAAAATAAGTTATAATCTGAAATATATAGCTCCATCAGCTCATTTGCATCAGCATACAGAGAGGATGTGAGCAGGCACTTAGCAGCTTGTGATTAACACTCATGCAGCTACAAATTCTCATTTACTAATAAAGAGAGAAAAATAAAACTACATCCCCTGCTGTAACTTAAGTGAAGCCAAATTTTGTTATTAATTTAATAACGTAGTTTATTTATTCACATACAGAGAATTGCAGAATACATGATGGCTGAGTGCTGTGGAGGTCTTTGCATTCATCTTTGTGAGTGAGAAAAGTGATAACTCGTAACTGCTACAGACCAGAGTGAGTTATTAGATCACTCCTCAGAGATAAAAGGTTAGACCAGATTGCAGCCATCAGATCTTTTAATGTCTGTGTGTACATTCAGCGGTGAACATGAAAAGATTGTTGTTTTTTTGCTTCATGCTCTAGCAAACCACTCCACAACTTTTCCACAATTGCCCTTGGTTCTCCCTATTTTCCACCCAACTTGTGCTGACTTTGCCGCTCAGAGTTTTGTCTTTCACATCTCAACATCTGTATGAACTAGTTATTCAACTGAGTAGAAGATCAACAGCTGTTTTTTTCAGAGATGGATTAATAACTTGATTTTCAGTGGCACCAGAAGAACACGCATCTAGGGAAACTTCTTATTGTTTTAAGCCTGTTGTTCAGGGAAAGAGTAATTTACAGTTACATTTAGTCCCACCCTTTCACTTTAGCATGACCTTTTTATTCCAGCTGCATGGTGGCTCTTGAATAAAGGCAGCAAGCAAAGCTCATCTTGTCACATAACATGGTGTTTACAAGCAGTCACTAGACTCACTCAGGCAGGACCAAATGGCCTGGTAGGGTACAGAACTGCAGCCATGTATATTAAACTGATAAACTCATTTGCTATTCAGTCTAAAATCATGGGTTTGATTATAAATGTCCAAAAGTAGCACCAGTGTTGCATACACTTGCAGTTGTTACTTTGACTGGCTTGACACAGGCTGACCAAAGGGTAAAACAAAATCTGCTGCAGCTGTAGATGAAGAAACAACTTTTGTGTAGGCATCACAATCAATTCCACTGAGCAGTCCTGAAGCTCAAGCACTCACAATGACCTGAAACATTCATAAATGCATTACACAATCAAAAAATCCTCTAGTTTTCATTGATTTTACCACTTTGTATTAAATTAGTTGCTTACATGTATTTGCCTACAATATTTTTGATTTAAAGAATCTATTAGTGCAGCATGCACTTTGCTGCCTGTTGTGCAGTCCTGTTATTTACAAGTGTTGTACTTATGGCATTCATTGATATAACCCAGATGAAACTGATCTCAACTGAATTATGTATACACACATTACTTTCTTACATCATTAACTTGATTAATATAAGGAAGATTTCCCAGGTTTAAAGAAGAGGTTTGAGAACACAGACTCCTGATTTACATCTAATGATAATTAACATAATTTGATTTATTGCAGCTATATTGATTTCTGATAGTGGACTTTCTAAAACACAGGATGCAGTCCTACAGCTTGTCAGGTCTCATAGTGGCTGCATCCTTAGATTAAGCAGTTGGACAAAGTTCAGTGCATCCATTCTTTATTAGAAGAAAGAATCTGCTTTTGAAAACATTTGTGTATCTATAACAAATAAGCTTTGGTTTCCACTTACGAAGACAGGGTAATGCTTTACAGTGAAGCTTTCCAGGAAAAAAATAGTAATATGTACTGTAAACTAAAAAAATAGTGGCAGAAACACTTTTCACTTTTCTGCAAGTGATGCATGTATATGTATTTCCCAACATGAACTTTCACTCATAAAACTAAAAATACAGGCAGAGAGAGAGAGAGAGAGAGAGGGGGGAGAGAACCGTTGAGATTAAAAACTAAGCCAAAACACACTGTAAAAAGTGATTAGAAGAATGAGACAGAGTTGACAAGTTTTATTAACTAGCAGCCTTCCTGAAACAATACTCCAACCCCAGAGGCTGTTGTCAAAATTTCTTATAAAAGGTGGGGGAGGGGCTCTCATTTTCAGAAATTGCCAACATGCACAACTTCAACAGGAGCTGTAGTTCCTCAGAAAATGAAGTTCATGGTCTAATAGGTTCCAGTTGCCTCTGTTCCTCTCTGCAGGTCATGCTGTAAAATTACAGCATTCATGCATAGCAGCTATAGCGCTCAGAGGAATTGACAGTGGAGCACAAAAGCTCTCCAAGGTTAGGGACCCAGACAGGTTTTTGTAAAGCATCAGATTATCAGTTATTCACAGTGAAAAATGAAAGGCAAGAGGAAATCTTATCTCCAGGATTTGGCATCAGTCAATAAGAAATCTTAAATTGGAATACAAAGACCTAATGATGGGTAAATTGTTAGCAGCCTTATTATACATATACATTCTGGGCAGGTTTTTCACACAGGACCAAAGGAACCTATTTCTTCTACTGTGCTTCTGTAGTGCATTATATTGGACGTCAACCCTGTGGGAGTACTAGGGGTTTTCAAATATATTTATTTCAAATTCTCTGGGAGGATTTATTGCATCTGTTTTCCACCATGATATCCTTCACAGTGACCAGACCAGACTGTCATAGGCCTATCCATTTGAGACTGAGGTGTTTAGTATAGAAACTTATCCTATAGCCGAAAGAAATTTATAAACTTCTACTCCATAAGAAAATAAAAGAGTGTCTTAGAAATGTGGTTGATGATCTTAAAGATCTTTTCCAACCTAAATGATTATACATTTTTTTTGGGAGAGGACTGTTCAGACCTCACCTGTCTTGGGAGTGGAGCTGAAACAGATGGGAAATTCATATCCCAAAAAAAAAACCAAACCAACTGTTTTTATTATTTTTAAAATTTAAAAAGTTATCAATTAAAAAAAAATTTCTAAAAAAAATATTGATTTTTAAAAGTGTTGAGAGGACTGAATTTTGAGACTAGATATAGAACTTCCTGTCAATGATGGATATAATTTTTTGTTTTTCCAAAAATCAGCCAGTAGCTTGTTGGCTAACGAAGACACTTAGGAGCCATTGTTCTTTCTGGTTCTGGCTGGAAGTTTGATCCAGCCTCCAGGATGAATGTCTGAGTCACTGAGTTATGGTGCTCCAGTTCTCTGCCTGCATCTGAAAGCTCATGGGAGAGGCACTCCACTTTCTACTGCCAGAAGCCAAACACCTGGGCTTCCCACACCCCATGTGCACAGCTCAAGTGCTGGGCTGAGGAGCCAGCCTCTGCTTCACTGAACATCTCACTAACACAAAACAAAGGAGCCTTGACAGTGCCAAGCAAGAGCTCTTTGCTGCTCAGCAGTCAATAGCCTGATTGCAGGCAGCAGTGGTGAGTGATGGATCAGCGAAGAAAGGATATTTTTCTTCTCCCTCCTGAGAAATAGAAACAATAGAGGTTATTTTCCTGGTATTCAGAATATTATGATAAATACGGAGAAGTTGGGAAGATGCTTAGGAAGGTGGCTGGCCACATGTGCAAGTAAAATGGCTTTTGAAACCTCGGTGTCACCAGGATGCATTTATAAAGCTGTACACTGGCCAAGACCATGCCAGAAATTGGTGCTAGCGGTTGCATTATGTATAAACAAGAACCTGCTGACAAATTAGCAGAGAATCAAGAATAAAATGCTGTTATCAGACTCCAAGGTCACCAAACATGTAATCTAATCTCCACATTATTCTTTTTGAAAGACCATATTTACCAATATTTCTAAACGATAGATGTAACACCTCACAGACATTCAGCCAGGTGTCTAAAGGGAGAGTAGAGCCTCAGTTTCCTCACAACAATTTTCTGCCAACTTAAATTTAAGGACGCCAAAAATATTGCTTCTGATTTACTCTAGTGCTAAGATGATCAGGGTTCTAAAAGAAGAAATTGCCATATTATTATAATTTTCAAGAAGAAACTAGGAAAGCATTTGGAAATTTTCCAACGAGACATGCTTGTACCAGAAGTTGTCAATTCTCTGAAACAGAAATATCTCTCAGAAATGCCATGTAATGAGCTACCAATGAGCCAGAAAAAGGATTTCTGACAGAAATTATATGGAAAGGTGTCTGACTTTTTCTTTAACTTTTCTAAATAGTCACTTGGGCAGCCTTGGTTTCTTGGGTTTACAAATATTGGATGGCCCTTCTGTGGAGAAAGCATCATATATATATGATCATTCTGCTTTCTGTACGGAGCTTGAAAGTTCTGAGAAGACCATGTCTGGGTTTTCTTGAAGCTCATAGCTTCTGTAGAAGGTGTGTTATTTTATTTTTTTCTGGAAACAATATGAACCTTGAATCTTAGAATGCCTTGTTACTGCAACAAAAAAAACCCCATCCCATTATAGTCTGGTTTCCAGACTCTTAAATTTTATATTTTCTGAGGAGTACTTTCTGCTCCCAATGGCATTTTTAAAGTTTAAAACCAGTAAGATTTAGCATCTTGCTCCATAAACAAAATTATTTGCCACCTCCTTGACACATTTTCTCTTGTTATCAGGCAGCCTCAAGAAATCTCATCAATAATGCCAAATTCAAACACTTGAGTACTTCACTCAGTGTACAGCACATAAATATTCCTCCCATGTGGAGCAAATATATACCAATTAATTGTTATATATATATATATATATATATGCGTGTTTATAGTGTGTATATATATATATATACATATGCATGTTTATTGTATATATATATATATATACATATGCATGTTTATAGTATATATATCAGAATGTGTATGTGCATAAAAACATACATATACCTCCCTGTATTTAGTATGTACCTCCATTTTTTTGGTTGAAATTTATCTTACTTCTGGAAGTAATCAAAGCAGGAACAATGCTGTCTAAGGTAGTCCAATTTTTTCCATAGCTGAAGTCTTAATATTGACAGAGGAAGGCAAACTTCATAAAGGAGACTTCAGGTAACCAATTGATGGGTAGATTTGGGCTCTAGTCATCCACCAGAGATAAGACTGACAGAGATAAGGCTAGTTCTCAGATGATTTCACAATCCTGTTTAGTGTTTTTTTTTCTCCCCCAAGACAATTCACTTACAAAAACTCTTGGCTGAGACTGTTGCTAAATGAACCAGACGGTGCTGCAGTGCAGGACTTAATTTCCTCATTAGTGGCTGTAGTCCATCATTCCGGGATTTAAATGTGCATTCTCGAATAGGTGTGATGTGCCATTTAATTTCTGAAGTAGGTGCATGTCAGTGTTAGGTAAATTGATCCCTTTATCACCTAATTTGCAGTACCTCAATGAGATATTTTGAGGCTTAATTGATAAATACTTGAAAATACATTCACGTCCTTTGGAAGGATAGAGTGGGTGATAATACATGATCACAATGAGTATCTACAGGGACTCAGAATGGCAATCTGTCTTTTGTTGGTGCTCAGCTGTAATTTGTGTCAGACCTCTGCAAGGTCTCTGCTGGGAGAGATCCCAGGCCACACTCTGTCACTGAGGTTGCAATGTCGGTAAGAGGCAGAATAACTGAGCTGCAGCTACAGGGAACTGACACGAGAAAGTGCATCAATTGAAAACAACACCCCCAAAGCAGCACGTTTAAAGTGATTAAACAACATGGGTCCGAAGAATAGATGTTTAAATAGCTACAGTGATGATACTCCCAAACACACAAATCCTTATGCAAGAAAAGGACTGAGAAGGTTGACAATCCCTTCATGAGCAGCAACAGACCTGCACAAGTGACCAAGTGACCAGGACAAAGGTCCCAGTCCCCCTGTGACGAGCAGTTGAGGTGTCCAAGAGATAGGTGAGAGATGGTTGTGACTTTCCAGGAGGAAGTAAACAGCTGGGAAAGCAGTTTTGGGGCTGGGAAAGGTTTCAAAAGCTGTCTCTGAAATGGATTGAAGCTGCATTCCCACTGAGGTGTGACTGCAACCGAAGTGCAATTTTCTAGAATCTGGGACAGAAACAGTATATTAAACTTTAGTTTCATTTTAAAGACCTTCCAGGTGATGGGGGCCTTGGTGTTCCTCAAATATGGAGTGACAATGCTATGAAAGAAGAGGTGGGGAGTCTCTCTAATGTGCGAGAGAAGTACATTAACATAATGCTTAGTGGAAAAAGTGAAATACTGAAAACAGCTTTAATATGCCAGAAATAAGTTGAACTAAGGGGGGTTTTCCTTGTCTGATTTGGATGAACAGGGTTATGCAGGAAAAACAGCAGGTGATCCTGCAGTGAAAGACCATCTCAAAGTTCTTGCTCATAGCTATCATATAAGGGAGCACAACCAAAATTTCTTCATTGTGGAACTTTTTGATTTGAGTGTATGGCCAAGTGATCTCAATTTGCTTGGTGGTTGGGGCCTTTATAAAACACTGCTTTTCTTCTCTTGTATTTCGTTTTATGAAGATGAAAAGAAAGTAACACAAAAAGGCTTTGATACCCGAAAATCTGTCTAAGCATACCAGTTGGGATAATAGGAAGGTGTCTTTTCTTTCCACAGCCTTACTCACAAAAGCCCCAGGATGCAGACTAGAAAAATGCAGCACAGCTATTAATGCTCTAATATTCTCAGCACAAATTGCTGTTACCTGTTACCCTTCAGCTGTTCATAAGACTGCTTCTTTTCTTTATCATAAATAAATACCAGAGACTGTATCAGCTGCTCTGTTAATGTACAGAGCTTCCTTTGTCCAAACCCCAAGGACTTTGCACCACGTAGACCAGGCAAGTTCCAGCTGTGGCTCAGTGCTTTGAGAAAAGCTCAGGCTGGTCTTGGCAAAGGCAAGAAATCTCTTATGTTGGCTAACAACTGAGGAGCTCCAGGGGGAAGATATCTTTTATTTCTTTGGGGACAAAAGGGATAATTTAAACTAAAAATAATGTTCTAAAGTAAATTACTGATGAAGAACTACCAATTGTGATTTGAACCAATGCTACTTGATTGATAGCAGCAGATGATCACAGTGGGATACTGCTAGTAGGTTCTCTCTTTGGTGCTAATGGAGAAGTCTATTTTGTAGTTCAGCCTTGAGGCTGTAGCACCTTGTAGTCTCCAGTCTGGAGATAATTAACTTCAGACCTTCAAAGTTCTTCATACTCCACCTGTGACACAGTACAGTGTGCCAGGGACATGCCTGGCAAGTCCAGTTACCTGGCAGGGCAGCAGCTGGCTGCAGCTGGAACTGAATTCAGTGGGGAATTCTTTGAGCACAGGGCCTCCCTCAGCAGCACCCTTCCTCAGACGAGATCTTCCTCCTGCAGTGTGGCCACACATGCCAGGCTCAGCTGGGTGCTGGATCACAGGAAGCTGGCAGACCTGTTACAGCGGGCACACTGGGGTGTGCAGCCTGGCACAGGCTCTGATATGCACTGCAGTGGCTGAGGTACCTATCAAACCTGAGAAGTGAGCATGAGGTCACACAGACCTGCACGGGCTTCAGACAAGTGTGTGACATTTACAGGCTTTTTCGTTGGAACACCAGGATAAACTGGAATTTCAAGCAATAGATGTCTTTAAAAAATTATTCATGTGCTTAGAAAGAGTAATTGAAAAATTAATAGGCCTGTTTGTACAGGAGGAAAGATGAATCTTTTCCCCAAGAATGAAATTCTTTGGCAAAGGTTTTCATTTCTACATATGCCTGTGGTATATCTCCTATACAAGATATGACTCAAAGTAAAAATAACTCATGAATGCCTCCTGCAAATGTCTCAGTGCCCACACAGTCTGTCCCTTAGCTGGGTAAGAAGAGTGAAAGGAAGATGGAAAGATTTTAGTGCACTTGCAAACTTCTAAGTCTGGCCTGGACAGCAGAGAGGAAACAAAGCCTGAGTCATACCTTATAATCTATTTTCTTTCTGTCCATAACATCTGAAATATAAGGACAAAAAAGGGCATGTAATAGTAGTGGCCTCACTTTTTAAGTCCCATCTGTTGCTTGTGCCTGGTGAATTACAGAGCCAGGAAAAGAGGCTGCTGCTGACCGTCCAGCAAAGAACATCTTCTGCCCCCTACATATTTTGTTGTGCCTGATGACCCCACAGTGCTTTGAGAGCAGCTGCTTGTTCCCACCTGCAGCCCAGCATCATCTTGTCATTATGGTATGAGGCACCAGAAAGCACAGGTGTGCCTGATGAGATTGTTCCAAAACTGCATCTGTTCCTGCATCTCTGGGAGAGATCTGCTGAGAAACATGAACTTGCCAATAGAGGAGCAAAACATGGGGAGCTACAGGCATAGTGGAGACTCTGATGGGTCAGTGATGAGGACAGGCAAAGCAAAGAGAACAGTGAGGACTGACAAAAAACATGGGTGAAGGGGATTGTGAGCCTGAGGAGTGGACAGCAGCTGTGAAAAAATTCTGCTCAAGTGAAGACATGAAGGGAAGACAATCTTGAAAGCACAGCTGCTGGGAGCAATTCTAAGGGAGCAAAAAGAAGAGGATGGCTGTTATGGTGGACACCAACAATGGAAGTCAGCTTGAAGGGTTGTTTCAAGGGCAGGTTTTCACTTGGAAGGCAAATTAAGAAAGAATGTAAGGCCAGAAGAAAGAAGATACAACAGGATGAGAATGCCTTGTCCCTCATTAAGGGATGAGAATAATTGAACTCACAGAAACGGTAAAGATAAGGGATGGTTTCCAAGAAAATGTTACTGAACAGACCTTCTGAAGAAGCACATGTGGCTTTCTCCTCATTGTCTATCAGATTAATTCACAGACTCATGGATTCATCTGGATTGGAAAAGATCCTTGGACTTCCTAAGAAGAAAGAAGACGTAAGCTTTGCTGTGTTCCATGTCACAGGTGTCAGAACTGGTGAGAGTAATGAGAATTTCTTTGTGTGGGAGCCAGGAATACTTCTTGTGCTCTTCCTTTCCTACCCTGGGGCATTACTTTGCACCAGTAAGTAGGCTGCTTTGCTGTTTTGCTCTGAAGAGGAACGATACTCAAAACCTCCCATTTCAACTGTGGTTTCAGCCTCTTGCTAGATTTTCCCAACTCAGCATTTTCCTCATTGGGTAAAATTTACTTGCATTCATCCAAGGATTTCATATAGAAGAACAGATGTTCTTCCATGCCTTTGAACATCACTGTTTTTGTTGTGTGTAGGCAGGTAGTTGCCCACCCCTTACCTGCTCTCAGACAAATGTTTACCTCAAAACTGTAAAATGAAATAACATTGGGTTGGAAAGTCTTTATGGAGTCCAAATCACACTGGAAATGGGTGTGACCTGTTTATACAAATTGGGCTTGCCTCCCTTTTTTTCCCTCACGAAAAAATTTCCTACATTAAAAAAGATTACCCTGCAGTGATTTCCTGTGTCATGAGAGTTAGATTAGAGTTCCATGCCCCCTGAAAAAGTGGTATTTTCTGTGGCATTTTCCATGGTATACTCCATATGTCCGTATTTCATTTGGTCTCATAATGCAACAATGTGCTTATGCAGAAGGAAGAATGAACAGCATGTTTGGACAGAAAATCTGGTCTGGGACCCTGGCTCTCATGGCTCAGTTTATACTTCTAAATAACTGGGCCAAGGTCATTGTCTGTTGCTGAGACCAACAGACATAGAATGGCATTCAAGCATGCTGTTAAAATCTTTTACCTTTCAAAACCGGATAGCCACACACTGTCTGCCTACTAGGAATAGTCCCTGGCCCATGCAACTGTTTGTGAAAAGTGCTTATTGGCTGAGGCCAAAGTCATGCCAAGAAATATTTTTACAATTTTATGACACAGACAATAACATTTTAGTGTCTGGGAACATTCCTGGCAGCTGCTTAATTTATTAGCATAGACCATATGCAGCCCCAAATTACAATTCCTTTAAGAGAGTATTCTACATTATCTGGTTTAAAGCTGAAAGGATATATTGTTTATATTTTCCCTGAGAAACTATTGAAAAATGTTGAAGTAATGGATATTTGCTCATTGAGAACACTGATTCTGCAGATCCTGGCACTTTTGCTTTGAAAATCATGAATGAGCAAATAGTACTTAACAAGACCCAAATTTTAATTGAACAATGAATTCTTTGGGACTTTTTCTGTCAGCTTTGCTGTATTTCATAGTATTTCATAAGTGGGAGAATGAGCTTCAATGAAACCAAACTAAGAAGCTGGCAGTCCTGTGCAGACTCCTACTTAGTCAAATAGCAGCTCTTCTACTGATAATATTCCATTACCAAAATTAAAAAAAATAATGTTCCAAAAAAAAAAAAAAAAAAAAAAAAGAGTCATACCAAAACAGAGAAACATTTCTGGTCAAAATATTGTGCTGGAACTGTAGACCTAAGTGAGACTATGTTAGAATTTCTAGGTGCCCTTCAGCTTCCTTAACCACAAGATAATTGTATCTTTCTTTGCTCCCTATTTCATTCTTCTGATATCACTGATGTCCCACAACCAAGAAGCAAGGATGTTGCAATTTTGCTAAGGGTTTTCAACTCACAGCCTATATGGAAGTGGAGCAGGAGTCCTATGAAAACTCGGTCATGGTAATGATGTGAAAGGATGTCACTACACATAGCAGTTAATTCACAAAACTAAATATTAAAGTTGCAGATAACATAATTTATTTCACTGCTTCAATTCTGAGTGACTTTGAAACGCTAACATTCCTTTAGCATAATTTTATGCTTGTGCAATATTTTGCATTGAGGTGCAACTGGGTAAGAAGCACGTGGCATACCAGTTCAGATTTCTTCTGTTACGATATGATTGGTTATGAATAAACTATGTGGCCAAAGGTTCTAATCAAAGTATATAAAATATAAATATACAAACTTAGTAAAAAAAAAAAATCACCTAACTAACACTAGAGCAAATAAAGGAAAACAGGTTGTCATGTTGGGATATTGTCAGAACACACAGTGCAGCAGGCAGCTAATGATGCAAAGGTTACTGGAGCAAGGATATCCCAGCTAGATTTCTGATATAAAGATAGTGTGCATTTCATGTTTGAACTCTGAAAAGCAGAGTTGATCACATAGCCCAAAATACTGTCTCCTATGAATATTCTGAGTCTATGTACCAAGAAATAACAGTTTATTTTCTTTTGCAAATTGGTTGTAGCACTCAGAAACATCGATTTACTGCTTAGAAAAAAAATTCAGATTTGAGAGGCATATGCTAGAGATTTTTGCAGGCTTTTTAAAGCTTTATTTCTACTTATGTGGCTTTTACATTATACTGGCCAAAGGGGAGAAAAGGAGGGAAAGATCTGATGTGAATTAACTTTGCCTGCTGCTAGTGCACGGGAGAGGTCTGAATGTTCCATTTTCAGAACCCAATAAATACAGATCGAGCAAACCAGGATTGGTTTTGTCAGTACAATTTTCTTGTCTGTTTGGTTTTTTTCTTGGTAGAACCAAAATGAAAGGTGACCTGAATTTTGATATTTTTTTTTTACTCTAAACTGCCTGCGTTCTGCACTTCCAAGCAGGAAGTGTTTGTTGACAAGTAATCTATCTCAATTTCATATCATCTGTGGACATCTAGCAGGGACCTTATTTACATCCTGAGGATATGGAGAGAGAAGAAACCCTACCTGGAGGCTGTCAGAACCAGTTATCCCTATGTAGCATGGAGTGGTTTGCACAGGCACGCACATGAAAAATCCAGAATCTCAAATGGTTGTGCAATTCTGCCAAAACTATCATCCAAAATGAAAGATGTTGAATGGCAGGGAGAGATAAAGGGATGGAATCAGCCACTAAATGTCTGTTCTATATGGTTTTCCTTGTCACATTCTATAGTCTTAAAAGGGAGACCCTAACCATGATGGAAATATTTCAGAGACAGAGAATGCCTTATTTTATTTAACATACATGCATGCATATGCACACATATATAAGCAAAATGATTTATACTTGCTATTAAGCTGTATCAGAAATAGCTGTAATCATCTTGTTTTCCTCATTTTTCTCCTTTTAATTTCTTACATGCTCTCTCTGACATGCATCAGTGAGAGCTTTTCAATCTAATTTCCTCTTCTCAGTTTCCATTCTACTTCTTGCTGTCTTGAATAGGTTTAACTACCTTCCTGCCTCCCAAATTCTCATTATCTTTCCATCTCTCTCCTTTCCACTGCAATTCCTCTTCCTTCTTCCACTGCTTCTGTCAGGGCTCCCAAAACCCCTCTCCCCACTCAGTACACTAGGCTCTCTTCCCCTATCACCTTCCCCAGCCCATCACCCTTTATAGTCTCTTGTCTATTACCAGTTACTACTATACACAGCTGCACATTTATTTCACATTGTAAATAGCTCTATCCCTTGCTGTTCCCAGTGCCTCACAAAAAAGAAAAAAAAACCGTCTACAAACCCTCAATCCCATGCCCCACTCCCCACTCCTGTCTCATCCTAGAGAAGAAATAAATAGCTAGCATAGTGTTTGTTTCGTTTGTTGCAGGAGGTGTGGAGCGTGTTTGCCTTTGCTTGTTTTACAGATCTAGCAGTTAGCATTTAAGAGTCTCTGGATGTTTCTCCAGGGAAAGTGATACTGCAAAATATGTTTTGTAGAAACATGGTGTGCTCACTCTGGCAGGAGCCAGACCCACCCAGCGTGCTCCCAGGAGCGTGTGCATCCGCTGTGATGTAAAGCTGTGCCACTACCCAAGGCTCTTCTTGCCTGCTTCATGTTTTAGCAAGGGAAGGGAGAGAGCTCTGAAATCCAGGGCAGCTGGGGGGTTTTCTTGGCAGCTGAGAGTGGTGCAGCACATGTGGAGAGATGAGGCAGGGCACAGGCAGGGGCTACTGACCTCACATGGGTGAGTCTGACCAGGCTGAGGGCTTCTGTGTTCAGTGCACCCTGATCTTTGCTCAGCCTGGCCCTCTGGGTTACTGTTCCTACCACTTCTGCTTGTGCTGGCATAAATATTTACTGTAAATTCATGAAGTTGCTCTACTAAAACTCTTCCCCATTGTGACAAGCTTTCCTGATTGTGATATTTGGTGACTGACATATGCAGCTAAGTACTGTTCAGCTTTGTTTGGCCCCCTGTGTTTTCAGTACTGCATTTTACTAAAATGTACTTTATTCCTCATGTTAGGGGGCAGGATGAAGAGGCAGGACTGATTAATTTTTACAAGGACCTGATTAATTTTCAGTACTCCAGCCAAGTCTTCTACCCCTTTTTCCTTCTCTGGCAGGATAATCTGAGGCTATTTTTCATCACATGCAAATCCCACCAACTCTCTGGAGACAATTCATGGAAAGCACAACAGCATTGCTTTTGTGCTAAGCCAAACCTTTTCCCAGAAGGGCTGAACATATTTTTTGGCAGATCAGCAGTAGCTATTGTGCATTTTTACAGTCTGTTGTCCTGTCCCTCTTCCTTGCCTTTTGGCAGGTTGTCAAACATCATTAAGTTGATTGTAGTGATCTAGCATTGTACATTTAGTTTTGTTTATTCCTTGCTTAAGAATAAAGTTGTGACAGGGTATTAAGTTGTGCATGGAAGGGGCTGAAGAGCGTTAGTTGTTTTTTCTTCTTTATTCAATTAAATGATATTTTTTTATGTGTATACCTGTGGTATACAAATGTTCATGAACAGGTGAGCCAGGACCAAGGTGGAAAGAACCAGAGAATTCCCAGAGTAACTCCTGAATCTGCAGCTGCTTGTGCTAGGAAAGCCCTAAGAAACCCGCTAGCACAGTTTTAAGTAAACGAATCAATATTCTGTAGTACCAGTGTTACAGGAAAGAAACTTCTTCTGTAGGGCCTACCTTCTCCAGAAACAGAAACTGATAGAGCTTCCTGTAGCATTAAACATGGATTCTGACATATGAGTCAACAAGGCCAGGAGTACTTTAAGTGAGAGCTGTAGCTACTGCTTACCATAATTAATTGTGGTAAATACTCTTTTGTTTTATTGAAATGGTGTTACTTTCATTTAAATAATTTACTTAAGCATGTGAGTAAGAATCGTACAATATAAATTCATTTTGAGCAGAGAAACAGAAGAGTTCAAGAGTAATGAAATGAAATTAAAGTTTTCATTTTGAGAAAATATATGCAGTTTTGTATATTAATCCATTTTAAACACTCTTGGAAGTTTTCTATTGGAACTGAAGCTTTATAAATATGATACTGTTTGTTCAGAGAGTGTCAGAACAATATATTCCTTCGTTTTCTGCCATACTTAAACAGTATTTTTCACCCTATCGAACAATTAGAGAAACAACAATCAGCACAGCTTCATGAAAGATTTTAACATCACAAAGTCTGTATTTTTTCCCCTCAAACTGAATGAATGAACATGATTGCATGGGTTTGCCTTCTACTAGATAGAAGAATTCAGTTCTCTCCTGACTGTCAATTCCACATACATTTCCACTGTAGAGTAGCTCAGACTGTGCAAATTTTTCCTTTTTTGACTTCTAGTTAATTAGATATAAATTTACAAGCTTTTTGGTTGTCCCTCACATTACACTACAAGTCCTTTGTAATTGGTGCAGTAGAAGGAGCTGTGCTCATTGTCACCTCATATACAACACAACATAACTGGGTCCTCCTTGGCCTTCAAATCTGTTGGCAGCCAAAGGGACCCTTGCAATTAAACCATGACATTACAAAACAGCATGTCAAAGGGTATCTGTGCTCTCATGAAGGTCAGGCTCTGTTCTGTGGGCAGCTTCAAAGACAACCTGAGTACAGTTAAAGGACGATCATTTCTACTGTGTCAAAAGCCTCAGTCATATTCCCTAACCATGTTATAACCTTGAATAAAGAGGCTTTAGCATGGTTGAAGAGAGAATTTAGGTCCCTTCTACACCACAGAAATGGAGACATGCTTTAATTGTATTGCAGGGATAAAGATAGTGTAATTGGGTCCCCTGGAATAATTTTTTTCTTTAGATATAGCTAAATGCAAGGCCTTAAATCTGTCAAGGACACAAGATGTCATTTTATCTTTTTTAGTACTGGTATGAGACTAAAGAACTTTGAAATAGGAAGGCAGGAGGCACAAGAATTACTTTTATTTCATAGAAATACGTTGATTTATAATTGATATAATTGATCTCAGCCTAGATGGGAAAGTCAGTTTATCCAACTAAACAGAATAAAATGCATTTTGGTAAAATAATTTTTCTTCAGTGTTGAGATTTATGTTTATTCTTTATCTTCAGATAACTGCAGAAACAATTATTTATATATAAATATGTATATGAGTGTACATATACATACACAAACACAAAAGATTTAACTTAGGCTATATCCTGGCTCTGTTAGTTCCTGGTAGAGAGGATTTGTTCTATTTAGAATCAGAGAAACTAGTTTTAATAAGATTCTTCTCCTCAGATTCCCATAGTGTCTGTGGCTGGCGTCTCCACAGCAGACTTTTGCTCCCTAGCAGAGTGGGACCTGACCCACTTGGCAGTTCTTCCCGGAGCCTCTCAACATGAGAACCACCCAGGACTTCTTCATGGTGTACACCACCTCAGCATCTGACCTAGCTGAGAAATAGACTCAAAGAGCTTTATTTTTCTCTTGTGCAAAACAAAAATTATGTGACTGTCTATTTCAGATGTCTTCAATCTTTTGTAAGGTCCCCTTTTCTGCTGTCTATGCAACAGAAAAAAAAAATCCAGGAAATTCTAAATCAAATTATGCTCTGTGCTTCTGGCTAATGATGGGATTCGTCTCACCTAGCCTTAGCCATCCAGCCACTACACATTTAGTTTAATCTAGTTGTCAGGCCTCTGGTTTTTGCCAGAGGACAGATACAGGCATTTAATGGAAATTAGTCATCTTGCTAACTGAGACAGTTATCTTAGGTGGGAAGAAATGCCTTTTGGAGAAGTATTTCTCTCTAAAGTAACCACAGAGGGAGAGCTTGGATAACCAGCTTATACTAGACAATTTTTTTAAGGTGCTTTAGCTAAGCAAGAGGAATCCTGTCCTTAAGACTGCCATCAGGCCTTTACTTTGAAACAAACTTTTCTCAGCCCTATCTCCATTAAAAACTGAACCCTAGTCAAGAACAAGAGCCTTCTGACAGAAGCCAGAGCTTTTTGTTTTGTATTAGGAATAGAGAGCTTAAAATAGGAATGAACTTCCCAACTCTTTCCCTGTATCAGTACAGCTATTAACAATAAGGGTGGTAAAAAACACCAGCTAGAGCTTCAAAGAACAAGATACAGGATCTTCAGGAAGTCATGTTTTCAAAGATTCACTTTTCTACTCATAGATGAATACAATCCTTCATTTTTCAAATATGTTTTTTTAACCTCATTCTTTGTATTACTTCTCTGCCTTCTGCAATTGTAATGAGCTATCCGTTTTCCTTCCTTTATGTTTCACTTCTGATTTTTATTTTGTTGTTGTAGACAAATCACAGCTATGTGATTCAATGGGATAATGAGGTGGCTTTTTACTTCTCCCTCCAGGCAGCAAAATATCTGGTCATTATTTCTATTCAACTCCAGACTCTGAGACATGCATAGTTTCCAGTTTGCCTAGAGTATAAACATGAAACCAACCATACTGGAACCAATGCTGTGAAATAAAATCAGTGGGGTCATAACCAGCTCTGTGCTGCATTTCCACAGTGGGACCATGGAAAGACTTGAAATGAAAAGAGAGTGATAGGGACAAATCATTGCTGGCAGTCACATATATGCTGCAGTCTGCAGGTGGGGTAAAAGAAACAGGCTGCTGTGTGATATTTCTCCCCCCTCCTCTAACTCAAAATAGTTAAGCTCTGAGGTAGCAGGCAGGGGGTTTGTATCTACTTCTCAGACAACAAAACTGTCACATAAATATTATAGGAAAATTTTTGGCAAGCAATTCAAAGATTCCTGCACATGCCAGCAGCCGAGATATCAACAACACTACACCTGAAGTGCAAAGAGAAAACCAATTCATCCAGCAGCAACTGTATCTGCTTGCAAATTAATTTCCTTGAATGTAGTCCCATTACTCAAAGAAAACAAATTCACAGAGAAATGTGCACCCTGTAGATAAACCAAACAGAGCATGTTTTACAGATAGGAGATTAGCTCATAGAATCAATGATAATGCTGTCTCAGCCCAGTCATAGATTACTTATTACAAATTAACACAGAAAACAATTACAATTTAGAATGATGCCTTTTTACCCCAGCGCCCTTGACAGATTTTGTGAACCAGCTCTTTGGTTGGTGTAAATCTCTGTACCTGCACTGAGAATTCTACGCTTCCTTGCACCCTCTGAAAAGCTAAGTACATGCTTTTTAGTCAAGCCTTTATTGTAGAGCTTCTTACAGACCCCTAAAGCTCTTCACAAGAGGATACCTAATCTAGACATCAAAGCACTAAGTTATTGTCAGGAAGGTAGAGTCTGTCCCAAAACAAACTTGGATTCATCATTTGATCTTCTTGTGCTTCTATTTCCTTTCTGAGAACTGAAACTAATTTTGCTTCTTAGTAGTTGTTTCATTGACTTTTAATGGCAAAAATGGTCTGATAGTCTGCTGATGCACAGAAGGAAGTCTGCATTAAAAAACCCACATCAAAAATTTAACTTCCAGTTGAGTAGCACTGCAACTTTTTAAAAAATGCCCAGCCTTTATTTTAAAATTTACTTTATAGAGGATTCACTACATTAAAAAAAAAAAAAAAAAAAAAGCAACGTCAGAGTTTAGTTAACTCCACAAAAAAATACATACGTCTTTTACAATATGAATTTCACTTATATCAACTTCCTATCACCAGATCTTATCAGATCCTTGCAAGTATGTTTCTATTCTTTACTATACAACACAGGCATGTATGTAAAGGATAAATAAAGACAAATTTATTATATTTTTAGTAAGCAAATAGGCTAAATATCTTTGAGTAAGACGAGAGAGCAAAACACAATGGTGTATTTGCTCACATGCCATCTACTTTCCCTGATGAGAAAAAAGGGTATGATGGCTCCAATTCAGTGTCTTCATAGCAAAACTTCTGTAACACATCCATTTCACTGCTAGTAAATACACATTCCTGACAAGAATATAAGCACAGGCATGGATCAGAACAATGGTTCACACAGCCCTAGTATATCTGCCACTGTAATCAAAAGAAAGCACTCAGACTGCTCTCCCCCTGGGGGCGGGGCCTCCTCCATGGGGCGGGGCTTCTCCCCTAGGGGCGGGGCCACCTCTCCCCCAGGGGCAGGATCTTCTTGCCTGGGGCGGGGCCTCTTCCTCTGGGAGGCGGGGCTTCTCCCACCGGGGGCGGAGCCTCTCCTCTGGAGGAAGAGCCTCCTCCCAGAAGGCGTGACCTCTCCCAAGGGGCAGAGCCTCTCCCCTGGGGGCGGGACCTAAGCCTGAGGGCGTGGCCTCTCCCATGGGGGCGGGGCTTCCTCCCAGGGAGGTGGAGGGGAGATCTTGAAATGTCTAGTCCAGCCCTCTGCTCAAAATAGGGCTAATTTTAAAACTAGATAATGTTTTTGAGGGTTGAGTTATGAAGATCTCCAAGGATGGAGATCCCACGACTTTCTGGATACTGATCTAATGCTTGACTGGCTTTAACAGGATCTACCTCACCTCCTTTCCTGTTTTATTCAGTTAGATCTTTGAATTAACTAAATTCTGCTTCTTGCCCTTTTGCTGTATCCCTCTGAAGGAAGTATTGCTTGGTATTCTCTGTGATGTCCCTTCTGGCAGCAGAAGATTGGAATTAAATTCTCCACTGTTTTTCACTCTAAAGGTAAAAAAAATTCCACCAAGGTGCCCTAATTTGGCAGAGTGCTTTGCAAAGGAGAAAGAACCCTTTGCTGGACTTTCAGGCTGTGTGCTGGCAGGAGCTGGCCAGCATGCCCCTAGCTGCCAGGGCACTCTGCAGGAGTGGACTCTCCACATACAAAGCAGCTCCACAACCAGCCTGTATTGCCAGGGATCCTTCTGCCCCCTAAGTGTGCCATTTGGTTTTTAGTGCTTTTGCATAACTTGCGGTAACAGAACTGAGATATGAAGCTTCTCATGATTCGTTTAACAAGTGTCAGAAATCTACTGTCAAAACTTTGAACAAGGCTTTCTTTGCTTTTCACAGTCAAATTCAATCAAAATATAAAGAGATTAATGTTGTTACTACTCATTAAGAGCACATAATCCACACAGAGGCAAACTTTGTCTATGTCTAAACATATATATATGCAGTGACTTGAAGTTCAAATAAATGAATCAAAAGCTCAGCCTGTTCTGTACCCATGAAAAAAGGTGTTAACTAAAGCTTTAATATTTTTCTTGTCATCACCAACAAACTGCATAAATCTAGCTAATAAATTCATCAGGTTTGTGCCTGACATTAATGGGAAGTGAAAATTGCCTCTAGACCTATCAAGATTTACAATAGAGCACTCTGAATCTTAAGTATTGTTAATGACAATTTCTTTAAAGAGAAGAATGGTGTAAGCATCAGCTTTATATCTGAGACCATGAAACAGCTGAGTCTGCCAGAAAAGAGTCAGCATCCATAAGCAAACATCATTCCAGAAAGCAGGTGGTGGGCACCTCTTTGTGCTGCCTGAGACCAAGCCGGCATCTGCATGAATATTAACATTCATATTACAATGTCCATTGGCTCACTCAGGGCTTAGGCAAGATTCCCAGGATCAATACAGTATTACTACATATACACAATTATATGTACAATATATATACATATATTGTCTGTATATATATACACACAATATATGTATATACACATATATACAATTACTGCTATATATATAAATATTTATATGTGTCTATATATATAATATTTATATGTGTTTATATATATATAGATGATAGTAGTTGCAATAAGCTCTGAAGTATAGAGCAGGGTGCAAAAGCTGTTGTAGTGGAGCACTCAGATTGTAAAATTCTTTGGAAAATGAACCATTTCAAGGTGAGAAAGGAGCAGCATCAAGTCCCTTTTGGGCAATGCCATTTCCGTCTCTTGAATGTGTAATACAAAGCAAAGGAAACTCATGTCCACAGACATATTTAAGACAGATCACTGATGCATCCTGGCATTAGCAACCTGTTCTCTAACCACATAGACAAGTTATGGATGCACTCTCCAGAAAACACTTTTTTATTTTTTCCTTAATGTACAGGTGATAGCTGGTCTGCAGAGCCTTTGTGAGTAAAATCCATGCTTTTGGACACATGTATTTTTTTACAACATGTAAGAATAATTTGGAGGTAAGAAAGAGTTGCATCTCTTCTCTCTTGTCATCAAGGCCTTGAAGTCATAGCCATGGCCTCCTCTGGCAGAGAGCAGGTGGGGCCAGCTCCTCAATGAATGGGACTCAAGTAAACTTCTTACTGGAGTTAAGTCAGCTAGCAACAACTAGTTGAAGGTCTGCTTTATGGAATCTTAGTGGGCAGCAGAGCAGTGGTCATCCAGTAATGATTCACACATGCAAAGCAAAGTCCTGAGGTCTGCTACTGAGTAAATAAAGGTTAAATGCTCCCAGCTGTCAGAGAATGTTTGCAGCAAGAAACAGTCTTCAGGAGGAAGAAAATGAGAGATGCTCAAACCATCACACTGCAATACAGGATATGGAGCTTATATCTTAAGATCAGTGTTGGAGAGCTCAGATGGCTGAACTCCATGCTGAGCAGCAAGCCCTTAGGCCTTATTAGCCCTTTCTATTTAGTACATTTAATTTATGCAGACTGTGAGCTTTTTTTCATGAGCTTTAATATTATGGCAAGTAAGCAAGTTAGCTCTTGTGAGCTCACAGAGGGGGTAATCAAGAAAATGGATTTCAATCTTCATTCATTTGCATGACCATAAAAATTTCAGTACAATTGTGGGTACTTAAATAGCAAATACAAACCTACCAGCAGCCTCTTTACAAGGGCAGCACAGGTAGGAAACTGGTGAGGTGGGCCAAATGACTCCGAAGTTGCTGGATACACTTTCCCTGCTGAAACATTTCCAAGGCAACATGAAATCTTAAAGCTATGACAGCTTATACTTCCCCAAGTCAATTTGCAATACTCAAGTTGGCTGGTCACCACAAAAAAGAATGGGCACATGGGGGAGCACAGAATGACAGTGGCACACATTTAAGAGGTCTCCAAGCACCATTTGCAGCAGCAGCAGCCCTGGCAGCAGGCTGCTCACACAGTGCTGTTCAGCAGCTTGCCTGGAGTGTTTGTATTTGAAAATTCCTGGTTGCAAGCAGCAGGCTTCATTTGTTAGTGACAAGGTAAGCATTAGCAAGAGTGGCATGCTGCACCCTAGATATATATATATGCTTCCAAGAAAGGAGATTTTCTATTAAAAAATAGTAATTTATCTTCTAAATCGCCTCCTCCTCCCTTCCAACCTTGTTCTCATCAACACAGGATTCCCAAAAAGTTTATCCCAACAGGCCTCAGGGAGGGTTGTTTTGATACTTGTTGGATGTTTTTTGCTTTCTGGCACGGTGGGAAACATTTTCCTCTCCCTGTGGAAAATCTCCTGAGAAGACCTGGTGTGAAGAATATTTCTCATAGCAGCAGGAGCATGGCAAATTGTTCCAGTCTGAGAGATAAATGACTATTTTGTTTTTCTTTCCCAAAACTCTTGTTTATCTCAGAACCCTCTCTCCCTTTATAGTCAAGGCGCAGATTTGACATCTTAAACACAAGCATTTGTAGGGGGAGCAATGTGACAAAATGAGATCTTCAGATGCTTAATTTAGTTCCAATGTGGTTCAAGTGATCGGTTGCTTGAGTTTTCTCACATGGCTTTTGTTCAGCTGGGAATTCTCCCAGAGGAACAGAAAGCACAATTAAAAGACATTTGCAACCTTAAACATTTTTTTTTTCCCAGTTCTTCAGAGACATTTAATTAGAATTATGCTGCTCTCTGTAAGAGATTGGGAAGATGAAGTTTTATTTCAGGTCTTGTTAATACTATTTTTCAACTCATACACTCGAGACCAAATGTCCCAGTCCAAAAGGCCAATAGCTTTAGATCAGGCTGCCTATAAATCAGGTCTATATCTCGACTGGAATCAGCAGACTTTATGACAGTTTTCTCTACTGTAGAATCCAGCCCAAAGTCATAAATTGAGGAAACGCTCATCATCTTCCAAAGGAGAACAGTGGCTCTGGGAATATCAAACCAGAACATGAATTGTAGTAAGAGTAGCAAATCCTCCTCTTGTCTGCAGGGTAAGTTTGCTCTGGTTATATTTATATAATCCACCGATGGCAGGACGAGGCTTAATGGGTTAATTAAGGACAAATTTGGCACACACTCCCATAATAGCATTTTGAATTCAAAGCCTTTGAAGAAATCAGCCAAGATAATACAGAGGGTTTTAATATCTACTTCTCAACATTAATAAACTATGCTTAGAGTAGTTCTGACCCAAATTTGCTAATGTGGGTTCGGATTTAGGACACTTCACTGAAGCTTACAGCATGACTTTATCAAAAGTTTTACACTTCCTAGACCTAGCCCATCCTGTGCCAGTTTCTCCAGAAAATCAGAGCTTCTGTTTCTAAAGCCATCCACTGGTATTTAGAAGATAAGGTTTGAAATTTGGGCACAATTCAAATTAGCTGAGATGGTGCAATGAACTCAGAGCTTCTTAACCTCTGTATTTTCAGGATTGCAATAATATGTAACAAATGGAAATGATTAAGATGGGAAGTGACCAGCAATTAATAGCATTGAGATGCAGTCCAAAAAGGGCTACATTTAAGTAGAAAAAGGAGCAAGATCCATTAAGATAGAAGTTATTTCCCAGAGGAGATGGTGCAAATTCCATGGCTTGAGAAAGTATAAACTGAGAATAGGTGAAGTTTAAGAAAAAGTCCTACAGGCACCATCCTTCATTTTACTGAGGATGGCTGAATTGTATACATACAATTTTATAGACATTTCTGTCTACGGCTGTAGTACTTGTACATGAATATTATATTTGTGTTACCAATATGCTAGATAACAGTTCATCTCACACATTTTTCCCCTAAAATATAGACACTTTTTGCTGGACAGGTTACTGTTCACAGATGTTTTTGAGGGAGCAGAGGACTGGAAAATAGGCCAGCAAGAAATGTTTCATTACTCATACAGTTGAAAGAAATTCAGGAAGATTTTGCTATGAGCTAGGTAGGAGAAATAGTAGAGAGAGAAGAACAGAAAACAGCATAGTAAGGCAGGAGGATAAAGGTGCCCACTTAATTGATCTTATTATTACACCAGAAACCCAAAAAGAGATATGGTATCTTTTTTCAGGGGTAATGAATTGTATTCTTCCTTCAACAGGGCTAAAACCCAACAAAAATCCCACGGGTGTTTTTCCTAACAATACATGTTGGTGTATATAAGCTTTATCTGGCAGTTAAAGCCTCAGACAAACAGATATAATTGAAGTTTGTTTTCTTGTGCTGTAATCTAAGGAAGATGAACCTATGAGGAGAAGGTATATAATTTTGCTTTGAAATTGTGGGAGAAGCTATGGCAATCTTGTTTTCATTAAATTTTATATCCAGTTAGCTAACACAAACTTGTTATCTTGGGAAAAGTACTCCCTATTTCTTCCTCTCCTTCTTCTCTCGCTGAAGACAAAACTTCAGCTTGAATTCTATATCAGCTCTAACAGTTCTTGTAGATGTCAGGACAAGATGTCAGATTCAAGTCCTTGGTTTCACTGCACTTTGCTACCTTTCAACTCTTCCTCAACTCCATGCTCAATCCTCTTCCTGCAACTCCATGTGCTGCACTGGAAGCATGGGACACAGCAGCCTTACAAGCTCCTGTCCCCTACATGCATGCCAAGACTGCCTCAAAGCCATTTCCCACAGACCTTTCTGCTGTGCACCCTGTCCAGGGAGAAACGTGGCTAATACCATACTTATGGGGCCAGCAGGAAGATTCCCACTGGTGGAAAATTCTGTTTGTTGCAGTGGCTCTCTATTTTTAAGCAGCCACACCAAGGAGGCTGGAGAGAAGGGTGGGGTCAGATGTGTGAGATTATTGTGCAGAGAAAGAAGGGGGAAAGTGTGTAAAGCAAGAACTGGCTCTTACACCAAACCTCATTTCTAGATCACAAAGCCTAACTCATTAGTCATATAATATGACATTATGTTACAATTCCTTTACATTGAGCAAAATCCGCTACATGATCATAGTCTACTTCTACTTTAAAGATTAAAAGCTTATGAATATAAAAAGACTGCAATCTAACTCCAGACTATTATGAAGAACTACTTTATGATTTTCTGCTTTGTAGGGAAAAATGAAGCCTTTAAAAGAGATATGTAGATTCCATATGCTAATGCAAAAGTATTACATTATAAAAACACACCTAACAAGATTACAATGCTGTGATCATATTTGTGGATCTAACATTTAGTAATTATACCTCTACTGACTTATTGACTTTTCTGTGCATCCTTGTCTAGAAATATGGGGTAGGTTTCCTGTTTGCTCAAGATTTGGGCTTTACAGGAACAGTTTGGTGTTTTTTGACAAAAAAGGGAATATTTCCTCCAGTATTCACATTCTTTCCATATAAATGCAATTCATGATACAAGAAAGATTAGAAGCAGGTTTAGAAAGAAAAAAAACACCCCATGACAAAACCAACTAACTAACCAAAAAACCATCCCCCTATATTCTGTAACTAGAGGGAGAGGCTTCATTGCATCATTCAGAATGAAAAGGATTGACCTGAATGTTCAAGTTTTTATGTGATCTAGGCATAATATAAAGAGCTAAAAATTCAGTTATTTCCTTTATTTAGACAGCATTATGCAAGTCACCTCAGTTATTTGGCATTACAACACTCTTTCTTATGTTTTGTGACCAGTAGAGATGCTGCATATTTCCAAAGAAACCTTGGTATTAAACCAGTCTGTGGTGAGCAGCTCTGTTTATACCCCATGCCAGAAAGGGCTGCATGGTATAGACTCCATGCCAGGCTTGCAAAGCTTTTTTTCCTTTTCTGTCCAGTAAACTATTTTTGACCAGCAATAAAAATATCACTGTGGGTTTGTTTTCCTAGTTCTGAACAGCTTTGGGAAAGGTAAGAGCTGAAGAAAAATGAACACTACTTTTTCCTGTTGGCCCTGCACAGATTGCTGCAGCTTGTGTGGCATGGAGTTTACTCAGAGGATAGGAAATAGGAGCCATTCTGAAATGTTCATTGGATAAAATCAGACAGCCTTGTGCAAAATTTGTTCCCATGCTACAGGGTAAAGGAGGAACATCAACCTTCCTGCAAAAATCTCTCTTGCCTTTTTTTTCTACACATATACTTGGCATTTAAAGTTCTCATGACTACCATAATTAAGCAAAGCAAACACCAGTGCTGCCACTTTTTCCTCCTCCTCTGTCTGAGTCAGCTGTGGAAAGGCCCATATGCTCTGGGCTCTGTGGAAGATACAGGACTCCTCTAGCAGCGTGCAGACCAGCAATTGGCTGGAGACACAGGCAGCTGTGTGCATGGCTTGTGTCCAGTCTGTCCAAAGTGGCTGGATTGTTCTCTGGGAAGTCATTCCCTCTGGATCCATTTTTAATTTTAGGGAACTGGCACACAAGCCCTCTATTTAGAAGTTAAAGTCCAAGAACTGTTGGTTGTCACACAACCACACTGTCAGATGCATGCTATTTTTCCCACAAATTTATCTTCTTCCTTCTCCATCTTCTCCCCATTAGTGTTACTTTGTTTTGTGAGGGTTATTGGAAAATGCTGTCTACAACAGAGTCTCTAAGTCTTTGGGATCAAATTCTTAGTTAAAAAAAAAAAGAAGAGAATACATTTAATTGTCCAGTCACTCTGTAAAATTGAGGCACCCTGTTACTAGAAGCTGCTAATAATAAAGTCTTCAGGTTTGCTTTCTCTTCCATTAACTCAGCCTTTAGGCAGGACTTGCATTTCCTTTATGCTACTCTCTACCCTTTCAAAACTAGCCCTTAACTGGCCTGCAGAGACACAAGAATACAGCCTCCTCATTCCAAAGCCTCATCAGTTTTTGACAGTTTTACATGAACAGCAGTATATGTACAGCTTCATCTATGCGAAAATGAATGTGAGAGCAAACCACAAGCACAATTACTAAATAACACACAGAACTTACTGTAAAGTATGGGAGAAAGATTAAATCAATGAGTATTGTGTGCATAAATGTTTGTGTGCATCTGTGAGGTGGGGAGGTAGGGATGGAAAGAGATGGTGAGAGCTGAGCCCTAGTACCTGTGGCTATTTTCCATTAAAGCTATTACCTATTCATGCCAGAACCAAGGAAAAAAAAAAAAAGACACTAAAACAAAAATCCCCAAAAATCAGAGACTCTCCCACTCAGTTAATACATTAACTGTGCCTAGGGCAATGTATTGTATGTAAGTTTATAGGCAGAGTGGATTTTTTTTCCTATTTATGCACTTTTCACTTTTCATACCAAAGTCATCCACATAAATCAGATGAAACTTTCCTAATATAAAAGAGAAAGGAAAACTTATATCATTATTCTTAGTGCAACAGCTTGGAAATTGACTTTATTATACATACTCATTAGGTGATTTTTGGGAGACTATATAGAACTAGAAATCCTGATAAAAACCTTGTCAACATTGACAAGTTTGATTTATATGGCTCTTTCCATAACAATTATATGATTTTAAAATTAAACCACATTTCCCCACCAAGTTGACTGCAATCTTTTTTAGTCTACTTCAATATAATTTTTCTCCAAAGTGTCTGTCTTTGTAATGTGTCGATCATTAGAATAATGCATATTTGATGAAAACTTGCAATAAATAACATTTTGGACACTGTTTCCAGTCACTGATTGATGTGCATATTATTTTGTCTGCTGTATTTAACTGACATGTCTCAATTTTTCCACTATCTGAAGGGCACGTACAGTGTAGTAATGGAGAATTTGGATGACCTATTTTCAGTTTCTCTTATGGAAAGAAAAGATTCAGTAAGTTGTAATTCTATAAAGGGAAAACAATGTAATTCATCTGAAAATCAAGGCTTATCAATTTTCACTCATTCTCACACAGTCCAGAAAATACAGCATATCAGACAAGTATGTGTCCTTTTTAAAAAACATGAACATCAATGCTATTTATGGGAACACATAAGAGAAATTGAAAAGAACATCACTTGGTTTGCAATGGTAGATGCATAATTGCACATACAAACTTTCAGATTTATTGGTCACCAAAAGGTTTCTCCCTATCCTAGAATTGTCAGAAACCTCACCAGCAGAATCAGCTTTGTTTGTAAAGTTCCAGGCTAAAGTTAAATATACAGGGTGGTTTTTATTATAAATTCCACTGTACAGTTGAGATTACTTTTAATTATTTTTCCTCCTAAGTCAGTGTGCACGTGGGTCTGAGCATGGTAAATAAGTTGCCCCCCAATATCAGCTTGTATAAACTCAGAGCACCAGCTCTGTAGTCAAAGATGAGGAGAGCATCTTCCTGTGGAAGTCACCTTCTGCAACTTTGATTTTCTTTGAGAGTGCTTATAAGAAGATATGCCTTGAGAAATGACTGGGATCTGTGTAAAATGGGCTCCTCTCTTAAGAGACAGAAAGAGTATGGGTAGAGCTCTTGTGTTTTGTGGAAGAATGCTGCAAAGAGAGGGAAAAGAAAGAATTGGGGGGATGAGGAATGTTTGTTTTTGATTTCTACAGATCTACATACTTTGCATCCACTGTCAAGAGTGGCATAAAGCGTATGACTGCTTGCAGTCTCTTCCTAATCAGTTAATTTCAAAATGGTAGCTTTATTTAGGACTTTTGTAATTTGGGTTAATATGCATGGGGTAAAAGGGATTAATGCATAAAAACCTGTCTGGTTTATCCTCCTACCCATCATCTAAAGCAGCTATTGTACCTAATGTTTTAGATCTTTCCCAGATAACTCTTATAGCAAAAATTTAATTCCAAGCTGCATATTATTTTTTTTTTCCTCAACTATCTAAAATTTTGCACCTGATCATTTTTATATGGGGCTTTTGATGTAAGTAAATCAGAACTGACAAACTTTTGAGAACATGAGTTAAATGACCCAGCTGAACACTGAACCTATCAGGTCTTTTTCTGCTAAAGCCTCTCTCACTCAACGGGATGAAGAGTGCCTGGATTAAAAGCATGACTAAGTTACATTTACTTTGTTAAACCAAGTACCAGCTTTGTAGCACTAACATCAAAGACTTAATGGACATGCTCCATTTTTTTTTGAGCTTGTATATTAGAAAAATCTAATACTTCTGGATATTACATTATCTTTTAAACTTGCAAATGAACAGTAGTGTGCTCCTTAAAAAAAAGTTTGCATCCCTAAAACGCTCAATTTACCCAGGCACTCTGCAAGTATGAATCATAGCAACTCTTTAGGAGCAGAACAGAGGAGAAAGCAAGGGCACAGCAATGCTTTGTTTGAAAGAGAAAAATGGTGGATGTTTTGTCCTTAGAAAGAAGTAAAATTATCTGTTTTGGACTAGAAAACTTCTGTGGTTTGAATCTCATGCTACAGGTGCTCAGGCAAGTCTTAGGCCTGATCCTACAACCAAGGAACTGTAGAATGAACACGTAATCCTTATACAGTTGAAGTAACAGCCTAAGGAGCCTTATTTAGTGACCTTGATAAAAAGATAATTTCAGTTGTCTAATTTTGTTGTTGGGGGGTTTTCTGTGTAGATCTCCCCCCCGGATGAATGTGAAGTGTAGAGGGTAAAAATGTTAATGCCCAACATGAGCTGTGGATCAAGTGGCAGGACAAGGGGGATGGCTTCAAACTGAAGAAGAGTAGGTTTATATTACATGTTAGGAAGAAAATTCTTTACTGTGAGGGTGGTGAGGCACTGGAACAGGTGACCCAGAGAAGTTGTGGAGACCCCATCCCTGAAAGTGTTCAAGGTCATCTTGGGTGGGTCTAGTGGGAGGTGTCCCTCGCCATGGCAGGGTTGTTGGAACTGGGTAATGTTTAAGATCCCTTCCAATCCAAACCATTCTATGATTCTATGACCCTATGATCAATACATTATCATGTTCTCACAGATTTACTCAATGAATAATAAGAGATGATTTGTCTAGGACTCTCCTGCAAGAAATGCTTCAGAAGGCAGGCAGGTCATCTTCATGTCATTGTAACATGATGTATTAACAACATTCTCAGAGCCTCTATACTCTTAAATCAATTTTAGTAGGTCACTGATTGATGACTATCTGGGAAGTTTCAAATTTGTTGCCTATTTTAACCAAGTCACTGCTGGAAAAAAAAAAAAAGAAATTAATAATATTTTTTATTTTAGTTTATTTATTTTCAGTACGCACACATGTGGAGTAAGTCTCTAGACTCAGGCCACATAAATAGAGTTGTTGATTTGTATTTATGAGATATTTTGTAGAAGTGATGGTGATTGTTGTATTTTCAATGTATGTATCAGTCCAGAGGGCTGAACTGTTGGGGGGAAAATACTGCAAGAAGGGCTTATTTCAAACGAATTCACTCACTACCCCCAGTAACAAAGGCCTTAAAGTGAACCATAACTTTCTGGTCTGGCCATGATGGAACATTACACTGCAGGCCATTTGGAGCTAAAACATTTCATTTGAAGTTCTGATACTCTAGGGTTTTCCTACAGAGTAGGAATTTGTTAACTCATGTTATGATAAGCATTACCAGAAGTGTTTTGTTTCTAGTGTGGAGAGATTTTATAGAGGATGGAAAAGATAGGTATATATATATACTTGTCTGAACAAAAATGAAAAAATAAGGTAGCTAAGACTTCCATCAACTAATGAACATCATAAAGAAACAGATTAATAACCCCTAAGTGTTCTGATAATGGGAAAGTTTGTTTCTTGATTACTCCACCAGATTACCGTGGTACCCAACTGAAAAAAAATGCTCAGCCTCTGACTTCAGAAATTCCACAGTAGTAATAACCATTCATGTCAGATATTAATTCCTTGAGTTCAGCAGCAAATTATGATTAAATATTTCTTCCAAGTTGTTTCTCAAATGCCTAATCATCTGAACAGGGTTGAAAAAGAAAGCAAAACTACTTCCAGATAGGGATCTTTCTCAGTGTCCTGAAGGTACATTTTATGTGACCTTGCCTCTGTCCTGTAAAGCTCAAGTCAAAACATCAAGCCTAAAACCCTCAAGCAGAACCTATTCAATTAAACACTGGGTTTCTGTTATACAAAGGAAATGAACTTCGCTGATCACATCCAGCAAGGATACATGAAGGGAAAATCCTTCTTAAGTAACTTCATTTCCTTCTATGACAAGGTCACCTATCTAGCTGACCAAGGGACACTAGATGTGGGCTTTTTTTTGTTTCAAGCAAACCTTTTCATACTCTTACTATATCCTTCTGGACAAAATGTGCAGTACCCAGTTGGATAAATACATCATGCCATGGATGAGCAATTGGGTCACGGGTTGGGCTCAAAGGGAGTTACACCAGGCTAGTGGGAGTCACCAGTGGGGATTCCCAAGGATCAGTTTTAGTACCAGTGCTCTTCAATGCTTTTGTTATAAATGATCTGTACACAGGAACTGAATGAATATTAAGTATTTTGCTGATGATACTAAACTAGGAGGAGCTGTGGATTCCTTTGAGGGTAGAGAGGCCTTACAGAGAGATCTGGATAAACTGGCAAGCTCAGCAATCACCTGCTGTACAGAAATTAGCAAGCTCTGGATTCCCCACATGAGTTGGCATGGGATAATCTTGGTTATATATACAAATTGAGGAGCAAGATACTGGAGAACAGCCCTGCAGAAAGGGATCTGGGGGTTTTGGTTCATGGCAAACTGAATATGAGTCAACAGTGGCTCCAAAGGGCCGAACAGTGGCCAGAAGAGCCAACCACATGCTGGAGTGCATCAAACATTGTCAGCTGGCCAAGGGATGTGACTGATCTGCTCTATTCTGTGCTGGTGCAGCCCCATCTTGATCCTGCATGCAGTTTTGGATGGTGCAGTATAAGGACATCATGCTACTAGAGGATGAGCAAGATGGTGAAAGCTCTCAAGGACAAGACTTATGAAGTCTGTCTGATGTTACTTGCCTTGTTCAGCTTGGAGAAGGGAAAGCTGAGGGATGACCTCATCTCAGCCTCAGTTTCCTCACTGGTGGCAGAGGAGGAGGAGGTGCTGCTCTCCTCTCTCTGGTGACCTGTGATGGGGCACAAGGAAATGGAATTAAGCTGTACCAGGAAAAGTTCAGATTTGGCATGGAGAAGAGGTTCTTCACAGAGGAGGTGGCTGGTCACTGGAACAGGCTCCCCAGGAAAGTGGACATGGCCTCAAGCCTCTCAGAGTTCAAGGAGTATCTGGATGATGCTCTTAATCATATGGTTTAATTCCAGGTAGTCTTGTGAAGAGCAGGGAGATGGACTCTATGAACTTTTTGGATGCTTTCCCACTCCAGGTATTCTATGATTCTGTTGATAAGAAACACAGAATCAATCAGGTTGGAAAAGGCCACTGAGATTATTGAGTCCAACCTATGCCCAAATGCTATGTCACCTAGACATGGCACTTATTGCTACATCCAGTCTTCCCTTAAACACCTGGCCAACCCATTCTAATGCTCAATTGCTCATTCTGTGAAGAATTTCTTCCTAACTCACATTAAACCTCTCCTGGTGCAGCTTGAGGCTATCCTCATGTCCTGTTACTTGTTGCCTGGGAGAAGCCAACACCCACCTGGTCACACTCTCCTTTCAGGTGGTTGTAGAGAATGATAAGGTCCCCCCTGAACCTTCTTTTTCTCCAGGCTGAACAACCCCAGCTCTCTCTGCTGCACCTCATAGGACTCCTGTTCCTTCATCAGCTCCAGCTGACCTTCTCTGGATACACTGCAGAACCTCAATGTCCTTTTCATAATGAGGGCCCAGAACTGGACACAGAACCTGAGGTGTGGCCTCACCAGTGCCAAGGACACAGGGACACAGGATGACTTCCCTAGTTCAGCTGACCGCATTATTTCTGATAAGAGACAACAAGCAAGGTTTTTTATCTTGAATATAAAACAGAGCTTCCTGGGGAAGAGATATGAAATAAAGAAGGGCTGGAGAGAGGTAGGCAACAGAGATGGTTTCCCTGCAAAGTCCAGATGGCCTTCTTTAAATGGCTTGTTGCTCCCTGCACTCCAAGTAGGTGCTTTGATTAACTTGCTATTAGTGTTGCTAGGGGCAAGGATAAGGAGGAGGAGATGCAAGCAACTTTCCTCCTCTCTCTATGAAGAGCTTAAGGAAACATTTTTGAAAATCCTTAAAGAGTTTTTCAGGACAGAGACACTGCTTCCAGCATAGTCTACAGCCCAATTCAACATTTGTTATTTAATCTCACTGCAACCAAGGTTCAAGAAAATAAAGTAGGCCTTTTACTTCACAGGCAAAGAAAATTTAGAAATAACTGAGTTATTGGAATTGCTGTTTGTTAGGATTTTGCTTTGGACTAGTTTGAGTTTGCATATCTTCAATTTGTGTAATGCATTCAAGAGCTATATCAAAAGTGAATTTTCTTTTAGGATAAATATATTTTGCTCTGGGAAATTTAGAAGACCTGATGCTTCCCAATGGAAATTTTATAATGGATTTTTGCCCAGAATTATATAAAAGAAGGATGAATACCTTTTTCGCACATTTCAACATATATTAGAAATGCTGTAGTGGGTATGCAAAGAAGACAAAGGAGTGGATGAAGTACAACTGACAGGACTAAAGTAAAAGTACCTACCAGATAGAAATACTTAATCAGAAGTGATGGAGATCTTGGATTACATTTAATACATTGCATTCAGGAAGCATGTCAGCCATGGATCTATTCCAAGGATTAAGCACCAGTAGCTTTTTTTTTTTTTTTAGGAGGTGGGCAACTTACTATAGATGAGGCATTAAACTATCTTTTGACTTAGACTTACATGGGTTGCCTTGCATTAGTCCTTAAGGAACAGTCAAGACATTAGTAGACACGACTTTTGCAGGCTAAGCATTGCATATATACGGTCGGAGAGGCAGACTCAAAAAACCTTAACAAATGTATTAGTCTTATTCAATAGCATATTGCCTCCTTCAGCAGAAAATTCCAAATCTATTTCTGAGAGTACTTAAGACATTATAAGTTTGTCATGGTTGTCTTCAGCTTTCTCTTAAATGAATCATTTTCAGCTTCCCCTTCTAGATGAAAACAAGCAACAAAATTTTAACACAGCTTTCAGTTCATGGGTTGTGTACTACTTCGTATTTTCAAGTTCCCCCCTGCAGAACAATGAACCATAAAACAAAGTAATACCTTTCCTTCTCCCTCAAGTTACTTCATATCCTGCTGTTTCAACTAGAATTGAAATGAAATAAAATAAACTATGTAAACAAGAAAATGAAGACAGAAGGAGGAAGCACAAAACTAAACACAAGAGCTTCTTAAGCAATTTTAACATTACCAAATGTCCAAGTTTTCATGCATCATACATCAGAGTTCTCCATTGCATATCCTACTACATGCACTCACACAAGAAATTAGAAGTCATTGACTTTTTAGGAATGAAAATTGGTCTCTTATCCCATGAAACTGAGGTACTGAACAATGCTAATACTCAGGAGAAAAATATTTGGAAGCAGATAAAATGTACTCCATGTATCAAAATTTCTTCTGAGGACTAAATATCACTAGATAAATAACATTTCAATGGCAATAGAATTGCCATTTGAAATCTGTGTCATGTAGGTACAGAAGAGATTGCATGAACTTCTGAGTGAAAGTCAGTCCACTTCTCCTACTGAGCCCTTCAGTTACTACAAATCCATAGTTTCTTTGGCTAGCTGTTTTAAATTAGAATCATTATCACTAAATGACTTTGTTATTTCCTTGGTTGTCATAGGTGCAAGAACTAGAGGGAGGAAGGAAATAATTTCTTCTCAAATTTTCAGCTCTGTCAACACGTCCTTTGTAAACCTACACAGTTGGAACTTTTTTAGTTAGGTTTTATCTCATAGCTTATTTTCCCCACCCATTTTAGATTGTTGGTCTACGTCAGGTATCAAATACAAACATTTTAATGTCAAGGCTGACCACACAAACCTGCATTTTCAGTCAGAAAACAGGCAGCTTCCTACAGCCCATTGAAGTCTTGCAAGCTGATTCAAGTGGTCGAAAAAAGTGTGAACAGCCTGACTTTAGTACACGTTAGTTTAACACACACTTAAATAGTGAGAAGAAACAGGATGAGAGAACAATGTGCCCAGCACTGTGAAGTTCTTTGTTGACACCTGTGCTTTTCAGTGATTAAAGATCTTAATGATGAAGGAAAATTTCCTTTAGCGCTTTCAGTTTCCCACTGTCTATTCAATGCCTGGGTTGATGATACCAACACCATGCATTTTCTGTCTGACAGACAGACCTCAAACTGGGGATTTGGACTAGCATAGGCCCTTCAGAACACCAATGTTTCTCACTGCCATGTTGCCAGAATCCAGCCAGAAAGACCTGAAAGGGAAATGTAGTTCTCCACCTGTCAAAAACTCTAACTGATGTGACATCTGTGGGTGGATCTGATTTTCTACCTTTAAATCAGTGAATCAAGAGCATTTCAGGAGCTCAAAAAGAGGAAAGCTTTAAGAATCAGACCCATCAGTACCTTGGGAACAGTAGTCAAACCCTTTAACCCCCTCTTAGCCCTGTGTACTGCTAGTCTGGACAAAGCCTTATGCATTTTGACTTCACTCAAAGCATCAGTTTTGGCTAAACCCACAGCTGAGCCTACTCCTGCCCCAATGATATTTGCCCTTTGCACATTCCTCCAGTAATACATTTGCACATTCTGCCATCACAGTGCTATGCAAGCTTGCTGTACCTTTGCTATCTCTGGCCTATGATAAAGTCAACTTGAAAGATTAATAGGGTTCCATTCTTCAGCCCTGTCATTTCAGCACCTTCTTTAAAGGTCATTCACACGTAAAAATGAGGCAGATGGAAAACAGTTAAGCATCTCTGACAGAATGACTTTTAGGTCATGGCATACAGAGGGCCTCAGCTCCCATGTCCGTCACTGGCATAAACCACTTGCTTGGTGATTTACTGATAACCAAAATTGATGTCATAATTCCTGCATGCAAATTAAATAGAAATCAGAAGTATTTTAGGAGGACGACATCCTAAATTACAACACTGTATATGTGTCAGACAAAGCTGACAAGTTTCATGGTCATTTTGAACAGAGTCATGGTTAAAATATTACATTTTATGGTTTATTGCAAATAAATAAGAAAATATTTCTAAGTGCAGTTTGATAATAAAGAAATTAGGAGAGATTTAACGGTCCTTGTTTAGTCACGTTAAGCAAAAGAAAAAAGCTCTTGAACAACTGCAAACATCAGCTTGTGGTCTGTGCCTCATTAATTCTTTTCACACAGCTAGAAAGTGGGTGAAACAGAGAGAGCATCTGGAAACAAGTGCTTTTGTGTGGAGATTGATTTTTTTTCTTTTTTATTTTGTTCTTAAGAACAAAATGTGACTGGAATCCACAGAATCCCCAAAATTTGAATTAACGCAGTCTAGGTTTTATTCTGGAAAAGTAAAAAATACCACCACCCAAAGTGAAATGCAGTGATATGATGCCAAGTGTGCAGAAAGCAGACAAGCCCCAATTCATTGTGGTAAGTGTTAACACTTCTTCCATCTTCGGAAGATCACGTTGGTGCCATTCACAAGGAAACAGCAGAAAATTGTTGAGGCGAAATATAAATTTTGCCTCCCTCAATACTCAAGTGTCATTTACAACTATAAAGTTGACAGTGCAGCATTCCTATCTGTCAGCTGAAAGAGTTATGCCAAGTCACAGCTTCAGGGTTTAGCTTCGCCTACCAACGATGCCGTGAAAATGAACGTGTCTCCTTTCCAGAAGGGCTAGCAAAATATCCTCCACAGAATGTACATGGAGATTTCCATCTCAAAGGCCACAGGATTTCTGAAGGCAGAAACTTCACTTGAACCAGCCATCAAATTTGTGATTGCCTTCACAGTTATCAAATTTAAGATTTCTAGAGATTTGGCAGCTCCGTTTGGAGACATGGAAAGCAGAGCATTGAGCCATATCCTTTGAGCTGCATTGTACCTGTGAGAACAATATAGGATGGGTTGTTTGCAAGTCCTAAATATGCATAGGAATGCTCTTGTACCCTTCTCTACAGCTTCTGAAAATACAACACTCCAAAAATAACATGAATATACATCTTTCAACAGCCTTTATGTATTATGAAAATCTGTACGTTTCTGGATAAATGAAGGCAGGAGATTCAGGTCATTGAAATCTGTGTCTTATCCATCCCAGTTATGCCATACCATGGTAGGTTCTACCTTAAGCATCTATTTTAAAGCTGCTGCTTTTGATTTGGCACCAAGGGAATGCTTGATGGCACCTCAGTTCTTCCATCACTAGAAAAGACTGATTCACTGCTGAAGGAGGAAGATGAAGAAGACATTTCCCTGGAACTGAACTTCCCAGAAGGAGTAACCTACCACAGAAGGTACCTTGAGGATCTCAGAAAGTTTCCTCACTCTGTAGGTGGATATTTACAGCAAAGGTGTTGAGGTGGAACAACCAGCTTGGCAACTTGACATCCTTGCCAGATTCCAAGGGCCTGGACCTGATCTGCCCTCCACAAACGTATTGCCTGCTTTAGTAGCAGCAGCTCGATTGTCTGTGTAGAAATCTGAACAGAGAAGTGCAGCAGTTAAGCAGTTCCACATCCATCTGATTTGCAAGGCAGTGACCACAGATGGGTTTATACATCCTAAATGATTAACACAACCCGTACACTACCAGCTATTCTAGCACATGCAGTTCTCTGTGTCCAGCATCCCTATTTTACAGGCTTTAAGGTTTTAGGAATTCTGGGCACAGGAGCTAGTTTTAGTGTAACAATTTAAAATTCTAACCAGTTATTTGCATGTATGTGTTGCCATTACAATATGGAAATTATTAATATGCAGACTTATGCACCTGGATATTGTAGTGCATCCTTCATAAGGTGCTTTTACCCTGCCTAAGCACTCTGGTTAAGATTGAATCTAGCAGGACACACTATAATTAAACAAATCTATAATTTTTTGCAGTTATATTCTTAACCTACGTTCAAACAGTGCAACACATTCTTATTCTGTTCATCACTGGTTTGAAGTACAACCAGGTTAATTCCCTGTTCTGTGCTTTCCCCCATCATTTACTTTTTTTCCCCCAGAGAAGAGAGAAAGGTTAAAATACAGAACTTGAATAGACCTCTTAGTCTGAGTGAGCACATGGAAGGTGCTGGATTGAGGGAAACAAAGGACAGGATGAAAATTAAGGAACAAAAGCATGTAACAAGTAACAGTCATAAATACATATTATTTGTTATATACTGATTTAAGCCACACTAAAGAAGCACTTCCAATCCTGAAATTCACTTAGGTACAGTGCTACTAGCAAATGCAATAACTCAAGTGTCACAAAATGGACATGCAAAGGATTGAAGACATCAGCAGTCATAAATCCAGCTATACTAATGCACAAGAAAGAATATCTTCCCCGCACACACAGTTTGCTCACTTCAGACAGGAATGTGACACCTGCTCTGTGACAAAGCTCTGCACCAGTCCTTTTATTTCAAGGCAAATGCTGCAGGTCAGGCAGTGAGCAGTTATAGTACTATAAATCTTCAGATGAGTCCATAATAATTTATCTCCTCTTTTCACATAGAGGATGGTTCAGAAATTCCTAAGATTAAAGGCTAAGGTTTCAAAAGCTATCCTTTTCTGTCTTTTAAAAAACAAAAAGAAAGGGCAAAACACTCATCCCACAAACTGAAGAGCCAAATTGATACACTGAAAATTGAAACTCACTCTTCAGAGTTTGAATGCTCAGGACTTCTGGACAATTTAGCCCACTTAAGCTGCATGTTTTGAAGTGGCTAATGTCACTAGTGTTTTTGGAATATTTCTACCAGGATTCAACAGTCAGCATGGCTGTATCACAGGCTCCTGAGTCTGGTGAACTCAGATCACCAACAGAAGTCATAGGTGTTCTTGAACTGCCCATTACAACTTGTTCTTAGGATCCCCTATGCCAAGACACTGCTTCCAAGAAACCCTGCTACCCAAAAGCCACCAGTGTGCTACCCTTGCTCACTCCTTAGTCCTACAATGACTGCGTTCATCACTGCAGAAAGGCTTTCCACCTCCAAATTGCAGAATCATAGAATGGTTTGGATTGGAAGGGACCTTTGAAGGTCCTCTAGTCCAATCTCCTGCAATAAGCAGGGACGTCTTCAACTAGATCAGATTGCTCAGAGTCCTGTCCAACCCTACCTTGAATGTTATGAGGGATGTGATATCCAAAGCCTCTCTGGGCAACCCGTCAGTGTCTCACCACCTACATCATTAAAAAGTCTTCTTTCTGTCTAGACTGAATCTACCTCAGTTTAAAACCATTACCCCTTGTCCTATCGCAGCAGGCCCCACAAAATGTCTGTTCCCCTTTGTCTTATAAGCCCCCTTTCAGTACTGAATAAATGGAGTAAGGTCTTCCCAGAGCCTTGTCCAGGATAAACAACCCCAACTCTCTACGTCTATGCTTAATAGGAGAGGTGTTCCTTCCCCTGATGGTTTGTGACCCACTCCTGAACCTGGTCCTGCAGGTCCATGTCCTTCCTGTGCTGGGGCCCCAGAGCTGGATGCAGTGCTCCAGGTGGGTCTCACCAGAGCAGGAGGGCAGAATCCCTTCCCTGCCCTGCTGGCCATGATGCCTTTGATACAGCCCAGGGCACATTTGGTTTCTGGGCTACAAATCCACATTGCTGGGTCATGTCCAGTCTCTCATCCACCAGCACCCCCAAGCCCTTCTCAGCAGGGCTGCTCCTGATCTGTTCATCCCTCAGACTGTATTGATACTGGGGTTTGCCTCAGTCCAGGTGTAGCACCTTTCACTTGGCCAGGTTGAGCCTTATGAGGTTCACATGGGAAAATTCTTGAGCTTGTCCAGGTCCCTCTGGTTGGCATCCCACTCCCCAGGCATATTAACTGCACCATTCAGCTTGGTGTCATCTGCAGACATGCTGAGGGTGCACTTGGTCCCACTATGTCACTGATGAAGACATTAAACAGTACTGGCCCAAATAAAGACCCCTGAGGTGCATCAGTCATCAATGATTTCCATCTGGACACTGAGCCATTGACCAATACTGTCTGCATGCAAGCACCTAACCAATTCCTCATCCACCAAACAGTCCACCTATCAAATTGATTCCTCTTCAGACACAGCAGTCTGCATGCAGACTTCACACCTTTTCCTTTATTTTTTTTGCTGCTCCTAAATTGGAGGATTTTCAAAGGGTTAGACAGCCCTAGGTGCCAGTCTCACAGTCACTGGGAAAATGAAGATGCTACTACCAAAGTATTGGTATATGCTCTGTGAATGCCTTTATAAACATAACTTTCTGAGGTGAAAATAAATGCCCTGGTAACATCAAGAGAGGCAACACCACAATTGCAGAAATATTATGACACCACATTATTTAGCTTACATAAATTATAATTTGATTGAATGAAATTTTCAAATCATTAAAAAGAAAAAAAAAAAAAAGAGAATGCAGGGTTTCCACATGCCACTTAACAGATAACCACCTTTTATGCAGTTCATTCTCCCAAAAGACCAAGTAGAACAGGTTATCAGTTTCAGCTTCAGCTCTCTCTGTCAGATTTTAGTAGCTCATGGAAACTTCTGTGTGCAGAACTTTGCTAGGAGCTGCAGGGGATTTTACATGGGGATTTTACATTTACAAGTTTAATGTATCCATGTGCTGCAGGTATCAAAAATGCCTCTACCTATCCCTTATTCATAAGGAAATACCAGAGGATTTGGTAAATGAACCACTAGAGCAAAGAATGTCCTGCACTTATCAGGCACATGCTAAGATCTCTTTCAAACAATAGAATTAGGGACCCAGACCAGCCACTGAAATTTAGTATCCATCCATGAAACTGATCCAGAGTTAGTGTTACATGCATCCTACTCTGAGAAAAGATGTTCTTTCTGCTCTCTCATCTCTTCTTCAAGACAGAGAGATGAGAGGGTAGTCCTAGTCAACAGTCTGAGCCCTTTTCACCTGCCCTTTTTCTCCTTTACAAGGTCTCCCACACATACATTCAGTTAAATAACAGGATATATTGCTCATTAAAAAGCTCCACAGTGCTATCTCATTCAGCAGAAAATATAACCATGTAAGAAAGAGATGATCAGTTATGAAAAACAAACAAAAACGCAAAGCCACTTGAACCACTTACCAAAAACACGAAGACTCCCAGACTGCTGAGTTTTGATGCTTTCCTCAAAAGTGCTACTACTTCTTGACACTCACGGTAGGTCTACAACGCCTCTCAGCCAGTCCTTCTTAGCACCTCCTGCATCAGGAATGATGCAGCATAGAAGCAGGTGACTGGTTCAGTTGTGATTATGAACAGCTGCCCATATCAGAGAGGCATGGCATAACACCAACTTTCTGGAATTAAGGGCACAACCATAACACTTCAGTGTATGTTTCGCATTGGTAAACACAAGCCTGCCTGTTTTTTGGAATAAGAAGATGAATATAGTGTCCCTTTTATGTGCAGAAAACAAGGGTTGGCTCAAATACAGTACACCTGCCCTCTTCCATAGTGTCAAGAGGCAGGACATGGAAGTTGTGTCAAGCTTCTTGAGGATCTTACAGTGGACAGGTAGGACAACTCAAGCGTGACAGCAGGATCAAGCAATACTAACATTGTGAATCCAAAATAGGTACTTGATCTACCAGGGTAATAAATTTCTGCCTTAGATCCTAATCTTGTAAAGACTTATGCAGGTACTTGGCTTTAAGCACAGACAAAGTGCCACTGCTTTCAATAGAGCTATTCATGTGTTTAAAGGCCTGGAGCTTTAGAGTGCTGATTCCCTGGGTCTGGGATTAACTAAAATTTATAGCACCAGTAATTCTCAAGAAAGGCACAATCACTTGTCTGGTCTTATTTATATCAACATTTCCTCCAGGTGGAGGGAACTCCTTTAGAACAGGAATTACCTCTACTGAAAAGCTAAATGATCTTTTTCTAATACTGCAGTAGCCTGCAACAAAAATAAGTCTCTTAAAATGACAAAAGATCAGGACCACTGACATAAAATTGAATTAACACGAAAGAATATTGGCTTGGATTCATTTCTCCGTTTCTCCCCACAATGCTCCCTAATGACTAACCATTTAAAAGAATGGTTAACATTCCAAAATGCTAACAGAAAAAAAAAATGCAACAAATTACTTTCAGAAACATTATTTTACAACATTGTAAGAAGGACTCTAGTGACAAGACTACTTCAGTCATTTTCTGCCTTATAATGTTACCTACATCTTCCACAACAGTTGTTGCTGGGGACCTAGGAAGTAAGAGGATACAATCAGTCTATTTTTGCCTTTATATTTCACTTTACTGAGTTTAAAATTCACACAAAATTCTTCCACCTATTTGTTTTACTTGAAAATGAACTAGGGCTTTTTAATGCAAACGCTTCTAATTTTTCAGGAACAACCTGAAATTCAGCAAAACAGAGTTCTACAGCTGTGGAAGAATAACTCCATTCACCAGGACAGGCTGGTGTCTGACTGGAAGGCAGCTCTGTGGAGAAGGAGCTGAGGGGCCTGGAGGACAATGGGCTGCCCATGAGCCAGCAGTGTGTCCTTGTGGCAGAGAAGGCCAATGGGATCCTGGGGTGCATTAGGAACACATTGTTCCCAGCAGGTGGAGGTAGGTGATCCTGCCCCTCTGCTCAGCCCTGGTGAGGCCACATCTGGGTGCTGTGTCCAGTTCTGGGCTCTGCAGTACAAGAGAGACAGGGAGCTCCTGAGGTGGATCCAATGAATGGCTGTGAAGATGATTTAGGGAGAGAAGCATCTCAGTTAAAAGGGTAGGCCGAAGGAGCTGGGCCTGTTCAGCCTTGAGACGAGATGACTGAGAGGAGACCTCAACAATGTCTGTAAGTGTCTGAAGAGAGGATTTCAAGAGGATGGATCCAGGCTCTTCTCAGCAGCGCCAAGCATTGGGATAAGAGGCACAGGAAGCTCCACTTGAATGTGAAGAAGCACTTCTTTACTGTGCCGGTTACCAACCCTGTGCGGGTTGCCCAGGGAGGTTGTGCAGTCTCCTTCACCTCCTTTTTCTTCTACTTTCAGGATGTAATAATTTCAAGGATGGAATATAAGAGGTTCATGATGCAACTCTCTGTGTATTTTACTCTATCCTGACAGCTAAAAGTGATGAATTACTTTAGCCATCTTCAGGCAGAGGCATGTAACTCCATATCCCACAGAAGATGCCTACTCAAACTCCATGGTCTAAATAAGACCGTGTATCTTGTAGTGCATCACACCACATTTTACTCTTTCTGGATTGACTGCATGAATTGCTGAATCCAGTAAAAATTTCATCTGAGTAAGGTCTCCTGTATTCCTGTCTCAGACTCATATGCACCAATTAGTGTGGATATATGAAAAAATGTGTCAACTAGTATTTTACCTCTGCTGCAGGAGAAAATCAAATTACATTACCAATTTCTATGGATAATTCATTTTTCATCTTTTTCCTAGCAGAAATACAAGTGATAACTAGGAATAAGACAATCTCTTCTGCCCACTGTGTTTTCCAATAACTTTTATGTTTCTATTAAAAAGAAACCTGAGGTAAGAATAACTTTATAAGCAAATGTCAAGTCACACAAACCAACAATACTACACAATTTGTGCTGATACAGTCTAACAGTAGGTTATTGAATCCAGAAGACTTCATCATGAAAATTAGCATTTAATTCTCAGAGGAAAAAAAACATTTTTCATTTCTCAAAACATCTCCTCTTACACTTTAACTTGAAGAAACCAATCCCCAAACTCTGTTCTGAGCAACTTTTGTGTCAGAGACAGAGTGATAGCCATTGAAAGCTCCATTCCTTGCTCTAACAAGGTTAATCACTTTAACAACTTCCATGACATTTGCCAGTGCTAGTACCTTCCTGCATGAGGCATTTGCTACCTCATTCATTGAAAAGGTAGGAAGTTCACTCCATATTTCTTTTTAAGTAAACCAATAAAACTGTTGACTCCCCTCACAGCTGGAGAACCGTCAGTCACCACAGCTGTTATTTTGTCAAAGCCACCAAAGCAATTCACAGTGCCCTTCACAGGATTAAAAATAAAATCCTTTTTATAGTGTCATGCAGGGATAACAGCCTCAGCCATTCCTCATGAACCTTAAAATCCTTGTTAATCATATAAAAAATATCAACAGTTGATTTAAAGTACAAGAGTTACTTCTGCACTTTTCACCAAGTGCCAAAGAATAAACAACTCCATTTCCCCTTTCCAGTTTCATATTTTCAGTCAAAATCACACATATAGCTAACTCAGGTGACATTTGTCACAAAAGGGACATGGATTCAATTTCTGTTGTTGTTACTAGCACTTTCTCATCTTCAGGCACTGTGAAAGATGCTGCAGCACTGCTATATGACAAATTCTGTGTCAGCTAACCCTATTCTTTGGCTCTGAGATGGATATATTTTACAACATTGGACACACTAGCTTTCTGTTATGAAATTCTGGCTTCATTGTAGTCAAAGAAAAAAATCCCACATCTTTCATATCTTGAACAGAGCCAGGATTTACCTCTAGTTTATGCCGCCCCCCATATTGTTGAAAACCCCACTCTGAAGCAAAAGCATCTCTGTCACTGAAAAAAAATCTCCTGTGTTCATTTGATTTTTCCACTCTGTGTGAAAATAACCTGGCACAGTGTGCTGGGGACTCTCTGTCTGTGAATAGCAGGTCCAGTAGACCTGTGTTACAGCAGTTCAAGATATATGTTTTATCCCCCTCTTGGTGTTACAGCTGTCTAAAAGCTCTCATTTTACTTTATGCTTTCCATATCTGTGAGTCACTCCACCCTGCCTATTACAACTTTGCTCTCCCATAAAGCAATGATAGCCATTCAGCTGCTAAATGACCTTGCCCACAGCTAGTCTCTATTGGATTATTAGAAGCCAGCCTTAGGAGTAAATTCACATTTCCCTCAGATTTGACTGGGAGAATGAAGGCTGAATTATCAGACTGTCTTACTGCAACCCAGAAAATGCCTTCTTAGCATATATCATAACCATAGATGTCTTAGTCACCAAGGAAATGATCTCTAAAGTAAACACTCTTGCTGAAGCTTGCCCACCTCTGTCAACATTTGTTTAATAATATGTCGACATTTTGGACAAGGTTATAAAGATTTCCCCCATGAAGAGAAAAAAATGTGCTGGATGAAACTGTGAGTGCCAATTCTGTTTCTGTTTTCAGCCTCCCCCATTTTTTGCCTGTGGCTCACTTCTGAGAAAGCTGGAGAAGAAAAGGAAAGGTTACCAAAAAGGCAATAGTTTACAAAAAAGAAAGAAGCAATGGGATGCACTGCACACCACCATCAAGGAAAGGACTTAAGAGTGAGTACCTTATTTGAGACTGGACCTGCACTATAAATCCCCTGTCTGAGGAATGCCCAGGTGGTACACCTTAAAGAAAGAGTGGGGACAAAGCTCTCCTCCCTCCTCCAAGCATTCAGTATGCTTTTGTAACTTAAGCACAACACTTGATGAAATATAAATATCTAACTGCAGCTTTTTTATTATTATTTCAGTGGTGATTAAAGTGAATAAACAAATATGCTTCACCCTTGCCTGAATCACTTAAAATTCAAACCTTGCCAGTATATGAAACCTGGAGATAGAAGTGATAGAGAAGAATATGTAGTAAATTCATCAACCTTGGTTGTCCAGCATAATGCAAAGAAAAATGAGTGAACATGAAAAACCAGAAATTAATATAAATTGTTTCTTATAATTGCCTAAACAATCTAAGTTTTCAAGTAAGGTAAATAAGAACTTTTTTTTTTGTGATTTTTTTTAAACACAGCACTATAATTCTTTACCCTTGGAACAGTACTCCTTTAAATTGCAAAAGATGAGAGGGACACCTTTCAGCATTAATAAATTGAGGAATATTTATGAGAATTAGCCTGGCATCTTCTTTGAAGCACCAGACCCCTGAGATGAATATGATGGGTACAAGGCAGACCTATTAGCAGTGTGAGAGATGCTCCAGAATTTGTGATGTGTTGTTGCTCCAAGGGCATGAGGACACACAAGAACATGACACACTGTGGTTCAAGACATGTCTTACATTAAACCTCTTGGCAAGGGGAGCTCACAAGAGGATTCCAAAGTCAGGACAGGCTTCTGGTGTGAGTGCCTGTGTCTGAGCAGGCACATCAGCTTTGGAAGCCACATTTTATTTGATGGCTTCATAATGCACCAACAAAGGAAGCAGAATGAGAGAGAAGCTCACCTTTTTAGCAAGAGGGACAGATAAAGCATGAGAATAAAGCATATAATTAAACCTGATTAAAAATGATTGGATTTCCACTGCTTTATCCATGATAATAAGAAAGAAAACAGAAAATAGAGGAAATGCTATGAATACTGCCTGTGATTAAAAAGAAAAATGGACTATCCTTGTCTGACTTTCATTTACTATGAGAGATGAGCTCTTTGGCTAGTAATTTAATGGGCTCTCTTTCTGTACCACACCACAGAGAGCTGAGTACACCAAGAAGAAATCTAAATAACCTGTTCATGAGAAAAAGAAAACAAAATGCTGATGACCTTTTAGTATTTGAGGGAATAAACCATAAATAGCAGTTTGAAGATGAAAAGTAATTGGCATTGTACCTTCTTAATTATTTTTCCACTTTCAAGCTTTCAATATAGTTCTGGCTCTTGCTGACACACCTAAATGAGGTTTACAGAACCCAGAGCATGAATTTTGTGCTCATTAATGGAGAGGCAGCAGGACAAATGTTGTAGGTATTGTTTTCTTCTTTCACCTAGCTTAAATCACCATCCAATATTCATGCATATTTGAGGGCCATTGAAATGGAAAATCTTTAATGCAGCTCCATTCAATCATGGCACTGGCAGAAAGAAGGCAAGCTAGATGATCCCTCTGAAAAATCTTGACCAACTAATATGTAAAAATCTCAACATCCACTGTAGCTTGATAAAATTAAAGAATGAAACCAGGCCAGTCCTCTGAACACTGTATTCACAGACTTGCAACATTTTTGTATGAAGAACAGAAAAAAGATATCTTATCTAAAAACCCAACTGCTGTAAAACAAACTGGCTTATTTAGGGCAGGAATGGTAATGACACAGAGGAGAACAGTGGAATGACTCATGCTTCTCTGTATTATGGAAAGATGTTAGAGGTCAAGAATCACCTTCTGCATTTCTGATGTGCCAGAGGAGTCCTTAGAGTGCCCAGCTAACCTCCAATGAAGCTTCTGATGCTGAAAAAGGAGATACCTTCCCCTACTGAATCCCATTGACTCTAGAAGGTACTTGTACTGCCTCAGCATGGCAGAATGTCGTGTATCTTGTAACATCAGCCTGTTGGCTTTGAGATCTTCCTGCCTAGAAGCACAATACAACTGGAACTTCTCTTCACAGGCTACACTGGGGATCTGGGGGAATTAGCATCAGCTTGGTGACTAAAGGTGACTAAATGGGCTCCTTTAATTTGGCTGAGTGCCTGAAATGGTACTGTGCAAGTACCAGTCTCCCCCTCTCTCTTTTGTATGTAGCTACAGGTGCTATAGCAGTATGTGCAGCCATGTTGAAACTTGTGTCTGTTTATTTGGTTTGAATGACAGGGGCAATGTAGCTCAGGTAGAGACCTGAGCACTGGCAGCTGAAAGCAGCAGCGGAACCCATGATATATATTCCAGTGGTCAACTTGAGACAGGGCTTGACTGACCTGGTTTCACTCTACTTGTGCAGGAGGCAGCTGGACTACACCTTGCCGAACTGTGCTGGAGTATGAGGCCCTTGTATCTTCAGTTATGGCATAGATGGGCCATGGTTGCCTTTCAATAATTCCATGGCTCAGTAATGGGCTGCAAGGAGATCTGAGCCCACCCAGAAGCAGCCACAAGCTGGTAGTGCTAAAGTGTGGAGGAGAGCAGGGTGGGGCTGTCAGTGGTGCCAGCAGGAAGAGGTAGGGTGTCTCAGTGTAGCAAGTGTGTGGGGATAACACCTAGGAGGCAGTGTCCAACTTCTCCCACCTTTACCAAACTTCCAAATTTTCTGTTCCTTTCTGAGAAAGCAAGAGATGAAGACTCAGTGGCATTCACTCACTAGGAAGGTCAGGGCAGACCATAACCTCCCTCAATGGAGTGCCCAGTGCAGGTGAGGGAGGGCAGCAAGAAAGATGCGTCTAGTCAGGTGGGTAGGTGTCTCATAAAAAAATCAAACAGGGCTAAGGTACGGCACTCCTACATTAATTAAAATTTAAGAGCTTAAGCACAATTTTTTATCATTTCTCCAATTACTTGGATGATATAAAAGAAGTGCCTCGAAAAAAAGTAATACATTACTGTCAGAACATACTACTAGATGAAACGTCAGGAGAGATAATATGGGTGGGAGATTTAGAAAAGAAATAAAATGGCTTCATATTGCCTGCCTTTTCTGATGAACAACATAGGTTTGAATGCCTTTCAATTTTTCTTCTACTATTTGTTAATGAGGACAGGGAGTGGGGAGAAGGCAAGAATACCACATGGAGCCAGCAACCTTCAAAAGTCTTTTGCATTTTGAATGGCTGCTGTTTCAGAGAATGCTAGGAAGAAAACTTATGAGCATGATCAGCTGAACTCTTTTCATCACACTTGTACAAAATATAGGGCATGTACCGAAAGGAAATAATGTTGAATATACTCTGCTTGGTTGAATGCTCCAGTATATTCTTGTTCATAGAAAATGACTGGGAACAACTGGCGTCTCACTACATCTTGCCAAAAGCCCAAAGGGAGCTTCTGTAATGAACTCCCTACCTTTTGCTTTCCTTAGCATCAAAATGTCAGTGCTGAACACGCTGCTGAGAACAGCACGTGTAGGAACAGCATCATTGAAGATAATGGTGAGCATTATTTGGAAGGAGATTATGTCGTATGAAAAAATAAACCCAAACGAATAGCCAGTCTGTTGATGCCTGAACATTCTTATGCTTGGAAATACAAATATGTCACTGGCCAAATCTGTTTGGACTGAATCAAGAACAATTCTACCTCTGAGCCAAAGCAGTTTTGTTGGATAAGATGGTGCAATGGAGATTCATTCTATTATCTCTCTCCATGTAAAGAAAACTAGAGAAAAGGCAGAGCAAAAGGGAATGGAGGATAAACACCAGCTTCTCCCCCTATAATTTCTTCTTTGGCTACATGAATGTAGTGTGATCCACAGTTATGAGAGGCCAGCAGAGCCAAGCTGACCATGTGTTTGGATGCCAGGAGCTGGCTGTTCATGGTCTGCTTTTGGGTCCTTGGGACACAATGGAGATGCAATGCAGCAAACATGGTATTCATGTGGCACACACTGCAGAGCTCTGCATCAGTGGTGAGGGGCAGACTTTAGATTTAAAACAGGATGTCCTTGTGGACCTGTGAAGAAACAGCTGTCAGTGTGGGCCACAGAAAGAGTGAGGATGTAGTGTGGCAGTGTGGTAAGGGAGAGGGCTTGGGACAATGAATACTCTTCTTTTATTTGGGTCCAAGAAAATAGATATTTATTTTAAAAATTCAAATCTAACCTGGTTGCCCAAGGGCTTCTTTTGGTTTAGTCTCTTTCCTTTTACCATGTGTTTTTAGAAATTATTGCCTGGAAGAATTAAACTGAATTAAATACATTGTTCTGATTTGTGGTGTCATCTCTGGAAAGAAAAATATCTCATACTGTTGCGATAGAGTCCATGCATTTATTTTTCTTGTTTTTAATGTCTACTGTAGTGCTACATCTTAAAAAGCATGCTGCTAAACTGTGCAGCTTGTAAAACAGACATCAGGAGGTATGTGCACTGTGTGAAATATCCCATGATTTAACTTGAATTTGCACCATTACTGAGACACTTGTGCAATTATGTGCTGCATTACATTTCCAGCTGGAGACCAGAGATAAGGGGTTTCAGGAATACCTATAGACCAATCACAGTCTTTAAAAATGAATTAGCAATTGGAGGTCCTCTACTTCAGAGGCTTGAAAGGACTCTTTTTAAGGGGAGGCAAGGAAAGAGGGCAAAAGGAAAGATGTATGCAGCACCTTCTGAGAGCCAGATCTTCTATCTTCTGCCAAGCTGGGCATCCTGATCTAGCAGACAGTTCTGAGAATTTAGGAACACAGAAAAATGTAGACCTCAGTCTACCTGCAGATCTTGGAACATTGCCAGAGGAAGGGGCAGCATATGCCTGCAGTGCTGCCAGAGCTGCCCATAAAACAAACTGAGACCCACCTGCAACCCTGCCCAGCTCTCTGGGAGAGCAGGAGACATGGGGAATACAGGGAAGCTGCTGTCCTCCTCAGGGTGCTATCTGGCAATTCCACAGGTGACACAGGAATGAGAGGAGGATGTGGCCTTTTGTCTCTTGTAAGCCCTTGCAAACCATGTTGCAGATTGACCTTTACTTTGAGGTTGTCCTCTTTTTGTAGTTTCCTGTTTTCCCTCGGTAACATAGTTTTTTTTCTTTGGTTGGTTTTTTTAAAATAAATATAACAGGGACCATATAATTTCTCTTGTGTGGAAACAAGAAAGGTTTAGGTGCAAAGGAAAGACATTTAATAACTCCCATGACCTGGACAGCCTCATCTATTATGGCCTCATTTTATTTGAACTGTGAGACCAGAGAGCAGCAAAAAGACATCTGCTGTTTGACTGACAAACGGCTGGCATAACAAACATCCTGAGTGATGTGAATGATCATTACTTCTAAGGACAATGTGGACTTTTTCTCTCTGACTCGGTTTTATCTCTGAAGGTGAATGCCTGCTCACCTGCAATATATGCTGCCTGCAAATTGGCAAATGCCATTGTAATGCTTCTCATTTTATCTTTTTCTATTAAGCCTGAGGAAAGAAGTTATGAGGAAGAGAGAGAGACATTTTTGTTTTCTCTTCAAAATCTTCTATACAAGGAAAACTTAATCAAAGGGCACTGTTTATCATTTGATTTTGAAATAATTTTGCCTTTCAACATTCCCTGCATATGTCAAGAGGAATAGAGGCTTGCAGGAAAGGCAGATTAAATATCCTCCTGTTTTTATTTATTGATTTTGTACAACTCAGCATGGAAGTATTTTATATAACAAAACCAGCAGCTTAAGAAAGATGCCTAAGTCATCAAGAACCACTTAGGTACACAATGGGTGAAACTAGGCACTACACAAGGTTACTGCTTGTGAGAGGAGTATGTACACAAACACCCTTGTATGCACATGTGCCCTTCTGTGGAAGAGGTCACAAAGCCCTGGGGAGTTAAAATTTACCTCTGTGGTGTGCCAGGCAGCTAGGCAGCCTGTGGGTGCTTTGTCTGGGCCTCAGCAGTGGCAGAAATTACAGACACACATCCCAAAATAAACAGTCAGTGTTGTCTCCTGCAGCTGATACACAGATGACCAACAGCTGTTGGATAAAGGCATATTCAAATACTTAAAACCCCTACAAACCACACCATAAATAAAAATAATTCCTGCAAAAAAAAAGCACCAAAAATGGAGATAGTACCATTGTGCTATTTTATCCTGCAATAATACAGTTTCCTCATCAAGATAAACTATTCAGCCATCAGCCTGGCAGTTTGTCTGCTCAGGAGCTGGATTACTGCCTCATAAAACAGTGCAATGCTGCAATTATCACTTTGATATTAGGCAGGTACTGCAAGGTCCTCTCGTTCTGTGTTAGGTGGGACAATTTATGGTGGCCGTAAAACTGATGTGGCTTCAAGTACTGGTTACAATGATAAATTAATGAATCATACTGTGGGCTGTGTCTTTAACAAGATGGAATAGCTTTTCTTGAAACATGCACTGAAGGTAGGTGAGATTGGATGCAAGTGGTGTCAAACTGGAGGGGGAGGGCTGAGATGAAGGTGTATGAAACTGAAAAAGAAGCATATGTTAGAGACTTCACTAATGTGCGTTTCTTAACTCTGCTTCTCATTTTCACTATGTTTCCCCTACCCCATCATTTGGAAATGGTCAGGCACTAACTTTTGTACAAAACCATGGGGGACTCTTTGGACCAGACAGACCTTACCAATTTGTCATTCTCACAGACAAAGAAGAGATCTTTGAGGAGACTGAGTGAATATTCCACATTCTGAGATGTAGGTGGGTTGGGAACAAACACCAACATGTACCAGGATTGCTTTGGATAAAAAAAAAAAAACCCTAAACAAAGAAACTTGTCTCATTCCTTGCAGACTGGGTAGATGCAGACAGATGGGGATGGCCAAGGAAAGTGTCACACAATTTACAATATTTGCAAAGTCTGGAAGGAGTAGTGTTGGAGACGTTTTCTGTACATGAGCTGACTAGTTGGTAAAGTGGAAAGAATTCCAGTACTGAAAGTGCATTTGGATTGAAAAGTCATTAGCTGAAGGGAGAGGTAAAATACAGCTGAAGCAGATAAAAGAAAAACAGACCAAGGTAAGCCAGAACCTTTCCTACCACATTTGATTATTATGGATGTTAGCTACTTTCACAGACTTGCAGAAAGTGATTATTTGGGGCTCTTCCACATATTTTCCTCCCACAGAGTTTTGAAAAATTCTGGAAGAAATTTCTCACCTTCCTTGCCCC
>JANRGV010000001.1:70324099-70343357 GCA_024734035.1 Alethe castanea
TTTCCACCTAGCAGCTTTCCAGCCTCTGCCCACAGCCTTTAGCTCTGCATGGGGTTGTTGTGATTGAAGTGCAGGACCTGAACTTCACCTTTTTGAACCTTGGTCTGTTGATCCAGCCTGTCCAGATCCCTCGGGGGAGCATTCCTACCCATCCAGCAAACCAGCACTTCCATCCAGCTTGGTGTGATCAGCAAACTGAGGGTGCACTCCATCTCTTTGTCCAAATTGTTGATAAAGATATTAAACAGGACTGGCCCCAGTACTAAGCCCTGGGGAACACCACTTGTGACCAGCTGCCAGCTGGGTTTAACTCCGTTCACAACAACTCTCTGGGCTCAGCCATCCTGATGGTTCTTCTTACCCAGTAAATCTCTGGAAACTGGAACCTTCTGGATGCACCTTCCTACTCAGATTGACAGGACATACCTCAAATCCTGTACTGTCTTATTGACCTGGAATTCTCCATCAGGGTGTGGCACAGACCATTGGTGTGAAACACTGAAACTATAAAAAGGAATTATTGCTCCATTTTTTTTTTATAGCTGTTTTAAAATTTCCATGCCAAAGTCATTATCTGGGACAGGTGCAGGTGGGCAGGATCCTACTTTGAATTTATGAAGAAAAGAACTGAGAGAAGCATCTTCCACTGTGCTACAGACAGAGAAGCAGTACCTTATTGTCTCGCCTTTCCCCTGAAACTGGCCATGAAAAAACTGCATTGAGTACCAAGAACCTGGAAGACAACAGAGAAAATCACAGTGCTAAAGAAAAATCATCCTGCAGGTTTCAGATTAGTGTAACAGCATCTCTCAGTTTTTGTCCTTGCCCAAAAAAAATTCCCACCAAATCAATTGAAAAGGGAGAATTTTAAACATTAATTTGAACTGAAATAAATCCCTACAAATGCAATGTTTGAAATTGGCATGTGGCTCTTCAGTTTAATATAGTGAGCTACTGAGTTCAGCTTAGTCAATATTTTATTTATTTTGGTTTAAATACCTGAAGGCACCTCTACAGCATGTTCAGCACCTCATATACTATTAAAGGTGCATTTTAAAATTAAGCTGCACAAATCAATTGATTCAAGAGGAACTCACTCAGCTGCATACTGAAAACTCCTTTTCCTTTTTGCATTTCAGAAATAAACCTTTGCGTAAGAAAGAGACTTTGCAGCAGATCAGAAACTCACTGAAACCAACTCTAAGACAGATGTGTCAGCAGCAATTTAATTCAAGTTAATTAGGAAATCGAAAACGAAAATGGTCTCAACTGATCTAGTTAAACTTGTGTATTATGCTTCTGAGATCAAATGTATGTAGGATAGGATAATATTCCAAGTTTGTTGCTGAGATGCAAGTAGCTTTTAGATAATGTGCAGCCAACTAATGAACAGTCGTGCTTATCAGAGAATTTAATTTGGCTCTAATGATATCATTCCAACTAAATAGATAATTTGCTTTACATATTAGCTTGATATGGTAAAACACTATAGCTACTACTGCATGAATATATTACTAAGAAACACAGGGTTTGTAATTACCCATCTTAATTATGTGTCTATAATCAAAGAGAAGGCATAAATTAAAAGGATTAATTACAAAAACCTACACTTTATCTCTGACTTAATAATAATACAATATAAGCACTTATTCTCTTTGTAATTTTTTTTTCTTCATATGGTACTATCTTACTATTTACCTAAATCCTTGCAACATCAGGAAACAAGAGAAATAACTGCTTCCTTCTCAGTACTCACAACAGAGGACTGTTTTGCTATTGCCTTGTGTGCCATCAGACTTCACATAGGATAGTTCCTTCCCTATAATATTGGCTATGTGAAGATTAAAAGAAAGGATCTCCAAAAGAGCTAATTCACTCAGCTATTGCTCCAAGAAGTGACTTCTCTCCTTATACAACTGCATGACATTATCTGAGCATCTTCTGCAGATTCCAGTGGAGGAATCTGGAAGTTCTTATATATATATATATTTTGTTTTTTTTCTCATTTTCCATTTGTCCTTGAGAATTTTGTGACCTATGTGCCATTGACATTATACAAGTCTCCAAGCCCCTTAGGCAACTATGAAATGTCCCATTGTACACAGTAGAAATAATGGCAACTATACCTGGTCTGCAGGAAATTAATCAGTCTTGAGCACATCAAAACTATCAATCACCTTTCCGCTGACACTTATTTTAATTTTAATCTTGCAGCCTAAGATAAACAAGAGATAATTTTTGCTTGTTCCGCCCAGGGAGAACAGCAATGCACAAATTGTTACGTGGACAATGCAGTCAAGCTTCTCCAAAGCTCTGTGGAGTAAATAACAAGGAACAATGCTCTTCGTGTGCACTGCTCTGGGAGAAGGCCAAGGCTCTTCATACATATTAAATATTTACATCAAAAAGAAGTATCCCACTACAGTGATAGTTTTCTTCCTGAATTCTATTACACTTCAGCATGAGATTTTTAGCTTTTTTGAAGTCTCACTTGCAGCAGGATGAAAAATATATTTACTCTAGGGACAAAGGTCTCAACAGTTATGACTGGTATCTGTTACAAATTCTTCAGTTTAAAGCTAATGTCACAATTCAAGTATTTTAATAAAGAGGAGTGAAACCATGAAAAATGTTACATTGAACAAAGAAACTTCAGTAGAAATTTTAGAACTGGTGCCTTTTCTCACCAAGAAGATATAACACAAGTCAGAAATCTGTGACAAACAGGCAGTAAGAATAATTTGTAGCAGAACTCCTATCATGTAATAAGTCTTCAGCAGAACTGAGTATTGAGTGAAAATTGGAGCAAAGATTTTTCTCCATGAGGTTGCTAATAAAAAAACCCCAAAAACAAGCAAACAAACCCCCCTTCAAACCCCCAAGCAAGTTTCTTCCTTTTAAAATACCAATAATTGCAAGTTAAGAACCTTGAATTACATTTGCAAATGTTTCTTTAAAAAATCCTTTTCCTAGCTTCTATTCAGTTGCAAAATCCTTTAAGCAGGAGTATGCTATGAGGATGTTAAGAGCGATTTAATAATTAGGTGATCTCATTAATGCCACACAGAGGTTTGCAAGCAAAATATTTTCACACCATAGTTGAAAGCATCAGCAAATTGCCACTTGAGACAGAAAGGAATATTGCTGCTTGTCTTCAGAAAGCAAAAGCAGGTTTAGCACCTCTTTTAAGCATTCACCCCATGTAAGAAGGAGAGGGTGACACGTTATTTAGCAGAATAACTCTAGAGAATGAAGCCAATTTTTAGGTATTCTTTTGAAATGTGCCATTTAAAGTCATCCTGGGAGGACAGCCATGTCAGCAATAGGGTTAATCACCACAATTTTTTTGTTTTTTTCCCTGATTTAGCAGGATATCTTGAGCAGAATCACTGAGAATTCTGCATTTGTTTGTTAAAGCCATTGTGCAATATGATAGTCGACTGATAGGAAGCTTGTATGTAAGCAGGTTCTACATCAGATTTAAATTCACCTTCTATCACACAAGAAGATTTAGTGAAAGTTCTGCTACCAGATTCACCAAAAAAAACAGCAGTTAGCACAGAAGCACATTACAAGCATGCAGCTTTCTTTTTCAGGAAATCTTCTGCTGCCTCCCTTGAGCCATTGTCCCCCTTTCTACCCTCTAGCTGATTTCTCAATATAGGAGGTTTCTTCAAGTTTTCTCTTGGTCTATTTAAACCACTGAGAAAACTGGCAATGACACTGATCACAACAGGGGCCTAAAAAGCCAAATTAAACCGTGGGTTGACAAATATGGATGAGGAAAGTTAAACTAGATCAGCCTGGTACAATAAAGACTGTGTCTGGATAGTAATTTCCTGGCCTCTCCATCAAAGAATGAGGATGTGTAAACCAGTTCTGAAAATGGAGGCAAGGACAGACATACGAGCTCTAAATATTTTCTAAGTATAATATGCAAGGCTTACACCATAAATCTTAGCTGCACTGACAGAATCAGCATAAGCAAATTATTTCTTTCAGAAATCTCTGTGCACCAGCACAATGGAAGGGAAAAGTTTTCCTAGTGCTATCACTCCTACTAAACTGAAGGTGACATTAAAAAGACTGTCACAATGAACCACCCACCATAGGTCTTCAAACCTGAACAACGATTTGTTGAAGACTTTAGGAGCTACAGAGATGGGGACTCCAAGAAAACAAACAAACAAACAAACAAACACCCCGCCCCAAAAAAGTAGATAAGTAACCCATAACACACAAATAGGCAGTGGCTGAAAGAGTCAAATAATTGATTTTGTTATAGACAAGAGAACAGTCTTCACCATCAAGAAGATCAAGTTCCTTTGAGAGCTGACGAGAAGCTTCAGGCACCTAAAATCCCATCTATTATTTGTACACTCACACAAAGGTTCAGAGGAGAGAATGCTGTTAAACAGTCATCATAATCTCACCATTTCAAAACTTCCAAGCCATTGGAAAGTCCTGTCTGTCCCAAATTGTGTTTGTTACCAAAGATTAATTTCCAACATAAATTTCAAATTCTCCAAGAAAAATAATCATTTAGACCCTTTCTTTGAAACAGTCTCTATTCCAAAGGCGGAATAAAAGATTTGGGCTATGTCACTACAGCTTCCCTGTACAACATGAGGCCTTTCTCTACATAATAGAAAGAAAAAATAAAAATCTTCATCTATCCAGGTATATGAGTTACCAAGATTTGCACTTTACCTGTGGGAGTGGAGGGAAAACTTCACGCAGTTGCTACCCTTAGCCTGAATACACATATTGGCTGAGACAAACTGAGAGGTGTTATATATAAAATGTTCTAGCACATAATTGGTTTTGAATAAGCTCATTCACGTGCAAAACCAAGGACAGCAGGTACAATCTAGGAATGTGCTGCCTAAACACCTAAACTTCAAAAATCTGAGTATGAGAGCCACATGTATGCTTATGGACAGCATCAGCAGCAGAAAATGAAGCCATGAGGAGGCATAAATCTGTAAAAGGGAGGTTAATTAGACACTTGGGAATGATAAATAGCAGATCACACATGATTACTGGATGAAGGAAAAAGAAAGGACCAAAGTGTTCAACTGGAAAAAGCCCAAATTAAAGTGAAAATAGTTTAAATGTTAAAAGAATGAAGATCAAATACTAAGTCATAGCCAATGGGTACAGAAGAGATACAAAGTTAGGGGAGTACTTCAGCTACAGTCATGGGAAGAGATTAGGAAGGTTTCTTCATGCTAGAATTATCCAAGACAAAACATATCAGCCGAACTGTCTAAAAGAAGAGCATGCACCAATAAAGAACGTTATGTAAGTGAACATTGATATGAGAGGCTGTAACATATTTTGATTTTGATATGGAACATAAAAATGTAAAAGGATAATAAGAGAAAAAAGCTTATTTCAGAAGAGAATAAAATGAGACAAACTTAATTGTGAAGTAAAAGAAAAGCAAAATTACATAGTCAGGCAAAGAAAATGACAAAATAAAACAGGAACAGAGAGTTACCAATATGATAAACCATAATGACAAGTCCTAAGACATTTTCAAAGAGAAGTCAGGTTATTAACAGAACGAATTTAAGGGGATATATAGCAATCGGTTAGGTATATTTATCTAAGAGAAGCAAAGAAAGGAGAATAAAATATAGAAGTGTCCCCTGCTACAAAGCCTCTGCATAATAAAGGGGAAGAATAATTCCTTGACTATGTATCTCTCCAAATAAGTTGTTCAACCAGACCAACAAATGAACAAACTACATGAGAAAATGTCCCTCCAATGTGGAAGAATGATGGAAAATCCATTCCAGCCTCGTTTAACATTTCACATGCACAGCCAAGTAAAGATGTGCAAATTGCATCCCTGTGAAATATCAACCAGAAAAAAAAGGTCTGTTTATTTTTTTTGTAAGAGAAACTGTCATTAAAAATTATGTTATTTATTTATTTATTGTTATTTAAATTGACATCTGAACACCATTAGTTACAAAAAATGCTTCTGCAGGATACCTCGCAGAAATGTCTTTTGAAGTAATACTGGTTATTGTTCATTAATCCACCTTAATACTCCCTTCTGATCATGCAGATCAGATTATTGTTTTGTTTGGGTTTTTTTCCTTTTTCTTCTTCCTTTCCCTTTCCTGTAGTTTTTTTTCCAGAAGCTGATGCACCAATTACCATGGTCAATTGAATTACCAGGTCATCAACAGCAATTTATCACAGCTCAAATAATTGTTTCCTAATCTTCCTCAAGGACCTGCTCGTATTTATGTATTTCTGTTCTAACACAGTGGCATGACTTCCATGTAAACTCTTACATGCAGTACACTTCTATCTCCTTTTTACATCCACAATCTTCCATTCTCATACTTGCCAACATGTCTTTCTGAGCCTTACTCCAGACAGATTTTCCTCAAGTTTCCTCCGGCAAGTTAGTTCTATTATTAAAAAGTCAATCCTATGTAAGATTCGTACTACACCTAAAGCAAATGCTGGTGCTAGGACTTGACCTCCCAAACCTGATTAAGTGACATAAAATACCTGCTTCCCCATAACGTACCAAATATGCGACAGACAACCGATTAAGCAACAGTTCTAGCCTCCCCTCCTTTTTTAAAGTTTTAAAGTAAAAAATTTGTACCCCACTCTTTATGGCTTTTCTTCATCACAGTGCAAAGTTCACAGAGCCATTTTTCATCAGTTTATCACCTTACAGTAGGAATATCTGTGCTTACTGCAGTGAGATTATGAAATTATAATACTGATTTTGGTTCTTTGCCAGAGCTCATGCAATTCAGCTTTTCCTCCACACGGTATAACCAAATATATGCTATTTTGTAACATGGATGTGAACTGACAACTGACTTACTTCTGTTCCAGGGGCCGAAAATTTTAAAGGTGTTTTTACCTTCCACCGTGGAACACCAAAGCGGTTAAAGAAAGTAGAAAATGTTTTTGAAGCGCAGTTAACACCAACTTTGTAATCTTTATTATCAGAAAGTACTTTGTCATCTCTTTAAGGAATGGAGAACAAGACACAAACAGTGAATTCAGCAAGACAGGAGTCCACCAACGTCTGCTGTGGTACACAGTGTGGACAGTCCTTCCACACTTTCAAAGACATGAAAAATGGGAATAGGAAATCTAAAACTAGAAGGTATTCAGCAATAGTGAATGGAATTTTAAAAGAGACTGATACAGAGAGGAGAAACAATACAAATCCAGAAAACAAATGAAGACAGTTCTAGTTATTGACCATTATTGCTATACTGTATTCTGCAGTTCAAGAGAGCAAAGCCATGGAGAGGTTTAAAGTGATGGCAGCAACCAAGGACAGAAATTTCACATGTAACTTAGGACTTTATTTTAGTCTGTTCAGGGAAAAAGGGAGATATGATTCTCTCAAACCAGAGAAGAAGTAGATCTTCAGGACAAACCAACTCTGAAGTTACTAAAAAAATAAAAATATTAACTTATAAATAACCCAATACAACCAAGATATTAGAAATATTTGTGACAAGAATTAATTTATTAAGTGATGGGGACAATTAGGCATTTTGGTCAATTTGTACTTGTCAGAACTTTATTTAAGCAATTGATTCCAAAATGACATTTTAGGAAGTAGAAAAATTTTGTGCAAAATGCCTTTACTACTTTAGAATCCAGGATACAGGTTAGATTCATCAGCAGGGGAAGTGATGGAACTTATGACTTTGCTACTTTGGAGATTATCTGTGTTGAATATATCAAGGAAATTGTGCCTGGGATTAGCTATTATTCAAAGAAGTTCTGTATTTTTTCCATCTCTTTGCTAATGCACACTTACACTTCTTTCTACAGAGCAATTTGCTTCATTTCAAGGTTTATTATGTATTTGTATTATTTATTTGTAGTAGATGAATTAAGAAAAACTAAAAAGCATAAACCTCAAACCCCCTTGGTACTACTTTGGATCCCAACACTTAAATAAAGTTGTCCAACAGTCATTTTTAAGAAATGGTTACATGCAAACAATTTTATAACTTGACATAATTAATTATTTATTGTGGTGCTGTATGGTTACCTGATCCATGTGAAATGCAATATAGGAGTCAGAATAGTAATAATTAGTACTTCATATTTACTTCAACTGCCTTGGTATACTTTAAATGGTATTTTGTGTAGTAGATTATATAAAAAGAGTGAAAAAAATACTGTACAAACATATGTGTATACAGAATAGAGGCAACAGTGATTTTGCTGTCTGCACAGAGTAACCTATTCTGTTAAAACTTTGAAGTACAGCTATGTTAAACAAAATGTATTATGATTCAGAGATTAAAATGCCTTTTCAATTGATTCACATTTCCAATTAAATTTATGGTCAGCAGAGACAAAATGGTATTATCCACAAAATTGTACCAGACATGATAATAGCACCAAACTGCATCTGTGCTGTAAAAAGTATAACAATAGTGCACTATCACTGGTTCTAATTACCTCTTATCCTTTGGAGACTGGCAGGTGGCCAATGAAATGTGGGTATAAAATCAGAATATAATCAGATAAAGGGAGATGAAACTGTTATTGGCTTTTAGTTATGTAAATTAAGAATTTTACTCAACAGGTTATTTAGTCATCCTGATGAGTGGAAACATTCATTTGGAAGACTAATTATACAGTACTTAAAATGATTAGAACACAATTGTTACTACTGCAAAAAGTATAAAGTACATCTTGAATTATATTAAGTTAGTGATGAGAATGAATTTTGTTTATTTCTTTTACAAGAAATCTCCAAAGGAAACCTAGTACAGACAAAAGCAATTGGCCCATTGGTGAACCTGTAAGAAATTCTCTCTTATCTGAATTGATTCTCTTTTGCTCTGCCTTTCAGACCTCCTTTGAGTCAATATCTTGCACACAGATGTACTCAACTACAAGAAACAGTCTTTCGGATGAAGCACAAATGGAGGACTTGATCACTTGCAATCTCTTGAGATGGCACGGTTCATCTGAAAGGACAGCAGTGTTTGCTGATATCCTTCTCACCAGGTTTCCCCAGCTACTGGGCTAAGCAAATAGCAGACCTATTTCCTTCACAAATATTTGAGTGAAGTATAAAACAAATTGTGACTTGTACTGTGCCCATGACCATATCACATTTACTTCATATAAACACAGTTATTTCCTACCACCGTTACCCACTAACAGGACAATTTTCACCTGCGTTTTGACAAAGAGGGTAAAAGCCTCTATTATGCAAACTTCCTAAAAGGCTGCATTACTTAACTCCATGAGCCACTTGAAATAGAATAACACCATTTCACGATTGATTTAATAGATTAATACATCATCAACCATGGCTTGCACAGGTGTGTAATCTACAGGCAATCCATAAAACAAGAGTAATTCACTAAGATATTTTGCATGACAAACATCTGAAACCACTGTGCTAGTTCATGTTAATTTCAAATGGGAAGGATTTAAGCTGCTGACATAACAGCCTCTAACACTGATCATTGTGGGAGATCAGAGACATGGGCGACCGCAGATAAGGGAAACAAGAAAACAAGTAGAGCGCTTTATCCTCCAAAGACATAACTGAGTCTATTAAACTGTGCAAGTTTCCATTGATTTTTGCAAAGTGCTAAAGGACCACAAGTTGTAGCATTAAAAAAAAAAATCCTAATGAAGTAAGACAATTAGTTATTATCTATTGCCTTGGCTACTGTAAGTAGAATTATCTCCTTCACAGTCCCACTGACAAGCACAAATCTCAGAAAAACCGCATTACTTTTCACCTTTAGTAATGTACCACCACATTATGTTACTGTGCAATAACAAACATGACTACAATTAATGAATTATTCTTTTTACTGTATTGGTCTTTGTCTTATCAGAATTGCTTGAATCATAGAAATATAGAATACCTTTAGTTAGAAGGGAGCCACAATGATCATCGAATCCATTTCCTGCCTCTGCACAGGAAAATTTTTTAAATCGCACTGAATCAATACTTCACTTTAAACCTTTTTTTTTTTGATATCTTTTCTAATTTTACTCTTTTTGTAAAATAAGTGATCAGATTTCCAGAGTTACTCTATTAAACAACCTGCTTTCAAATTGAGGAGTAATCTCAGCAAAAGCGAGATAAAATATCAGTATATCAAGACAGTTTCTTTGTTCTCTGTCTTTTGTACAGGGCCAAAGATGACAGGATTTGGAGTCCTCTACTCTACTCTTAATTGTTTAGAAGAAAGAAAATTCATTTCAGAGCTACAGCACCATTGAAGTTTTCTGCACTATGGAAGCATTCCCACCTGCTCACTCTGAGTTGAAACTATGTTGATTACAAGGTAGATGCAGCAGGGTAAACTTAATCCCATGGCTGCAGCAACTACTGCAGGACATATTGAATGAATCTTTGTTCAATGCCTCCTTTCCTTGAAGGAAAAGGACAAAGACTGTGGCCTTCTTGAAGTCCTTGTTGCTGAGGTGCTATGCATCAGATATAGGTTTTGGGCCCAAAAGATAAACCTGGACTGGGGTCCTTGGGGTACCCTAAATTTGGCACCCACAGTTGGCTGTGTCAGGCCCTTATCTTCGACACCCTGTTATGAAATTTCAGGAGCTCCTGCATTTAGGTGAATGGCTACTGTGTTGTGCAGCCCAATATCTCCTGACCCTTACCACTCAGGCCACCTTTGCAGTCGCAGTCTGCCTTGCAGCCCACTGTCTTGTCTCTCATATTGCTTGATGGGTGAAATGGGATCTGCAGTACTGCTTTGTGGAACATGGTGATCACTCCATCAGCTCATCAGCCACTGCATGCACAGAAGGGAGAAGGGATGCACAGCAGGATTGTGTCAGAAAAGCCTAGGGGAGCTCTACTCCCAGGGCAAGGCTTCATGTGCAGCTGACTTAGCAGCAGGACTAAAGGGTGGAAATTGAATAGGCAGATTTTGACTTGGCTAGTCTCCCTGCAGGAGACCACTCTCAAAGTACCAGATAAATAACTTTAGGAAATATAACAGACCTTGAAGTTAAGCAAATTAACAGTGCTTATCTTTCCTCTGATGTCACAAAAAGCTTTGCACACATCCTTCCTTTCACCCATGAAAGCATTTAAAGAACATAAAGCACATACCAGGATGGCAGTGTAGAATATTTCCAGAGGAAGCTACTGGTGTTGGGTGGGAAAGGGAACAAACTGAAGCATTGTCTCGGATTATATGTGTGTGGGATTCCTTTGCCAGGTCCCAGCATGAAGAGCTCAGAAATGCATCAATACATGCTCTCCTCCAGCAGAGCAATCCTAGGATCCAAGGAGTACAAGCTGGCTGGCTTGGTGGTACGTTTCCCTCTCAAGGTCTGCTGTAGATCTCTACACAAGGGCCCACACACTGAGTCCCACACAAAGAACTGTTGTTCCAGCTCTCAGAAGCATGACCTTCACCTTCTTGACCTCTTGCCATTGCTCATCACTGCACAATCACAAGAGGAACAGATTAACAGACTTCTGGATCCCCCACCAAGTCCTCTGCCACCGGAGAAACTCTCTGTTCAAAATTCTTTTGAAAGTGTCTGCAGGAGAAAAGGCTGAAGACAGGACTGAGAGCAAATACAAGTCCAAGTTGGATTCAGGAAGCAAAGACAGGCACACCCACACCATATCTTAGCCAGGACTGATGGCCCTTGGATGAAATGAAGTAGGGCTCAGGTGTAGAGGTGAGGGGAGGTCTCAGGAGAGGATGATCAGGACCACTGAAGTCAATTAACACCCTCAGGGCCCTGACCAACAGAGGCTTAGCTTCAAAACCATAATACTGCTTCTTAAAAAACTCTCTAATGTAAATACAGCCACTATGGATATATATACACTCATATAAAGTATCCTAGACTTAATCAACTACATTTATATGGGAGTGAAAAGACAAAAAAAAAAAAAAGGAGGAAATATGTGAATAACTCCAAGCCCTCTCTGTAGAATCATGTTATTTAACAATAATCCCATTAGACACAAAACACACAATATTTTTCTATTAAACTCACATTCTGCCACCAAACAGTAACTTTAGAAAAACAGGCTAGAACTGAATGTCAGAGATTTTCCAGCTCAATGGCACAAAACATGCATTGAAGTTGCATCCCTGAACTTACATGTTGCTCTTCACAGAAAGAAACAGGCCACCTGATTGCTAGGACTCCCTCTTTGGTTCCTGAAACAACAGAACACAGTTTTAAGGCTGCCTAAAAATCATGCCCTTTTCAAGTCAAACACACAAAGGACATAAACAAACTGACATATCATTTTTTGCTATTCATTTCTTCCTTGGCAATCTAATAGTTTTTATGTAACAAGAAAGAAAAATGGGAAGTTAGTCTAAGAAAGAATTTTATTTTTTAAAATCAGATATTATTTAAATTATTAGAACTTCATCAAAGTAAGATTTTGTTTCTGAACTCTCAAAATCTATGGGGAAGGCCAGATTAAGCTCTCATATTTTCAAGAGGTTTCTAGATCTCTGAGAATGACACAGATGAAACAGTCAAATGTTATCATATCTAAATATTGCCATGTTTAGATACAAATCAAGACCAAAATGTTGCAGTCTGTATAATGACCATTCAGAAAGATTTTGCTGGGATCAACAAAACCTGTGAGACATCTTTTGTAGCCACAGGACAACATATTCTTTATATGAACTACCATCTGTTTGAAACACTATTCCTGCTCTTCCCTTTTCCTCAGCAAAATGGGTGTTTTGCTGACACCAAAAGGTAGAAATAAGAAAGGTACCGTGTGTCCCCATGCAAGCACAGAGAACAGTGAAGTGATATGCAACCTGTTTCTTATTTATACATTTGTTTGAATCTGTGTGAATTGTTTTTGTATGTTTGATAGGTAAAATGAAGGGGAAAAAAAAGAATAAGCATTCAGTAGGTCAATTATTGATATAAGAGTCTGAGCAAGCAACAGCAAAATTCACTATGGTAATTTATCTGCATGGGTCAATGGCCATTGACTGACTAAAAATAGAGGTCGATCACACTGATAGATTTCAATGCCATGGCTATGAACATATATTAATAAACACAGCACAGAAGTGATTTTTGAGTCTGTTGGAAAGGACAGATAATCAATATCCTTGTGTCCTTGCCGGGGCTGAACTTTGTACTTGGATTATGTTAACTAAAGACTAAATAAAGTGCTGATATTTTTATATATTTAAGATATGGAAGAAAATAATAAAGTAGTTGGTGACTTTTGTTGGTTATTTGATGCTGAAATGAGTGAAAAAACCCACCTAAGCAATTAAAAAAGCAATATCTCTTTTTCTCAAGCACTCTTTCCTGTCCCAGATATTATTCCTACTATATTCCTGTTGCAAGAAAAAATTCAGCACTTTACACTGCAAGCAAACATGGACAAATGGTTTGGACCATTTGTATTAGAGCCCAGAAGGTCTGGACTCCTGTTTTGTTTTAGGCAGGTGACTGAATTATAAAAGTCCACTGGTGCCTGGATATTTCATCCAGACAGCACTGTTTTGTAAGATATTTGAAGTTTCCTTTTGGAAAGAAGCAAAAGTGCAGAATCCTGGCAACCTGACACTATCTGAATGCTGCCATCCCTTTCCACTTATTTCTATACTCCACCACTCTGCCTGGCATGTAGGCTTGTACAGTTGAGCTGGATGAGGGAGTTACTCCAGCTAAAAATAACCACTTAAAGAGTAAGGAAGGAAGGAGAAGAATTAAATGGAGCAGCTCTCTGCTCCCAGTGTGGTGTTTAAAATGTTGGGAGCCTGGGAATAGGATCAGGAAACTGAAGCAGGGCTCAGCAGCATGGCCTAAAGCAATAATTAGCTGTAGTGGATGCATCCTGAGATGCAAACTGAAAAGGAGTGAGCCTAAATATGTATATTATCATGTGTAACCTGTTCTGTGAAACAACTGGGTTTCAGTCACTCACCTCAACGACTGGCACAAGTATTTTATTTTGCCATTTCGCTGCTCTACATCGTCATTTCAAGAAAAGCCTAAATTATTCAGGTATTTCATTAAATACCTGGCTTTAGTATTCAGCCATACCATGAAGCCAGTCATTGAGTGGAATGACCAACATTCCCACTCATTTGGATAATAGGTGCATTGTAGTAATAAGTGTTAATTTTATGGAATCATATATAGAACTGTATGGTTCCAATGGTGAGCATAAAAGGCTGCACAGTGCTATAAATATGTATAATAGATGTAGTTTTACTTTTTTGAGTTAGCAATTCCAAACAATCCGGAATCACGTATTTTACATGGTTATCTACCTATCATTTTCTGCATATTCCTGTTATGAATAAAAACTTCTGCCAGTTTTCAAACTGCTCAGGTGATTATCTTTATATCAGACCAGTAAAACTGTTATTTTCTCTTTTTTTTCTATATTTAAAAATAACTTTAATACAGAATAAGCAGTTCAATTATCTATCTATTAATCTATCTATCTATCTATCTATCTATCTATCTATCTATCTCTCAAACCACATATTCCTAGATGATCCAGATAAACCAGTCTTTCAGAGTTATAATCTCAGTTCTACACCTACACCTGAAAGCACACAGATAATGGCAGGTGCAAGTAAATCTTCATCTCTCTTCAAAGCAGCCACTTAAAATGTGCATGCACTTGGATAAGCCTGCATTTAAGTGGTGTCCACATACTACTTGACAATAACCTGGCAGTTAATGTGCCCAAACTGCTATTTCTTATGCTGGACAAGCCTTTTACACTTGCATTACATTTCCTCCTGGTTTTAGCCACTTTTTCTTTCACGGTACAAGTTGGTATCTCTTTCTAAGGCACAGAAAAATTCTTTGTAACAAGAAAATATCTGCATGAGAGGTAGTTGGAGAGAGGTAAAATCCTGGTGAATGTGAAAAATCAGAATGTATTATGTTCTGTTATGTATTTCTCTTTAATCCTTTTATTCTCCCCTCATCTCTCTATTTGAAAGCTTTTTGCTTCTTTTCTTTCCCTTCTGAACTGAGCCCCTGCACCAATTGTCCTTCTAGTGGCCCTATCAGTAAATGAGTTTTATTTCAGTGTCTTAAAAGCAAGAGACGATTTCTAGTAACTAATTCACCCTTTTTTTTCAAATTGACTGAATTTTTACTAAACCATAAAGCTGTGTACTATCACTTTAATTGAATATAACAGGACAAAATGTTTTTTTCTTCTGTAGTATTTTCTGTGTTAAATTTAGCTGAATTTAACCATTCAGCTCACTTTAAAATCCAAAATTCAGATTTTTCAAATATTTTTCACTTTTTTTTAAATGGAATTAGAAGTCAAATTTGAACTGATTCTAGTTTGCTTTGTTTCTGAAAGAAACATAGCAGTATCAAAAACCTTTTTGCTGCACAAGCAGTAATTTCTGCTTTCAAATTAACATTTTAATCCTTGACACTTTGTAAATATTTCCCCTAAAGCAGTCATGTGGCAGATTTTGCAAACATGTATGTTGCATATGAGATGTAAACCCTTTATGTTCTTAGCATGAACCTATTAAGTTAGATATGTCTGTGCTTAGAGATGTAAACAAATCTCAACTGTGTATCTTTGCAGTTACCTGAATTAAAAAAATCAAAGTTTATGTAGCTGCTGCTTAATATTTGTGGTTTCTTGTTTCAGTTAAGTGACTACATATATTGCAAAATGCATGTGAAAACCTGTACACATACCAAGTCCCTTGTACTTCATCATTTCCATCATTCACAATAGCTAAAGCTGAGGAAGCACAAGAGAATCCTTAGTTCTCTGACCAGCATTCCCAGCCACTCATGCATGAAAAGGAGATTTCTTATCAGCTAAACAACATATATCTTCACCTTCCCATCCATGTGCTGAATGGGAAAAGAGTTCAAATCAAGTGAACCATTGAATTTCACTGTAAATAAAAAGGTTTAGCTGTCTTGTGTTTTCCCTTCCTTCCCCTCTTCTTCCTTTTCACATATATTTCCCAAAGTGTTTTTTTGAATATGACAAAAAGACCTTTCAAGCATTTTCCTCTTGTAATAGCCCCAACCATCTTTGAGCTGTAATTCTAGTCCATGTGTTGCTCTGGCTTATTGGACATCACTAAGTTGGTAGGTACACTCCATTGAAATAAATATATCTGCAGCCTCAAATCAGTATCAAATGTATAAAATCAGTATCAAACAGTATAACATCAGATTAAAGAAATATTCTACTGATTTATCCCAGTGATAATATTTAGGTGTCTCAGTGATATACCAAGTTAAATTGCAGTATAAAAACTGGCTATTGATCTGCCAGTCGTTTAGCTCAGGCACCTGGGTGTAAATCACTCTGGACCTGTCCTGGCCCACATATCTGGCCTTCCTTCCCATGGGAGCAGCATTTTGGAGACCACTCAGCTCTTATTCTGGTGTGGCATCAGATTCCTCTTAGGGCACATAGCCAGAGTCCTGGGTACCTCAGGTTAGAAGAAAGTTGCCTTTGTGTACTCTTCATAAATCAAGCCTTAAAAGGTTCAGAGGTTTATGTACAGTTTTCATCTTAGAGCATTCTGTCCAGTGCCAAAATTCACAAGGTTGTTGCCTCACTCCTGCTTTTGAGGAAAACTTGCCCCCAATGAAAGTCCAAAGTGTAAGATCTTTACTGAGCTTTAGATTGAGCAAAATGGAGGAGTGCCTCAATCTCCCCCTTGAATCCTGGATATCTCAACTCAGCACAAAGAGACCATGTTATCTTTGTTATTTTCAAAGACATTCTCTGGGAAGATAAAATTTGAACCTAAAAAGAGGATATAATGATCAGCTACATATTCTTAGCTAAATGCAAGAAATGCAGAGTAACTATTAATATAAAATATTTACCTGATCCCGTCTAGTAGCTGCTCAACTACCCAATATCCATTAAATCACAGCAGTTAAAACAAACTTCCCCTCTTGTCAGCTGCTCTCTGTATCTGAGGTACAGGGGCTTCCACATTTATCAAGTACTAATATGTCTCTGTAAAGCAAACATGCTCTAGGTGAAGAGATATCACCCATCAGCCTGTCAGCCAAGCAAACAAAACCTGGCATACAAGTCCAAGTGAGTTGTGATTCTTTCTTTGCAGAAGGATGTTCAGCAGAGGAGGGTACTCTGGAGATGCCACACGTCCCACTCAGAGAGTTGCCAGAAATAACTGTGCTGTTTGAAGTATTATGGGCATCAGGAATACAAGGGATCTTAAACTGTCTCATGGTGTTAATGAAGTACAGCTGGTCAGGTATTTGCTTTCAAAATATTTTTAATACATTTATCAGATCTGGTGGTGGAAAAAGATGGCCTTTCATAAGCCTCTAGATTATACAGGGATTTAAAAAAAAAAAACCTCAAAAATAAACAAACAAACAAAAAATCCAGACACAAGCTCCCTAGTTTATACATCCTGGTACTTAAGTTTCAGATGTAAGTATTTTGTTTTCCTGGGACTTATTGCTTCTTTTCTAGACATTTCAGCATATTAATACTGGGAAAAAATGCAATGAAAAATACTTAAAAATAACATTAGTTTGATTTGTACAGTGTGGGCTGGAGGATTCCTAAAAACCTGGACAACAACTTTATGGAACAGGTTCTAACAGAGCTGTTTGAAATACTCTGTTCTTGATCTACTGCTAATCAACAGAGTGGATTTCATGACCAAAGTGGTGGTTGGTGGCTGTCTTGGCCACCGTGACCATGAAGCGATGGAGTTTAAAATCTCTGTTGACAGGAGGAAAAGTGCCAGCAAAACCTCAGCTCTGGACATGAGGAGAGCAGACTTCAGGCTGCTCAGGGAATTAGTGAATGAAGTCCCCTGGGAAAATGTTTTTTGCATCAATGCTAGACACTTTTTAAACATCACCTCCTAAGGGCATAGGAGAGGAGAATTCCCAAATGCTGGAAGTCAAGCAGGCAAGGCAGAAGGTTGGCTTGGATGAACAGGAATCTCTTGGAAATAAGGCAAAAAAAGAAAGGTGTATGTTCAGTGGATGCAAGATCAGGTGACGTGGGAGGAATGCAGAGATGCAGAGAGAAAATGCATCCAGCCAAAGCTCAACTGGAGTTGAAGCTGACCAAAACTGTGGGGGACAATAAAAAAATTGTTTTTTTCGAATATATTAATGGCAATAGGCATTGTAAAAATAACATTGTCCTGTTATAAGATGGGAGTGGTCACCTCACAAGCAAGAACAGAACAATGCAGAGCTGCTAAATGCATTCTTTACCTCTGTCTTCAACATGGATGATGCACCGAGGGGGTCTCAGCATGCTGAGCTGGAGGATCATGACTGTGAAAATGATAAAATTCCAGTTGACCCTGAAATTCTACAGGATCTGGTGCTTCAGCTGGATCCCTTCAAATCTATGGGGCCTGGTGGGATTCATCTAAGAATCCTCAGATCTAGCTTATGCCATTGCAAAATATTTCTTGATGATTTTTGAATAATCTTGGGAATCTGGAGAGGTCCCAGCTGACCAGAAACTGGAAAACATTCCCCCAATTTTCAAGAAGGGAAATAAGGAAGACCCCAGAAACTAAAGGCCTGTCAGTCTCACTTCAGCGCCTGGCAGAGTTATGGAGAAAATTGTTCTGGGAGGAATTGAAAAACACCCAAAAGACTACAGACTCATTGGTCACAGCCAGCATGGCTGCATGAGAGGAGAGTTCTTCTTATCAAATCTGATTTCCTTTTATTACAAGGTAACCCTTGTAATTGTATAAACACATCATGGATAGGTGATGGGTCAGGTACAAAGGGCCATAGTGAGTGGCATGAAATCAAAACGATGATCTGTCAGTGATGAGGTTCCACAGGGCTCCATCCTTGGCTTTGTGCTCTTCAACTTCTTTATAAATTACTTGGATGCAGGACTGGAAGGAATATTAGGTAAGTCTGCAGATGATACAAAAGTGGAAGGAGCTGCTGACTCACTTGAAGGCAAGGAGGCCCTGCAAGGAGACCTGATTAAAATAAAGGGCTGGGCAAACAACAATCATATGATGTGCAACAAGGGAAAGTGCTGGGATGGAATGAGATGGGGCCACCCTAGATGTGTGTACAGTCTGTGGAATGAGATGCTGGACCTGGGTGTCCTGGTGCATGGCAAGTTGAACACAAGCCAGCAGTGCCCTGGCAGCCAGGAGGGCCAGCCCTGTCCTGGGGGGCATCAGGCACAGCATCACAGCTGGGCAAGGGAGGGGATTGTCCTGCTCTGCTCTGAGCTGGG
>JANRGV010000001.1:70343388-70391558 GCA_024734035.1 Alethe castanea
AGCATGGCCAGCTGGGCAAGGGAGGGGATTGTCCTGCTCTGCTCTGAGCTGGGGCAGCCTCACCTCCAGTGCTGGGGGCAGCTTTGGGCACTGCAATATAAGAAAGACAGTAAAGAATTAGAGAATATCCAAAGAAGGGCTGAGAAGATAGTGAAGGTCCTTGAGTGGAGACCATGTGAGGAGGAGCTGAGGTCACTTGATCTGTTCAGCCTGGAGAAGAGGAGACTGAGAGGAGACCTCATTGCATTTACAACTTCCTCGTGAGGAGAAGAGGAGGGGCAGACACTGATCTCTTCTCTCTGGTGACCAGGGACAGGACCAGAGGGAATGATCTGAGGTTGTAAGGGGAGGTTTAGGTTGGATATTAGAAAAAGGTTCTTCACCCAGAGGGTGGTTGAGCATTGAAACAGGCTTCCGGGTAAGATGGTCACAGCACCAAGCCTGACAGAGTTCAAAAAGCATTTGGACAATGGTCTCAGGCACATGGTGTGATTCTTGGGCATGGTCTGTGCAGGGCTAAGAATTGGACCCAATGATTCTTGTGGGCCCCTTCCAACTCAGCATACTCTTATTCTGTGGTTCATTCAACCTTTTTTTTTTTTTTTTTTTGTTACTACTAAATTAGAAATATTTTCAAGTTCTTAACTCTTAAAATGTGCTCATGAAAAAAAAAAACAAACAACTTTTTAGCTCCCTGTAAGTCACATTATTAGGCACATGAATATTTCATGTGAAAGGGAGCCACATGAAGTATGCAAATCTAGCAAGAACAAAAATTATCCTTAGCCTCTCTGTTGTGTCTCTATCATTTTGATGGTGGCTTTTTGTACTCTGCTGGTTTATACTCATTTTTGCTCAAGTATTTGATCTTTTTCCTTTCCCCTTGTACTATACCTGTTCTCTTCAGTCTGTTCCCTCTCTCATTGCCACCATGTGGAACAAGGATGATCCTTCCAAGGGCAGTGGGCTCAGTAGGATAGAGGAAAACTTGTCCTCACTTTCCTGATGGAGGGCCAAGTGGCAGGAGCATGAACACATCTTTCTCCTGAGATGGAGTGGAAGAAAACAGAACAAAGCTGGTAAAAAATCAAGGCCAGGTCCAGATTCTGCTCTTCATGTCACAGGTGTAGAGAAGAACCCAACAGGAAGATCAGACCCCTCCAAAGTAGCAGAGGCAAAGAAGACCCTCCTGGGCACAATACAGATCAGTGCATATTTCCTTAAGATAAGGACTTCAGAGAGAAGAGGAAATGCTGAAAAAGGATGAGGTATTTCCCAGACAGAGGAGAAATGCAGCAATTATCAGTCTGTTTTTACTAACACAAGATAGTGTAATAAAGTTCACTATTCTCAAACTGTCCTCATAGGCATTTGGTGGTAGCCAGGCCTGTGGATCAAGATCATGAAGTCTTAAAGACAGTCTTTCAGGAGCTCCAATTTCACTTCTAAAATTCATTTCTTCTCTTTCTACATGTCATCTTTCCCTTCTATTAGAAAAGATACAGAAAATGAAATTATATATTCTCAAGCCTAATGATCTTCACCATTGAGGGATGAGTGCACACAGACTAGTGAGATACACTTTTTGTGTAGGGTACACAAAAAATTCAGTACAGATTCACAATGTGCAAAATTTCCTTTGTGCTGTAATATCACTACACAGCAACACTGCACAGCAATAATAACTCCTGTTGATATGAGATCTTTTGAGACTATATTCAATGCCTTCATGCATTCCCTACATCCTTACCTCTAGAGCACCTGTTAAAGTTTTCTTTTCCTCTGCTAGAAACTTACAGAAGTTTCCTTTATCACCCCTTTCCCAAGTCACTTGCAGATATTTTTTTCACAGAGCAACAAAGCAAATTAAAAGGAAACAGTTAAGTTTAAAAACTTTAACAAGGGGAAAGAAATATTTGATGATAAATAGAAAACAATGCTGCTATTTCATTACGGACACAAAATTTACCCCAAGATAGCTGGGGTAACGAGGGTGTTATGTACCCGAAGGAGAAGTTGAAGTGTCCAGAAGGCACAGAGAGGAGGGTATTCAAAGGCAGCGCCCTGCAGGTTTTCCACAAACCCACAGCTGGTTAGCAAGACGTTTCTGATGGACGATTACCAGAACTCCCTCCACCTGCAGCTGGACTAAATAGTTTGTTACCGTGAACTGTCTCTGCCACCCTGTGGGAGTTTGTGGGAAGTGCGGGAGGGTTCTGGAGCAAGCAGCCAGCACCCTGCCTCACCTTTCTACTGCAGAGATCACCTGGTGCTGCAATTCTCTGCTAGCCCGCTGCCTGTATGGAATCAACCCACGCGACACACCGTCAAGGAAGATTAATCTTTTCTGTTTCATTTGTCAATCGATTTGAGTACAAAAAAAACAAACAAAAAAAAAAAAAACCAAAAACAAACCCACACACAAAACCCCCCCAAAAAACCAAACCAAAACAAAAAAAACAAAAAAACAAAACAAAAACAAACAAACAAAAAAAAAAAACAAAAAAAAAGAGAAAAAAAGGGGAAAAAACCAAAACAAAACAAAAAACTCACCAGCAAATTCCCAAAATTCCTGAATTTCAGCATGTGCAAACTAACTTTGTGGCCATTGTAATCTGCAGCCATGTATTTGCCACAGAGATCCTCATCCTTCATAAATCACCAGACTGATGCACAGCAAGGAGGATATTTTTCTAATAAAATACACATAATCTTAAATGGCAAAGGCAGAACTGTCAGCAGACACTGCTCAAATGCATTGGTTAAAAGCTGTTTAGTTCCTTGGAAATTGTGTTTTGATCTGTGTTTTGATAAAGGCAGTTACAGGCAATCCCAGGACCATAAGCATGTTTTTAAACCACTTAAAGACCAGATGTAGTAAGAGTTACAGAAATAAAATGCAGACAGTAAAGAGCCCAGATTATTTTGTATGGACTAGAATATTCTTCCAAAAAAAAGGGAAATATAACCGTGGCATTGAGTATTCTGTGAACCCTTTCAGCCACCTCTATTGTAGGCGTCTTTGTAGACATGCAACTTACTAAAGTGAGGCTAACACAAAATTTAAAAAGAAAGATTTTGTGATTAACAGCATTCCAAAAATATTTTATCTCCATGTGTTTGGCAAAGCTATCAGAAAAGTTTCTGCACATCACACATACTCAGCAGTGGAGCTAGCTGAAAAAGAAGTGGCAATAGAGAGGACAAGTATGCATATTAATATTACCATTGCTGATTCTGCTCTTCTCTCTTTTTCCTCTTCTAGATCATTCAAAATGCAGAATGTTTTTATTCCTTACAACAGAACAAAGATCTCATGGCCTCAATGAAGACTAATGCAATTAGCTAAAATTAGGTAATAGAAAGAACTAGTAGTGTTAATTATTGTTCCTAGTTCTTTATATTCATGTATGTATATATGCACATGCAAATGTGTTAATGTATAAATGACTACATATTTATATATACTGCACTTTATAGTCATGTCTTCTTAGTTCCCTGTAGAAAGAACTGTCATTATAATATCTACTAGTAGAACAGTTAGCTGCATCTGGGAAGGCCAAGGGTTAAAGACTATAGACAGTATTATCTGATGCAGATGAAGTCTTCAATTCCCAGCCTGGTCCTACAGAAGAAAAGGGAGGGTGGAATGAGGGACATTGTTACCATCCTGAAGTTTTCCAGCATCATCTGAGGGCAGATATTTTGATCCACTTGTATCCAGACCTACGACAAATGAGGCTCTGTGAATTTTAATTTGATTATCACTGAAATTGTAAGCTCCCTCTCCTTGTATGAACTATGTGTATTTTACAGAAGTTGAGAGGCACACAAATATCACTACATGTGCCTACTCTTATATTTTACTTAACTTGATTGATATTTAAATAATAGCCTTAACCTTCCTCTAAGTCTGATTTCTTGTTCAATATTCCATCGTTATCTGGCTAAACTTTATGTCCCGACTTAGCTTCTTCTGGATAGCATTTGAGGATATCTGATGAGATACATACAGACAGAGAGACTATAATTAAAAATAAAACTGGAAAACTGACATTAAACTTTCCTGTTTTTCCCATGATGTAGAGAAAAAGTCAGCTGTGGGGGTCGATGGCTGCAAGCACCTTACAGAGAAAACTGAACTTCTTGAATGATTGAGATCCTACACATTCTGCAGTACAAACTTAGGTTGCCCAAGTCAGTCAGTGCCCTGGGAAGTTGAGCCACAGGTCCTTCAGCAATGACAGCATTATGTGTCCTTTGAGGCATAAGGGCCTCTGATGTCTGGAGCACTGAATTAACATCCAGGAAGACCCAGTTTTACTCCTTGGTCAGCCAAAGATTGATGCTGATTTTGCATTAACTAGTTTGTTTTAAACCACACAGAGCCAAGATAATCCCCCAGCCTGGACGTTTATGGAGTAAACCAAGTCAGGCTCAGTGCCATGCCTCAATATGCTTATGTAAATCACTTAGAAGTGATTTGCCCATAGCATGACAGGCATCTGCCATCTCTCTTATCCTTTTTTGTCTACAGCAGAGGGCAGAAGGGTTCTTAGGCCCTCTCCATGTGAAGTTTTGCTGCCGTGGCCCTGGATTCCACTCCATGCAAAGTGTTGCTACTGCTTTGTCCCTGTTGAGACTGGGTCTGGTTCTGCTCATGCTATTCAGGACACAGGCCCCTCCCTATCTCCTGGCTGTACATCTTTCCAGCCCCTGCTTTGCCATGCTGGCACTGTTGGGATCTAAGAGTACTCAGTCTCAGACTGTACTGCTTTAAACACTAGTGAGAGCCTGGCCTGGGTCAGGGAAAGAGCCTAAAGAGCTCCTGCTGCCTTCCTTCCCTGGCAAAGCTTCTGAGACCACCTCTGCTTTAGGCACAGCCTTCCCCACATCCCAGGGTGGAGCACGTGCACCAAGCCAGGAATATCTCCAACCCCTTGCTTACCCCAAATGCAAAGGTATTGCATTTGAGATAATAAATGTGTGCCCCACCTGGCCAGCCCCTGCAGGAGAGTCATGAGGGGACAGGAGAGTGAGAAATGTTGTGGCAAACCTGCAAGAACATAGCACAGCACATCATCTGCTGGTGGTCAGTTTTAGCCCACCATTGCATTGGAATTTTCTGGGAATGGACACTGGTTTTTGATTCCCTTGTGCACCAAGGGGATTGGAGATACAGAACAGGGGAGGATTTTTCCTGCAATGCAGGAGGTGACACAATATAAAGTATCACACGTGATCTCTCAAATACAAGGTTTTTGGAAGAATTGAGGGTTGACACAAACACTACTGGTCCAGAAATGGCCTGATTAGGGTAGGACTCTGGCAGAAGTAGCAATTGCTAAATAAGGGCAGTAAAATTACCTCTGCACATACTGAAATAGATTTGGGAGTTCAGAGCCCTGTGTATTATCTTTCTAAGATAATTCTAGTGAGGATGAAATAACGTAGAAGAGGTTTAATGCTCAGGAATCTAATCACATTGCTTTTTTATTATTATTTAAACAAAATATCTACTAAAATTCACTCAATGAAAGTTAAACAAGCTCACTAACAACTTAATTTTCATTTGGTAATTCGAGGTCTTTCTGGAAATGTATGAGAAACACAAGAGAAAAGCTCTCTGCCTCCATTAATGTTTTATGTCAGAGTTATAATTTTATTACAGAACTGCCTTGTTTCAGCTTCTGAGAATAGCATCATAACATCTTAGAGATTGCTATGTAGAGCAGTTTAATTACTATCTGATGGTTAGACAAACAGTGTGAAAGCATTGAGCTCTGTTATTCATGAACAAGCCAGAAAAATTAAGCCACTCACTGGAAATTGTTCTTTAAATACTGCTGCAATACCAGTGGGAATTGTTTTTCCAGATTAAAATTCTAAGTAATGCCCACTGTCTATTTCTTTAAGATGGCTTCCTGTTTGGTTGGTTGTTTAGTTTTTTTGACCAGTGACAACAGATAGTATTTTCAGAACTACTTTGCAAGCAAGATTCTTACACCTCATTGATAGTAAGGGCCCAAGCTTCCAACACTTCCGAAAGCTATCACTCACTTTTGAAATCTGAGCTGAAATCTAATTTTGTGATCACTTTTGGTGTTTGAATACAAAAGTATCTCATCTCAGTCATAGCACACACTCTGCTAATAGCTCAATTCATCGGGCATTTTATTCAAATTGAAATGGGCATTTTAAGTCAGATGTTCAGAATATTATTGTTGGACTAATTTAACTGAGGAGAAAATCATATTGTAAAGGTATGATACTACAGAAAATGCAGGCTTTAGAAGAAAAAAATACAACCAAACAAACCCCACTTTGGATTTATTGCACTGAATTACAGAAGAGCTGAATTAGTTTGCTCAAAAGTAGCATTGTAACCTTCCTCATAAATAGCCCCCAAAAAATAATTAAAACTTTAAGTCTCCTGGAAGGTAGAGCAAACCATGTTTTGCATGCTTTTAATAACATGTATGATTCCTTTGAACAGTCTCTTCCTTAGTCCCACCCTGCTGAGAGTAATGAGCATAGTTACAGGCAGAGAGAAGAAGGAATCCACTTGTTTTAAAATTGGCATTTAGGAGCAAATGAAATCTAATTTAAGCAATAATATAATGGCTTGCCAGCTTTTCTCACATCTTAATGATGTACTCTTATAAAATCCACTCATTATGACAGGATTCATTGGGTAGTATTTTGAATGGTTAATTTTGTCTTGTATTCCAGGGTACAAAACACTGGTGACTGAAATTGTTCAGAAAAGCCTCAGTCCTAGAATTTATGAAGGGCTTAACAGCATAGAAAAGCTTTTCAAAGATAGAATACAAATGAGCACCAAACACAAAGAAAAAATATTTGATTAAAAAACCCCAACAAAACCAAACAAAAGGAAAAGCAGGATCAGAAAAGAAACCCCCCTTGAACATTTCAATGCATTGCATATCAGAAAAGACTGATCAGAAAAGTTAGTAGTCAACCTAATGTGGAGTGACTAACCAAGGAGCAAAAAGATTAACTAATAAACAAGTTCAAAATAAGAAATTATTTTCTAAGCCATAAATCAAGCATCCAGAATAACTTTTTGGAATTTACAGATATTCTTAGCACCTCTGCTTTCCATGCATTCCACAGTGATTTTACAAATTGCATGTTGAGCATGCTCACATAAGGCACATGGCCCCACTCAGGATCACAGATTGGCAAAGACTTCCAAGATCATTGAGTCCAACCTTTGACCACACAGCACCATGTCAATTAACCACAGCACAAAGTTCCATGTCCAGTCCTTTCTTGAACACTTCCAGGGATGGTGACTCCATCACTTCCCTGGGCAGTCTGTTCCTGACCAAATTTTCAGTGAAAAAAATTTCTTCCTTAAATCCAACATGAACCTCCCCTTTTGCTGCTTGAGGCCATTTCCTCTCACTTGTTGCCTGGGAGAAGAGACTGTACTCCACCTGGCTGCACCCTCCTTTGGCAGTTTTAAATAGCAGTAACGTGCCCACTGAGCCTCCTTTTCTCCAGGAAAAACACCTCCAGCTCCCTCAGCTGCTCCTCATATGACTTAGCCTCTAGACCCTTCACCAACTCTGTTGCCCTTCTCTGGAAGGACAGTCCAGCACCTCAGCATCTTTCTTGAAGGGGCCCAAAACCAAGCGCAGTATCTGAGGATGGTACTCACCAGGATCACTGCCCTGGTCCTGCTGACCACACTACTTCTGTGCTATGCACAGCTACCCCACAAGTGGTGGTGTCCAACATCTATGGTATGTGGGGAAGAGGGTGAATACACAGGAGAACCAGATAAGGTTCAAACTCCTACAGCTGCTGCTCCAGGAGTTGTCTCTCCTACCTTGCCCATGCACCTCTGTCATTGCCTACCGAGCTTTGGGGGATTCTCACTATATCCCTTTTGCATTGCTGCACAAAACCACAACAAAAAACCCCAAACCTTCAATATGGCAATCCTCTCAAGGATAATGAAGGCAAGCTGCAAGCTGCAAGTGAAATGAGAGGTTTTTTTCTTCGCTTGAACACATTACAGGGTAGTCTGGGTCTGCCTTCTTTTGAGGCAAAGAGAGGGGTCCAGGGGTTTGACTGAAGCAGGGACACAAGCATTAGATGGGGAAGGTGGGAAAGAAAGGACAAAAACTGGAGACAGAGAGCTGGAAACAGTGGTGCTAAGCAGAAAATACAATCTTCTGAAAGAGAAGGAAAATTGATAGACATGAAGCTAGGCCAAGATACAATTGACACTCACAGCCCATACAATTCTCTAATCAAGCTCTATTTTAATTGTCACAGGGCTGTAAAGCCTCTCTCCTTTCTCTTCTGCTGCTCACTACTTCAGGTTGAACAACTTCACTGTGAGAGGGAGGCATAGCCTGCGGACTTCAGAGCAGAACCAGAACCATCTACATCAGTGTCCTTAAAAAGGCAGGTGGGCATTCAGACTGAAAGCAGGATACTAAGCAAGGTTTACATCGGTGCCTAAGAATGAGAAATGAGAGCCTCCTGGAAAGACTTTGCTCAATAATACCCCATGATACAATTTCCATAAATCATTACACATTTTTACAAAAAGATTCAGCAGTTTTAAAAGAACCCCACTGGTCTTTCATCACTGCTGATAACCCACATCATACAAACAGGATTTTCCAATGTATTCTAAACGCACATATTACCCAGCAAGCGGTCCTGTAGAAATTGAAATGGCCTCTCAAAGACCTTTGCCAGTTTAACAAAAAACAGCATTTTGCTGGGAAATCTGTCCAAGTTAAGAGAATCGTGGACTTAGCAACACAGAAAAAAAAATCCAAACCTTTACTTAGAAACCACTTTTAAAATGATTTAGTGTTTGTAGGCCTGTAAGAGATGTGGTAAGTTTTTCCAGGCCCTGGGTGATCTGTCCTCTAGATCTTTCAGGTATCCTCTATTAAGAGCCTAGATTAAATTAGCTGCTAAATCACAAGGTTTGTTTTCTATATCTACTCCTGTAAATTGAATTTGCTCTTTTTCTGTTAAAGCACAAGTAACTAGGTTAGTCAAAAGAAGTTAGAGACAGTACTAGAAGTTGTACCAACCACAGGAAGATCAGGATTAAAGCATCTAATGGATGAAAACCATAACATGTTGGTGTCATGTCCAAAGGACGTAATTGAAACTGTACTGATGAAATAAATTTAAAAGAGCCTTGAAAGTTTACTTGAAGAGTATAGATACAACAGTGTTTAGGACATGAAGTCATTCCAGGTCATAATTCTATTAGAGCTAATTTCTATAATTTTATAAATTATTGTAAATTTTTGTAAATTAAACTGTGCCTGCATGTTGCATATCATGCATGTGCCACAACTTGAATGACATGCATGAAAAGTCACAGTTGATAAAGAAACAATGGCAGCAGTAGTAACTTAAATAATTACAAGGAGGCTTAATGAAGTAGTCCAACAACAAACATATCATTTACAATAAAGAGAGATGTACTCCAATACCCTTCTGCCAAATGTCCTGGGAAATGACAATGCTTTGCAACTCTTCAGTGGGGCAGTATTGGAAATATACACACTACACTACAGGGCTGCTCTTGCATTCTCCTCAGATAAATGTATAGCAGTATAGCAGTGAAATGCGGACTGGAGAAGAAATATTTAGATCCTCTGTCTTTAAAGAGAAAGAGAGGAAATAAATTTTTTTCTGGTAGCTAACTTGGTGTTGCAGGAAGTATTTTGAAGAGAGGTTAGAAATGAATGTGGAGTGCACCTGAAGAAGATTGGACTCTGTCCGGCAGCAAGGCACTGACATCACAGTTATCCTGGAAAATAATTAGAAAACCAAGAAGGAAATTGCAGCTATATATCAGCTGCATATGGTTCTACTCTGGATTACTAAATTTAGCAACACTTACCTTGCTCCTGTTTCCCTTCCTGCAGTTGCTACTGCTCCTGTCACTATAATGACTTTTACCCTGTTAAAAATAGAAAGGAAAAACCCCCCCTAATCCCCCAAAATCTCCACTATTTTGTTGTCAGTCTTGACTCATCGAAGTCTGATTTTGACCATGCTGCTGGGAAGCCTTGGACTGGTTCTGAGTGAACATGAGCAGCTCCTGTAAATGCATTGTCTTGAAATATTTTTATGGTTCCCACTATTGAACAGGATGGAGGCCAAGAAGACCAAAAGGAAACAGGCGCCTGCCATCTTTTCACACTCTCTTTAGATTTTGACTCAGTTTAAGGGTCAGAATACTTCCCAGTCTTCTCCTGCCACATTCTCCTCAGAGTGAGCTACTCTAGTCTCAGATCTCAGATCTCTCTGGGACTCAGGGAAAAGGAGAAGGGTAGTTCTTCTTGGACTGAAATTTCTGTAGGAAGAATAACTTTTTTTTCCACATTTTTTGTGAGCAAACCAGTCACCAGCAAATCATCACAAAGCCTATTGACATCCATTTCAGACTAAAACATGACGAGAGAAACATAATAAAAAAAACAGTAAGAATTGCTAGATGTCTAGTCATAATTCAAAGCCACCAGTAAGCACAGACACAAATCTCACTACTCTCATTTTGATATTTTTCTTCCTTGGATATTAATTTGACCTTCATTAGTTATTTTTTAAAAACACCATAATGCTTTTATTTCTTCAGCTTTTTGATCCTGAAACAGAAGAGCATACAAAGTTTCCTCAAGTGGGGGAAGAAGAAACCTGTATATCTGCCATTAACTATCAAGCAATTACTGAACAAGTAGCACGTTTGGCACTAGTGCATAAGGTTATTTTAAAAATTTGTGCAAACTGAACTAATTGAAACATAGCAAATGCCTCATTCCTGAGGTGCCAGTCACACTGACATATTAGGGTCTCCCACCCAGCAGATTGTGAAGAAAATACAGGAACAAGAACTGAAAGCTGCCTCCTGTAAGGAAGAGGAAATCATTCAGTACTCCCATTCCTGATGGTAATCCTTGAGTTGAAAGATGTTAACTCTCACAACTGCTACAGTGTCTGAATTTACCAGAAAAAGGATTGATCTCTTCTTCTTCAATGATACTGGGAAAATGAGGAGCTAATTGTCACCATTTGTTGCAGCAGTCTCTTTCAGTACTCACACTGACAATTTTTCTGCTCCATTTTCCATTTTGCCATAGCACAGCAGCCGATAGCTTGTGCCATAGAACACCCTGCCATGGTACATTGTCTTTGCATTATTTTGTTTAAAGAGCTAAAGTGTGAAACTGGGATAAACAAAGATTTCAGATATAGATGTGATTTTTCTGATGTGCTTTATCATTAGATTCCTTTTTGTCTATGTGTACATGAAATGCTCCAGGCTCAGAGAAAATAGAGCTATTAAGTATAATCAAATTTATGTAGGTGTTCTACAAACCTTACAGACATTAAAGCATTAGAATAAGGAAGTACTTAAATAGGAGGGAAAAAACCACTTAAAAATATCTAATTCAATCTTATTGCCTTGTACAATGTATTAGACTCAATTTACTTCCAGTGTTACATCTTAATAAAAAATATAAAATGTAACACTCATTTTTGCGTCAATTAATCTGCATATTGAAAAACTGCAAGATATCCTTCTATAGTATATTTTATAGCAATTACTCTAATAATTGCCAAAGGATGCACACACTGAGCAGAATTGATCTAATCACCACTTTATATGTACAGAGGGTGAGGGTGTTTTTGTTTTCACATACAATTCCCAACTTACTTCATGGTTTGGACAATATCACAATATTACAACTCAGACAGAAATCCAGGCCTTTGGTGGTGGCCATGGTCCAGTCAGGAAAGCTCCCCTCCAGTTCCAGCAACCTGGTCACTCCTCCTTTCTTTTCATTACTTGATGCTGGTAAGTGCATATGCAACATAAGACCAGAGAAACCTCAAGACAACATCTGGTCATCTTTCTCAGCCCTGGACAAGATCAATTATATCTACATAATCACTGGAGGATACATGTTAATCTAGTTTTAAAATCCCCAAATGGCAAATGATGATGCTTTCTCTTTATAAATTAACATGTTCTAGTACTTGGTTGTCCCTACCATCAGGAAGGTGCCTCTGTTATTTATTTATTTTTTTTAATCCTATCCACTATAAATACGAAGGGAATATACTCTACTTCATTTTTTGCAAATTTTTAGTTATTTCAAGATCATCCAATTTTCTTTTCCCTAAAGAACTTTCAATTATTTCAATGATTTCTGGTATGCCATATATGCAAGATTTCTAACTATTCTCAGACCTTCACTGTTTTCCCTCCAGGTTGCCCACATTTTTCTTGAAAGGAAATATCCAACAGTGGACATATAACTTAACATGAAGCTCTGAGGCATTTCCAATGCTACCTAAACAGAAAGGTAATCACTTTTATCCCTATGCAGCCCTTTCTTGCCCCTTAGTGGCTTTAAACTGGCATACTTTTTTGCAATTGCAGAGTAGATAGAATAGGGAGCAAAAAATGGAATAAAAAATCATAATTTGAATTACTATGGAGGGAAGTTTTAAATGTTCTTATGCTACAACACAGACACACAAGACAAGCTACAAGATTCAGCCAGTGTTGCAGATGTAAATGGCAGATGAGACCAAAACACAGGCTGAGTACATCCCAGTGTACAGTAGAACTGACACTTTCAAACTTAGATGGAACATTTCCTATGAAGAAGTGATGCAGTGCAGCAGAAAGCAACCAAGAACATTCTAAAACAATGAGACAGCCAAACACAACTTCAAAATCTCAGCTCGACTGTAGGGTAGCAGCTGCAATTCAAGGTCTGTCAAGCTGTGACTTCCTATTCTACTCATTTTGCTGATGGAAGAGAGAATGCTGTTTTTAAAGCACTCAGTTCCTGCTGCAAGACCCAAACCAAGGCAGAAAGAAAATAGCCTCACGGAGAGGGTAGGATTCACACCAATTCACAAGAATTAAAGTTTGTTTGTTCAGATATCCTCTTAATATAGTAAAAAAGGACCCTTCAGTCAAGGAAGCATCACACAACTTCAGGGTTTGTGATGAAGCAAAAAAAAAAAAGCAAAAACATAGAGAAACTGAGTGCTGTGAAAGCATCTGTACATCTCCTAGGGCATACCAATGATATCAACTTATTTCTACACTTAGAATAATTAATATCGTGTTCAGTTAATACCAAGTAGGAACATTCTCCAGTGTGTAACTACCTCATTGTCAAAAATCTTAGCTAAGTTGTTCAATTTCTTCAAGGAGAAAGTAAACATCAGATTTTCTGGGAGAGGGGTTGGAGAAAACTTTTCTGAAAAAGTCGGCTTTTTCATCTTGTGGTTGGTAGGTAAGCACTGTCAGTCCTTCTTCTGTCATCTGTGATTTGATCGTGGGAGCAATCTGCATACAAGATGAGAATGAGTGTGGTTAAGAGTCCTTCTGAAAAAACAAAAAGAGAAAAGGGAATGGAAAAGACCAAAGCTGCTTTTTCCTCTCTTCTCTATACCTGGCTTTGCAATATAAGGTAGCATGCTCTTCAACCCAGATCAAAGCGTTTCACAGGGATGTCTCCAGCTGAAGACTGAATTTGTCAGAAGAAAAAGAACAATGTATCATTTTTATTGCATATTTTCAAGAGTCCTATGGCCTTTACTGAAGCCAGAAATAATTCTCTCTGAAGAAACGAGGGTAGGGAGTAAGTTCAAAACAAGGATAGTAAGCCCATGGATTTAAAATAATTTGATAAAAGATTGATGCAAATGTTTCATTTTGAGGGTTATCTGATGAGTATCTGATGTAATTAATGTTTTCAGTATTTTATTAATGCTTTCATACTTTATTACAGCTTTTTATTAGTTAGATCACTGTTTATTTCCTTATCAAACAGGTCCAAAGCCCAAGAAGTTTTCATGATGGCTAAGCAAACAAAAAAAAAAAACCACAAGATACACCAGGCTGCTATCATACGCAACTGGAGTAAGAAATCACCTACTACAGTACAATCCTTCTCTCTACTTTTCTGCCTCGTTTTGCAGCTTCCTGTTAATCCCATGGATGGAGAAGCTATGTACTTCCTTCCACTCTCCTCCTGACTCCACCAAATCACCAGAGAAAGTGATCATAATTTCCCTTTAGTCCATCACTTGCAGCCCACTGCAGGGGGCAGGGTGGAAATTAATTCAAAGTTCATTACGACCATTTTGGGAATAAGGATAGTGATAGAGACTTAGCAAGCCTGGGTCATTCAGTCTTTAACATAGGACTAAATTCATAGAGAAATGTTGTATTAATGTATCACAATTTCATTGATGATGGTATAATATAAATTCAAAATTGAGTTACTCCTGTGGTAATAATTCAAAGCTCTCTATGATCACAAACACTTCAAACAATATTTCATTATTTTCTTTGGATGATACGTGTGCTTTATTTGTTTTTAGCTTAATCATGAACACAGCAGTGCTGAATTAACAGTTGGACTTGATGATCCTAGAGGCCCTTTCCAACCTAAATAATTCTAATAGTTCTATGATTTTTCCAGTTCTACTTCTGACACTCTTGTTCTTTGTACATCTGTTGGGTGTTGATGTTTGAATCCTGGTTATACTCAGTCAAACAAAAGAGATCAGACTACTGAGAATTATTTCTCAGTGCCTTAATATTCTCCAGGTTCACTGAAAAATGTTAGAAAAACAACCTGAAGTAACTTACCCCTTTCTAGTCCCCTCTGAGATGTTCCAGCATCACATATGGGTGAGTTCAGCCTTCAAAAACAAAATAAGTTTATTTCTCTTCTTAAGAAAACCCAAATCACAGCAGAAACCTCTCCTACTCCTAGGTCTGAGAATTTGACATATATTTAGCAGTTCCCACATGATTTGTACTCCAAGTCAGTCACATTGTTCTGGTATTCTACCCTTTATCTAGAGAACTATTTTCCTCACCAAGGCTGATAATTACTGAAAGTCAGTGCTACTTGTTACTCTCTTCATTGTGTTTGCTTTCTATCGAAATCCACATGTATTAAGAACTTTTCCCTGAAAAATGTTGAGTCCTCTGGTTTCTTATTCTCACTTCTGTGCCTGGGAATATCACAGAGCTGCATCCAGCTCTGGGATCCTGAGCACAGGGAGGATACCAGCCTGTTGGAGTGAGTCCAGAGGAGGCACAAGATGATTTGAATGATGTGAGGAAAGCCTGAGAGAACAGGGTTTGTTCAGTCTGGAAAAGGAAAGGCTTCTGGGTGTCCTAATTGCAGCCTTCCACTACCTGAAGGGAGCCTACAACAAATGATGAAGGCTTTTGCAAGAGCAGGTGTGATGGCTTTAAACTGAGAGTAGGTTTATATGAGATATTGGGAAGAAATTCATTACTGTGGGAGGGGTGAGACACTGAAACAGGTTGCTTAGAGGAGCTGTGGATGCTTCCTGAAGGTGTTCAAGGCCAGGTTGGATGGATCTCTAAGAAACTTTGCCTAGTGAGAGGTGTCCCCAGCCGTGGCAGAAGGGTTGAAATGAGATGATCTTTACAGTACCTTCAAACCCAAATATTCTATGATTATATGATTATATTTCCAGTTTAAAGTTTATTTTTATTTTCAAATATTTAGAAGTCTCAAACAGGGAAAGGAACATGTAAGATTTCTGGAATAAACCCGTATTTTCAGCATTTTTTGTAACTTTTCTTTCAATATCAACCAAAGTACAAAGACAGCAACATATTGGCCGCACTGAATTGTCTTGTCCCCTATGACAAAAGCTGTATCAGACTATTTATTTGGCTGGAACAGAAAGCCTGTGTGCAACTAGTTACACCATTGTAGATGATCCTAGTGAAGGCCACTTTTAAATTATATATGTGGAAATAAATCCTCAGGAAAATGCAGGTTTTTCTTTCTAACTAGAGTTCAAAGGCAAACAAACAGGACTAAAAATTTCTCCTTGTTCAGAGCCACATGTCCATTAACTGAAGAGAAATAAAACTTAATGAAGTAGTAAGAGGATCTTCCCAGCTTAAACCTGTGAAAATTAATAGTGTGTCAAACACATGAGGAAGCACCATGTTATGTAAAAAGTGTATTTTAGGTATTTAATTTTATGTCCAAGACAATGTTTGCTGTTGTTGAATGACAGCACAATTGTTGGTAAACCTAACCCTCAAATAACCAGCACTGTGAATTTCTCGTAATAGGATTGCATAGTTGCGTGTCTTTGCCGTAAAGTATCAAGGTTAAAGCCTACAAACCCCTACAGATAATTACTGCACCCAGTGCAACATTATCCTGTGGGTTGTCTACATGAGAAACTTAGTGGGCACTTAGCTAGGCTATAAAATAATGCTACATTCCCTATGTCAGCTCCAAGCATCTCTGTGAGAGGTCGGATGCTGCATTTTGAAAGCTATCCCATGCTGAGTATTCAAAGAACTATTTGCATAAGGAAATAGAAGTAACCAACTTGTTATAAATTTATACCTTTCCCTGCTGAATGCTAGTTTCTCTTGCAAATAAAACCCCCAGACACACTGAACTCATATCCTGTACTAAGGTAAATAGCAGTACAAATCATTAACTTTTACTATTCCATATTCTGTTTGCCAGGCATTACTTTGGCAGCCAAGCTTTGCTCTTGAAAGTGCCAGCTTCCAGAGGAATTATAATGAAAGGCAAGAGAGGTGAGTAATGTGCTCTTCTGATTCATACAATGAGGCAATAACAACTGATCCTGAGATCTGATGGACCACCTCTCAAATATTTTGATCCAGTGTACTTCCAAAAATTTTCAACAGCTAAGAAAATGAAGTCTGAGTTTATTGGAAAAAAACAGAAAACAAATACTGTACCATGCAGACCTGATAATAATTCTGTGCTTCAATTTTAAATCTTTATAATGCATAAACAAAGATAAGCCTGTTTTACACAACCTTGCAAGATCCTGGAGCCCACTCCTGGATTTCAGTAAACTTCCCCCAAAAGAAGTAATCCATGGAAGAAATCTGTACTATGCCCCTCAACACTGAACTGTTTTTATGTGCAACAGACAATATTTAATTAAAATAGTTTCCTAATATGAGGAATGGAAGTCTGTTTATAACATCTATCTAGAAGTTCTTGGGGGAGGCTAATGGACCAGAGCTGTTAAAACTTCTAAATTTGAAAAATTCAGACTCTTTAGTAAACACAATACTAAAATCAGCTAAAAATACAAGCCATAATTATTCACACCACTTCACAACCGCAACAATGTCCCCAAAAGAAAATTGGCAGCTTCCCCCCTCCATCCACATACTTGCACAGGAGCTAAGAATTTTGTTCAGGCTGCATAATCAACCTTACTGAGTTAAAAGGCAACACTCTCCACTCAGGAGGATAAACAACTACAACTTTGAAGATATACAGTAATTCAGGAGCTCAAAAGTTGCACAGGTAGCCTGTTTAATTTTTGGAATTATCTTAGCTAATGCATGGAAAACCAACTGGATGTGTTAGATCACTGCATGGGTACGTGTAGAATTTATGTCTATAATTTATAAGGAAGAATGCTCCTCTTTACTATCCCATCTATTCCTATTCTGTTTCAAGGTGAACTAGAAAAGAAAGAAAATAAAAGAAACCAAAAACCATCACTGAACAAATTATAATGGCACTTCACATAACTGTTCCTATTTATGTGTGAAATAACCTTATATATTTACCACACAAATAACCCAAGTATTGTCAATCAGAAAGCTTCCGTTACTTTTGATCAGAAGCTATCCAAAGACACCACAGGGTTTAAAGTGCTTTTGCAAATGTAGATACCATCCTTGCTGTAATGGTAATGATGGTGAAGAACATTTTCTGAGCTTTCTTGGCTCTTCCCCCGAACACATAGTTCCAGAAATGTGAAAAGCAATTGAATAAAAGCAATAATAAAAGTCCCCATTTCAGATCAACCTGAAATGAAATATCCGTATATCAACTACCACAATAATTTTAAGTAACTTTTAAAAATAGTTAATCTGTGAGCCAACACAGATTCAACGTTTCATTTAAAAATATATAAAGGTGAAACATTTCAAATTTTCCTCTATTTGGAGAAAACTGTCTGAAAAAACAGGCCAAAATTTGACAAAAATTAGTAGTCAGTTCTCATTCTCTTCAAAAATGGAATTTTCAGTTATTTTATAACTTCCAGGGAGGGGGTATATATCTTGCTTTGTCATTTACAATCAGTATCAATGACAACTTCATGTGAGTTAATGCTGCCAGATTTCAGAGAGCATTGTTGGACTCAACTCCACATTAACATTAAAAATGAGAGTGAAAACAACAACATGTCAGTTTTCAGTTTTTCAGCTTCCAAATCAGATGGAATATTTTTCCCAGTGTCAAATATCAAGAGGAAAAAGAACTAAGGAGAATAATGTCATTTATTCTTCTGATTAGGCTTGAAATATACAGGAAATCTGATACCACGTTCCACTTGTAAGACTGTTGATAGTACTATATGTTCTTTATTATTTACCATGATGCCAAGTTTGTATCCTCTGAAAATTGTACCAGCTGTGGTAAAATTCATGTCATCACTGTGATCAAAATTCATTTTTGTTGAGAAAAATAAATCCCAACACTAGAGGAAGAACCAATTCCTAAGTTCATCTTCCTCAGCATCTTTTCATCCAAGAAATACTGAAACTTTTTAGTTTGGGAATGTGCCAAGCTTCTGACTTGCTTGCCATGCTTGACAGTATAGATGCAGAGACTGAACAGATTCAACCATTGAGGCAGCAGGGAGCAAAAGCACCATCTCCTAGAGGCAAAAACTCAATCAGATTGTGGAATATATCCGCAAGAGTCCAATATGTCTTATTCCACCTTTTCCTCAAGCACAGCAGCCACTCTTAATGTTGGCTGAACACAGCATGACCTGAACAAAGACCTACAAAAAACTATTTGTAAAACTGAACTCTGTTTTTATGGAGAGTGAACTTTGTTCAAGGCAGAGTTCATTTTATAAAATGGGATTTTTGCTAGGAAACAGAACCAAAGGCAGAGCCAGTTAAGCACAACCAAATATTCCCAATGGGCGTGGTATGTCTTTACTTTTATTACACTTCACTGTAATTACATTATCTGCTCTGATTCCAAGAACTGCTGCTGCTTTCTTCAGTGAATTGCTGTTAAAGAACAATGGGATTGAGGGAGCTTTAGGCATGTTCACATATACATGAAATATAAATGATGTGGGCATATATATGCATAGGGTGTATGCTCTTCATCATCCTATCCATCCTAAAGAAATACATTGTGATGCTGAAATGAATGACTAAGTGATGCTGAAATGAAACATTAGAGAGGAGTCTCCCTTAAAGATCACCAGTGTTCTACTGGGTATTGCCTTCATCAGTAGTAGCAATGCATCATTCAAAAAAGCTGTTCAGTCTCCCATAGTGTGCATATATATATATATATACATATATATATATGCATATATATATTTAATCATAGATTATTAACAGAAGCATGGTACTCAGCAATTTACTAAAAAATTTCAAATTTTCAAGCAAATTTGTAAAGTTCCTTTTAGATTGTGGTGGTATTATTATAATTAAAATTACCATATAGCCATGCAATAGAACAACATATTTAAAATATAGTAGTAACTTGATGTTTGTATCATGAATATTCAGTGAGTATTTATGATACAACTTAATAAGTGGTCAGTTACATTGCAGACAGTTCTAAAGCCATAGGTGAAAGCACTGAGATGTATAACTACCCAGAATTTATCAAATCAAACATTAATGGATTTGCATAAAGGAATAAATATAGGAATAAATTTATCTAAACTATTCTCCATTGCATTTGTTTGAGTAGTAGTTTTCCTTGACTTTAAAGTGGAAAACTAAAACCATAAAAAGCTTTGCTAACTTTTATCATGTGCCTTCACAGTGACAAAACAAAAAGCAGGCAAGTAGGGAGCATTATCCTCTGAAACAACATCCCAAAACACAGCTGAGGCAGCAGCATCAGGGCAACCCCATCCCACATCCACAAGGACATACTGTTCCTCTCCAAACACTTGCAAGGAGGCAGCCACACTCATCAAACCCCACATCAGAGGGCTGTCATGGTCCATTTGAATATCTTGAATTTACAGGACAGCATACTCTGATTTAAACTTTATTTCCTGAGCTCATAAAAAAATACAACAAGCAATCATGACAAAGAGGAGCTCAATCGGCTTTTACCAGACTAAACAAGCACATGAATTCAGTCCTTTACCTTGCAGGTCACAAGCTTTCTTGACTTCTAACACTTAATTCAATTTGTGCACCTACAAGAAAGAAAAGTCACCTAGTCCATGGTGAGTGTTTATCCTTCCTCCTACAGTACTGTGTGGGTGTAGCCAGTGTCACAGGGAAGCACAAAGGCCTCAGCAGTCGTGATGCTGTGAGAGTCACTTAACATTTTTTGGGGGAAAGCTGGTATTTTTGATATACCAGCTTGGAAGTTCGACCATTTCCAGAGCAGATTCTGACAACAGTGCCATGCATAGATGATGGACAGCAATTTGCAGATGATAATGGCTGCATAATGACTCTTTAGCTCTTTCTGGCCATCTAACAGCACTGCTCCTGCATACATCATGCCTTAGCTTGAGCTACTTTAGCCAGCATCTAAGTAGGAGTTGAATAATAGTCACAGGTGTGCAGCCACAGCACCAAGGGCACCAGGGTGTTCTGAGAGCCCACGGGACAAGGCTGGGAGCAGGGTGGGGGAAGGAGGAAAAGGGAACACAGCTTGGCTGTCCAGCTGACTGTGAGTCACCCTAGCAGGCAGTCTCACGCTTGGGAAAACAATGCTCAGTTTTGCCAATGCTGTTGAGACCCCAGTGGCAGCTTTTAACCACCCAGAGCGTGTTACTTGCTTTCTTCCACAAATCCCTGCACTCCCCAGCCTCTAGTGAAGGTCAGGGCCAAAGAGCTCTGTGCCAAGCCCACTCAACTTGGCACACAAGCCACCCCATTCCCTTGGCTTGGCATCAGAAAGCTTTCAGTGCAACATCAGAGCTCTTCTGAAGTCTGTTGCAGCACCAAGATGTGACAAGCACGAAGTGGCTTGGCCAGAGGGGCTGCAGGGCAGAGCAATGTCACCCAAATGCCCTCTGCATGCACCATGGTATTTTGTGCCACAGAACTAAGAGTGGGAGCATCCTGGTCACACAGTCTCCCATCTCTGTCCCTGAAATACAGAGACCTGCACTCTGTGTCTCCACAACAAAGGACTGAGTGATTCTTGTGCTAAAAATTACTTTTTTTTTTTTAATTAAAAAGAAAAAAAAATACCCAGCAACTTAGTGATACCACAGAGTTCATGACCATTTCACTGTTTTGACAGTTGCTTATTATGTATAGGAAAAAAAGAAGTCCCCAAAAAGAGCATTCATATACTTAATTCTAAGTTCTTTCAGCTGAAGATGAATTTATTTTTAAAATGTCTAACTCTACACTGAAAAATAAAATCAAATTCAACATTAGCAGTCATTTTTTATTGAAATGAAATGTTTAACTTAAACGAGACTGTTTGATATTCTTCTTTGTAAGGAAAAGACACTTCATTTTGGCTGATGAATAACTTTTTTCTCAATTCTTTTAAGCTGTCAAAATTACAATGACTAGGTAAAAAAAAAGAGAAAGAAAAAAATTAGATATCAACATGTGCTATTGAGGCTTGCTGATACAGGTCAGCAAGATATAACAGCTCCTTCTCTGCAGTAGCAAGCAGGAAATGTTGCTCAATTCAGGGGTCTGCCTTCAGGTAACAGTGATTTCTAGGCAATGTTCTTATGCAGATCTCCACGGGAATCAAGATTCACCTAAGGTTCAAATACCTGGAGGATGCAGACATTTACAGAAAACATCACAATCCTCAGAAGCCCATAGCACCACAGGCTCAAATCTAGGACCAAAGGTTCCTAAATCACTAAGAATACTTTCACACACACATAATGAAACATTTGGAATTTTCAGAAGTCCCAGGCTGTGTGCTCTGGCATGGGCTATTTATGCAGTTATACTTTTAGGCCCATCTGGCCCTTTTCCTTGACCTGTCAAGTCCTGGGTTTCATAGTACACCAAAGCATCAAGAAGGAGAAATTAGTTGCCCACAAGTTATCAGTGAAGTAAATTTCTTTTTAAAAAGCTGTGCTTTGGGCTTGTTTTTTTGGTGATTTTGTTTTAGTTTTGTTTGGTTTTTAATTGAGGCTGACTTGTGTCATTTAATTGAAAAAAATAAAAAAACAAACTCTAGTACCTCCAAATCTGGAGGTGCTATTCTCTGTAATTGTTTTGGCTGAGAAAATATTCTTACAAATGTTTTACCACATGTAGTATTTTTCAGTTGTAACAACTTACATGTTGAAATTATAAATAATATTTTAAAAAATATAAACAAAGTTATTTTCCTCCAAAATTTTTCCTGTTTGCTTCTAGATTAAAATGAAAGTAAAAGTTACTGCCTACCTTGTGGCAAGCTCTTTTTGCCTTTCAAAAACTCATCCTGGTCTAGAGCCTGATCCAAGTAGGAAACCTCTCTTAATCCAGTGAGGCTACAAGACTTTATAGACAGACAAAACCAATAGACATGGTTACTGCCTTACTCTTCTTAAGTGGAGAAAATCTTGCCATCTGTTAAAAATTCCCTGCATCCTATCATTTAGTGCATTTTCTTCATAAGAATCTGATTCATGATAGTAAATACAGGAGCCATTTCCTATGTGAAGTCGTATAAATGGTATTTTACCCTAAAAGCAACAGCTTATTTTAAGAGTATTTCACAATGCATGAGAAACATTCATTGAACAGAGAGTTTGGTTTAGCAAGGGCAGAGGGCACTAATATTTGCCTTTTTGCAGAGGATAAAGTTGCTGCATTCTTGATACATGGTTAAGAGGTGATTGGATGCTCTGTAATTGCACCTGCTGATTCTACAGACTGTAGTTCACATTCAGACTTTTGCTACAAAACTAACTCAATTTATGTGTGAGCTGTGAGCTCAAGCTAATTGGAGTGAAATACTCCAGCATTTCACAGTCATGGTTTCAGTTATTTTTGCTGAAAGTTAACACTGGACTGTGCAGCAGAGTCTTTGTGCTACACCATCACATTTGAGACTTTCTCTATGAGACTACAATAAACTCAAACCATCAAGGGCTGATTTAAGGTGAAATTACAATCCTGTCAATTTAAGCAGAAGGACTTGACACCTACCTGACATATGCTGAAGAGGGAGTTGAAAATTTAACCAAAATTGACCTGTAAAGCAATAAGGAAACCAATACTACCTGATAAGGCACATTTTGTACATAGACATTATTGGGCAATTCCAGCCCACTTGATCATCCAACTCCAAACCAGCCTGAAAACAGCTGAAAATTTCAGCCAATAACAAACATTTACACAGAGAAAAGCCTTGCAGATTGTTTTCTGTTGCTTGTAATGCAGAGGAGAACACACTGGTTTTGACAAAAGTAGATTATGCAAAAATGCTACCCTATTTAATGACTTGCAACTGAAATTAATTTTACCTATTTTATATTGCTCTATTAGATTATAAAGCTGTACAGATTTTTATGCAAAAACAGATTTTAAGGCTTTGTTAGGTGCTGCTGCCTAGTACTGGAGTCCAAGGGAATGCTTTCTGTCTTTCCTTTAACTGAACTTTCCTGTAAACTTGCTGCCCTATAAACTTTACAGTAGATGGCTACAACCAAGCTGATAAAAAGCATACATTTAATGCAGACTTACTAGACATGACATTCAAGCATTGCTATTTTCTGGTTAAATCAAAGTCTGTAACGCTACAGTTCTATACATTTAGCTTAGAACATCAGAGTAACTATAACCTAACCAGCTCAGATTAATATATCTTACCAACATGTAAGGTAAAAACCAGATAGGGTAACCTCAGCCACTAAATAACAAGTAGTCTGAGGAGGAAATAACAAATGAGAAGCTGAGTTTTAAATCAAGGAAGGAAAAACATGAAAATTCAGGCAGAATACCAGGTGGCTTTTTGACCTTCTGCCCGTAATTTTTTTCTGTATGACCAAGCCTGCCTGGAGCACAGAAATTTAGGCTAATAAGCAGTAAGTTGTGTTTGCATGACAGATTTTCATAATAATTAAATTAGTTATAAACAATGGCTTTGCTATCACCAGTAAAGCTGAATGAATGCTTAACTTGATTGCAAAAATCAGGAATGAAAAATACTGGTTTGTATTATAACGTTTTATAATCCCAGTCCCTTTTTACCCCTGCAAATTATACTATATCCTTCTAGAGGTGAATGAGACATTTTCAGACCTTTGCAAAGAAGGTTCCATATCCAAACACAAGAAGTAGCTCTCAGCTAAGGCTCTCAGCCAGACTGGCTCTCCTGTGCTGGCAGAGCAGAAGTCTGCCCTGGATAGGATGATTGTCATACCTCTTGCTGAGCAAAGAAATAGAGTCAGGAAAAGAAAACTTTACACAGATGCTGCCCACCACTGTTGAAAAAAAAGAAATATATGACCATATCTTTGGTTTAGCTGCCCTAAAAGGCTAAGATTCAGGAGAAATTGTTATAACTTCACTTACTACAAACAACTGGTACTTATAACACATCCATATGCATTCCATGTAGCTATACCAATGGTGTCAAGGCCACTAAAAATTGATTGAAGTGGTAAGGATGTCCTAAGATGATAAACAAATTAAACAGATTCTGTGTAATAAATAGTTTTCTCAGCACAGGGTCTACTATCTTTTCTATAGTATGTAGTAAAAGAAAATCAATATGGAATGCAAGACATTTCACACTAATGTTGGAAAAGAGACAATCCTCAGAAAAGGATATAATAGAAGCTGTAAAGCATTAGGCACTATTTAAAAAACTCTAATAAATTTAATATCTACATTAGGATGACATATACATGTTTGCTGAAGTTATTTATTTTGTCAGATGTTCAGAAGCATCCTTATTTTTTCAGGGCTAGACCTTCATATGACCTTGATTATTTGAACAAATTCAAACGGTTTTGCATCATTCTGTTATTTCCTGGACTGTACTGAGTTAAGGACTGTGTTCTGCTTAATGCCTGTGTAAATACAGGAAAGAAGTTAACTGAAAATAGGTGGGGGGGGAAAGGACATGGGAAGTCAGTCAAGCAAGTAATAAGCAATGCCATAATTAAGAAGGTGAAAATGGAAAAATACAAAACCCAAGCCAGACCTGTGAAAACATTACTTGTTTCAGGTAACATTGACATTTATGGTGGAGTAAAGGGGATATTTTCCTCCACCATTTATAGGTACATATCAAACTTCAGTATTTAAGTAAGGAAGTAATACTTATTGTATCAAATCTGTAAGCCTACTTTTTTTCTGCCTACTGACCATGCAGAGAGCTCTAAATGAGACAGGACAAATTACTCTTCTGATCTGTTAACTAGTCCTTGAATAATAAATCCTTTTCCACCAAATGTCTCTTGTAATTAAAAAAAAATCAAAAAAACCTTTTCACAGCGTCATGAACATCACTGGAAATGGAGAATTACTACAAAATGTGTACTGCACATTTGATAAACCTTGGTTTTTCATACAAATCTAGCCCAATCCATGAATCAATATTTCAAGCATCCAAAAAACTGTGTGACAAAAGAGGCATGTATGGTTTTGCTACTTTACCTGTTTTAACTCCATATTTTAAAGCATCCCTATATTCAGCAAGTATTGGTCCCAGGGGCTCTGGCTGGTCAGACAGCTCCAGGCTGAGCCTTTTCAAGTTTCCATAACCTTATGACGGTGGTGAAACTCCAAGACTTTATTTTCTCTATCAAAAATTCTCATCATGTAATGCAGGAGAATGCCACCTCAACAAAAAATTATTTTTGTGAAGCCTTCAGTACTTTTAGCAGGTAAGAAGCCTGTGCAAAAATAAGAACATGCAAATCAGTGAGTGTTAAGCTTTAACAGCTCAGCCAGGCTGGCCAGAGACTGTTTTGGTGGCTATGAATATCCTGCTGAGTTTCTTCCCCATATATCTATTTAACAGGCGATCAAACAGCCATGGGGATATAACAAAACAAGGAAGAAAGGCAAAAACGTAGTTAGGAACATAGGGCCATAAGACATGAATGTTTTTGCAACATTTTTAATTATGCTGTACTTCTTTGACAGTCAAAGTGCTGCAAAGTACACATCTGACTTGTGGAAGACTTGTTTGCTTAGTGATCCACAGGGAAGTTGAGGAAGGATGAGAAGTGAAGCAATAGCTTGCTTTGCAGTCATTCCCAGGACACAGCAGTTCAATGCTCTTTATTTCCACCCTCCAGCAGCAATGATAAAGCATGTCTTTCAGCAAGAAAGGGAGATTTTATCCATAAATTTTCCCATTGTTCCAGAGGTGTTTGCCAGAGGTGGTTCTGTATTTTCACAGAAAGAAGTAGAGAGCACAGAAGGTGAAGATCTCTCTTTCCTCAGTGAGGTCCTGAAAACACATTTCTTCATTTTTACAGGGGGAGAGACAGGCATAAGTGAAGGATGGGAAAAGATTTTCATAACCTGGCTAGTCTCCCTCAATGCTTTGCACAACTGTTTTAGGAATCCACATCATCAGCAACTTTCACCTTCTCTGACTAAAGCAACAACCTCAATAAATATGCTTCTCTCAGGCTTGTCCTGATGAGAAGCCTGAGTATGTCTTGAAGGGGAAGAAGATATAACAATTATGAAAAAGATTGAGAGTACTGCGAAGAATGATAATGCACAGAGGCAGAGTTTGGAGAAAGGGAATCTTCACACTCAGTGTCCTTCAATTCTTCACTTTCTCCTCTCTCACATGCGGTGATGGTCCCTAAGGACCCTGCTGTGCTACCTGCAATATTAGGTCCCAGCAACCTACTGAGGCCCTGTGAGATTTTCCCAAGAGAGTAGGTGAAAAGAATGTGTTCTAAATAACATTTAAAATGCAGTAATCATTAATTACAAGGTTTTTGTTTGTTTAATTTAGGCTTGCCTAATGCATAGGTGCTTGAAAAATAATTTCAAGCTCTTGGTGCAAGTCCCTCTCTCCTCACCCTCTTGCTGGAGACTGTAGATGTGTGTTTTACTTGCTTCTCTAAGCTTAAAATCAATGTCTTCATCTGCAGAAATAACATCAGGATAAGGATGAAGGAACAAGGAGAGGAATAAGAAAAAGCATTAGTAGGAGCTTAAGAACATCCATTCCTATTAGAAGGGGTCTCTACCCAATTTAGCTGAAGATAGGATCTGGTACATGGCTATGAAAGGAACCTTTTGGTCTCACATAGGATTGATGCTGAAAAAACAGATTAGAGAAGCTGAAAACAGAGTGAGGCATCTGAAATAGCTCCCTTCATGTACAGCCCTATGTAGACAAGAGACTAGGCTTTTGTGATTGTATAATGACAAAAACACTAAAGACTAAATGAAGTGGTTCCACAAGCACCAAAGATGAAAGCTGAAACCCTTAAAATTCTTTCTGTTTTTATGTATCTGATGAATCCTGTAACTTTCCTGAAGTTCCTAATAGCTGGTTTTATATATAATGAGAAATACTTTCCTTGAAGTGCTATTTTAATTAAATTTCAATATACCCACAATATCAGTAGATCCATTATCAAGCAAGTATTAATTGAAGTGTATTCACCACCAGACCATAGAAAGAGAATGTTGGTTACTAGTAACGAAATTATTAAAAGCACGTTTTGCAGCAAATACTGTTTTTTTCATTTTTCAAAGAAAGAACTCACCTGCATTTTAGACTTTAATGAGGCAAGGAATCAATAACATGCTATCAAAAGAAACACATGCCACTTTCTCTTGAGGAGTATGATTAGCATTCCACAATTCAAAATAAGGGTTATATTGATTCACTTAGTGCTTTTTCCGTCCTTATTCATGAAAAGGAGAATGGAAGAAACTTGAAAGATTTTGCTTTCCCTCCTTCCACATCCGCCTCTCCCTATAAGCCATAATTATCAGTGAAAAATGGAAAATATTACGTTTCACTGGTTCCTATATTTTTAATATATATTTTGTTTATTTTCCAATTGATTTGTCAAATGTTATTCACTTAAGTTTTTGGTTTTTCAAACTCAGTGCAGAAAGGAAACTTCATGACTTCTAACCCTATGCTTGTAATATGTCCACAGAAATAGCAACTTTTAGACCCTGTTTCTTCTGTAAACATTTTCTATCTTGTAGAGATATTTTTATGCTAGTATCATAGTGTTCGTTAGATATGTTTCCATTTTTGAATGGAAGATACTTATGAACTGAATGTCACATGCAGTTTTGTCTTTCTTGCTCCCTTTTCCATTGTAATTGAGGACTACAGATGATAAGAAAAGTGGAGATTTTTCTACCAAAAGTTTCAGAGACAGAACATGTCACTTAAAGTCAAAATTTTTGCTAGAACTCCCAACAATATCTTTTTCTGAAGTACCTCATAGTTTGCTTAAGCTCTCCCTTCCCTCCTTGAGCAGGCTGCTTGTCTTAACTCCAGGTCTTAGTAGACATCACTCCTGTGTCCTCTTTCTTTGTCTACAGCAGAGGAACTGTACTAGCAGTACCTGTCCTACAGAGCGGTTCAGGGAAATGAGGATGGTGAACGAAGTACAGTTTCAGGGAGGCGCAATAATTTGAATGTAAGAGATCTGGATCTTTAGAAGAAACCTTTCAAATTCAATTTTCCCTTATCAAACCGTGGGTTGAAATAGGAAGTGTTGGGATCCAGCTTGAGTGACAGAAGCACTAGTACAATTTGCTTTAAAACATTTGCTGGGGTAGGTCTTTCTGATAGGCTCCGTTCTAGGTTTGGGCTTATTTTCAAAAAGTAAGTTTGTTAAATGGAACTGAAGCATTACACTTTTCATTAGCTACTGGCAAGTTGGTACAGTGTTTTTGTTAGAGTTTTACTGCAGTAAGAAAGAAATCTTCCATTGCCATACACAAAGAAATGAGGCAAACATCTTCATGTTATCTGTTGGCATCAACTGCTGCCTCCACAGACGGGTACAGTAACCTACATGCTCCCCGTTGCACATGAAGTGAAAAACTATCATGTCTGGCAACATTTGCCCATGTATTTTCAAGCCCATGGATTCCACATGCATAAGTTTCAGAGTTTTCTTTTTAAAATTTCATGCCTCTGTTAACTCTCCCTAATTTCCATTAATTTTAGCAGAAAATATGTATACACATCTACAGATGAAATGCTTGCCTTCAGTGACTGTCTAGCATGAAAACCATTACAATTTACTAAACTCTGACTATTGGCCTTTACTTTCGTTAACTTTGCTCTCAGCTAATTTTTTCTATTAGAAAATGCATATTGTAATAAACTAAGATTTTTGATACCTAGATTATAAAATGTTTGACCTAAAGTTTAACATTTACAAATTTATACTTGTATAGATTACCAGCAGTTGAAATTGCATGTTACATCATCAAGAATGCAATTAATTCTTTCTGAGCATGTTATATAATTTTGGGTCTTATTATTTCTTTTGGAATTTGACAAAACTTCAAGAGACCAGACCAGAACCTCCCAAAAGATTTACTCCATTTTCTTCTGTAAAATTAATTTGCACTATATTTACATCACTCCTTTCAGCCAGTATCTTTGCCAGCCTGGAGATGTGGCAGGACAGACAGTAAGCCACCTGGCCATACACTGCTGTGTTGGGTCTTACACAGCTCTTTCTTTACACATCCAAGAGAAACATTGAGGAAACAGATGTCTTGAGTTCTGAGCTCAAGAATACTTCAAAATTAGCATGGCTGGTCTCTCTAATACAGATAAAGAACAAGAAAAATAGACATAAAAGGAAACATTCTCATTCTAGGGAAACATTCTCATTCTAGGGCACCATCTTAAGGTCGTATGAAGCCTTTTATATTCACGTCCAACATAAAGCCTTTTCTTCATGGCTTAGGAGACCTTGCTCTCCTTAAAACTGGAATAATACATCACTAGCTTAACTGCATGTGTGAGAGATAAATGCAAAATAACATCAAGAAGCTCTCTGCTCTCTGAATTCATTTGTAGAGAGGGAGCTGGGAGAGTTAAGAGGAAAGCACTTAGCTCAAAAGATTCATCAGATTAGACATCACTCTTGAGGCACAAACTTACATCCCATTTAACATGTTGAAAGGAGGCTGGGAGAAGGACAGAAAAGAAGCTTTTAAAGTGGCTGCTCACTTTCAATTTCCTTAGAAAAAGATAAGACAAGGACCACAATAAAGCCTGTCACAACAATTTTGGAAGATGTAAAAGCCACGTTTTCCTTTCAAACAGCTCCTTTGAGCACTCCATGCTCTCAGCAATGGTAATTGAACAACCAAGCTTTTACTGCTTCTGAAAGGCTTGTCCCTGTTCCCACTTTACATAGATCAAGGACAGTAAGAGGGTAATTACAGACTCACTGGCAATACATAGCCCACCAAAAGCTTGAAAATCAGTAGATACACCATTATTATGTTCTTAATTTGATAAAACAAATGGACTGAAGAGGGCTTTTGAAGCCATTGGCTCTACTCTTCTGTCAAACAATTATTTTACAGAAGTTAAATTTTTCTCTTGAGCTTCCTTTTTAGATTAGCTATCTGCAATGTTCTATAAGGACCTAATATTGACCTATTTGACCACAGGAGGGTCATTCTTGTTTAGGTATCTTATTATTGCAATTACATCTACATTGCCTTTTTACTAGGCACTCTTTCATGCCTGCAGTGGTCAGAGGCTTTTGCCTTGCCAGATTTTCAATTCTCCCTTGGACAAGGTCAAACAGTACCCATAGTGCAAACTGGCTGCTTTGCCTCCTAACCCAATGCCCATCCACACTATTCTTCAACTGGAAAGTGCAATTTCACCTACCCACAGCATCCATCTGCTTCTCTCATGACCCCACTGCCACAGCACTCTCTGCAGAAAGCCATGTCAGGTGCTTGATCTCAGTTAGTGCCTATCATCCTGCCCCTTCTCCCTCTGCTCCTATTGCTGACAGGGATGTTACAACATAATGAGCAGGTTCAGTTTTTGGAGGGAGGTGTGACATGAGCAAGGTTGCTTCCTTAGCTCCAGCTGCAATTTCTGTTACTTTAAAGTGGCCATGCCATGCAACCATGGCCTGAAATATTTTAAGGTTTGTGTGTAAGATGGATGTGTCCTACATGCATAAGCACGGAAATACTGGGTGAGTTTATGGTTAAAGTGACATGTTTCACAGCTGGTCTGCCTGTGTGATGATGGCACCACAATTTAGGACAGCCTAGTGCATCCATTATTAGAAACAATGGGAAACTCAATGCTGCTCAAAATAAAGGCCTAAAAACCCACTAAAGAGCATTAATTTAGTCTTCATGGAGATGAAAATCCACATGCTTACAGCTTTCTCATCACCAGGGCACCACAGAGGCAGTTTGACAGCCAGTCTTGGCAAACTCTTCCGTTTTCTCTCCATGCCAGCCTCCACATCCATCTGCATCCTCAAACCTGGGATTAGCTGTAGGATAGGGCACCCTTTCCCAGGTGCTTGTCTGGTTTCATCTTTTAAACAATCACATGACAAGGTGTCATGACACTTGCAAAAATATCACTTGTTCCATTTGCCATTTTGTGTAAACAACGCCCACATAAATAAATACCAGCAGTCAGACATAATACACTATGCCACATTCTTTGTGTTAACTGACAGCCCTTTGGAAACTTTACTGTTCTTTGTATCTAATCTGGGGCTAGGTCATCTAGATAAAAATAATTCAATATTTGACACCTATTTGCGGAAGAAAAAAGGAGTCTCCAACTTTAAATTTGCAATCTACAATGCAGGAAAAGTTAAAATGTTTAGCAAGTCATCCGAATCACACACATACACAGGTACAATTGTGATTCACATCTTTGGATCAAGCCTATACAAGATATCTCAATGCATTGCGTTTTATGACAGTATGCGGAGAAGTGTGACATTACCAGTAGATTGCATAAAGAGGCTATAAAAGACTCTTTTGATTACTGAAGTATGACTCTCTACCTTTGATGAGATAATCTAACCTCTTCTTACAATTATGTCCATGATGAGAACACAAGTGAAGCAATTTTGAAGTGATGCTGGAAATGCTTTTTCAATAAATTACCAAAGGGAAGCTGCCCTTTTTTCCGCATTACAACAAGCTACTTCAAAACCAACCCAAAGCAAACAACAAGCATCAACTGAGAGGCTGAAATATACAAAACAAAAGAAAGGAAGCTAGAACTACTCATGCCCTCAGCATACAACTCTGAGTCAATGCCCCAAGCCATCCAAAAAATGCCTCTGGACAGTGCTGAACTATTCTTGATATCATTCACTGATGTTAAGCATTTGTCCCATTTGTGTGATAGATAAGTACTAATAACTACTTGCCTTACCCAGGAATTAAATATCTTTTGTTATACACACTGGGAAATGCTACAGAAACAAAGTTTTTCAAATGAGGTATAAGAGGAGGAGAGGTGAAAGGGAGGAAAATACATCTTGGACTAAGTTCTACACCCAAATAACCAAAGAGTAAAGTAGGAATTTGGTTAGCTAAGTGACCAACAAAAGGCAAGACAGAGCACTGTGCAGATTTGAACAGTAGAAGAGCAGTGTGTACAGAAGAAATAAAGAAAAACCCAACCTTTACAAATACAGGGGGATCACATCTAGGGTTAAACGAATGTTAGACATTTCAAAGCACCAGTGGGTTATTAATAACAAGACTTGACTACAAAAGCATTATTAAGTCAAATAATTATGGCTTGAAGACTAGGAAACAAAAGCTGTCCTGGCTTTAACAGACAAGCCTTACACCCCAGGGACTTTCCTGCCTGCTATTAATTCTGTGTGCATTCTCCAAAGGGAAAGCAGCTGTCCTGACTCCCTGCTGCTGCCATCAGAGAATGGGGCACTGGGGTCCCTTCTTTCCCCAGGACACATCTTCCCATTTCCCAGGGAGTTCCTGGGGCACAGCCTGGTTCCCCTTGATTCAGCTGCCTACCTGATGCTGTGGATCATGCAGAGAAGTGAAAACACTGCAAGGCTGCTGTCTCATTGATGCACTAAAGTATCAATTCACATGTTTCTGGAGTTTTAAATTATGTAAATCAGTAATCTGCCTGTAATTGAGCTAGGTGTGACAGAGACACCAAGACCATTAGAGAGCAATGCTGCTAATGCAGCAACTTGGAAAACTGGTACTGCTTACAAATGGTCTGCACATCAGACATGAGTATACAGCATTCTTCTCCTTGGTGTATGAATGGTGCCAGTTCAATCAGCACATACACCTACCAGCAGCTGAAAACAACAAATCAAAGCTGCTAATAACACATTAACAGAAACTAAATTTTTAAAATGTGTTTTAGAATGATGCAGACTTATCAGTAACACCAGGAATATGAAACAACTACTAAATAAAGCATATCTGCAACTGAAAAACTGAACATGTTCCTGTGGTGCTCATAGTACTCAGCCATTTAGGAAAATTTATACCTTTTAAAACAGTCCTTTATGCCCACAAGTTTTTATAAGTACAGTAATTTAACACTTTTTATTCTAATCATTGTGGTGATATACCTATACTTTCAAATATGTTTTTTTTCAAAAAGTAAAACCCAAGTGATATTAGGAAGGATTATTCATGCTTCTAGTAAAAATGCAACAATGTGTGTTGCACCCAGAAATATTCCCTACTAAATCCCACTAGGATATTCAGTTAACCCACTTTCCATAATACAGCAGTAGCCATAGGCATTTGTGTAAAATATGGTTTGAAATAGACTTGAAACTAAAATAGAATAAGGCAACTTACTCTCATCACAGAATAATGAGTCTTTCAAGTTATGAAAGGTGGCAATTACTTTGAATAATGAAGAGATGAGATTGTAAAATAAAAAATATAGTATGCTGATATTTAGGTAAGTTTACTAAATTCTAAAATTAAAAGTATCTAAGTTATTTTAAGCTGGCTTTTTAATAGTGGGATTTATTATTTGGTTGGCATTTAAATTTCTTAGAAAATCTGGAAACAAATAAGTTTCCCTCAGCTGTTTTTTTTTAACTGAGACAATTTCTTGTCTAAAAGACCATGGTTCAAATTCAGGAGATTGCACTCTGAGTGTAAGCATTTTTTTCCTATTCTGGGAATTATAGGACAAATATGGCAGAAAAATTATACCAGAAATCAGAATTAAAAAAAAAAAAGATAAGATTTTTTTTTCATTAATCCTTATTTAGAACAATTCATTTCAATCATGTCATGGTTGAAATACATTTTCTCACAGTCGTGTTCAATATAAAAAGGCAGAGTAACTTTAAAAGAAATTTATATTATAGCCTTTCTAAAAGTTTCATTAATTTTAGTTCCCTCACATGAAAAAAAAAAAAAGTCCATAACAATTTCTCATGTGTCTTAATTTTGGTCAAAAATTCTGATGTTTACCTTGATTCTTCTTACTAAAATGTGCCCAAAGATACCTGTGCATGGTTGTTTAAAGAAAACATACTTAGCTGATATTATGATGTTTGCTGCTTAAAAGGTGGTTTGTGTAATGTTTTAGGCTGTCACTACTCCATAATATTGACTCCAAAAAAGCACTCCAGATATCATTTGGCAGGTATAACCTGTAGTTTGCTCAGAGAGTATTTGTTTTTAAAAAGATATTCTGAACCTTTATTGAACCCTAAAGATTTCTTTGGGGACTTTTGTTTTTGTTCAGTAACAAAATTAGATTAACATTTATTTATTGTAGCCCAGAGCAAAGATGACTTGCTTTCTGTAATTCAAAACAACGTGAAGTATTTGGGTACCAGTCCAAATAGGGATTGGCACAGAATTGCAATGCCTGCAGAAGAGACTGCAAACTGATTTACTGTGGTCTTGCCTCTGCTTTATTCCCCTCCTTGTTTTCCTTGCTGAGCTGTATCTCCAGGGTAGACTGAGGGAAAAAATGCCTTGGGGAATCTCCCAGAAAGCCTTACCAAGAAATAATATACAAGGTTAAAAAATAAAAGGCAGTGGAAAAAGAAAACTGAAATCAATGCCATAATGGTTTGCTATTTTCTAACTCCTCTTTAATCGCCATCAAAGTCTTTGAGATGCATTTAAAACCATTATAAGATAATAATAATAAAAAAAAAATCTTGGAAAGCCTAAAGGCTTTTTTCTGCCCTCTGTGTTTGGAGGATGCCAATTCTTGGAAAAAGATTTCTTGGAACCGAAGCTTGCTGGGAAGGTTTCCCAGGCTACGCTTGCATTGTCCTCATGATAAGAGACAGTAGCACAAGAGCCACAAGTCAAGGTAAGTGCTGGGGAACCAGTTAGAAATGCAGATGTGCTGGAGGCACGTTTCCATGGGCTCCTGGAGTAATCACACCAGTGGACGAGGGAAAGACCCCAAAAGTAATTTTTGTGCATTCTGTAAAGCCTTTGATACAGGCCCTCACAACAGCCTTCTCTCTAAATTGTAGAGACATGGATTTGATGGGTGGACTGCTAGATGAATAAGAAATTGGTTGGAGGGCAGTGGACAATGTTCAGAGTTCTGGTGGATACCAGTGACAAGTGGTGTCCCTCAGGGGTCCATACAGGGATCAGTGCAGTTTAACATCCTCCTCAATGGACAAAGGGATGGAGTGCACCCTCAGCAAGTTTGCAGATGACACCAAGCTGAGTGGGCCCTCCCTCAGGCACACCTGAGGGACAGGATGGCATTCAGAGGGACCTGGACAAGCTTGAGAAGTGGGCCATGTGAACCTCATGAGGTTTAACAAGACCAAATACAAAGTTCTGCATACCTGGGTCAGGACACAGAAAATTTTTGTACACAGAAGATGTTTGAAAAGAAGATGCAATTTAAACCAAGCTTATTTTTTTACTCTGTTGGAAAGCAGAACTCTCAAGGACAAGTTCTGTTTGCACCTCTCCAGGAGTGTGCCACACAGCATCTCAAGGATGAAAGGACATTTATCAGTCACATCTGCTTTAGCAAACACTGGACATTCAACACCTTTGTCTGCTTACTCCTGTTTTAACTTTAGAAACTGCTTCCTTGTATGGGGAGTTTGAAAATTCACTATCCTGTTTTTGGCTACTGTAACTATAGCCTCATAAAATGGAAGTGTAAAATATGACATAAGATGCAAAATTACTGTATTTATATTAATGCAGTAATAACTATAAATCATTATAAATATATTTTAAAGTCATCTGTGTATGAAAGCTGGTATGGTCTCTTCCCTTTTATAGTGAGCAGATGACTACTTGACTCTTCACAGTAAAATTACCTATTTTGAAGCAGATATCAGGACACAGCAAATCACATGAGCTAGAGGTCGCAGAGGCAGTCATGAGAAAATTATAAAAATGTCTAAAGTGGGCTGAAATTAACTGGAGAGAAATCCATGGAATGAAACAGTAAAAAGTTAACTAAGGAAAAAGGGAAGAGAAAGATTTCACAAAATATGAATGTGTTGCAGAGAATTAAATCTTTTGCTCGTGTTTTCTCTGCTACCCAAGTAGTCAAATTTTCCAAATTCCATTGTAAAATTTCAACCCTAAAGTCATGAAAATGTGCAAGGCTCATTTGTGGCTTTCTATTAAGCAGTTACTCAATACAATGCTTGTTTTTTTCAAAGTATCACTTATAAGCAATTACTAAGTTTGTTTTTGGAAGCATTCTTAGAGAGGAGAAAACAATGTTGTTTTCCAGGTTTATCTCAAACACCATCTGATTTAATTTTTCTTATACATCATTTCAGAAGATAGCAAGGAGATGACCACTTTCCTTGTAGCTCAGTACTAACAAACAATTCTTCACATTTTCTGCTCTAAAAATAAAATATTTTAAAACCCCTAATAACATAACAGGAAACCCATGCGGGCAGCAAACAGCCTTGGAGGCAGAAGCTGGTCTGAAATTTAAAGTGTCATGGAGTAGTTATCCAAACTCTGACATGGAAAATCATGCAGCACCACCTTGTGAACTTCCCCTAAAAACTCTCTTAAAGGGACTGATACAGTGACTGATACAGTTGGCAGTGCAGACTTAGAGCATGACTAGGAAAATGAGTGAAGGCTTGGATTCAGAATGCATGTTCCAGATGAAAGCATATTTTAAAAATAGTAAAAAAAATTCAAGTAGTAGAGAAATAATGCAGGAATTAATGAACCTTGGAAAAGTTACCTGTAAGTATATTGAATGGACAAACAAATACTATGAGTGTTACCAAAGTCCTTCAACATAGTATGTGCCAGTAGTTCTTCTAAATAATAGCCAGATCTTTGAAAATTCTGTATTTATGCCCTGCAGGGAATGGGGCAACCCTACAGTAAAGCCACTGGCAGCATCAACAACCAGCTTTAAATGAAATGACAAAACCTTTCTGACAGCTTTTCCTACTTCAATCCAAGAGCAAATACATCTGTTTTGGAGACCATAAAAAATCAAATGTACGGCACCCCTCACACGCAAACAGAGAGCACCATAACCAAAATGTTTTTACCCATTTACACAAGAGGGAGCCTTCACTCTTCAGTCAAAGCTCCACTTATGGTAAAGGTATCACCAGAGAAGAAAACACTGGCAGCAGCTCCAGCTGTTCTGTTTGAAGGGTTTGTCTATAACCTATAAGAAAATCAGTGGGCCAAAAATATGAATTGGAAACTTCCATAACTTCTCTGACCTTTTTATAGCCAGGAGTCTCTGCTCTTTACTCTCCTCGCCAAAAATCATGACAGAATAAGTGAAACATTAGCTTCACTAACAGGGAAAAAAAATTAATTTGATTTCCCCATATTCATGTGATGGCAAACTTTGAAGATTCTTATTAAGAAAAAGAAACAAAAAACCTGAGACAACAAGGATATCTTTGTTTCCCTCTTAAAAAACAAGTCTTCCATTTTTAATCTATTCCCTTTACACATTTTTTTATCAGTGTTCCTGTCTGATTTTGCACAGTTACTTTAAAAAAGATAAGTGACCATAATTGCACATTACATGTCAGGGAAGATTTTAGCAATGTTTTGTAAAAGGACAATGTATTTCAATACTACTTATCTTTGCAGAAATAATATGTCTCCCACAGCCTAGAACTACATTTACCTTGACTCCTGGGGCTCTATTTTGCAAACTGCAGTTCACGGTTAACTCAAGTAACTGTCTTCAAGCATTTTATTTTTATTTCAGTAAAACCCACTCTTGTGTCTCCTTTGACTCTTTATCCAAGTGCTGCACTAATTTCTATTTTATGTAAATTTAAAAGTTTTCATGACATGTAACACCAAATCCTTTACTAAAAGCAGCATAAATTGCATCATGCAATTCCTTTGCCAGCAAAGTAGGGGTCTTTTACTAAACAAAAGAAAGATAACAGGCAAAGATTTGTTCTGAACTCCTGCTCTTTTTTACTCTGTCCTTTATGTCTTTAAGTACTTTTACGTTTATAATTTGCTTTTAATCTTCGTGAGCTATTGAGGTCTGATTAAGAGGCCCGTAGATAATGAGAAATGGCATTGTCACCTGGCACAGTGCACCTTGGAGCAGGGGATGCGTTTAGAAGTCATCAGACATAGAGGGTGCTGTTGCACTGAACATCCAGCAGTGATATTTGTGCAGCTCTGAAACCACGCATTGTCTTTTTACTGGGACTTACAGCTAAAACTCACCATATTCACATTTTATTTACTAAATAAATAAAAAAAAAACCTAAAAAAAACTTCACTTTTTTAAAAACTTCACTTTTATTCTTTTAATGTGAAGATGGGAAGGTGGCATTTTCATGGTTTTAGTAGTAATCCATTTTCTAGTTTATAAGCCTGCAAGGAAAACATTCATTTCAGTGCCTGATACCAGCTGTAAGTTTTAAGCACAATAAGAATTATAAGATCAACTCATGTTGTAACAGGCTAGCACAGAGACTTTTTGTTGGTCTCTTTTTTAACCATGAAGCATTAACAACAAATTTGTCATTTTCCGTTTCTCTTGCAGAAGTCAGCGATACTAATATTTCCCTCAAAGCAGGGAAGTGCCAGGTTAATAGATAGGTGACTTAAAGGAAGGAAACACTTTTAAAGTATTTTTCAGTTTATATTATATATATATATCTCTTTATGTAGACAGTCTAATTTTTACTCGAGGATTTCAACAGACACGTTACTACTTTCAGGTTGTCTTGCTCAGGTTTCTGATATATTACTTCACTATCAGTGTCTGAGCAAAGAGACAAAAAGTATGATAATCAGCCTCTGTGAGCAAAAGACTTCTCTCTTTCTGTACATTGTAGGTTGAAGATGGCTTAAAAAGTCTGAGCACCTGTGCAATATTTAGAAGCCTCGGATTTTGGAAACTTTTTTATTCAAGTCAGGGAGAAGAGGGAAGTTCTCCTTGCTTCTCTATCTCCTGTCCAAGTATCATGGCTGTGAAGAAGAATTTGAAATATGCAGCTGGTATATCTTAAAGGCTAAAAACTGGGTAGAGAATCAACAACTCATTTGAAAACACATCCTTTGCTACTCCCACTCCTAATTGTTTTTGGGTTGGCTTTATGACAGTCAGATAGGAGCAGGTGCTTTCTGAACTATACTGGCAGGACTGAAAATCCAAACTTCATATTATTAATAGATTTAATTTCTTTTTTTTAAAGAACAAAAGATTCTGTCTCACATACAAACATTCTTTTTTTTTTATTTCCCCAAAGAAAAAAATATGTTGACATCCCCTGAGTAATGAAAGCTTGCAATGTCTTTATGATGTTTTACAAATTTTATCTGATTCTAGTTTTGTGTTGCAGATTTGCAGCACATACATGAGTTCAAAAGAGAAAGGTAAAGACTCTGCACTATAATGTTCACAGCTCTTCTCTCAGGAGCTCACAGTGTTATGATGAGAGCACTGAGAACATTACAGCTGGATAAATTGTCACCCTGATGGGCTATGTTGACTTTGCCCCCTTGGTAGAGATTTTGCCAGGAAGATACACATTTGTGCACTGGTTGTGCACATTACAGTTTGGTTTCATTTGTTTGGTTGGTTGATTGTTTTATATTCTTGTTGTTGCTGCTTGGGTTTGGTTGGTTTATTGATTTTTTTTTTTTTAAGGTTAAATAAATGCTGTATGAAAAACAGAACAACCCACTTTTTTAACTGGCAGTTTCATGTTCTTTTCTGTACTGATATAGATATAAAGGAGCAAAGGAGAGCCCTGACTTACTGGCAAGAAAAAGATGGCAAGAAAAATTGACAAAAGTACATCAGCTAGAGCAGTCCCTGGGGAACCATTGTTGTCACATTTTCTGAAAGGAAACTGGAACAGAGCTTGCCTACCACAAATTTAGATCACAAGCTCGGTGGGACATGAACTTCACCTCTTTGAGTGCTCATCCCCTTGCATCACACATCTCAATGATGACAGAAATCCTTTTCAAACCATACTGTAAGAAATGAATTAATGTAAGAGATCCAGCTCAGTGGATTTAGGACCATCACAGTCACAATACATATACAATGCCTAAATTGGAACAAATACAATGTCAAAATCCAAAATCAAATTTTGAAAACATAAGAACTTCGATTTTTTAATTGGACCAGCATGATCAGTGTAGTGAAAGAAAAAGCAAAGGAAATGTATGGCAAATCCAACTTCACCACTGGAGTCAGACAGGCAGCAATTTCTATTATGAGAGTTTGAAGTATGAATTTTGATGTCTGGTTGCTGAGAATAAGGGAAAGTTAAAGATGACTCAGCTCCAGAGAGCTAGTTGATTATTAGTTTATGAGGGGTCAGCTGAAGTCATGAGTTGTAAGATCTGAAAACCGAGGTTTGTCCATCAAGGCAAAGGACCAATTTTAAGCATAATAAAAGAACCCAAATGGCTGTATAGATGACAACTCAGTAATCATTTGTAACTGGAAAACAGCAGTTCAACACACTGAGATGAGCATTTCCAAGCTTACAAGCACTTTATTTGAAATAAGCTGACTCACTTGCACCAAAGCATTCTCATCTAAGCCAAATCAGAAAAAAAAAGGCCGGGCTAATAAAAGGTGCTCTGAAGTTCAGCCAAAGGCTTTGAATCATAGCAAAGCTGTTATCCTGCAGGGATAGCTGTGACAGAACTATAGGCTTCAGGTAGCTCCATTTCTAACCATCTCTTTTCACCAATATATAACTTTACTATAGACAATTGTCTGAGAGCAGGTCCAAGTGGAATACTCATTTGGAGCTCAGTCTGACCTGTGCTGGAGAGCCAGAGAGCTGAACCCCATCATCAGCTTGTTTCCTCTATGGCAAGACAGGTCTGCTTTTTCCATCAGAGCTGAGACAACAGTGAGCCTTGCTTGCCAATCTGTTCCCATTTCAAGAAGTCTCCCAGACTGTCAGTCTCTCCCTAACCTTTTGTCTCACCATTGCCTTTTGACCCTGGCTTTGGTGAATAATCAGGTTTTCACTGATGTGTCTGATGTCCTGTTTTAAGTGGTAGACCTTGCCAGCACTTCAACATTCTGTGGAATTTCTTTAGTGCTTTCTGACTGATTTACCTGCATTGCACACAGCCTGCAATCATACCCCAGTTCTCTGTAATGTGTATCTGAGATATGACCAGTTTCCTTTCATGGTTCTACTGTTTTTTTACTTTATTTCAGTACGATTTTGCATGTTTATGCCAGCTATAACTGTGGAATGCAATCAACACATGAATATAACTATCACCTGTGATAAAATATTTTAAACTACTAATAGAAATCCACAAAGAAGGAACACCAAAAGAGGATTTTCCCTACTCCCTGATTGCCACATACTGGGATTTGACAGAGAAAAGAATTGTAGCTGGTCTTTCTATGTCCATGAGAAACTACAAAGGTAGGATATTTGGAATAATATCTGTGGAGAGTTTGCTGTGTTATTACATTGCTATGGTAACAAAAACAGGCCTAATTTAAAGCACATATTCCCATCTCCTACTTGTCTTCCCAGCTCTTTGAAATGTATTATATAGTGCTTCTGACCAAACAGTTCCAGTAACTCAAAAAACCACTCCAATAGTAGTTTTTTTAAATTGAAATGGGAGGTCATATTTAATCACTTGATTTCAAGAATAAAGAAAAATGTGAATTAATGACTTGAACATAAAAGGAGACACACTGCACTTCAGAGGCACACTCATGCACAAAACAATTGCCACATTGTTGAAACTAGAGTATTTACTACTGTAAAATATAGGTATTTCAAAAAATTAGGGTGGATAAGCATGAGAACACATTGAGGCATGACCTTTAGCATTACTTGAAATCTTTTCATTCAAAGACAGTGGCTTTGTAAGATGTAGGCTGTACATAGCATAGTGACTAGGTAATCAGCCCAAAACTGAGGGAAATTTTATACTGGTTCTATAAAGACAGGAGATTTTTAATGTTTATTATTAGTTGTTAAACTTTCTGAAATATTTTATAAAAATTACCAACTATAACAGGAAAGAACTCACTCTGCCTGTTTCCTCAGCCCTCACCCCCTGCAGTAATAGAAGAGTTTGAGATCAGTGTTCTAACAAAATGTAAGAGAGCATGTTACTTAAAAAACAAAAAACAAAAAAAAAAACAAAACCACAAACTTAAACCAACCAAACAAAAACAACAAGAAAGAAAAAAAAATAAAGAAAAAAAATTAAAAACTTCCTACTTGTTTGCAGAAGGAAAAAAACATGGAGAAGGTCTATTTTTGTCTGAGATAGCATCGTCACGAGCTTGTGCTGAGAGAGCACATCAGACTACACAGGAATAGATTGCTTCCCAATACAGAGGGCTATGACTGCTACTGCTTCTCCCAAGAACTGCAGTTCACTTGCCAGGGCACACACATTTCATACACCAGCAAACCCAGAAGTGTTCCTTGACTTAGCATAGCATGTTTGACTTAGCATAGGATTTTAGTATCTGTAAAATGAGATACTTTTGTTTCCTATCCCTGAAGGGCAGCTCAGCAAAGGTACCTGGAAATAATCCTCTGTGTTAAATGCCTTCCATCAGCTATATGTATTCTTTAACTGTATAAGCCTCATCTGAACCAGCAAGCAAAGTAGACATAATTCCCCAGGTTAACCCTCCAGCAATTTTTATTCTGGCTGCAGAAGCTGGTTTGGATAAAAGAAAGAGAGGACAAGTATCAAAGGACAAAAAGAACAGGAAAGCAAGGATAAGAGGAGAAGAGAGCCTGCAATCCATACACAAAAGGGAAAAAAAAAATGTCCTGGCTTCAAAACTGATACAAACAACTTGATATCACCAGCAACAGACACCAGCTGATGCAAGGATGGCTCTTTCACTCAGAGCTCCACATCTTTCTTCCTAGCAATTCAGTGTGGGGAGGGGTGGTTTGCTGGGGAGGGGTGGTTTGCTAGGGAGGGGGGATATTAGGAAGGTTATTGTGCTAGTGGTGTCCTGATGCAGCTTTACTGAACAGCCATCTCCCTGTGAGCCTGGATGAACACACAGCTGGTGGCAGTAACCCAGGTGGTGTCCCTGCCTGGAGGAAGAACCAACTTGGTGGGAGCTTCTGCAGTCATGGTCACCACATCACCCAAGGCCCACCTGCTTGTCTCAGCCCAGAGGCAGATTCTGCTGAGGAGGAAGAGAAGGGCCCTAGAAGACTGTCAAATCCCATGGTGCTTTCAGCTGGTCTTTCTGCACACATCTGTACCAGAGTAGCGCTTACTACTGTTTTTCAGTTTAGAGCTGAAACAGCAGCTACCAAGCAGCCCTAAGTACTGCTCTTGGCATTGCCTGGTAATTGGTAAATTGGCTGAATCTGTTAAATGTGCAAATAGGCTGCCATTGCACCACACTTGCAGAACAAGCTGTAACCACTCGAGTTTTTAGGAGATTTGCCTGCCTGCCTGCCTGCCTGCCTGCCTGCTTCCATGCCTGCTCTATTCTCCGGTTAGCTCTTGCTTCTCCCAGAAGGAATCCGAGCAAACGAAAGCTAAACCCTACAACTATGGCTGATGAGAGAACACACAACACTTATTAAGTCACACAGTCTTTGGGACTGTCTGGCCTTTTAATGCAAACAGGTTGTTCTGAGAGAATTCAGCACCCTGTGCTGAATCCTTGTACCCTCTTCCCCCCCCCCCGCCACCAATGGTCAAGGAAACCCAGAAATATCAAATGTCATGCTGCAGTTTTTCTGCTGTAAACAGTTCACTTTCCCATTTACACTACTGTCATGTGTGCTAGAATAAACAGCTAAAAGTCTTCCCAGACAAGTGCTCTTCACATCATCTTCTATGTAAGTCTGACCCTTCCTTTATAAATAATGCTGAGAAATCCCGTCTAATTTAATCCAATTATACTTTAAAGTATATCTGTGCATCTGAAAGCATTCTCTTTTTTTCTGCTCTTTCAGCTCTGATACTAGAGAAATTATCTTTTAGCAGTACAAATTTTACTTCCTGTCTGCAAGAGAACCCTTACTATGCTTAAATCCCCAAACAAGCAGGAAGTGAGCTTGCCATATAGGAGGCTGTTTATTTCCCCAGCAGTGATCACAGAAGGCAGGGAAGGCACCTCAGTGAGTCTCATTACAGCCATCAGACAAGCAGGTACTGTGTGGGCTCACTGCAGGAGAAACACCACAGTGCACAGACAGTTAGGGAAATGAAACACCTGCCAAAGATTTCAACTTGCTGTCAGCCCTGGCAAGAGAATGCGTACGTATAATTAGATTTTCAGTGGCACAGGTTAGTTAGATCTCAAGCTATCATACTTCTAAAGCAGAAAGAGCATCAGGTTGTAACAATGTCAGCACCCAGTAGGGTGTGAAGTGTTTTTAATGATCAGGTAGGAGCAGGGGATGGATATGCAGTTCATGTATATTATCAAATCCCATGACATCTTTCTAGTGTGGTGCAGAAATATTTACAGAAATAACTCAAACGGTTTTCGTGAAATGAAGTCTGCCACTAAGTATTGGCAAGTATTCTCTGCAATTTCAAAGGATCAGAGAGGCAGGGGGAATGGCCTTTCCTTAGTCACCATCCATCAGGACTGCCTCATTCCTCCCTGCAGACCTGATTTCACCACAGGGCTGCCCCCCAGGCCACTGCCAGGGTGCAGGATGCTTTGCTGAGGTGCACTACAGCTCGGGATGTGACCTGCTGGTTTTCTGTTTACTGCAGGAGCTGCAGACTGGTGGGAAGCCAGCTGAACCCACAGCTTCTGTCTGAAAGGGTGATTCTTCATCAGCAGAGGGTCCCACAACCCAGGTCCCCATTGCTGCAGGTCTGGCTTCTTTCAAGTGGAACCGAGTGGAGAAGGAGAGCATAGAATGTGTCAATCTCTCTGGCTGTCCGTCTCCAAGTCTATATAGCTGTGCTATCCAGTATATTTCATTAGAGCACTATGTGACAAATAATACCTTTTGTTTTGTATCTGACATGAAACAGACACTACAGTCTTCATAGGAAAAGGGTGCCAGTTTCTTTTCTTTAGAAATGTTACAAAAGCCTCTATTACTTTCGTATCATGGGTAGAATAGTACAGACTTTTAAACCATTTTCATTGGATTCTACACTGTTAAAACAAAGGCATCGTCACACCATTTTTTCCTAAGTATTTGAAGAGCTCATTTTGATTGAGATAAGAATTCACAGTAGCAAATTTTTGCCACTTACCTCTAAACTAACATAATAAGAAGCAAGACTAATTGCTTGCAAAAACAAAGAAATGCGTCAATATAATGCAAAAGCAAAGAAATGCATCCATATAAAAACTGCATAAAGTCTGAGATTTACCTGCTTTGTACTAGACCATTCACGTCACCACAGAGTGTTAAACAAGCATGCTTTTGGTGCTTTACCTGTATTTCTCTTCAAAAGTCTTTTAAAATTTGGTGGAAATGCAATTTCCTTACTATGCATTTTCTCACTGTCATTTTCTCTAGGCAATAGAGAAAGGTGGAGATATTATGGATAAAGTGATCTGACTGCAGGCAAAGAGTTCTTATAGAGAAAGCTTAATAGATTGCTCTCCTAAAGTTTGTCAAAGAGAAACCAAAAAGCAATTTTAAGTATCCATTACCTAATTCTACAGTAAGAAAATGCAAAAGAGTTTAGAATACTGGAAATTGTAAGTAGTGTAGAAGAAGTACAAGGAATAAATAGATTTTGATTACACTTACTGAAATGAATTTTCAGTGAAGCTGATGACTAATTTTCTTAAAGGACTAATAAAACAGTGTAATGACAAGAGCAGCAGATCTGTCATCTCTTGGTATATCCATGTCAGATGATATGCCTTTCTTGGAAACAATTTAGCTAAGCAATTTGTTTTGCTGGGTAAATTACAGTTAGGACCCAAAATGCCCAGGCGGGTAGTACCTATTGTCTCTTTTTGCATGAAATAAATGCAAAACCAGACAGCTCAGACCTTACTGACCTTATTTCTTCTTGTGTGACCCAGTTATGGGGGTACACACTGAACTAAGCAGGTTCCTGTGTCCTGGCTCTTCACAATCAGGTCAGATATAAAACTTTCTCTCTTACGTAAGACAGCGTTTGTTTCTGTCAGAAACACACTGGGATTTTTCCAACTACAGCGAGCTCCAGCCTGTTCTTTGAGAGTAACTCCCTATCTGTGGAACCAAAGGGACAGAGCAGGTAATCAAGTAAGTATTTGAATATAAACTTGCCATCCATTCATGCAGAACACAGGAGTCAGATGGCAATTAGTCCTTCCAGAGTCCAAACTTCTGGGTTCCACACTAACGTTAACTTTGAGCTAGTAATCCCTTCCAAGTTTAAATTAATACTTGGAATTATATGAACCCAGCAACAGTACCTACTTTATTTGGAAGAAATCAAATGCATCTTCCAGCTGGTGGCCCCTAGGAAGTTTTATTGCTTGTTTTACTCTCGGCTTTTACCACTGGGGATGTAACAAAAGCTGGAGAAGGACAGAAGTATCCAGATATATTTATCATAAAATTACTTTGGATTAAAAATTCCTATGACAAAGGGGGTTTTTTTCTCTGTGAAGAAAAGCAAAATAAAAATATTTTCAGAAGAATTTTCTTGAAAATTAGAGAAGGGTCTCGATCAGCTAAGGTTATGTGAAACTGTGTGGTCATGTGTAGCTATGCTTCCTATGAATTTTTGCATTCACGGCTATATTGATTTTAGCAAGATGATGAAAACTCAATAAATAAATTGTCTTTACATTTACACACCTTTTTATTTGTTATAACGATTATTCATGTGAATTCATAAGAATTCACATGAATCCTTATGAATGACAAAAATGAGGATATCCTAGGTGTCAGTAACTACCTTCTCTAGGCAGATAGCTGAGTTTCTACTTACAATATTGAATGCATCACACTAAGAATTTCACAGATACTCAGTTACAGTTCTAATGAGAAAAAGAAAGCAGTGAAGAGACACTCACACTCCCCACTGTAGCTATAGCTCAAGTGTGGGGAACAATCCCACCACCCCATTCCAGTTTCTGACTGGTTTCCCCCAGATCTACTGTGGGAATAATTTTTCTTAATGATGAGGGTCAGCCCAAATATGTTTGTTATTTTCTCAGGATGTGGAAGCTGGGATAGCAGAGCTCAGTGCCCAGCAGGATGTGTTTTTCATTGCTGGTCCGGCCTGTGGTGAAGCAAAGACAGAGCTATTTACAGCTATACTTTCTTTTCTGGCAATATCTGTGTCTTTTCCAATATTAGTGTGTTATTAAAGCCCACCAAGAGATTTTAGTCAGTACAAGTGCTGTAGTCTGGCTGGTAGAAGTGGGGAGTTGGCCTGAAGTCCCTGAATTACTGATTTTATTAATGTGGGCATGTAGAACCAATTTCAAAACCCAGACACAAAGGAGAGTCAATTTTTAACTCAGTAAATCCAAATCAGACATTACAGGGCCAGCTCTGGCTCATTATGATTTCTAGATGTTTCCATTCCTCCCACCAATCCAGTATTTTTAATTTTTTTCCATCTCAGTCTGGGGAAAATAAGAATCTTTGAAGACTCTGAAAACAATTTTGGGGTGGAAATTCTAGGTACTTAAACAGCTCTTGTAACTGGAATTATTTTGCCATGTACTCCATGGTCCAGTATAATGTTC
>JANRGV010000001.1:70391658-70401941 GCA_024734035.1 Alethe castanea
AGTCACCCACAGGTGAAGAAAAAACCCCTCAAACCCAGCATTGCCTGAAGTGACTCTTCCCTCAAGTACAGGACTCTTCCCATGGATGGCCACTTCAACTCTTTTTCTTCATCTTGCTAGGGCTTGAATATGGCTTTAAAATTATCAAGATGGGGTAGAGAGAACAAAACAGGGTGAGAAGAAGGTGCAGGAGGAAGTAATACTGGGCTGGAAGAGCAAGTTTGCTGAGAAAAGCAGCCAAGAATAATCCTATAGAACTTCTGTCTCATTTATCCTGTACTAGTAAGAAAGAGGGCACGTTCAAGTGTGCAGCTGCTACTATATTGCTTTAATTTCTCCAGTCTGAGTCAACACCAAAACTCAGTAATGCAAGCATCCCAGTGACTTGTTCCCATTACCTGGAATCACCAAGGGACTACTTGGACAAAAAGGCACCAAGCTGCAGTAGTGTTACTGCTTTGCCTGCCACGTATTGCTAATGCTTCTCTCAGGTGAGTCAGTCAACAATGAGCACTGTTGCATTCATGAACAGGCAAAGCCACATAAATCCTACAAAAACAGTTACCCTAAGATGCCATACACTTCTTCCCCTCACCTTGCCCCCTCCCAGTCTTTCTGCAGCTCCACTGGGGACTAACCATCACATTTGACATAGTTTAATACATTGTCTCTACCTGTTGGGAAGCTTCAGCCCAATCACACCCTTAACTTCACTGTGAATTTGTCAGGTTGGACAACGGAGCAGAGCTACCATTAACCTGCCCTATCTGAGATCATCACCTCCGCCCTCCCCACCACCTACACAGACACTTTTCCTCAGGAAGCAATTACCTTGCCATTCGCTTTAACAAAAGTTATTCAGCGTCTGAATCGGCCTTCAACAAGGCCAGCATCAGAGAGGAGCATTCATTACAGGCTCACCCGTGAATACCAGCCCCTCCCTCAACCAGAGGGCTTAGCCCACATGAAAGCCCGTCCTTCTGGGAGTTGTTTGCAGCATTCTCTCCACAGAGTTCTCCAAACAATGTCCTCATAGAACAAGTCACATTGATCAAACAGGTTAGCCATTGAGCAACCTCTTCGCTGTCAAGCTTCACACACAAGGTCTTTTCCTCTCTGAAGATGTAAAAGACCTTCCTTTAAGGTATGAAGCCTAAATAAACTCAGCTGCCCTTGTTATTAGACACACCATGGGAACTGCTGTCTAACTGAGCCCTGTTCTGGGCCAAGGAATGAAGCAAAAGAAGAGCTGGCATGTCTCAGGGCATGGCCAAGATTTCTCAAATCCTATGCCTCAACAGGGAAACCAAATACCTTCATGCTTCATGACTTAGAATTTTCATTTTCACATCCTGAAGTTTTTTCAACCTCATTTTCTTTGGAAACAAACCTTACTTAGGCTGTGCCTTGTTTTATGTGTATGTGTGCATGTCCCTACAGACTTTTCATGTTATTGGTCAGTTTCAGCAACATTTAGCAGGTTAAAGTCTAAGGTTTTCACAGGTTTTGTGGAAATTGACTTCTGAGAAAAAAACTAGAGACCTGAGTCAGTTGCAGTGTGAGATCACCCCGTATTAGTTATCAGTGGCTACACTTTAGAAAGGGCCCTTATAAGTGCTGAAAAACTTCTTTCAGATGTTGTGAAAATACAGTAATTCAGAGGCTTGCATATTAGCTACCCAAGGGTAGGGTCAGCCTTGAGCTGAACATCTGTAAGGGATCAGTCCTTCATTCTGGCACTCAAAAAGCTCTTGTTTGAGTTCTCACAGACCTTGACTCCCATCCCACTCCCTAACTCTGTAGATTCAGCTCTTCCAGTCCTTCTCACTGACTTCCTTCTGTGTTCCAATGCCATTTGTTTTGTCAACTCTGTGATCAAACTAGGTGCCTGGATGGATCTGAATGTGGCATGAAAATAAACTCTCCAATGAATAATGCATCTCTCTAACTCTTACTTTCCCTCCCTCGAGAGTGAAAGGTTGTCACATTTGTTTTCACCTTTACATTCAGCCAGCTGAAGAAAACTGCTGGCATCTACACCTTGTGCAGACTCTTGGAGCGGCCAGATTTGCAAATTCATGCTCCTTATGCCTGCATCATCATTACAAGTTTTTTTCTGTGAGCAGCACAAACAGTGGATGTCTCTTCTCCTTCTGCAAAAGTCTGGTAAGCAGAGGAATGATCATTTAATTTTTGCCCTGATTTCCAAGCAAAGAGAGTGGATGAATTAGTTCATCCAGTATAATGTTCAAAAGGGTATTTATTTTGAGTGCCATTTGCACAGAAATGTAAACAGAAAATTGATTCCAATGAGATAAAATTTGAGAAAACTGGGAACATTCCTTCTACAGAAAAGATGGCATGATATGAGTGCAATTAGTCACTGCAGGCAGAACAAAGCCATGAGGTGAAGTTCCTGCAGTTATTGCTGAAGTTAAGCATTAGACAGGGAACTGTACCTATTGAAAAACAATGGGGCTGCCAAGTCTAATTGCAGACTCATGATAATTGATGATATTTTAGGCTGGCCCAGACATCCAAAGTAGATGAGGAATAAGGAAATCAACATCCCTTCTCCACCACTTACATACAAAAGAGGATGAAAGAACAAATTATCTGTTTGCAAATTAAGAATGGCAGAGTCAAGGGGAGACACGCAGAAAATAAATCTTTTCCCAAAATGAGAAGAATCTCCCAGATGAACAACAAATCCTCCCCAATCCACTTGTGTAAGTAAATTGCTTTCCCAGAGCAACAAGGATGAGAGAGTAAACAGAAACGAGACATTACTCGTGTTGTTTACTGAACAGTTGTCATAGTTTAGGAACGGCACACCGCGGTTTGGTGGCCCTACTGAGACTCTCCAAACCACGTGCTGCTCACTTGCTCCTCACTGCAGACAGGGCTGAGAGCACAGCAACAGACAGTGCAGCCCCTGTGCCTCTGTCTCAGCCTCTGAATACACAGCAGGGTCCTGTAAGCCAGGCTTGCTACAGCCACAGAGATCCCACCTTCCCAGAAGGATCTGAGACTTTCCCAGAGCTGGGGGTGAATCGTGACTGAGACCTGCACTTTAGCTTTTAGCCACTCTGCATCTGACTGGGTTGCTGGGAGTAGCACCTCATGTCCTCATAATTTGATAGCTTTCAGCAATATGAGTTCAGTCTAGTGCTCATTATCATTAGGTAAAAATGTCTTTTGTTATGTTTAGGAGCAGAGGAGCTGAAAGAGTCCTGAATCACTGGATGATATCCTGCAATATCTTTGCACTGCTTTATGCACACATTTTCATCAGCTAAGCAAGGTACATTGCAAGTTTAATGGAGCGGTTTAGTGAATTTGAGTTTTTGCTGTCCCAAACAGATTGTTTAAAACCATGGTACTTCTGTTTTCTAGTCTTAACCTATCAGTGGACTTTTTATAGCCATTTGTTCCTATGGTGACGTTGTCCTTCAGTTTAGTTATAACTCGATGATTGATTTCATTTATTTTCACAGTCATATCCCCTTTTACCTCTCAGTATACTATCTAAGCCAAAGCACTCTAGCTTACCTTAAAAAATGGTCTCATTGTTTCTCAAAAATCCTTCTCACACTTGAATAAAAAGGTTATTTACAAATGAGGCAACAGCAGAGCTGTTTATATATCAATTACCCCTCTTCTACCAGAAATACTTCTTTTCATGTATTTGAGGATTATACTGGCATTTATCATGTCTGTGCTATTTGGCCAATGTGTCATGAAGACCATACACAGATATTTTCCAATTCAGGTGCTTATAGCAGAGTTCTTTACAGTTTATAAAGAGGTTTAATTCACAAACATTTAACCTTCTGTTTGTCTGCCTCTGGTCTGAGCCAGTTTTCAGCCCAGTCCACTCCTTCCTAATCAATACCTCAGTACTCTCACATTCTTCTTTGGCATCAGAACATGCCTTGGCCACCACTTGGACCAGAACAATATGCACCCCTTATGCTGTGTGCTTGAAAGACAACTGATTCATATTATCTCTATAAAACTGACATGAGCTCTTGCTCAGTAATCCAGATTCCTACCTTTTTTGTCTCTTCCCTTGGTTTCTATCAAAAATTTATTTGGAATTCTATCTCCCTGATCATGTCTATATCCTAATCAGATGTAGAACCACTAGCACTGTGAGTTTTTTAATAAAAGTCTGGCAAAACTATGCTTGCATCTTCATTTGCATAATTTTAAGCCTTCTGTATACTAACACCAAACAGAAGTTTTGTTGCTCTGTTCTACTCTTTTCTACTTTATTCTAGCCCTTTCCTACTTTAAAATGGACCTCTCATAGTCTGCCTGTGAAAATAAATTCATAGTGATTAGATCAGGTTTCTATTCATCTACTGAAAACTGAATGATAATTTACCCTTAAAGAGCAGGTCTAGACATGCAGACACCTTCAGGAAAGTCCTGGGGTGGTCAGTCCTTGATAGAACAATTCTACTGACAGGTGCTTTGCCAGAGACAGTTAGAAATTTTCTGAGAAGAGCTGTAGAGGACAGGGACATCATCTCTGCAGAGAGAATGAAATAGGAAAAATATACCAACAAAAACAGTGGCAGGAGGGCAGAAGTGAATTTCAGGAGATTCAAGGTGGAGATGTTAAGAACACGTCATCTCTCTGGACTTCAAGTGTCAGTGCATGTTCAGCAACATATTTAATTTTACTTTCAGCCACTAATCAGAAATATCAGCAATTTTTCTTGTCTTCTTCATGATTTCTGCTGGTCTAGGTCCCGCCACATCAAATGCATTCTAAATATATAAAAATGTGTAAAAAGGCCAACACTGTAGCATGCACCCATCAGTCACAGTTTTGCGGGCATGAGTCATAGATAGGTCACCTCTGATAAAAAAAAGTCAAATCAACAGACTGTATTAAACCAGCCCATGTCACCATACACGTGAGAAGAACAAACCCTGTTATTGGTTTCACAGCTCACTAAGCTGTGAAACAAAACCAATGGGAAATGGTTGTCACTTTCTGCCATTTGCTTACCAAATCCCCCAAATTAAAATGCTTGTAGGGCTAATGAATGAAGAAGGAGTCACTGGAAACTGGTGAATCTGAAGGACGGTCAAACAATAAGCAACAAAACCTGCTTTGAGTTCTCAGTATCCACAAGGAATCTGCCCTATTTTATTCTGTAGGGGAAAGAGAAGGAGAAAAGAAAAAGTAGACACTTAAGGTTTGTCACCCTGAAGACAATCAGAAAGGTGAATCTTGGCAAGGTAAATCAATTTTCTCTCTCCTCCCCTTCCCGATCCCAAAAATATCAGAAACTTATTTTTTCTTATCTGCTTAGCCGTAACTGGACTTGTGTAGTTAAAAAAAAAAAAAAGAGGTGGGGATTTTTTTTTTTAATATTCTGTATTTTAAAAGCTACTTTACCTGTTGGAGGGAAGTGAGAGAAGGTGTACTAATTTATAAATAATTCCCTGGTTTGCCCATTCCTAGTACAGAAGGTGTTTGGATGCAAGACATTTTCTAGATTCCTGCTCAGCACATATCCAATTCACTTTCCCAGCTACTCTGGCACAGGATGTAAATTAAATTCAGGTAGCTTGGTAGTGACTCAAGATTATCCTTTTCGAATTCCATCACAGATTTCCAAGTGCCAGCTCATACAATGTAATCACACTTGATTTGATTCTGGGTATGTTCAGCTGCATTGTTCAATAGCCTTTGGGTTTCTTTATGAAATGATATTTCTATTGCGGATATTACAGTACAGAGACTGTAATAAACTCTTCGCGACAAAACAATATTAGTCTGCAAAGAAGTTCCTCAAATCTGACATGGATAAAACCTTCCTTTTTCTTCTACAGAGATGTTTCAATCAGCCCAGGGTACCATGATGAACAGGCCTTTCCAGTGAGACACTCCAGAATGAGCTGAAGTTTTGTACAGGGATAGTAGTGGAAACAACTGCAGTATCAATCAAAAAATGCTCATAATCTTGAGAATCTTTATCCAAGCAAACTAATACAAGCTGGAGTCCATGAGTGTTCTAGCTGTTGTACATCACATTGCAAAGTAACAGTGCTGAGATAGTGCAGAGATAGGATCTGTCACTCTCTAAATGGTCTGTAAGACTTCTGTGAAGGTTTAACATTAAGTAAAGCGTTGAAAACTCATGGAAAAGTACTGCTGCATCAACCAGTGCTTCAAAAAATATCCAAGTGTCAGAGAACATGGAAGATGAGTTTTGTTGGAAATACATTTTACAAAAAAAACTAATACTTGAGATCAGAAAAACAAATTCAGAACAAATGGAAACAAGAATATACTCTTCAGAGAAGAAATACAAGATGATAGTGGTTTCAAAAGCAGAACAACTTCAAGAGTCAATAAACCTGGATTTGTTTTTAGTCTCTCACAGGGACTGATTGCAAAGGGAAATGTATTTTATGGTCACATGGTGTAGCTGACACTTAAAGGCTCACTACAGGAACATACAATACCTAAGACTTCAATGCCTGTGCAAGCTGAGAAGCTATTGGACTTTGGTTTTAAAGAACCATGGAGTTTGACTCCTCTGAAAAATACCCTTCAATTTATGGCATTCTGTAGCAACTTCCATAATATAGACATGTCTGTTATTTCCCTGCAATCTCACACCAAAAACTGTATCTGAGTGATACAGAGTGAGGTGCCTTTGACAGGAGATCAATAGTGCAGACATTAATTAAACAACAAAGTTTCCTCAATAAAAATAACTGAACATAGAGGGTTGAATATACAATCCAGTATTTTGCTTAGTTTTTACTAGAGTAAGCTAAAAAATGAGGAAAAGAAACCTGGTTGGCAGTGATGCCTGAATAGGCACCTAGGCTAAAGTTGGAAATGCTGTTAGAAGAGCGCAGACTCTGTGTGGAGTTTCAATTAACATGAACCCAATTGGTTCGGTGAGAAGTAAAAACTAATCAAACTGCAATGATCATAACACACTTGTAGTGTCACAATTGAATCACAAATTCTTGAGAGATGTAAAGGTTGCAGAAAAAGATGTGTGCCTGTCTGAGGGAAACGAGGCAGCTGAAAATGATGGAGCCACTCTTGATTTTACATGAACCTCACCTCTATAAGAAACATTCACTGAAGTGCTGAGAGCTGCGTAAAATCATTGTTTCAAGTTTTATCAAGTGACAGAAGCTCTCCTGGCAGTTCCAGCAGCACACGTGAGGGCTGAAAGAATATCAGAGCTCTTATTCACTGCTTCATTGCAGAGCTCCAGTATGACAAAAAGTGTTAGGAATTGGATTAAGTTCAGTCAAATAAGATGGCCATCATAAAATTGGGAATGGCAATAGAAACTCTTTGGGAACATTCAAATAAAGTAAGATACACAAAATTTAAGGAGTTGAAATCTGAAAACCAGAAGCAATCAAAAAAGAATATAATCTGAGTATTTTCTAACCACTAATGTTGATATGTCTGTATGGGGTGGGGGGGGGTCGTGGGGGAGATCCTGAACCGAGCAATAAAATAAAGATAAAAATATACAAATGGTTCAAAAGGGTCAAAAATACACATAAAATCAGGTTTTTTTGTACTGCAGGTAGTATTTTTAAGCCAAGCAGAAATTTGTTATTTGAAGAATAAGACATCACCTTCCAAAGGTCAAGAAAAGGTGAAGAAAATAAGGACTGAGTCGACCCCTTTGCCTATCAAGATTTCAGACTAACAATGCAATCAGAATGTTCTGGGAAAGGAAAGCCCAAGGGCATGAAATGACTGCCTGATCATTATTCTGGGTTTATATACTTTATGAGACACTGTTTTTTGCTATTAGCTGTTCCTGGAAGAAATCTGGAGGTCACTACACCTTCTTAACTATTCTATTTGTTCTCCTTTAATTCCATGGTCCCACAATCACCTCTCCCACTTAAGTCAATGACAGCTTGACTTTGCAACAATAAATTTCTTCCAAAAGTTTTCAAAGCTTCCACAGCCTTGTCAGACATACAGATTAATTCTGTCTTTCTTGTCCCAAAAGAAATAATTCAAAGTGTCTTAACCAGAAAGAAGAAAATATTTACTACCATTTTGCTCTTTGTCATGTGTCTCCCAACAGCACCCCTCCCTGCTCTTAGTAAAATGACCTACATGTCCCAAAGGGCACTGGAGCAACAAAATGACTGAAAAGTTTGCACAGCAAACAAGAAGCTGATTTGGCATTTTACTATCTAATTCTTGTCCTGATTTCTTCTCCCTTCTGCCTATTGGTGAAATCCCAAAACTTCACAAAGTGCCCTAAGAGGAAATTTAAAAAACACTACCCACAATAGAAAACATTTGCTTGCATTTTGTGTGTGCTGCACAGGGAAAATAACTGTTCCATTACTTTGGATATTCAGCAGCTGGATTCATCCTATTTACTAATGACAGGATGATGTATCATAAGCCTATAAAATGAGCAAGATGGAAAATAAAAGATGCTGTTAAATAGGTTTTTATTTATATTCAATTCCAAAAGCTTACTAATGTGTATGAAGAGAACAACTACTTAACTGTTTACTTCAAAGTAAATTATAGAAAAATGTGATGAAACAGAAACAAAGACACACTGTGAGTAATTTTTCCACAAAGTCAAACCTAATCAATATAAAATTTGGTTTGTGCTGTGGGGAAAAAAAGCAACACGAGTGCATAGAAGGACCACAGATGAGATAGCATTAATCTCTCTTCATTAGAATAAACTGAGAGAAACACAAACAGTGCTCTTACAGTCACAGACAAAAAACATTTCCCAGAAATCCTCATTAGATCCTGACCTTCCACCAGAAGAAACTAGCACGTTTCTGTGCTGAAGGGACCATATCATGATCATATGAAGCAAAATATACTGTTCAAGCTTTTTTTTTATTTTTTAAAAAAAAAAAAAAAACTATGTTAGTACCAAGTAACCATAGAATCATAGAATGGCATGGGTTGGAAGGGACCATAAGGATCATCTTTTTCCAGCCCTCCAGCCTTGGGCAGGGACACCCTCCACTAGATCGGGTTGCTCAAGGCTTTATCTGACCTGGTCTTGGACATTTCCAGGGAAGGGACATCCACATCTTCTCTGGGCAACCTGTTCCTGTACTTCACTACCCTCATGGTAAAGGATTTCTTCCTAATATCTAATCTAAACCTGCCTTCTTTAGTCCCCCTGTCCTGCCACTACCTGCTCTTGCCAAAAGCCCCTCTCCATCCTTCTTGAAGGCTCCCTTCACGTACAGGAAGGCTGCAATTAGGTCACTATGAAGCCTTCTCTTCTCCAGGCTAAACAAACTCAGTTCCCTCAGCCTTTCCTCATATTCCACCCACATTCAATAGCCTGTCTAGATGCATGCAGAAGGTACCTGGTGGCGCTCATGGGCAGCCACCCTGACCAGCCAACTCTTGCAGGGCTTCAAGCAGAGCACTATATAGAAGGAGCCCCAAAACCTTAGTTACATATCTGCTCTGGTCTGCAAGTAGGGGATGATTTTGTGGACTATATTGAATTCTAATCTGCTACAAAATTTATCTTCTCTTTAAAATAAAAAAAAAAAAGACCTCTAAAAGGAAATGCTTTGTAAATATCCTTTGTTTTGAGTTCTCATTACAATGAAAAAGACAAGTTCTTTTTTATGTAGAACCAAAAAAAGAAGATTTCTGTATTTTTTTTAATTTGGCAGGCCAAGCTGAGCTTTTGAATATAGGGCTTACTCTGAGAGAAGGCAGCAGCAGGATGAACCAGAGTAAAGAGCCATAAATTCAAACCACTGAAGCCCATGACAAGTTAACAGGCAGTTCTATGAATTTACAAATAGTGCATATTTAGTTAAAGCATGCAATTAACTGGTTAGGGTTCTATCTCCTCATGAAACACATGCATCTCATTTTTGCATGTTAAAAACTTAGGTTTTTTAATAACATATTAAAACTATTGGCAATTTGAATAATTTATGTGTCAAATTCTATCATTCTTTCACACAAGATTAATTGCAGAATTTTGTTGTCTCTGGCTAGAGACCATACATTCTGATCAACTCTAATGATCCTTCCTACATAATTCCCAACAGTAGACTTCATGAATCTAAATACGCATTTTTATGGAAAAACAGGTGTTTTTATATGTAAATGACAAATTGCTGTGATTTTAACTGACAGGTAGAAAAAATTATTCCAGGATTTTTTTTTTGTTTTAATTCACCTTTCTTTCTCTGCACACAGTCTTGTGAAACCTAATGATATGATAGAATTAGGCCACATTGTTTGAAATTAT
>JANRGV010000001.1:70401961-70418458 GCA_024734035.1 Alethe castanea
GCATGAAATGAAGCTTTTCATAAGACAGAAAGGCTGATTAATATCTCAAATGTACTTTCATGGAGACACCAGTTTCTTATTTATATTTAAGAAGCTATGTAATGTCTCTATAGCCATCATTTTCATTCTTTCAGTAATCCATCATGCTCCTGGCAGGGAGCCTTTCCATCCTATTTAAGAGAATGAATAGACAATAGATGACTGAAAAGACATTAATAATAGGGCAAGACCAGCCTTAAGGTATCTGCAAAAGCCTGACTGTGATTTTAGCTACTGTGCAAAGATGAAGACAAAGGAAAGGTTGGAGTTTTTACCTGAGGATAAGCCATGCATATCAGCAAATGTGCCACTTCCAGACCCTTAGCACATCAAGATGATTAGCTGCTGGAAAGGCAGACAGGCAATCTGTACTTCCTTTTTACCAATTGTGTGTGGTTAAAAAGCTTGGATATACACACAGATGGATGCTACAGAGGGCCAAGAGCCGTGAGGGAAGACTCACAACTCTTGAGAGTCAGTTTAGCAAATTCAAGGACAGCCAGAGGTCACAGTCACTGGAACGTGCTGCTGCATTGCTGGTTCCCACTTTGCATTTTAGGAACACCTGTGGCAGAAATCACACTTCACACTCTATAAGGTCTGGAAAAAGAAAACTAAATGGTTCATCTCTGCAGTCAGGCAGGGCTGAGACAAGCAGGGCCCTGGGCTTGCAGAGTCCAGAGAAGAGATTTGCAGTCAGCAGGCACACAGCTGCCCTTGGAGTCAGGATTGAGGGTCAGAGCAGCAGTGCACTGGGACAGGACATTTTGACAAGTAAGAGAGAGATTGGCTGGAAAGGGAGATTTTAAAGCAGCAGCTCTGCAGTTTCATCTACAAGAAAAAATTACTCAAGAGGACATGATGTACTCAGAGCTATAATGAAGGGGAAGTGGAAACTCTGGAAGGAGGAAGGATTTTTGTCTTCCTTTTTATTGCATCCAGAACCAGCCAAACAAAAGTATCATTCACAGAAAGGCAGAAAACATTCACAGAAAACAATTCAATAATAATCTCTCAGTTTTTCCTTTACAAACTAAGTCAGGGTGCCATGCACTTTGAAATACATCAGCTTTCATTTACACCAAGCAATCCAGGCCAATTGCCATTCTGTGTCACATCTACTTTTGCTTGTGGTTCTTCCACAGTGGATCATAGCAGAATATTTCTTTCACACATTGTACTTCAATAATTCCTGCTCTCAATTCAGAAGCATTAGCAGGTTAGGGAGAGGCAGTGGCTGGAGGTATTAATGTTATAGCAAATATTTACTTCAGGTTAAATCCATTGTGTGGGATTTCCAGTTTTGCCTTGGATGTGATGTGTCTCCTCACCTTGATTATTTCTGGGTTTAGTTTTCATAGTTTCCGTCTTAGACATGTTTCTGATGCTGGACTGGGCTGAAAAAGGGAGGGACAAAATTGACCATTTTGTCCAAGAATGCCTGCATAGAAAAAATACATTAGATCTCATCAGTGAGATGCTGCAAGAAAAATCTTTGGTTCCTAATATTCTTGCTTAGTTGGCTCTAATATGCAGAAGTTCTACCTAGCAGTAGATCTCAATGGACCAAACAAACCATGATCATCCTGACCACATATCCTCACTGTTCCTGTGCAGTGCTGGTAGGTATGTTGGAAATCTGGCTATAAAGCCGCTTTATCAGACCCCCAAGGACACTACTGCCTTTTGAAAATACTCAAGAAAGTAGTCTGTGTTGATTATTATCCACCCTTTTACCAGCAGGAATAAAAAAGAGCACAAGACAGAATAACAGCCTTAATCCATTGATAAATTAGAGACAAAAATTATTCCAGAACAAATTATTGAATCTACAGCCACAAAACTGTTTACTATAAGACAAGGTTTACTAACCATTAATCATAAAAGTTGGGCTCAATGATCTGGAAGATCTTTTCCAATCTTAATAATTTTTTGATTCTATGATAAAGACTTAACATGTCAGACTCAATCTCATGCCTGCTTCTCATCTGGGTGAGAGAGGTGCTCTGAACCTCTGCCAAGATGTTTCAGTCTCCCATGCCAATTTTGCATCTCAGGTCACGGGTGAGAGCTGGCACATTCAGTTACAGAATGTACAAAATACTACTGGGACCCACCATGTCATACCCCTTTCTAGCTTCTCTTTTTTTTTTAATACTTTATTCTTGAACTTCTACATATTCTTACCCACAATCATGCAACTGGACAGGTTTTATAGGAAAAAATTCTGAAAAAAACACTAAGTGCTCTATTAGAATAAAGACCATTTACATAGCAGTAGCTGCTCCAGTAATGAAGACCATCCACTCAAAGATAGAGAGGAGAACCAGAGCATCAGTTTGCTCTGATACAAGAAAGAAGCATGCTGGTAGATAAACAAAAGCCAGGAGCACTACTGACAGAAAAAGAACCTAGCAAGTGGGACAGGAATGGCCCTAGAAGTCCTGTGACACGAAAAACTGTCTCACTCAACTACCCCAGCTCCCAGAACACATCTGTCTGAGAGAGATGATGCAGAAGAGGCAGTGATTGCTTTACCAAATGTGTAAGTGGAGCTGTCAAAGGTTTTAATATAATATTCACTTCTCCACAAATTGAAGAGAGACATGCACAGTGGTGCCAGAAGTGCCACTAACGAGCCTAAAATGAGAAATTATGGCACTACAGAAAAGCAGGAAACGCAAGCATACACAAAACCTCAATATGGAAACTGAAGTCAAAGCACCAATTAAGCCCTCTTCTGTCCCCAGTCTCAAAGAAATATTTTGGATATTTTGGAAGTCCAGGGGTAATATGAATAGTTGAATGTAATGATTTCAAGTAAAAGAGAGCTAAAAAACTCCACCAGAAATCCAGACAGAAAGAGGTATTTGTAAAGGGTCCTCATGAGTCCCATCTGTCTCCACAAAGTTCACTCAACCTTTGTCTTCAAAGCTTCTCCATAGTCATTTGCCAGTCCTATTGCTACTCTCTTATCATCTGCATTATTAGCATTTCAGATATGCTAATGTTCATAAAAAACCCTGCCTTGCCATAGTTTCTGTGTGCTTTTCTTGCCGTCTAATCAGTGGAAAATGAAGCTTCATTAATGTACTGGTCTCTTTTTGTGAATGTAGAGGCAAACAAGAAAATTAAATTATCTTCACTTTTCCATATAAGTGTGTAAGTACTTGGTTTAAATATTAGTGTTAATCTTTCACTGAAAAATGTTCTGGTGTCTAGATAAACTTCCTCTGAAACTGCTGTATCCTATTGTGAATATATCCTTACTTCAGGCTGTTGGAACCAAGACTTGCTGCCTCCAAAATCCTGGTCACTCAGAGCTGGAGGACAGACTTCTGAGGAAGTTCATACATGTCACAGGGGGTCTCAGAGCAAATACCTCTGTGTCCAGAGAGGTACCAGTGCAAAACTTTCCCATGGGACCAAACAGCTAGGGTGCTTTTTTTCCAAATTGAGCTTTGCCAATGTATGCTGTTTCAACCCCATATAAAGTAGCCTTAAACCCACCTCTGTGCTTGTGTTGTGGCTGACATTTTCAAGCAACACTATCCCATTCACAGAATGCAGAGATGCTCTATTATTTTGACTATTATGCTTTGCTGCCTCTCTTTTAATTCTTTTTCCCTCTGGTCTAAAGCATGTGTATGAACTACAGAATACCTGTCTAGAAAATAGTGCTATTACTTTTCTACCAGTAAATAACTAATCCCACCTCCCTTTTTAGTGGTCAACCAAATTCTATATAAAGCCAGGTCAACGGTGAGAAATGGTACAAATACTCTGGTTTGCCACTTAGCACACATTTTTGGGGTGGACATAAGCACATTCAGCAGAACAGAGATACAGTTTTTCGTGATACAGACATGCTTGCTAAGTGGCAGTGACGTTCAGAAAGACAACATGGAATTACAGATTTGTTTGGGTTGGAAAAGACCTCTGTGACCATCAAGTCCATCTGTTAGCCTAACACTGCCAAATCTACCACTAAACCATGTCCCTAAGGGCCACATCTACCCCTCTTTGAAATATCTCCAGCAGAGGTGGTGACTCCACCATTTCCCTAGGCAGCCTGTTTTAATAATTGACAACCCTTTCCACAAAGGAATTATTCCTAATATTCAATCTAAACCTCCCCTGGTGCAACAAGAGGATATTTCCTCTCCTACTATATCTTGCTACTTGGGAGAAAAGGCTGATCTCCACCTTGCTGTCCCCTCCTTTTAAGTAATGGTAGAGAGCAATAAGGTCTCTCCCCTCAGTCTCCTTCTTTTCAGACTGGTCAATCCCAGCTCTCTCAGCTGCTCCTCATCAGACTTGTGCTCCAGACCCTTCACCAGCTCTGTTGCCCTCCTCTGGACTCACTCCAGCCCCTCAATGTCCCTCTTGTCGCGAGGGGCCCAGAACTGAACAAAAGATTGGAGGGGTGGCCTCACCAGCGCTGAGTACAGGGGGATGGTCACTGCCCTGGTGGCCACACACACACAATCAGAAAATACTTACTTTCTGGTTCAGATGAAAAAACAAACAAAAACAACCATTTCATTCTCATTCATCACTTCTGGGAAGTTTTACTGTATACAGAGTTTGCATTCTGATTCTTCTGCTTCTTCGCTGAATATGGAATAGCCTCAATTAAATTTTGCTCATTTGAAAGCTGAGGAAACTCAGGCTGTGCTCAGCAGATACTTACATTTCTTGGCTTTCAGACTTCAGCAGACCCTTAGGGTGGGAACACAGTAGAGGACTATATCCTGTTTTCTTTAAGGTATCTGGTCTCTAATGCAAAATACCAGTTGCAAAGGTCACATTCTTTGACTCCATACACAGCTTACTGGGAAACACAGGAGATGTAAAAAAGCATCCCAAATGTCCTTCAGGTTTAGCAGAGAAGACTGCTAAAGACTGTCCATACAGACAAACAATGAAGTTATCTGAATTCTTACTCCTTCACCAAACTGACAGAATTTATAATTTCTGTATTGTTGTACAGCCAGAGGCTGGGACTCTGGCTGACTGGTTTTTTAGAACACGGCTGCATTTCAGAAGATCAGTTTTGTACTCAGACTAACAGTGGGCATTGCAGCACATGCCAGCGACACCAGTCAGGAACTTTCAGGGGAATGACTATAGAGGGAGCCTGAGACAAGGTAACGAAGTCACTGACATTTCTAGATAACATCTGCAATTATTTGCCTGAAAATGGGATCAATTACACTCCAGAGGCCTTTTTTCCTGTCTGTTCAAAGAGGGAATAGCAGATGAGTAATACAATCTACAGACCTAACTTTTAAAAGGCTTGGGTAATGACAACTGAATTTCCATAGATAGCCATCAACATTGCACACTGTGCAGCTGCCCTCTGTTTGACTTTTTCGTGTTAAAAGATTGTTAAAAATAGTCAGAGCAGACACCCCAAAAATTAGTAGACCAATCTGCTTCTTTCAATGCAAACTATTGTCAGAAACTTTAAAGAGAGAAAATTATTAAGATAGTGAAAGTTTTTTTAAAAGTTTGGCCTTGATCTCAGTTTTTTACCTAGAAATTTGAGGCAGTTGTGCCCCTGCAGCCTGTGGAGGTCCATGATGGATCAGGTATCCACTGCATCCACTGGACAACACCCCCTTGGGGCAGGGGAATGATGTGAGGAGTCTTCCCCCTGAGGAGGAAGGAGCAGTAGAGACAGTGCATGAGGAACTGACCACAAACATCATTCCCTCATCCCCTGCGCCACTCTGGGAGAGGAGGTAGAGAAATTTTGAGTAAAGTTAAGCCTGGGAAGGAAGGAAGTAAAGGTGTGGAGAGGATGTCTTTAGGATTTGGTATTTGATTGGCAACAAATTAAACTAATTTCCCTGAGGGGAGCCTGTTTAGCTCATGATGGTAATTGGTGGGTGAGCTTTCCCTCTACTTAGCTCAGGAGACTTCCTTTATATTTTCTCTCCCATATTCAGCTGAGAAGGGGAGTGGCTCTGGTGGGCACCAGTATTAATGAATCTCCCATAGTTTTTTGATCTCCATTATATTCAGATGATTCAGAGTTTTCTCTTCAAACATCTCTTCCTCTCCCAACTCCTCCAACCAGACCTCTGCTTAACACCCCAGTCTTCAATTGTCAGTCACTTTGTTACATGCTGCTCTTTTTCAAAAATAAATGAAACAATAAATCTCCTTAGACTGGAAAGAAGAACTTTTTCATATGCAGGGAAGCTTCAGAAAGCATGCATGAAACTTAGAGTAGCTGTCCAGACCGGCAGCAAGACTCACTCAAAAGATAACTTACAAAGACTTTCAGAAGTCACAGACAGGGAAACTTTGATCAGAGAGGAGGATCAAGATAATAATAAGTGGGATGAACTCTGGGTAGAAGGATCTGATGAGATTGTCAGGCAAAAAGCAAAAAGAGAGGAAAAAAACCACTAAAAGAGCTTCAAGGAAATTCCGAATTTGGATCAGGAAGACTAAATCTTCTTCAACTTAAAATCCTTCAAAAGCATTTCAAATGTCATTACTCCATCTTGATTTCTCCCTTGTGCAAGTAGTATGAACAATATCCAGTTCTTCTATTTGTAAATTTGTTTCAAATATAAAGCAAATACCAAATATCTGAAGTACGCTAGTGTACCTGTAGCAAGATTTTAAAAAATTAATAAGCACACAAACAATCAGGTCTCAAAAATCACAATTGCATGTAGACAGGCTTTTGTATCTAGTCCTGAGCTGTAGTAACACACCTGAGCTTTCCCATCTGAGTGACATTAAAAAAAGTTATTGTTGTCATTACAATGAAATAGTATTTGGGGCTGTATTTCACCTACCTAGAGCCATATCCACCTTCAGGGTACAAGTTAAAGATTTTGAATCCTCATTTTCACTTTGGTTTAAAGATATCAGATTATTTAGTTTGCAATTAGCAAAAATTTACTTCTAAGAGGCAATTGTCTAGGATATAAGCTTCTTATTAAATTCCCTAGTATTACTGCCAAAGGGTCGTTCTGGCTCATGTTTACCTGCAGTTTAGTGGTACTGCAGACCTTTCTTTTGAAAACTGGAGATCTGGAAGTCCATTTTGCAATACTCAAACCAAGTCATGTCCTCTCTGCATAGGCAGATGTTTCCACCTCTGCCATGGCCTAGCCTAGGAAGCTACACTTAGAATCATCATAAATTAGTTAGCAAAGCCAGAAGAGTTCATTCAATGGCAACATAAGAAAAAGCACAGAAGGCTTTCTCTTGCAGTACATTTCACTGACCCCTTACACATTATTAATTCTTGTATGTACTCCAAAATTACCTATTTTCAATGAATTCATTGTGCATTAAAAGCACAATGAAAAGTGCCTTAAACAACTGCTACATTTTCACTGTGAGGCTTTGCCCAGTCTAAAAAACTTCTAAATATTTACTAGTAATAAATAAAGCTATTATAGGAGATGTGAGGAATTGCATTTATTTTCCTTAAGTATTGATTTTTTGTTATCTAAGATATATTACAAGTGAAAAAATAAAACCTCTCTTTTTTTTTCAGTACAGATACTGATATAAATTAAACCTAGTAAAGTCAGCATATTCAAATAGAGCAGGAATTTAACCCATTCATAAGAAAACTAGGCTTTTTTTGACGTGGTTCTAAATTATATAGCAAAGTTCATGTAACACAGAATTCCCTTAATAGAAAACACATTCCAAATGTGGCAATTCATATATTTGAAATAAGAAAATGAAAGAAATTATGTTAAAATACATTCCAGCTAACCAAAGTAAAGCTGCATTTGTGATGTCATATTCATTGGTGCTGCTGAAAGATTCAGCTGAATTTTGAATCAATGTATAATGTTTTATTTTCTAATCTCACAAGGAAAATATGCCTTTTTTCATTTTTTCTGGCAAACGCTGAAAATCCTTTCACTAGAAACTTCAGATAAACCTTAGATGAGGCAGTGAAAGCAGAACAACCTTAATGTACTTACAGACTTTGATAGAAAACATTTATTTTTCAACTAAACCCCAAGAATCCATAAAAAAGTTAGTTATAAGAGAATTTTTTTCCCCACGCTTGGCTTTATGTAGCTGAAAAGAGACTGTGATGGGCAGCATTATGTGAAGAGCTAGCCAGAGCTTTGAAGTGATGCTATCTGCACCTTTCTTTCTGCATGTGAAACTCCTGGAAAAAGCTTTCAGTCTCTGAAGATTATGTTCTTCGTCACACTTTCAAAGTGTGCTTTGTCACAACAACGACCTTTTGGCACAGCTCTGCTGCACGACGTGCATTAAAGAAAGTGAAAAAATTGGCAACAAAGTACCTCCTACTTTTTCCCAGACTCGCTCCCACCACCACTTTTCTGTACCTTCCTCAGTGCAGCACGGTTTGCGCTATTCCCTCTGCACCTCTAAGAAAATGTGTGAAACCCGTTTTCCCCAGCCAAAACCCCTCCCCTCTCTCCATCACACCAGGGCTGTAAAATGTGTTCCCTAGCTGCAGTGTTGCTCTTCTGCCCACCCAACCTTGCCTTCCAGCTAAGCATGCCCAGCTCCTCCCAGGAAAAGAATCCTCTAGTGGATGAACAGAAAGATGGGAGAAGAACTACACAAAGAATTGCTGAGGAAAGAATAGTATGCAGTCAATATGCAGTCCAGCTTATTCGGGAAGAATCAATCGTGAAGAAAAAGAGATAAAGGAAGATTAAGGCAGAGGTTGCTGAGGAGTGTTTAGAATCTGATGTTTATGATCATGTAGAAAATTGTGCAAATAACACCTGGACCTTTGAGGTCTTTAAAGTGGTCACTCTGACATTAACAGGGATAGAAATAAATTATGATAACTCATCAGAGAGTATTGCAATTGGGATGAAAACCTTGGTGCAAAGGTCATTCTCATTTTATAATGCACTTTCTGTATTCCCACTAACTGTGAACAACAGTGACATTTAAATGTCAGAGGTGAAATCCATACTTGACCAAAGTCAGCTCAGGTTTCCTAACCGCAACAGAGACCAGAACTGGAACAAAGACTTTCACAAGGAGTTTTATAATCTCTAAATACATATTGTTATTACTCCACCCACTGCTCCTTTGCTAGTATTGCATTCTCATCAGTTTCCATAATGCATTGAGATTAAAAAAATGAAGCATTCTGATTCATATCATTGAAAAAAAAACCTTCTTGGGGTTTCTCTGCCAATGCTTTAACCACCCCTCAAAAGATGCAGAGATTTCTGAAAGACAGAGGGAGTGGTGAGAAGGAGATATCTTTTAGAGAAATTATTTAAATTTCCTGGGAAATTATTGCAGTAGCATATGACATATCAAAGAAATCCAGCTTCCACTGTTTCAGTACTAATAACAACTATTATATATATATGTATACAACTTTTCACCAAATTATCTAGATATTGCTCACCCTAGAAATAGTCTTTGGGATAGTGTTTGTCCATCATATGTTTGTAAAGCACTGTAAATCACACTAGGATCCAATATGGTTGCAGGATTTAGGAGCTAATGTAACAAATATTTCCTTTTTAAGTGAAATGAAATTAAATAAAGCTCTCAATAGATAAGCAGAACAGTTAATCTGTTTTATAATTTGTTTTACAAACAAGAAAATCGCACATAAGGAATGATAAATCACTTGAAAGAGATCATCATAATTTTGTGGGATCATTTAACCAATCTGATGTAGCACTACGAAAGTTTTACAGAACACTCACTCCCTTAGAGTTGAGCAGGGATGGAAAGTTAGTATTAAACAAAAAAAATCTCCAATATGCTTGAAAACTTGAAGACTTCAATATCCCAAAACAGGTGAGCACAGATTTAAATTGAGAGTGCTTTCGGGACAATCTGAGATTCATGCAATATACTTAAAATAATCTCCTGCAGACATGTTCCAGTCAACAACACAATCCTATTGGCTGTTGCAGCAAGAGATCTAAATTGCACTGATATTATGGCCAAAAATCTAAGAAATAAAGGAACTACTTGACAGTTGAAGTGTATTTCTTACTTTTGCACTTCTGGCTCATCTAAAATTCTTGTAGTTGGCACCTGGGAGTATGTTAGGAATGTAACTAAAATGCACATAAGGTCTCTACCCTGAAATCCTGTAGCTATGATAGCAAAGAAAACTTGGATGCTAATGACAGCCAAGTGAATTAACCACTAAAAGTAGTGCAAAGGAAACCCTAAAAAAGAATAGCTAATAGTTCCTCAATCAAGTTGCATTGAAATCTTTTAAAATTAGCTTTGAGAGTAGATTTCAGCAAAGTACATTTGTTAATGTTATTAGAAGCCAGGCTCTCATTAGAAGCGACCATTAAACTATCAGTATATAGAAACGTGGATGATTTTCTGCTTATTTCTAATGTTCTATGGTCTGTGCCTATCAAAGTCAGCACCTGTTAAATATCAGTACTTTCATAACAGCAAACTCTAAGTAAATTTCTCTAAATTGAATCTCTGTTTCTAGTACAAGAGATTACCATCATGTTCCTCATACTGTCTTAATTGTTCAACTTATTTAGGCATCCACCCTTTCCAAAGTTGAAATCCTTACTAAATACAGGCCATTTAATCTTAAAATTCACATTGGAAATAAATTTTCGCTATATTTCTTTTATATAAAAACAATAAATGGAAGCTCATAAACTCATCTTATGCTCTTTGGAATGGCAATGTTAAAGCATTATGTGACCTCTGGAGCACAGTTAATAGCCTGGAAGCACAGCTGAAAAGTCCTTCAGGAGCTGATAAACCTCCCCAGTTTCACAGAAAAATGCTCTGTGTATTATACTGCATAGGACACGAAGCTGTGAAAATCATTCACCACTTGGATCCTGAAACTGCAATTTCTTTCAGTCATTTAGAGATCCCAGCTAAGACTGCCAAAAGGAGCACATTTTTGAGAGGGACTGCATGGTCTCCTGCAGCATTGCTATAAAGCCAGATTATTCCTCAAGCTATGCAAAGGCTGTGAAAAAAAGAAAACAATTTCAAACATTTGCTTTCTCAAACTGATTTTAAAAATCAGTTTCTTTGTTAAAAAAAGTTGCTGGTTCTCATTATTTAATTTGAATTGCAGAGATGTAATTGAAAAAGGAATTGACTGTTGCCCTGAACTGCAAACTCATTATTAAACTAACACTGAGTCTGTGGCATACAAAACAGTCTCCAGCTGTCTCAATCACCAAGAGTTGTGCTTTAGAAATTTTCTCTTTTGAGTCAGGATACGCAGCAAGAGGACACAGTCTTTGCAGTGTTACCTACTGAAGATGTGGCCACCTTTCCCTTTCTGGAAGATGTAGAACTTGGAGAGGGCAACACAAGTGGAAGGATGAAAGAATTTGGTGATGTCACCCAAGAAGCTAAGCATGTCAGCCAAAAGATATACTGCTTTTTAATGTATTTGTTTAGAAATGCAGCAATTTAATACAACTGGAGTAGCAGAGAATATAAGAACCTTTCTTTCCTCTGGCATGCTGCCTCTCAGAAATTAAAACATTTAAACTGTATGCCAAAAATTTACCATCTCAATGCACACATGTGACAGATAGGATTGATTTTGTTTGGTTTTTAGTTTTGTCTGGTTTGGTTTTTCTCTTAGCAGGTATTCCAGCTGGAGAGTTAGATGGAGGTATTTGTAAGTTAAGAAGCTTTATAGGCCTGAGGTCAAAGGGCAGCTTCTGCTCCTGTTTGTCAGGCACTGAACTTGCTTCCCTGCATATTCTTCAGTAACCAGAGCTTTTTATATTCAGCTGTCCTGAGGGTGCATCTTATGCTGCAGTCAACATCTAGCATTAAAACATTTGGCATTTCTAGACTACTTCTAACCCCTGAACTGCTGCTGTTACGCACATTAGTGCTCCAGAACATTCATTTTGAAAAAAAACGAGAGTGAAACATAGATAAATTAGTCATAGGGTAAGATTAATCAGGTATAAATACTTTCAAGAATCTCAAGGTAGTTACCTGATCTACAAAATTGTTTCTCTCAGATCTATTTTTATTTTTTTTATTTAGAAGTCTCCAAGGTATTTAAAGCTTTTTAAGACTCTGAGCTAAGAAAAGGGAAAAGATTGTTTAAAAAACAACAACAACAAAAAAAAAAGCCAAAAAGCCAAAACCACAGATTCTTCATTCTGCAGTCCCAGCATCTAATAAGATTTTAAAAGTGCCTGTATTTTGAAATACAGTTTAAAAATACTGGCAAGTTTTACCTCCTTGTATTACCTTCATAGGTTCCTTCATGAAATTAAATTAAAAAATGGCCTCTACAGCAAATAAGATTGTACACTGAAGTTGGAGCCACCAGGTGAGAGCTTACTGTACAGCTAGCAGCTCACTGTGAGCCTAAATAGCTGTCAGATTAACAGAAGCAATATTAATCCGATGAGTTTGGTTTAGTTCATTTCTTACCTAAATTGCATCCAATCTTCTTGAGGCTGGTCCTTTTTTAAAACAGAGGCTATATCAACTGTATCACAAGAAGATGTTTGATGTCTTTAAACCAGAAAATTAATGAAAGAACATATACAAATGTCTTGTCTTGCCCCTGTTGTCATCATCAGGAAATTAATGTTTACAGCTGAGATTTTCTACTTGTCAGTGAAGGCACTGCAACAGAAAAGAGGGATGCCAAGCAGACACCATAACTTCTGGCTGCATTCTGAATTTCTTCATTAGGCAGCAGATACAGCGAATCAAGAAGTTTCACTGATATTATTTAGGGGGATGAAGATAAGAAAATATGATGACTACAATATCCAGGTTAAGAAACTAAATCTCAGGAGGGAAGAAATACAGCGCAAGAAGAACTCGGAGCTCCTCTGACTTAAATAAGGACTTAATGACTTTGTAGTAAATTACATTTTTCCAGAAGAATTTTTTTTGTTGTTGTTATTTCTTGAAGCAACACAGGAAGGTAAGAAAGATTGTGAATGTATTTTACCTCTTCTTGCCATATTCTGCAGGAAAACTAAGGCCTTATGATGACATATTTTCACAGTGTCTCATAAGGCACTGGCTGGCTACTCTGCTGTCACAATATACACAATAAAATTGGGGGGGGAGTGGGTAGGGGAAGGGATTGTATCTCAGGACACAAATTCAAAATTCTGCTTTTCTTTGTTTACCCAAATACACAAGGAATTGCTCATCTCCCTGAGCATTTCTCTTTTGAATTTCCTGAGCTCAGAACATACTTCTAAATGACAGTTTAAAATTATATTTTTCAGAATAAATTGAAGTTTTCCATTAAGCACATATGCCTTTATCTCCTGAGTCTCCAAATATTTGAATAGCAATCACAAGATTGAAGCAAAAGATGGATGAAGATGACAGGTGAACCTTCCATGTTTGAGATCAAGCTCCATGATTGATGAAACATCAAAACAATTGTAATTATTTCCATGGCAGATGTATATGCTGGCAGTGTTAAAACACAGAAATTTGAAGTGATAGCTCTTCCTGAAGTATCTCTGTGGTTGCAAACTAAAATGCCCAGTGATAACACAGATAAAATAAGCAATCACTTACAGCTTTAATATTTCTAGCATGTAAAAACTACTACTACTACTTCTAATGTCTAGAGAGGCTACCTAGAACAGAGGCTAGACAGTGTTAAAGGAATAAAGTAGGTATTTATCAGAAGGCCTTCAAAGGGTACACCTTGCAGTGTACAAGAGCCTGGCTGAGGCTACACCCAAGATGGACACATGGCCACGATTTTTCACACTTTTATAAGTTTTGGTCCATTTACATATTGGGGTTAACTGTCCAATTACAGCTTCAGGTTATGAAGTCCCATCCTCCTCAATTCACTGTTGTTTACACTTTTTGGGCTGAAGCTGCAATGGTGTCCTTGGTTCTCAGGCTGGAAAAGGATTGTTTTGTCTAGCTAAACTGTGAAGAGAACTTGCTAACACTTTATATGAAATTCAGAGTTATATACTAATGCAGTACAGAATCAGGAAAATATGAAAGCTCAAACTTAAGGCATCACTTCCACAGTTATTAACTATTTATTTGAAGTGAAAACTCATTTGGAGTAGAAGTCAGCTTGAGAGAGGACGTGTATGTTATCCCAGTTAGAAAGGAGGTAAATCATAGAGTCATAAAATCATGGTTTGGGTCAGAAGGGACCCAAAAAACTGTCTAGTTCCAATCTCTCTGCCATGAAGTGGGACAATCTCCCACTAGACAAGGTTGCTCAGAGCTCCATCCAGTTTGGCCTTGAACACTTCTAGGAATGGGGCATCCACAACTTCTTGGGGCAACCTCTTCTGGTGTCTCACAATTCTCTTAATAAAGCATTTCCGTGTAAAATATAGCCTAAACCCACTCTCTAGCAGTTTAAAGCCATCACCCCAGTTCTGTCACTACACCCTTGTAAAAAGTCCCTCTCCACCTTTATTGTAGGCTCCCTTCAGGCACCAGAGGGCCAGAATCAGGTAATCCCAAAGCCTTCTCTTTCCAGGCAGAACAAACCAAGTTCTCTCGTCCTTTCATCACAGGAGACGAGTTCCATTCTTCTAAATATCTTTATTACCTCCTCTGGACTTGCTCCAACAGGTCCATGTCCTTCCTGTGCTGGGGATCTCAGAGCTGGATGCAGCACTGCAGATGGGGTCTCACCAGAGAGGGGTAAAGGGGTAGAATCACCTGCTGGCCATGCTGCTTTTGATGCAGCTCAGGATTCCATTAGCTTTTTCATCAGAAAACCTCATTTGGCTCATTAAAAGTAAAACAGCATCTTACACTCTGCCTCAAAAAGCCTCTTTCTATCTAAATTTCACCTAACAAGACAGCACCTTATTCATTTCATTGATTTTACTACCACAGACAAATCAAAAAATTATGATTATTTGAAGGGAGAAATGAACTCTTCATCCCATTAGTGTCCATGCTAGTATTTTTCAATATCTACATACAGCCAAATTATGTGGTGTAAAGCATCACAAACATTTTGGTTCTATGCAGACCATCATAACATTTATTTCAGAACTAAAACATTTGAGATCAAAAGAATCTTCAAAGCTGGGAATAGATCAGATGGTACCCTGTTTATAATTCTGTGTTTGATAACTAAGGCACTGCGTGTGGCAGAAGTGACGGAGGTTTTATAAAATGATCACAATATTTGAATACTCAAAGGATATTTCAGCATTCAGGATATTTGGATGCACAAAGGATCTGAACTTCGTGGCATCCAAAATCAGAGATATTTAGTTCTCTATGGCTGGTAATCAAAAGTAGGTAAAGCCTTCTTAAAACTTAGGTAATATCTGGCTAAAAATACATATATTTTATGACATGCACAGGGTGTATAAAGTTCCATACTCCTTTCATTTTAGTGTGGATCTTATTACTGACAAAGCTCTTTCTGGGGCAGTAGTTCTGAAGCTGGTACAAAGATATATGTAAGACATTGTCCCTTCAAAGGCTTGTAAGAGCATGAAGCCATCTTTAGGGAGTAATCTGGACTTAAATCCAACTAGCTTGCTTCTTACCTCTGAGTTTTTACCAATGCCCCATTGTCCTTAGCCAGACAAGTGCTATCCATTGCTTTCAAGGAAGAGAACAGCTGGGGTCACCTGGTTCCTCTAAGGAAACATGGGCTTTCCTGAAGGAATGCTTCACAGATACAGATTCTCCATGCTGGGGCCAGAACAGAATTTACAGTCCAAATCCATAGCTTAATCTCCCTTGAAATGCCAAAATGTTGGGTATAGGATATTCTCAAGTCTGAATGAAGTTTGAAGAAAAAAAAAAAAAAAGGGAAATGTGTCATCTGTTCATTCAGCTGACCCCTCAGAAGATTCACTACCTCAGTCTTTTGCCTTGGAGAGCTATTTGGTGATGAATAATTGCAAACTGAATGGTACTGGTGTACACTGGTAGACTGTACACAAATAAGGGGAATTTCTACCCTTAAGCAGTAAGAAATACCTTTAACATTGCATAGAATAACATTCTATTTGACCTGGAGACAATTCTTACAGAGAAGCACAGTCCTTGTCTTAGAGGAATAATTAGGTTTGTCTGTATTATTTTGAGCTCTGTATTTCCTTGGGTGAAGCTGAACATAATAATAGGAAAGCAATAACATTCACCTCATCTTCCCAGCAAAAACTGACAATGTATGGTGCACACTGTAAGATGACTTTCAAAGCCTTAATGTAAAAACCCTCGAGTCAGTCAGTACTTGGAAGGTTAGTGCACAGGCAGTTAAATCTCTGGAGAGATATCTGCATAGTTCCTGTTTTCCAGAAAGCTTTCAGACTCACTTGGAAGGGGCTAAATTGGGAAAGCGTTAAAACTGATTACCTCAATGGTAGCAATTTAATGTTTTGGTGTATTTTGTGTTTTGTGGGGTTTTTTTTGTTGTTGTTCTGTTTTTGTTTTGGTTTTTTGTTTTGTTTTTTGGTTGTTTTTTTGTTTGTTTGGGGTTTTATTGGTTTGGTT
>JANRGV010000001.1:70421357-70440078 GCA_024734035.1 Alethe castanea
CCATATTTCCAGTCTCCAAAATAGAGAGCCCCATTCCCTCAGGGCAAAAGATCTTCTTCATCAAGCACTTTAACCCCTCCTTAAGTAGTTTTTCACAGTTTAAAGGAATTTTAGTGTAGTCACAGTGCCCTCATAGCTTACAAAAAAATGTTTTTCAGCCACTTATAAGCGGCATCTTTTCAATCTCTTTCCATCTGGAAACTTAGCTTTCATTTCACTGAAATGAAATGTAGACTCAATAGACTCCTTACTTTATTCCTCTCACTCAGGGGAGCTCAGGAGATCCGCAGTCTTATCCGGGCATAAGAAGGGTTAAAATTGCACCCAGAAGGTGAAGGATCTGGGCCAGGCCATGCTGGAAATGTGCCAGAGCTTCTCGGGCCACAAGGGCCATGTGGAGGAGGCCAGACAAAGCCGCAAAGCCCAGCTGCACCTCCTCATGCCGCGCAGTCAGCTGGGGGCTTCTCTTCCCCTCCTGGCTGCTTCTAAAATGGCTGCAGAAGCCTCGGCCGAGCCGTGGCCACACTGGGGGGGAGGGACCAGGACTTCAGCAAAAGCTTCCCCCCCCCCCGGCCACCAGGGCTCCCCAGCTGAGAACAGGGGGAGGGGGGCCTCAGTGGGCTCCCCCACTCCCCGCCTGGCCAGGCTGCATGGGGAAGGGGGCTGAGCCGAGCCGAGCTGAGCCAAGCCAAGCCCAGGGCCTGGCCTGGCCTGACTGGGCCGCGCCGAGCCGAGCCGAGTCTGGGGCCAGAGCCGGGCCGTGCCAAGCCCGGGGCCAGGGCCAACCTTACCTCCGTGGAGGCCGAAAGTCAAAAGAGCCCGGATTAACTTTACCAGTGTAATTTATGAAAGCGAAATAACTTTTTAGTTGGTTACTTGGGCTGTCAACCACTAAATCAGCCCTCTGATTGGTCCTTGTAGCTCACAGAGGAAGCTCTACAGGGAAAACAGCCCTCCTCTATTTCCGAGTCAGTGCTCCTCCTCTCAGACCCCTCTTAGGTGACTTCCCTCTGTGCGAAACCAGCACATTATGGGAGACTGCAATTCTTATGTAAGCCTGTAACCAACACAGTGTATTATAAATAACATCAAAGTTCTTCACCAGAATTAGGTTTGAGGATGAAGGAGGCCCCAAAAAACACACTGTGTAACAGGATCAGTTTTACAGCAATTGAGTAATTTTAGGATTACATTAATAACATGTACAGCACAAATCTCTTAAACACATAACTGAAGGCATTGCTGCACATTTAATAATGTGAATATAACAGAGCATTTATCCTTGCTTCCAGATAACAGCACGTTTCAGGTGTAAAAGAGATTTTAGGTCATCATTCAAAATCTGCTGTACTGAGACCAGCTAGGGCCTCTAAGTGCTTTTCAGAGTCTTTTGCATTATTCTAAAACTACTTCAAAGCTACTACTTAAAGAAATGTCCCTGTTGAACAAGATGGACATTTCCTTCAAACTTTTTGTGTGTAGCGTTAAAGTCACTTATTGGGAAAGTGAAAATGTAAATCCTCACACGCATAAAGTGGAGACAAAACTATTTCCTTGCTGCAGAGGAGCATGCCATTGCTACTGTATTGGGTTTGCATCAACTGCTTCTGTAGAAGCTGCCAGAGGCTTTCTCCAGGTCTGTCACAGCCAACACCAGATGGCTTCAGGACAGACCTGCTGCTGGTCAGGGCTGAGCTAGTTTGAAATAATGGCAACTCCGCTGTGATAACGCATTTAAGAGGAAGAAAAGAACTTACTGTGCAGCTCTAATTGCAACCAGAGAAGACAGGAGTGAGAATATGTGCGATGAACAGCTCTGCAGACACCAAGGTCAGTGCAGAAGGAGGGGCAGGAGGTGTTCCAGCACTGGATGTGAGATTCCCCTGCAGCCCATGGAGGAGACCCACACCAGAGCAGGTGGTGCCCGAGAGAGGGCTCTGAACCTGTGGGAAACCCATGCTGGAGCAGGCTCCTGCTGGGACTGTGCACCTATGGAGAGAGGAGCCCAGACTGGAGCATGTTTGATGGTGGGACTTGTGACCCCATGGGGGTCAGGCTGCGCCTGAAGGACTGCTCCCTGTGGAATAGTGACCCATGCTGGAGCAGTTTGTAAAGAAGTGCTGCCCGTGGGATGGACTCATATTGGAGAAGTTCATGGAGAACGGTCTCCCATGAGAGGGACTCCACTGTGATGCAGGGGAAGGACTCCTCTCCCTGAGCAGTGGAAGGAACAAGTGTGATGAATTGACTGTAACATCCATTCCCTGTCTCCCTGTGCCACTTGGGGGAGAAGGTAGAGCTGGGAGGGAAAGTGTTTTTAAGGTCTTTTTTACTTCTCATTTTACTTCTCATTATCCCTCTCTGATTTTGTTAGTAATAAATTCAATTAATGTCTCTAATTGCAATCTGTTTTGTTCATGAACAAATCACTCATGAGTAATCTCTCCTGGTCTTTATCATGAACCCTTCATTATATTTTCTCTCCCCTGTTCAGCTGCAGAGAAGAATGAGAGAGCAGTTTTGGTGGGTGCCTGGCATCCAGCCAGGGTCAGCCCACTACAGTTACCTACATGACCAAAATGCTAAGTGCAAAAGCAATTACAGTCCCAGTCATTTAAAGAAAGAAATGACATTTTCTTGGAATATTTTTAAATAGAAGAACAAAGCTCCAGAAAATTGACTATGGAAAATAATCCTTCACTCCTCCCACTCTCCAACAAGGTAGATTAATTTATTTCTCTTTCACAACAATAATTTCTGTGGTTCTGGCAAACTGATTCATCTACTCAGAAGAAACAGACAATTTTGGAATAGGAAAATTATCTATGTAGCAGTTGTTTCAGCAATTTCAATGAATTGCACACTCCAAAATGATACCATGAAATGAAAATGTCCTTTTTAATTAGAAACTCCTTTAAAAAATACATATATACATTTATCATTATGAAATAAAGACAGAAGTATTGCTAAGCACCTCAGAGCTGCTAAAGATCTAGAATAAGCTAGTTTTAAAAATTATATTTATGAATGAAATCTAGAGCCTAATGGGGTCACAACTGTCTTGACTAGTATTAATCCAAATAAGAATAAAAGAGATACACACTGGGTTTTTCTGAAACACAGCCTTTTCAGAATTCAGAGGTATCTGCTCCTTGTACATCTGAAAGAGACTTTCAAGGTAATGATCAGAGCACCTAAGGTAGTATCTTGCCCTTTGGTCATTTTCATCAGGGCCCTCTCTGCACCCATGAAATACAAAAGGAAAAGCTGGAGCCCCCAGTGTCACAATTTACTGTCCTAAAACAGCTATAGAAAGTGAGGTAAAGCAAAGATCAAGTAGGATTTATGCCTTGTTTAAACTGGCATCAATATTTTCTTTCATTACTACCTGAACATTTTTGTATTATATCTTATGGGAGAAGGAAAGGCCTTTAGTAAAGCCCACTGGGTTTTTGGATAGAATATTAATTTAAATACATTAATTTCTTTCTCTGTTTGGGCTTTAAATCTCCTCCTTTGGCATTTTTTATTCTCTACCCAGTGGAACCAGGTATTACTGAAACTTCTACAGTTTATTCCAGTACAAAATAGTAGAGTTAATGTAGCAAATATATTTCAATACTCGCTGTGACTGCTATGATGTGGAAATATAATTTGTTAAAGCTGAAAAAAGGCAACAGTGGTGTGCTGCAAGCAGCATGGTCCATGGATTAGCCCAAGCACAAGAGTAGGCTGTAGGAGACCTGATTTTGGTGTCATTGTTCTACCAAGGGACTTCAATGCACAAAGTTAATAAATGCAAATTATCTTCTTGCTCTTCCTATAAATAGTTGAAGTTAAAAACACTAAGACTCACCATAAGTCCTTCATGCTCTTTAACAGAGGACCAAATGTCATAGTTTTATGATATCCTGAAAAGTTACCCACAACTGAAATGTTAACTTCTGTCTGGAGAATCTGAGATAGAAAACATGGGTCTCTTTGAATAGCTTTTCCTTTTAGGTTTTTGTTTGCTGAAGAAACAAGCAGCTGGAGAGAACAATCTGTTTCCAAGAAAATAAATAGGATTGATCATCCTGTTTTTCATTCATTCACTGTTCATCTTGGTAAAAGCAAGATTAAAACCTGAGTTGTGTTTTAATTTTAATTTTGAGTTTTTAAATCAGAATTTTCCAGACATTCTACAAGTTTCACTATGTTTTATATTTTCTGAGAATAAATAAATTACTTTTTTTTGTCCTTACATAGAAGCTGATATCGTCAAGATACTACGGGAGATCTTCATGGAATCCTGTGTAATCACATTTATACTTCCAGCACCTCCAAAAATACTAACACCAGGAATCTGAGGCCCTTAAAACAACCTGTGGAGAGTGGAATTTTAGGGTGAAACTGAGATCACATCAAGTAGCTGCCTGCAAAGGTGAATTGAATTCAGGCAGCTGCCAGATGCTGAGCATGGGGGACCAGAGTCACCAGCTGGCACTCATTCCCTGTGACAGCTTTCCTCCTCCAAAGCCCATATGCTCCACAGTATGGGCTGGGTGCTCAGACCAAATTAGCACCTGCCTTCACTGCTGTGTGAAGATCCTGGCAGTGGATTCCTTCTGCTAACACCACACTTCAGAAGAGAGGGAATCTTGTTTTCAACAAGGATGCATTTTTATCTGGAGCACAGAGTCCTTATTCCCCACAGCACCTCAGAACAAGGACTGAATGTTCCAATTGAACTTCCTTCTTTATCTTCCCCAGGTAAATCTCTCGGTGAATTTTTACAGTGCTGCTGGCACTGCCAAAGTTAATATTGTACCTGTTTCATGGCTGAATGGAGGGAGCTAATCTACCTGGATGCCAGTCTAGCAGATATATCCAGGACTCCTGATGCTCCAGGGAGCAATTTAAATTTTGCGAAAAGGTACTCTCAGACATACAGCAATCATCATCTTGAAAATAAACCCAGCCCAAAGCCCAAGCATGCAACTGGCTGTAGAACAGGTGTTTGAAAAATCTTCTTGTCAGCAATAACTGTAACAAAAACCAGAATTCCTGCTGTGAAGCAAAACAAAAATAGTTCAAAATGAATAAATACAATTTGTTGGTTTCAGTAGCCTTCCTGCAAAATCTGCTTTCTAATTCCAGAGAACCTTTAATCCACTAATGTAGAAGCATATGCCCTATTCTTAGCTGAATATAATGTAGTGGATAACTATAATTACTTCAACAAAATAAGGAACAATATCAGTCAATATGTACTGTAAGTCAGGCAAGATATTTATTTTGTCAGCAGTTGAAATATATAGCTGCTCATGTTTGTTACTATTTCACATTCATCACTACATTTATTTGCTTGCTTACAAACTGATATGAAATGCTACTGCTCTTTCCAGCCAAATAAATTACAAACTATAGATATCATAAACATTATACAGAAATATGAATTCCACATGAATGGGACACAAGAATGGGAGTGGGAGGTGGGGGGGGAGACAGAAAGAGGAGCTCACTCTTTAAGATTGAACCCAGCTCTGCTTAGAAAGACGATCTGAAGGCTTCAAAATCTGTGCTGCCTGTTGTGTATACAGTAACATATCCATCCATTAGGTTTAATATTTGCCAGGGAAATCACAAAGCCCTCTCAGGCTACAGCAACATATAATCTCCTTGAATGTTTTCCTTAGCTCCTGACTCCGGAATGCATAGATAAGTGGATCAATGATGGAATTGCACATGATGAGGATGAGGTAGAAGTTAAAGTGGGACATGAAGCACACACAGTAAGGGTTGTAGGGGCAGGAGATGTAGAAAATTAGGTGTAGGAAAAATGGAGCCCAGCACACAACAAAAACTCCAATCAGGATGGTGAGAGTGATAGCCCCTTTCATGTTGGCCCCTTGGCGAACAGGGCCAGTCCCTGGAAGAACAGCAATCTTTTTTATGTGCATACGAGCCATCATAAACATGTGGACATAGAGGGATGCCATGAGAATGAGCATAGTGAAGAACATGCTGATTAGGCAGATGATGACAACACTGCTGTCAGAGTAAATGATGAACAAAATGCCTGAGACTGTGCAAGCAGCCCAGATGCACGTGATGATAACCCCTACACGCTTCACTGTCATGATATTATGATACTGGAGGGCATAAAAGATAGTAAAGTACCTGTCCACTGCTATTGAGAGAAGGCTGCAAATTGATGCAAGCAAGGAACTGCAAATGACTGAGTCGATGACATTGTCAATGTTTATGGTAAAGCTCTGTGCATCTGTGTCTGTATTGTTTAGCAGAGTGATGACAATGGTTTCTGATCCATTAGATACACTCACTAGCATGTCAGCCACTGCCAAGCTACAGATGAAGAAGTACATGGGTGAATGGAGGTTCTTGTTCTTGGCTATGGCCACAATGACCAAGACATTCTCCAGCAAGCTGATGATGCCCAGAGTCACAAACACTTCAGGGGATACAAAGAGTTGCTCGTAGCAGCCTCCTGAGGAGTGGACCTTTGCATTGGGTTCGCTGGATCCTCCGTGCAGTCTGTAGCTGTGGTTCCAGAAATGGAGAGGCTGGAGTGTCCCACGATGCTGGGTGAAATTCATCTTATGGTGATCCCTTTTGGCTTCCTGCTTTTAAAACTCCTGTTCCTTTTGCATTCCTCTGAAAACCTTCTTCGGCTTTTCAGCTTGTAAAAAAAAAAAAGAAAAATAAGCTAGGATCAAGGTAGGCAGCAGATCAGAACACTTTCACTACCATGAAAAAATAAGATTTCAGACTCAGAAGAACTGATTTACACCCTTACAGGCACAGTTTCTGATCATTACATTTACCTTGGTGATTTATGTCACAGAGTCCCAACAGTCTCTATGTTGGCATCAGATTCTCCCATATGGTCAGTTCCTGTTTAGTTCACTGGGATGCTGCAAGGCTTTTTTGGTGCTTTCCATTAAAGAGATGCAATCACAAAATCCCCAAGTGACTGCTGCGGAGCAGGAACTATTTTCAAACTGCAAGCACCAGTCTCGCTGTCAGGCAGTGCATGCTGGCTGCCTGTTTTACCGTGTGTGGAAGAGAAAAATATTCAGGGCACTCTCCGCCTCTGCTTTTCTTTCCAGCCAATGGGGCTCAGCAGCTGCAGAAAGTGGAGGGGCTGCTGATTCTGAGCCTCTGTGAAACATCGCACGGGTTCAGATGCAACACAAGTTACCAGTGGCTACAGGAAAGCAGACAAGCTGCCAGAGATTTGCTTCTCTTCTTTAGCTTCTCAGAATAATATTTCAATACTGATTTTCCATTAACAAAACTTTCAGAACTGTACTAACAATCTTGCAGAATTCTTGCAGCTGAAGTGATAGATTTTATTTTTCAGACTCTGATTTACTCTTGCTCCTTCTGTGGCACAAACTTGTTCTGCCTTGTATGTGTGGCAAAATAAGAACAGGGCAGGGAGGCAAAAGAGTATATATTTCTTCTTGGTTCTCTCTCTCAGGTCCCCTTTGCCTTGCTACTTTTCTATGCCTTAGTTGTCCATTTCCAAGATGTATTGCAAGGTTGCATTATACACTCTAGTAAGATTCTTACAATTTTTAAGATATGGAGGCAGGATAAGGACCAAAACCAACATGACCCAAAGTTACAAATGGCTTAATAAACTGTCCTAAATAAAGTAGTTTTTTTCCAGGTAAAACACTTCTTAGTAATCTTATTATTGAGAAGGAAAAGATAATGGAGTTGATTGCAGAAGCCCCGTCACTGTCAAGAATTAAGATATTGGGCAGAAAAATAACACTCAGTATTTAGAACAGATGAAGGAAATCAGCAGGAGACAAAGTTGGAATCTGTAAGAAATAGAGCTCATACAATGGTAATGACACAAAAGAATCAATAAATCTCCTAGAAGTCCGTATGGCCCACGAGATCTTGAAGCTCAGGGATATCCCTGGGCTTATTGGGTATGAACTGAAAGTCAGCTTGTGTGCAGTCTGTCAGGAAAAGCCCTTGAGAATGACAAAGAAAAGAATGCCAAAGTAATATGAAGAGACAGGGCAAAAGTTGTTTTGCTGTTACAACTTCAAGCATTGCAACCGACAATTGAAAAACAAGTATCGACAAATGGATTTTAAAGGCCATAGGAAAGTCAGTCACTGCACCTGAGAGTAATGTTTCCAAGGAAATTGTTTGAAAGAATATTTCCAACTGACTACCAGGAAGGCTCTGGAGGGGTCTGTATCTGATGGAAAAGTCTATTTCCTATGTCTCAAAATGTTTTCATCTTCTGTGCATTAGCTGGTTTTAAAGTGAACCAGTTAGTAAAGAAGTATAGGATGATAGAATGCATGTAGAAGCACATCTGTATTTAACATCTAAGCATCAGGATGAAGTGTGATTTTACTTTCACATTTGAATTTTCTGTAGACCTGTGATTATGAACACTTACATTGGAAGAAAAGCCTCAGTCAATTTTCTCAGGATCCTTCTTCAGATGGATTGCTTCGTAAGGCTGAAACATAAACCACCAAGACAAACAAAATTACTTGTGGCACAGGAAATCCCACATTTGTCAGTTTGGAATACATCATTTACCAGCAGCATGCTTGAAATTAAATAGTTTTCTGCTGAAAGGGTGAGATTTGCTTGCCTGTCAAGACATATGCAACCCAGAATTCAAAAAGATTTTTTATCTAGTTACTGATCCTCAGGCCACTACACAGTATTCACTAACTCCTGCCACAGACAGGACGTGCACACCCAAGCCTTAAGGAACAGAACTACAGAAAAATTATATAAAGACTGATGTGGGATGTCATCTCCCCAGATGACCTATCTTTTCTACACCTGCATGCAGAAATGTGTAATCTTCAAGCTATCCCAGGGGAGTAGCCACTCAACATCTCTTCTTTCATGAACATCTCCATGCTGGAAGTGCCCACGACTCTGGGATCTCTCCCTTCACCTACTGAGGTGGACCTAGATCAGGTGAGCCTGGCAAGAATAGAGAGAAGCTTCCTCCAGAGAGTACTGCCCCATTTGTTCCAATTATCTGTCTGTCTATTCCCCTCCTAGTTCCTCCCTTTCTCTGCACATTATCTCCATTCTCATCCCCATTTATCTTTTCATTTGTTCTCTTCACCCAGAAGCTATCCAGATGATGCTCCATCTTTGATATTCCACTGAATATGCCATAATATTGTAATATTGGTTATAACAATGGAAAGAAAAGCCCCATTTTTTCCCACTCACAGCCATCACTCCCCTCCAAATTTCTGCTTGTGTTCTGCATTCCTGGGGCACATTTGTTTCAGTGCTCACCACTCATATTTGTGGGATGAGGTTTCATGACTGGAAGCACCAGATTTAAGGTAGCTTAGCTAGTTGAAGCACTGAAGAGGTGACATACCTCTTCTCAACCTGCTCTAACGAAAAGGTAAAGCAAGCTACATGAGCATTTTTTTTAAAGTGAGAGATGTATGCACATATAATTTCTTCATTGGTAAAAGATGGATGCATGTCTCAGACTCCCATTTAATAAGAAATAAGCCGTATAATGGTAAAATTGTTCAAAGTCCTCTGGCTCTCTCATGCCTAAAGACCCTTTCAATTATCTATTTCAAAGACAATAGGAGTATTGCATAACAAATATTGCCTAAATTATTTCTTAAATTTTAAAAACAATGTCTGAGACAATATTTCTTATAAAAATGGTGACTTGCAAGCTTTTCAGACCCATGGAAAACCAGCCATGGTGGCAGAAAACTAGAACCTGGTAACAGTGATATACTAATGTGAGCTCCAGCTCTTGAGAGAAATAAACCATCTACAAAGATTTGAGCAAAGCCTCCCCTTTTCATATAAACGCTCCATGTTCTATGCTCTGTTTGCAGATACTCTTCAACACCCACCTTCCAAACAGGGCTACAGTCATCTCCACCTCACAATATTTTTGACAGATGTGATATCCTCTGGCAGTTGAATTTGAATGTCAGAAAAAAGCACTCACTGAAATCAATGAGCAATCCCGTAAGTGCTACAAGAAGACAGGCAGAGACATGAGCAGGCTGCACAGGTTCACTATGGGAGAAAAAGAAAGGTGGAGGGAGTTTGCCCAGGGCCTTTCTTGCTCAAATGTACAGTGTGTGAGATCTGTTTGAATCCCATGACCACATTACTCAAGCACAGAGATAATATTAAGCACTTCAGCATCTGTAAATAGAAATAAAGGAGTGGCTGTGGGAAGCTGGGTAGAAGGAGGAACCGAAGAAGCAGATTATTTACATTTAATCAGTCCCTTGGCATTGTGTGAGTATGCTGGTACTCTGCAAAGGGTGATGCTGCATTTACATGCACAAGTATAATTCATGGAGGAGTTTGGTTACAGGTGCTCAGATCCAGTTTTTCTGTGCATTCAAAAACTCAAGTCTACAGTAAACACTGCAGTATATGCTAGCATGCTGATTTTGAAATTTAAAAAAAAAAAAGAGAGAGACAGGCAATTAAACTTCGGAAGCTCCTATGAGGTTTTAGTCTGCATCATATCTCTATGATACAGCAGCGGCGAATTCCACCTAACACTCAAAATATTCACCAAAAATGATTAAAACAGTGCAATATCCTTCTATCTCCTATCCACAGATGTCTTTGGAAGAAGCATTTCTTTGATTCTTTCTAGTTCGCTAAATTAGCCTCTGAGCAATATGGGGACCCTTGTTCGTTCACGTTTTTGGACCAGTACTTTTTGTTCGGTCTCACAACACCCCTCTGGATCAAATCTCTGCTCTTTAGTCTGTCCATCATTCACTCCCTCAGCTTACTGCAAACTGAAAATCTCTGGGTGATGTATTCGTTATTAACATCCCTGTTAATGTTGGAGATATATATAAAAAAAATCATTCCCAAACTCCATTGTTTCCCAGTGTTCAGGATTTTGATCACTATCTTTTGGGACCATATGCAAATAAAAATGCTGATCAGTGGGAAATTGGTCTAATACATTTTCACCTAGTATTTTATTTTGAGGCACTGATTACCCTATAATCTTGCTCTTTTAAAGTGAAAGGAATTTTTAAATCAAGGGACTTCAGTGTTGAGAGCAGAAGACACAGTAGCTTGCCTCTTTTCTTCATGTCTGCTAGTTACAAGAATAGGAGAACTGTTTAGTCAGTCTGGAGATGAAAGCAAATAAATTGTGATTTTTCTGGTAAATGATACATTTGCACTTACTTGAAAATGTTGTAAATGTGCAGAAGTGGAATGTTTTTCATTAAAAGAACATGACGAGCAGAGAGAATTTAAACACCTAGCTGTTTAAATCTGATCTCATTGCTATTTTAGGTGATCAGCATTGTGATCATGGATATTATTAATTTGTAGTCAATGCAGCAATCACCGTCCTTGTTTTTTCTCCCTTATCTTGTCTCTCACAAATAATCAATTTACTTTTTCTTGCATGTAGATTTAGGTGCTTGTCGTTCAGACTCATCTGAAGCCTTTTGCCAAAGTGGCTCCACAACCTTCTTGGTGTTAATATCCCTCTCCAAATTTCTCTCTAAAAAACATGCAGCAACATCTGAGTTTAAGCACAGAATGAATATTTTCATTAATCCAAATCAGCAAACCAAAAAACAATAACACTGGGGTTTTTTTATCAATAAGCAATTGTTTAAATGATTTATGATTTTTAAAAATAAGTTGTTAAACTGTCCTTTTCCTTTGCTCATGACTTTTGAACATAAATATAGCAGAAGTAATACTTCTAACATCCACACACACTTCTTCACTCCCTATATGCACCTGATAGGGCTGCTTTCAGCACTACCATTCTTTTTCTTATGTTAGATCATGAGATAATTTTATATTATGAAGTTTAAAACGATCTTCACTTTTCTGGTTTATCATCTTCACTTTTCTGTCATAATGACATTCAGTTTTTATCTGTGTGAGAAATGCAGTAACATTTTATTCTAGCAGAGAAATAATCTAGTCAGTCCAGCTGTCTAACCATGAAAAATGGTATGTCTCATTATAGTTGAATGAGAAGTAGAGAGCCACAGCAGAAAAAATGACAGATCATCGTCTAAAGAAAGCCCAGTGATGCATTGTGGGAAAAAAGCTGCTGTTTTTTGTGATGTCAAATCACTTTGGTTTCTCAGAAAATTTCTCTGAGTGTGGGCATAACCAAAAGTTAGTGTACATGGAAAGCTACTAACTGGCTTGAGTTTTTTCTTCCAGTCCACTCACCTCTGAGAGTGACTTGTTATTCCAATGGAAAAGCCAGACATTACCATGCCATCATTTCTTTAGTAGTTTTACAGGAAGAAAGAGTTGTATACTTAGTGGGCACTGTTCAAGATGCATAATTTATCTCTAAAGGGGCTTACATACATACATACATACATACATACATACTGTTGCCAAAAACCAGATTATTTTAACCCTTACTAAAGGTTCTGCACAAAACCTTGCATATATATATGTATGTAGATAGGTTTATATTCTATATCTGCATGGTGGATTTTCATGGTTTCCATTCATTTTGGTAGCTCCTCTAAGCACTCTGTTTCTTAGCAGAGGTATTGAAGCAGTCCTGGACAGAGTCTGCAGGGAGTGCTTAAGCTACTTGTGAATTGTTTTCCACTATAGGAGTTCTTGGAAGCAGCTAGCAATCCAGGAGTCATAATCTGGTATAAGACACAAAGCAGATGCACTGGGTGATGTGATGAGTGAGTGAGTCAGCCAGCAGCAGTGTCAGGATAAGACCAGATGAAAGGACAGCCCTGAGAGTAATTCCCTGAGGTAAGTGCACCGTCAGTGGCACAATCCAAAATTATCACAGTTTTCTCTGAGAACTGGGCACAGAAGGGGAAAGTACAAAATGTCTAGACTTCTGAAGTGCTGCAGTGTGTCTGCAGTTATTTGATTTCCTGAGAACCTCTTTACAACAATCATCAGCATATGGTGAAAAGAATATCCCCTTTCATCTTCTGACAACTGCTGTTCCTCCTTTGAAGAGCTCCGGTACTTTAAAAAGTCTGAGTTACAAGATTTTATTGAAGATGAAGCTGACCCACTGGAAAGCAGAAATATTTTCTTTTCAAAGCTCTTGTAGCAAAGGCTTCTTCTGAAATTCAGGGACATGAACCAATTCCTGTTTTTGAATAGCAGAGTGGATCTGGGTCATTATTGAGAACTTCTAGCCCTCGCTGAAGGGTTATTTCTCATAAACTTAAGAAGTGTCTCCTTTCTTCGCTTTTCAGGAGAAAGTATGCCCTATAAATAATTTTCTTCTCTACTCATGGCATACAGATTTTATGGCTTCCTATGACAGAAGCTGATGACTTTCTGCCACAGCAGACTCTCATGAAAAGTTGAACGTATATATGACAGCAGTGCAATAAATTAAATAGAGTAGCTTGTGTCTTTACGATGTTCAAAACTCCACACTCTGGTTGTTAAAAAAAACAAAAAACCAACAGAATGGAGAGAATGTAGCCATGGTAGAAGAATAACACTTAAATCACCTTGATGGCTGAGAAATCAACCTGGACTAGGAGATGCTTTTACTTCAACAGACAAGATGTGACTGGTGGCAGTCTAAATCCCAAAAGTGAGTTAAAGATTGATAAGGGCTCAGCAGCAGTCTACAGGACTATGGGTGAAGGTATATCACCTTTGAGAAGTGATCAAGAAAAGCCCCAGAGTTCTCAAGCTGGTCTGAAATTCTTTAATGTGTTAGTAATATTTTATCTGTCTTTGTGCAGTAAAAAGATTTTGTTGGAGCTGATTGTTTAATTGAGAGACTAGAGGGTTGTTTGAAACCTTTGAGAGTTAAACAGGGAAAAACAAAGTACCAAAGGATCCTCACATGCCATATGTCAGATTTGTCAGTGAAGGAGTCTCTGCAGCTGTGTAAACTAGGATATCAAAAGGCTTTTGGGCAGACTGATTCAGTCAGTCCCCTACTCCAGAGTGAATATTACTGTGCCACTGTGTGAGCAACAGAGAAGAGATTTCTTCCTCATGTCTGCAAGAATGAGGTAGAGAATTGTAAACATGGGATGCAAGGGAAACAAAGCCAATTTAAATGGATGTTACATTCCCTTTCCAGGAAAGGAAAACAGAAAACAAAGCTAAAATCCCTCCAAGGACCCTTAGGCTGGAGAAACATATATCAATATGCCAGCATGTGACACCTTAGGATACTGTGAATTGCTGCAGATAACTCAAAAAAAAAACCAAAAAACAAAAAACAAAAAAACAAAAAAAACCCCTGAAAATGTTAAAAAATTAATCAGGCAAAGAAAATCACAGAAAAATTAATAAACTTTTTAAAAATGCCCAAGCAACCAAAATTATTTTTCATCACCCTGGGAAGCTTTTATTAGCTCACTCAAAATTTACATGGTAGATAATTACATCCTGAGACGAACTGACTGATTCAGATTATTTTCACAGAAAGGCAACAATTTCCAGCAAATATTGCTGATAGCATTAAACATAAGTTATTTAGCAAGTTATTTTAAGAGCAAACCCTACAATTTTTTTTCTGATTGTCTTCAAACTCAGATAGACAAAGTATAATTAAATAATATAGTGCATTTTCCTAAAAAAATTCTGTTTCATGCTCCTTTCTTTATTAAATGAAATTCAGAGCTTCTTTGAAAGACATCGAACAAGCACCTTTTTACTCTGCCTTTGAGGATGTTTTCTTTGTAATTTTAGAAAACACTTGTTGAGACAGAAGGAGGATAGTAAAACAGAGGAGTGAACCAGCTTACTTGTGCTACTAAATCTATATGATTTATGCCGCATCATGGCCAGAAGTACAAAGAATGAGAAAGTTGCAACTCTGCATTAAACAAAGCCATAGTTTCCTTCTGACAACTCTTCAACAAAATGGAGCACCTCTGTTTATTTCAGATTATAAGAAGACACTGTTTTAGCTGGTAGAGCAGGTGAGATCCCCTGTGAAACCACAAAGGTTCTGAGAAGCAATGAAAAGCAGAGAGAGAAGGAAAGCAGACTTAACGTCAGCTGAGAAGCTACTGATGGAAAGAGCACAACCTTCCCCATCAAGTTTTCTGAGTGTAGATGTATGTGTGACTTTAATCTATTGGGAAACACAGGCACTGATAAGTCCTGAAAATTTTTTATTTAAAAATAGCTCTTATAAACATCTCTCTGTATGGTTAGCTAGCAGTATGAAAAGGATTTTCTGCAACGAAGTATAACAAGCTCCTTGCAAGGTTTATCACCTTTTTTCCTACCTCTCCTAGTGTAAAATCCACACAAATGATAGTTAGCAAGATCACAAAAATTCAAGAAAGTGATATTCTGCAATAAAGTATTTAAAAACACTCTGAGACAGAAGAGAGTAGTTTTTTGTCTCAGAGTCATGGAAGACACGTCATTGCATCTCAATTAATTTACAGGATAGAAAAGAGAAGGATAAAGTATTACAGGTCTGTTTTAACTATCAAATATGGCAATGTGCTCCCACTGCTTGGTGTATGACAGTGCCTAAATGCTTTGTATTAAACAAGCAAGCAATTTAAAGGCCAGTGATATTGCATTTCAGGTGAATTCTCTTATATAATATATATATTATTTTCTTTATGGCTTGCACTACCTCCCCAGGGATAATTTTCCATTCATAGTGGCATAGAACTAATGAAGATAGCAAGTTGAAACCTTTCTAATGCTTTTAGAAGGTCAGTGGCATGAAGGAAAGTTTGTTTAAAGGTATGTGATTTCTAAAGAATCTGTTGCTGTCTGCTGATCAAGTATCTGCAGAATTAGCAGTCCATCCCTCTTAATCACAAGATTTCATCTCAAGTGTTGATATATTTATTTGAAGGACTCAAATGAGCATGGAACCCCACTGTCACAGATACTGGGAAAAATACAATATATTCCTCTCAGAACAATTTTCATCTCAGAGTGGATTGAGTATTGTATGGAAAAGTAATCTTTGCCTGGCTTCAATCTTGACCTAAATGACAAATTTATACTGTACCTAGTCTCACAAAATAATCAATGTGGTGCAGTTTTCACTATTCCTATGAATTCAGAGCATTTTATGGGACTAGAGACCAACTTCAATTTTAAAAGACAAGCCATTTAAGGAAAAGGTCTTCATAAGAGGCTCAGCTCTGTACAGTTTTTTATTGGCTGCATCGTGTGACATTTTCTATCCTACACAGAATTTCCAAGCCAACACTGCTGAGGTCAGTGGCAGATACGATTAACAAGCTACACTTTGAAACAATTTCTTGAAAAAAACTAATACTTTCATAATGCTAACAAAGTCTCATTAACATTCTAGTTTAACTTGGAGGGTTTTTTTATTAATTTCTTTTATGTTTTCTAGCCCAAGGGGTCTGCCCTCTTCAGGTTTCTTATCTTCAGCCTGGGTTATTGTTCAGATTGCTTCTTTGAATTAAGATAATGAATACACTTTACTTTTTCATGTCTGCATTCTATTCATTTGCTGTTTTGAAATTAATTAGAAGTGGTGGTCAGACTTAGTACCTTATGGCTGGATAGCGATATCTGCTTTTCTTACTCTACCATTGCTACATTCCTGCAAGAATTGTGCATTCTCCTCTTATTTCATACACAGCAGGGATCATAACTTTGTCTAATTCTACCTGAGTTTCCCAATCAGGCTGAGACATTTTCTGGAACTTGTTAGAGCTTCTACTTTTAAACCTTCATTTGAATCATATCCTTTTCTGAAATACCAATTCAGTTCCCTAAGTTCTTCTCAGGGTCTTGGAAGCTTATTCGAAAAAATGTAAAGGAAAAAGAAACCCATAAAAGTTGTCTGTGTGGTTTTTTTTTATTCTCAAAAGTAATGAAACTGAAACTTTTTAATGGTGTCATTTTTAGAAATGCAGTGTCTTCTGTTGAATATATTGCCAAAAAAATGTATGATAAATACATTGTAAATGTATGAGCTTTTTGTCATTCCTCAGTTGTAGGAGCTCTTTTGAAATCAATGGCCAAATTTTTACTAACCCATTAAATACCTCACTATCTTAGTTAAAATTATCTCAAAGCTGTTTTTGTCAGCCATCTTTCCTTTAGACTAGGACATAGAAAACAAAAAGGACAGACTAAACTCTAAAGTGTCTGTTTCTATTCAATTTTCCAAATAACTGAGAAGCCAGTAATCCATCCTTAGTGACAAAGACTATAATTATTCCCTTTTTAATAAAATCATCAATTTGCAGTGAACAAGACAAACTTTTGCCAGATATAACATTCTAATTTTCAAAGCAACTGAGAATAAATTAACTGAAATTATGTGCCCTAAGAAACTATTCTACTTTATGTAAATACTGTGTAGATGATGGTTTGGAAAGAACACACAAATTCAACTAATGTGCAAATTACTCCCTTCAAACCTTCTCTCGGCATAAAGCTGGAATTCTGCACATGAAATAGAATCTTTTGTTTGTATAAAGTTCAGCTTCTGTTTGTCAAGGTAAGAATTTTCTTGACTTTTTCATGAACTGATTTAATACAATTCTTAATAAGCTCTGTGTCAGATAAAGCTTCAAAGTTTATTCGAGGAGCCCTCCCATGGAGTCATGAGGTGCAGAAAGGACCTCCTTGCTTCATAAGCTCCTTCTCAGAGAGGAGCCTGGGGGGCAGCTGGACCCAATCTTAGGCACAGTCTTTGTCAACAGCTTGACTAACTTTGTTTCATAGGATTAAAGATGGCAAATCAGATATATGTATATAAAATTATTTATTATGAAAAATGATTGGACAAAATATTTTAATCAGAATTATTTCCTACTCAGTATAAAACCTAAAACTACTAGTGTATAATATAGTATATAATATACTAGTGTATAATACAGCGTTGTGCACTATATAAAAGCAAATCTGTTAAACAAATTATATTAAAGCTAGCAAAAAGAACAATTATTAAGCAGAGGTCGTTGTAAATCACCACACCAAGGCTTGTGGGCAGATTTCTTTCACTCGACCTGGAAGAGTGTCCTTAGGAGGCATCCCCACTTCATGGGAGGGAACATCATGCACACACTCCAAGAAGGAATATGTTAGAGGAACCTGCAGTATGAAAGTGGACTGGACTTTGAAAGTGCCAAGTGGCTGACTGCCAGTCATATGTCTCCAGGCCAGCTTGGCAGCTTATGTGCCAAACCTCTGCCTCACTACCAGGATGTTAGTTTGGGGCTGATGGGCCAGACTGATTTTAGAAAAATTCAACACCAAAAGCAGCACATGGCAGCCCCCTCTCAGCCCACCACTGATAGCTCCCAAAATAGGGCATTGTTGGAGTTGTTTAACCATCAAAGAGTCCTGCTACACTCTCCAACTACAAATGCAGATAACACGGAAAAGTATATGAAATTATTCAGGATGGATTAATATCATTTCATAAAATATTTTATTCTCTGAAAAATCTTACCTCAAATTGGTGAAAATTAACCATGAAACTAAAGAAGTACCATTAGTGAATTCAGTCAAAAATATTTTGTAACAAAAATGCTTTTAAATATGTTTTTATATTCCACTTCAAAATTTTCACAGTAAAATTTAGCTAATTTTTTTCTAAAAGATTAAACTTTAAAAACCCAAAACCCCCGTTTCTTCTCCTTCTCCTTCTCCTTCTCCTTCTCTTCTCCTTCTCCTTCTCCTTCTCCTTCTCCTTCTCCTTCTCCTTCTCCTTCTCCTTCTCCTTCTCCTTCTCCTT
>JANRGV010000001.1:70440178-70467150 GCA_024734035.1 Alethe castanea
CTCCTTCTCCTTCTCCTTCTCCTTCTCCTTCTCCTTCTCCTTCTCCTTCTCCTTCTCCTTCTCCTTCTCCTTCTTCTTCAAAGTGGTTTGGCAAATCCCAATTCTCTTTTTTAATGCTCTGAAATTCTGGTTCCGCCAAAACAGCCACCAAATCCTCATAATTAGTCACTGTATTACTTTAAGCTGATCAGGAAAAGTAGTATACTATACCTGTATGTTAGCATTTCTTTAAATTGCATCTCTGAGTGTGTAAACTTAGTGTACAAAATATAAGTACCAGGGGCATTATCAGATATTTCTGAAGTCAGACATATCAGCTAACCCAGGCACCACCTTCTTAAAGAAGGGAAACTGATCTGCTGTGGTTGGGCTTCACTAGACAGTGGCAGGAGACCCATGAACCAGGACATGCCATTTGCAACAGCAACTAAAGCAAAAACTGCACCTTAAAGAATAGAAATACACCATTGTTTTTTGCTGGCTGTACACTCACATACTGAATGCACTGGATGCTCTCCTTTTCTCTTCTAAAGTATATTAATTCTATAAGCAGAATAAAGTACATGAATACAGGCAAAATAAGTGGTTATGACTCAGAAAAGGTGGTTTAAATAGTGAATTAGTCTGTCTCAAAATTAATTCTCAAATAAAACATGCAGTGGGGTTTTGTTCAGTTATTTCTCTGCTAAATGCCGCCACAGATAAATACATATACCTATTCCAGGAATGGATGACGAATACAGGGGCTGGGGGGAAAGGAAAAAGTAAAATGTATTACAGAATCACAGAATCACAGAATCCTCTGAGCTGGAAGTGCCCAAAGAATCATTGAGTCCAACTCTTAAGTGAATGGCCCATACAGGGATCACACCCACAGACTTGATGTTATCAGCATTATGTTTCAACCAACTGAGCAAAGAAACCCCAGCTACCACAACGAGAACAACTTCAAATAGTTGAGCATTGCAATTATTGTCAGACCATGTGTTGTGGGAAATAGAAAAGGTAGAAAACTCTCAGAAGCTGTGTGAAAGCAAAACTCAGAATAGAAGAATCCAAGAATACAGATATGCAAGGACAAGAAACAGTAAGGCTGTGTTTTTAAGCAGGCCTTAGAAAACATGTTAAGCAAAATAATAGAAAAATATAAGTTTAATAATGAAGCTTTATCCATTGATTTTAAGCTAACAACAAATAAGCATTGTTAAAAGCAAGGTGTGTGTGTAACTTTAGTAATAGGCTTAAGCAAATGCCTGTAAGCTTTTAACAGTATCCTATTGGCTAAAAAATCCTTTTAAAAGACCTTGTAATGAAGAGAATTTCAGCTACTGTTGTTGTTGATGTTTTCACCATCTCCCATCTCTCCCCCTGCAATGAGGCTGATGTGCTGAAATAAAAGCTCTAAGACTGCCACACCTGCAGCCCTGACCCATTATTTCTATAAAGATCCAACAGGGTTGCACTGGAGAGTACAAAGTTGTACCTGTACCTCAACACAGCAAAGATGTAACTTTTCATTACATTAGCCAGTTGGTATTTTATAGGTGATATACTACATAGAAAAAAAAATGTAGAGTTTTCTTTGATGATCAATTAAAGTGGTGCTCATTGCAACTCTTGCCACTTATGTATTAAAAAAAATCAGCCTTTTCTTCTACTCAGCTACTAGGAGAGGAATAAAAAACAAATAGCAACATGTGACTATTCTTGGCCCATTTTCATTAAAAAGGTGTAATGTCAAACTACATTTGACCACGTCCTAATCAAGTTTCTCCTGTCATCACAATTTTTTTATTCTGCTCCACTCATCAGAAAAAGGATATGTCTTAATACTGGGTATTCAAATAGCTGTTCTAGACATTTTCTTGAAAGTCAAGACAAGTACTGAAGAATTTAATGAGAAAATTTTCAAGTTAGAATTCAGTGAAGCTTCTAAAATCAAAGCTTTGCAAGGTTTGCTGATCATTAAAATACTTGTTTCAGTAAGCTGAAGAAAGATTATTGATATTCTAAAAGCCCTACATAACCTGCTCATGTTAATGAATTCTGGATGTGGCAGAGAGAAATAAACTGGAGCTGAGATAAACCACTGAACTGATAAAATTATACCTAGATTCATAATTTCTTGAAATAAAAATGAAACATTGTTTTGCTTTTTTTACACAGACAAGACCAGATGTTATTGATACAGATGTCAATGACCAAATATGAGCAGTGCTATAGAATTGGGTACAGAACATGCTTTGTGATATTTTTCAACTAAATAACTCCATTTTTATATAAATATAGATAACTGCAGTGTGAATAACTCTTACTCTGGCAGTGTGCAGTGCACAGAAAAAGCAGGATGATTCCGAACTTCACCTCAACACAGCAAATATATAACTTTTCATTACATTAGCCAGTTGGCATGTTTATAGGTAATTACTACAAAGAAAAAAAAAAAGTAGAGTTTTCTCTGATAATCAATGAAAGTGGTGCTCATTGTAGCTCTTGCCACTTCTATATTGCCCATAGGTGATCTCTGTTCATTTTTCCACAAGGGAACACCTGTAGGAATGTGAGCACAGTGTAGCAAATGTGAAAATGAAGACTAATTCTCTTGTAGCATAAGAGCAGACTCTATCCCTCTCTCCAAGACCCATGATAGCATTCACAGCACAGTTCTTGAGAGAGAGGAGGAGAGAGAAGTATCAACAAGTTATGAGTCACTCCTTCAAGGTTCTGTGCATGTTTTGATGCCTTTATATAGGAGATGTTGATACCCTTCTCACTGGTTTATTTGAGGTTGGACACTTAAACCCTGAGGAGCCCTAGTAGTAAGAAGGAGCCCTAGACTCCTTCAGTTATTTCTATGCACACAAATCATCCGTGATAGACAACACTCCAGCCACTATTCAGACAGCTGGCTGTGGTTAACTCTCTATTCTTATGCATGGATTTTATTCTCATAGTGGTTTTCCTAAATCTTTGTTGCCATATTACACTTACCTATCAGTTTTATATGCCTGACTATCAATTCTTCTTTAGTTAATTCAATTTTTCCTTGCAGGTCATGTTTTTTGGAGCTCTGGCCATTCTCACTGCTCTTCTCTGGACTTTCGCCAGCTGGTTTGTGTCTCTTTTGAACCATGAGTCAGTAAGGTTAATGGAATTTACTTTTACACTATTGTATGACTGATGCTTAGTTCTCTGAGCTTGTTTTGCTAATGCTGTTACACTGTACTTTACTACATTATTCAAAACCATATGAAAGATTTGCCTAAGAAGCCTATGTTTAATTTTTGTTTGTTTGTGTGGTAAATCCTCTCCATAATGTTTAGAAATTATCTACAATTATCACAAGCAATAGCCATTCATCAAAAATTAATCAGGAAGGATTTGGATGGTTATTTGCAGCTGCAAATTCGGTAGTTAGCAGAAATGGTCAATTAATCACTTTTCATGCATTTTCGTTTCAGAATCCAGGAAAACAGAAACATGGTCCTGACTTCTGTGCTTTTCATCCATGTATGCCAACACAAACAGAATAATTCTCAACATATTTCCTCAATAGTCTTCCAAGTCCCACAGAACCAGCAACTGTAAATATTTTTCTGCCAAACTGTAGTTGTTGGCCTAGTTCCAGGTAGCAGTAATTTGCATACTATTGAGTTTCACACCTCTAAAAGGTCAGGAGGTCTCATATCAGGAAAAAAAAAAAAAAGACCCATTTTCCAAAGTCAGTTGTACTTAGGATTCATGTATGCCACGGGTCTGGATGATTCTCACTGAAAACGTGGAGCTCTTTGTTTTCTTTGCAAACACCACTATGTTTCAGAGACTTTCTGTTGCAGAGTTTTCCTTTAACTAAAGAAAAATGCAGATTTTTTTTTCTGATTTGAGGTAGGAGTTAAAAGCTCTTGTATAACTATAAATTTGTTAAAGCATGGTGACTCCTTTTTCATGTGTGACAACAGCAGGAGATAAATGATTTTGTGAATTACTCCCTGCTATTTAAAGAAATCAGATTATTGTTTTGCACATTGAAATTATGTAATTAATTACATAATTATGCAATTATATGAAATATGAAATTATGTAATTAATTGAAATTATGTATTATTTTGTCCAGACTTCCTCAAAGGTCCTCTGTCATAGTTTTTAAATAGTGTGTTCTTGCTTTAACAAATATTCTTTATAGTTTGCAGTTGCCTACAGTCTGTCTACTTGACATGGGAATCTCAACTAAGAAAGAATTAAACTAAATCAAGGATAATTGCAGAGAGTTTTTTCTTTTAAGGATTACTGTTTTAGAAGAGGGATGGTCCTGCAAAAAAGCCACGTTCCATGTCAGCTGGCATGGATAAAATAAACATCAGCTTTACTTTGGAGAGCTTCTTTCCAAACACACATGCTAACTGCTCATGGGTGCTGCTGCTGAGTGCTACAGCTCAAGGAGCTCTGCCAGACAGAACAGCACAAATGATGCTGCAGAGCAGCAGGAGGGTACACTTGGGTCTCCACTGGATGATACAGACCCTCTGCTACAGATTTTCTTTCTTCTCTGCTCCTGCTATGGATAAGCACCACTTCAAACTCAAACACCAGCTGGTTGCTCCCCAGCATCATTCTGGCTTTAAAGCTCTTTTCCCCCAGAGATGATGTAAAGGGAAAGAAATAATAAAATGTGCTAGTGGCAGCACATTAGAAAGGGGAAAAAAGTTATGGTCCTGGTAGTCTGCTCCTCCTAACCATAGCAACATCTTCTCCCCCTCCTCTGCTGTATCTTCAAAAGAATGGATGTTCCCTATCACCTTGATATAGCATTCAACATTCCTGACATACCCAGCCCTATTCTAGATACTATCATGCTGCACATGCCTACATTTCCCAAATATAGGCTCAGATAAAGATTTTAGCAGGAGAAATGTTAAGTTCTTGCTGCCTTATTTGTTTTATTACCTAGGTCTTTCTGCAGTTTGATAGGTCCTCTACAACAGATTTCCCATGCTGACAAGTTGTTTCTTTCCTCTCTCCATCTTTCCTCACAAGGCTGAGCACAGAACTTCCAGCTGGCCTAACTTCTCAGTTTAATATCTTTGAATGTTTAAGTAAACCATAGAAAGATGCTATTTTTATATTCCTATTGGTTGACATACTGCAAGGAGAGCTAGATAGGGCAGCACAGCTCAAATGTCATCAGGAAAATAATACAGGTACTGATTCTCTTCTTCACTATTCATTGTTAACTTTATCTTTATGCTTGCAGTTTTTATAACACATTATGAGGGCTTAATGTTGGCCTAAGGAAAAAGCAGAGAGAGAGTCAGATATTCTTCAAAAGGAATAATGCTCATTAATGAGAACATTTACTATCTTAAACATCTGTTAAGAATTTGAGACTGACAGGTATCTTCCGTCCCTTCAAGAGAGAAAACGTTTTATGTTCCCATTTCCTTTTTAGCATATTGATAAAGAGATGTCAAGCTATTTTTTTCCTTTAGTTCACACTGAGAATTTTCAGAGTGCTTGAAAAATGTGAGCTAGGTGCTTTTGAATTTCAGAAATACTGAGCTCACTCCCTTAATGAAGGGAGTTTACTTTGTCTCAGTTCTTCCAAGTATAATGTTACAGATTCAGTTCCTTCTTACTTTTACTGTGGTTAACTAAAGATTTGTCCAAATTTTATCTATAATACCTCAAACTAAAAACTGGAATAAGCTGTGGGGTAAGCAAAGTTAGCTGCCCCATCCTTACCTCATACTAATATGCAAGCATGCACTAGCACAGGCACACACATACTGGCAAATGGATTCGATGTTTCTTATGGTTTAATATCCGGTTGCAACTCCTTTGCCATTTTAGTACCCAGTCAGATACAGCTGCTGGCACTTGTAAACTGAGAGGTCATACAAAAAAACTTGAAATAACTTCAAGGCAATAGACACAGGTACTGAAGGAGATCTCGCCAACCCCTTGGGAAGCTCAATTTACTTTATTTCATACTGCCCTTGGCAAAGGGAAGGAAAAATTAGAACGCAGAGTCAATAAGATAGCTCATTCAAATATTTGTTATTAGTGAAAAAAAGACAAAACCAGCAGGAGAGAAGCATGAATATTTTACGTTTACCAGATTCAGCGCCTAGTAACTACTGAAATGAACAGCTTGTGTTCCAGTCTCCATCTGAAGCATATTGGTTTGGCATCATGAGAGTCACCGAATTACAAACTGCTATTGGTTATGCATCTGCATACTCAGTAATTAAAGCCGTGCTTGCAAATATGCATAAGTATTCCCTGGAGACACCTGGAGCACTAATGAAGGGTTATTTTCATTCCAGTTGCATTTTGGTAGCTAGAGATAGAAGCTGTAGCCCACAGCACAAGCTGCAGTACAGAAATATCTGGCTCCCAGCCACATTTTCTTTCCTCATGGTCACATGTGCAAGCAAAGTACCCAATATGGTTTTTTAGGAATCTAAAAGAGAGGAAAAACACATTTTAGTGGTTTTGCAAAGTTATGTTGTGGGGTTTTAAATTTTTAATATGAATAATAACTGAATAATCCACATCTTGATTTATTGTTATTATTGTTCCCTTAAAGATCTTCTACCTACACTTATGCAAATCTATATCATGAAAATTTGCAATGCAGCTGTGAGCATCTCTATGGTAAGAGCTTTGTGATTTGCAGGAAGCATGAACCTTATTCCCAGTGTCTTCCACAGTAATACATAATATCACGAGAACAAAAGCAAACAGAACTGAAGAAGGATGTTTTCTATTTGTAAGTGAAGTGTGAGGGAAATTATCTTAGTGCTACAAAGTTGTTCAGTGCAAGGAAGAAAATTGCAACAGGAAGAATTTTCAGGGAGATCTAGGAACTGGTTTCTAGGTACTGCATACTTGCAAGGTTTAAAGCCTCTGTAATGTGCCAAACCAAATTGTGTGGTCTTGCTGAGGTTTTCCTTTACTTGAAATGGTAGGTGCAAATGTAAAAGAGGGCATGCACTCACTTTTTGACATAATGACTTAATCCATTGCTGATCTCCATTCAAATTCAATATGTATTTGTTAAAACTTGTAGGATAGCATGCTCCAAAACTCTAAATACAGAGAAGCTCTCAAGAAGAGAGCCTAAATTCTGGTTGTGTTCATGTGTCTAATATTGCCCATTAGCTAGGTGAAAACCAAACCAGACACACAAAAACCCAAATACAAATGCAATAAATGGCAATTCAAACCAATGCAGAATACTAGACCAGGGGATGCATGTGGAGCTTGGGCTGCCTGAATGTAGCCAGAATTGCAGAGTTCCACATAATTCCATAGTTCCAGGGGGCATATATGCCAGACAAGAGATGAGGGAATACAAGTGATTTAAATAGGAATTCTACTGCATATTCCATTTCAGAACCTGAGACTTGTAATACAATGCAGTGGATCATCAGAAGTAATGAATACAGAAAAAGCCTTGAAATGTAGCTTCTACAGTGTTCAACAACTTTCTCCATTTTCTCTAACTCTGTCAATTCTTTTAGACTGTTTCTGCATTTAATTGAAGTACAGGGAAACAATCAAATGGGAGGATTTTCCTTCAGTGTAAATGGAAAGACTAATATTATGTATCATCATGGTACAGACAGAAAAGTTTGTACAGAAAATTAAGGGCAGCTATTAACACTTACATATAACAATAACAAGCATGTTTGCTACAAAATGTGTTAATATCCTACCTGTGGGCCCAATACTTTCTTCCGCAGTCAAAATTCAGGGACCTAAACAAAACATAATCTTAAAACCTTGCAATATTCAAACTCCTAAAAAATAGGTTTATTTTTATTTTGGGGAGCAGCTGCCTGTTAGAGCTGTTAGGATGCAAGTTCAAGGCATGAAAGAAATTTACTCCATTGTATTAACTCAATTCCTTTATTTGCTAAAACAAAACACACACAAATAAACCCCTCAAAAAGCCCACCCCAACTAAAATGAAGCCTGATGACTTGAACAAATGTTTTCATTGCAGTTTCGCTGACTACCATAATAGGTTATAAAGATCATTAGGTAGATGCAAGAAGTTTTCTCTCCATGCTGCAGTCTGAAACCCTGTACTTACATATTTTCTAGACTCACTGTATAACAACCCCCTGATGCTTCTCCCAGGAACTCTCCAGTTGCAGTTTTGGGCACTCCAACTTATTTGCCTATTTGACATATTGCAACAGGTCCTTGGCTTCTCTGAATCAGTCAAGTTCCACCAGCATCTCTGGAATTACTCAGGCTCCAGTGTTACATGGTTACATGGCTTGGCTTTAAGGCTCTATAAAAAGAAAAATAGAGTTGAGAAATAGTGTGGAGCCTTGCAATATCAACCTTCCAAACCTTCACAATGAAATGTGTAATTCTCAGAGGTGGCATTCACAGTCCTGAGCTGCTTGTGCTGTATTTTGGCTAAGAACTGAGGCAACTCCAGGAATGTGTGACAGCTATGTCAGGATTGTGGGAACTGCAGTTTTAGAGGTCACACTCACGCTTTCCTGTGAGTGGAGATAGATTTTATTTCTCATCTGTTTGCCTAATAGCATTAAGATTATGTATTATTCATAAAATGCCTTTGTGCTTGTTTTTAATCAGCTTTGCTGCTGCTTTTAAGAAGTCTTTTTGTTGTTTTCTAATCTTTGCCTAATTTAAGTTTATAAGAAGAAATCCTATATGTGTATCCTCATAGCATCTGCCAGCACTTCAGCTCCAGGGAGAAAAACTTGCGGCTATATATCTCCAGTAGATATTAACGTACCATAATTTTCTTTAGTGTGTATTAAGCTTGGTCTTCAGGGGCATTATATTTGCCTCCCAGAAAAACTGATTAAAGGGCTTAGAAAGCTACTCCGTACTTGCCAGAGGCTTCCTGCCAGCCTTGCTGTGGGTGCTCCTCTCTCCTTCTCACTCACAGCCTCCCCCAAGCCCCTCTGGCCAGGGTAGTGTCCCTGTGCTCCTTGGGAGGGAGTCACCTACCTGCACACTGCTTCCAGTCACACTGCCTGGGCTCTGGAAGCCCTGAAAAAATAGAGTTCAGTAAACTGCAGCAAGTATTAGTCTCTGCTCTGGGAAAAAACAACAGGTTTTTTTCACCAAGTCACCGAAGTAGCTCACAACGTTGTGTTTATAAGGAAGGTTAAAAGGTTACAGAATCACAGAGTATATCTGCTGTCATGTAAGAGAACATTTATATAACACTGCAGGCAGGTTGTAAGTCACAGAGGGAGGTGAGCTGACAAGGTCTGCCAAGGGTCTGGGACCTGCCACCCAAATGCTGGAGCTGAGAAAGCTCAAACTTCTACCTGTAAGAGGTTACATTTTTGATGGACTACCTGTCACAGATATCTTGAAAAAGTAGATTAGTACATCAAAATGAAGGTTTTCCCGGTATCAAGAATAGCAACTGAGAGTTTAATAGTTAACTTTAGGGAACTCATATTAAATTTTATGGAGGATTGTCAGCAGCACACACTCTGAAGATTCTAAGATGTTTATGCTTGCAAATTTAGGACAGTATGTTGGAATTCCTACTGCAGATAACAATATTCACCAACTCAGATAGTAAAAAATATTTGTCAACATATCATCCAGAAATTTTCTTCTTTTTTTTTTTAAAGCTGTGCCTTTTTCTATGTAAGTGCTCATTTATACCACTCAAACAATTGCAGAGCATCATGTTATCCATAGTTATTAACAGAAGAATCCACAAAAACATAAAAGCACTTCCAAAATTATTGGAGCTTTGAGTTGGAAGGATTCATCTAATTTATGAGATATTCCAGCATATTTGATATCTTCAGGCACTGACACATGGACTCTGTCATGATCCAGTCTTCATGGACACTTTAGCTGACAGAGCAAACTGCATTTTGCAGAAGTGAGTTAACTTATTCTTTCTGATGCGTTTAAGTAACTTTAACAAATACAAAAATGTAGGAATTCAGCTTCCTCATGTTTCATCATATTTACAAAATCCTGTTCAGTACACTTTTTTTTCACAAAAATTTCACTTTATATATTTTTTTCAAAATACAAGAATATTGAGGAACACATACCCTAAATTACCTCAGTGGGTCACAGTGGCTTCAAATAAGTTGAATTTAAATTATAAGATCCAAGTACTATAAGCAAAGCCACCATACTTCAGACATCTAAAATTTAAAAACAATATACAGGAATGACTTCTACATGCTAAACACAAAATACACAACTCAGACTTAAAGTAAAAATAATATCCAGGAACATGGCTTGGAATTGGTCAAACAAATAGCATACTATTTGAAGTTGATTACTGATTACTGATACTAAATGCAGTTGATTACTGAATTTTGTGTTATTTTCCTGAATAATGCAGAGTGCTTTAAATACCAAATATAACTATTAGACTGGAAACAGAGTAGGCAATTTATCTTCACTACTAAATTTATCTTTAGATGTCAACTAGAAGGACAAGCTTTTAGTTTATCACTCATGAAGAATACTTTGCTCAGCTTAAGCACAAAAGGGCATAGGTCAGCAGTTTGAAATTGAGAGAAATATTCTTTCTTATGCAGTCATAATTCATGAAAGCCCATATATTCACAAATGTTTTATCAGAGAACTCTTCCCTGGTTATTTGCTATTTCTTAATTTAGGCTTTCTCAATCTGTGGGGTTTGTGTCAAGTTATTTTGGCTGTGGTACAGATTTCACTGTGCAAGGAGGGAAATTAATTCAAATAGGAAACATAGCACATTGACAGCATCTTGTTGTAAATATAGTGTTTCATTTTGTTTCATTGTCTACAGCCTTTGTTTTCTGATCAACAAGCAGCATCTCAGACAGTTATTTTCCTGATTAGTAAAACTTGTACTGCGTATCTTACACTTGAGTGGAGGAGCCCCTACTAAAATCACGTTTGAAATTCAAGTTTCATGTGGATTGTTTTCCATTTTAGTTCCTAGGGATTTCTAAACCAGAAGAGCATTAGAATGGGCATCCATCTGATTTAATATTTATTTTCAAGAGGCAGGTCTTGAGTCCTATCACATAGAGGTTCCAACAGCTCTCAGTTTTAAAATAATAATATAAATATCCCTTCTTCCCAAAATAGCCATTGAACTGAAACATATTGTTTCTCCTAAAAGAATTCTGACACTATTATGCGTAGGACTCTGTATATTTTTACTAAGCATTAAGCTTACTATGTTTCCTTCATTACTGCTGTGTGTTTTGAAAGTGGGCCCATTTACTTCCTGGTTATCAGTCATAAACCTTTTTTTTTCTTGTTTTCCTTTTTATATTCACATTTCAAGGCTCAAAAGAGACTAGATGTCTTTGAACAAAATACACCACGCTCTCCAGCATCTAAAAAAAAAAAAAGAAAAAAAAATAGAAAGGAAAAAAAAAAAAAAGAAAGCATGACTCTCTAAAAGTAACTGAGAAAACCAATCACCAATCCATGTCACAGAAGGCTGTGACACTTGTGGCATTTTATTTTCACCTGGCCTGTCTTCAGGCTGCTGCTGCTGTTTAGAGATGCTTATGATAATCTCAAATGTCTTGTCCTGGTTTTTACTTCTGACCCAACTCAGATGAGTTCAGTCATTACTGCCTAAGAAATTAGCCAAACGAGGTGTGTGTGAAAGATGTTTAGTTTTCTGTTCCCTAATTAAGGATAGAGTTTATTTATCTCTTTCTGACTCAATTTACCCAGATGGTCCACTACATGTCTGCCATTCATGAAGCTTGCATTTATTAACAGGTTAGGTGATACAAGCAAAGTAAATAGTATTAATTTCTCAACTACAACAGTAACCACACTTTCAACAAGATGCAAGTAGCAATAATTCACAATTTTTCTATGCATTATACTAGACTGTCATCACTGTCTTACCTAGAACTATTTTTGGATCTATTTTTTGAATCTGTGTCATAATGTAGTCATCACATAATCTGAATGAATAATGAATGCTGTTCACTAGAAGATACAATGAAAAGCTTTGTTTTTCATGAAATTGACAGAATATTTATTTTTTTCCCTTCATGTCGTACAGCTCATCCTCACCCATGTCCCTGGTTTGGTCCTTTTGCACAAATCTTCTAACTTCTGACATTTACCAAGTAATCACTTGTTTGAAAAATTCTCATCCTTTCTCAGAACCCTAAGTTCATTTTATTTCAGGTAGGAAAATATGTACCAGCTAAAACAAAGCTGCTTCACTCTTTATTTTGCCAACAAATAAACTTGCAGTTTTATGGTGAAAATCAACCTTTCTTTTGCTTCAGATCAGTGAGATTGGCTAAAGAACATTCAGGAGCTCAGCATTATCTGTACTGGAGCCTTGAAACTCTTCAACAGGCAAAGCAAACCAAAACCACACAATGGGAATTTACTCTAAGAATACTCATGTCAGGCACAAGGTAACTTTTCAATCTTTATTAAGCCATCTCACAGACACTCCACTCACTACTTTCACAGAAAAAAAGTGTGGAGTAGTTTTCTTGTACCTGAATTGATTGGAATACACTAAAGCTTCTAGGGAAATCAGTAAGAAAAAACCACTTAATGCATGATATTGAGCCATAATTCCTTTGGGTGTTGTTTATTTCCAGTTCTCATTATGGTTTTAAATAGCTAGTTATAAAAGTGCAGATTGGCATCTTTAATAAACTTCTGTTTATAGAAGTTAATGTTAAAAAATGACCAAAAAAAAAATTAGAAAGAAAAAGGAAAATCTCAGGAATTCCAGTTGTTCTGCTATAAACTAAAACAAATGAAAATTTCATGACACAAAATACTTTAGCTTACTTATAGAGGTAACATAGGAAGATTATAATAACTTGTTTATTTGCGGGATAATTGTTGCTGAAGGGTCCAAAGAGAAACAGGTATATCCCATTCTGTTGAGACTGGTAAAATCACTGGAGAAAAGGAGATCTATGTCCAAGATAACATTTTTTGAATCAACAAAATTTACAAAGAATAAGGGAACAGCCTTCAAAATAAGATCCCTTCTTCAACTTAGATAATAAACTGGGTGATATAAGTTTCTTTTGTATCTTTCTCTTTGTCTCTATCTATTTTTCCCTTTCTTATTCTGTGAAGACTAATTTATTATGCTTTATATGAAGAATACCCAAGACATGCTAGAAAAAGGTATGCGATTATAATTCATAATCCTAAAAAAATCTAAAAACTTATCCAAATTATGCAACTATGAAACCCTGAAACATATATTTTCTAACATTGTTTCTAGTTTATTTATCTTCCTGAATTAAATCACAAAAAGTAATGAAGACTGTGGAATTTCCAGTTCACATCAAAACACAGCTGAAACATTACAAGTAAGAGTATTACAAAGATATCAGTGTTCAGTTTGTGCATGTCCCCACAGGTCTATTATTTTCTGCATGGCTCTGCATTAAATTTCATTTTTATCAGAGAATTGGACTAAACCAGACATTAGCAAAGTGTAGCAAAAGAAATTAACCCTCAGCTTGCCTAAAGGTCACAGATAAATTAATTTTAAATAAATATGAATTTAAAGGCTGCCTGCTTTTTTTAAAAAAGTTCACATTGTGACAGATTAAAAAAAAAAGAATAAATAAATTGCTGTTACAAGAATACAAGGTTTCCTGATATGCTTTAGTATTTACTATTTTAATTGAGGATGATGTAAAAAGCAATGTACAAAGAATCCTGCATGGTTTTGCTTCATTCCTTTTCATTTTGAAGTGCAAAACACCTCCTTTCTTGCTCTGTAGATTACTGCTTTCGATTTATTTAAAATCACAAGTAATACATGCTCTCATTGATCTTGAGGATACACAAGAGAGAATAATCTAATGGAAATACCAAGTTTCAGAATAAGTAAGCATAAGCATAAAGTAGCAAATCTTTAGAAAATTAAAATCTAAATCTTAAGTGGCTGCTGGATTTGCCTATGATTCACATTCAAATTGAGTCCAGGGCCACAAACTACATTAAACAGCAAGACCAGAACCTCAATTTTCTTATACTATAAGAGTGGGACTAGGGTTTCTGAGGTTCAAACTCTACTTAAAGCTCCTGACTAGACAAATTTCTTAAGCAAATAATTCAATCTTCACTTGCCTCTGCTGTTTTGCTAGTTCTCCCTATTGTGATTGTATAGCCTTTATGAAGTAAATACCATCATTTACTGATTTTTTTCATAGATCCTAGAACTGCTTCCTGAGGCAGCAAAGTACTTTAAGTAATATGGGGTGGGCTTTTCTTATTCTGTGCACTGAGCTAACAAAGCTTCTGTCTCTTCATCTCTCTTCTACAGGCTCATCCAGTGTTTGGACTGACAAAAGCAAGGGTGCAGAAAGATAAGTTGAAGGAAGACTTTATCTGTAACATTTCTTTGTGCCTACTGCACAAATAAGAGTGTGACTTGCCACCCTCCCTGAACTTAATAAAACCACACTTTTAGAAATTGTAACAGTTTTACTGACAGTTTTATTGACAGCTTATTGACTGTAGTTTACAGTCTCTGCCACTGTATCCAGTTTGGGGGTTGCAAGAAAAGATCATAAATGTTTTGGGTTTTTGTAGGATGCTCAAACACTGTAAAAAAATTTTTATAAACCACAAAATATACTAATGCTTGTGCAAAGAACCACCATATTCTACAAAGCCATAAAGCCCAGATCCATAAAATATTGTGTAAGAAACAGAGGAAACAGAGGATATGGTAGTTCCTAACAAAATAACAATGGCCTCTGGCATTATCCAACACAGAAAGAAGAAGGTTTGTTGCTACACAGGTACCATTAAGGTAAATGTGGGGTCTGGAATCCCTTCTCTCCCAGACAAAGGTAATAGGTTCAACTTGCCTCTTTGAACTTATCTATTCTATCTAAAGTCTGAACCTTATATAATAACTACTTTGTGAGGGTTTCAGTATCAGGAAATGAGGATGGTGCTTTCTGAGTCATTCTCTCAACTGGATCAAGCCTGGATCATACTGTCAGTAGCAATTTTTAAAAAGGCCCTGCCTGCTCCTACTCCACCATGGCAGCAGCACAAGACACAGGCACTTGAACAAAATACAAACAGATAACTAACTGTTTTGGCTTTGTACATTCTTCTCCCTTTCAAAACTGTCAGAAAGATCAACTGCTCAGTGTTCATTACTTGTCTTTATTTTTTTTTCTCTTATATACAAAGGAAGATAATAATTTGGAGACAAGCACTTTAAAGGAAAAAAGATGACATTTTATCTCTGCATTAAAATTTAAAAAATGAACAATCACTCTATCCAAAACTGAAAAATAAATATTACCAACTATAACATTGTCCTCTTGGGATGGCTTCATAGCATACTGTAGGGCTTGACAGAAATTAAGGGTGTCACTGCTGAACAAAGCAGTTAGTTCACAAACCCTCCTTAGCCTGTAGGCAAGAAGTTCAAAGCCATTTATAACATCACTTTTGCCAGAAGGAAGCTGGGGTATGTTTTTAAGTCTTCCACAGAAAAGGACTGATTTCATCTTCACGGATGCATCACATAACTCTGATAACCAACACATAGGTGTCATTTGAAGAGGTTTGTTTACTGCTTTCAATTCTCAAACAAGAGTAAGTATTTATGAGAGATGCAACAGGTCTGTACACCTGACATGAAGGCACTTGCACTCACAATGCTAATTCAGGAGCAGCAGGTCCTGCTCTGCTATCAGCAACTAAATTCACCCACGCTTTCCTTCCCATCCTCCCCTACAAAGGCGAGTGAAAGGGCAGAGCAGAGATTTCCAATGGCCCCCCAAACAGCCTGTTTAAACCTTATGCCTGGCTCTGCAGTATCCTTTCTTTACTGTGGCTTTGGGTCTCTGTGGCTAAGCTCAGAGGAGGTGGCCCACGGCACAGAGAGAGGACACCTCTGCTGCCAAACTCTGCAACATTCAGTCCTTCATACTGGAAAGTCTTCACAGTTTGTTTCTAATTTCCTGCTATATGGATGTAAAAGAAGTGGCTCAGCTCCTTTCCCGAGCATCTCTCTTGAAACAAAGAGGTCTGCCCATTGCATTGGGTGCAGGTGTTAGAGACCAATAAATAGAATTAATTTATTGAATTGAACAAAGTGATGATCTTCATGAAAAATGTTGTAGCAAAATATCTTTGCCCATTTGCTTCTCACTGGATATTTACAAAAAAGAATATACAAAAGGCACAGAATAGAATAATGTAACTTTGTATTATGTAGTTAATCTTATGAACTAGATTCATAATTACTCTAACTTAGAAAATTAATTGATACAGAATGGGGAGAAGGGAAAAAGATACAAAAACTACATGTTTTTGAATCATATGAAAATAATATCAGACATATATAATTTAATAACTATTATTCATTGCATATCTTATATTTTATAATTAACCCATGTGTTAAATAAAGGATAGGGTGAATAATTCTGTTTTGGCTCCCTCCATGTCCTTGAACAAGTCTGTTTTGCAGTCTCAGTTATCCTCTTTATCCATTAGCATAAAATTAGCATAGAAACAATCTAATGTCACATGTGGAAAGAGCCAATTGTGAGTATTCTGTTACAAGTAAAGTCTTACTGCTGTGATGTCTTGAGAGGCTCCCTGGAACAGAGGCTAGACAGCGTTAAAGGAATAAAGCAGGCATTTATTAAAAGGCCTTCAAAGGATACAGCTTGGGCAGTACAAGAGCTCAGCCATGGCTAACCTCAAGATGGACCCTGGGTCACGATTTTTCACACTTTTATGAGTTTTGGTCCATTTACATATTGGGGTTAATTGTCCAACTACAGCTTCAGGTTATGAAGTCCCATCCTCCCAGATTGGTCTCCTCAATTCACGCTGTTTAAACTTTTTGGGCTGAGGCTACAACAACGTCCTTGGTTCCCAGACTGGAAAAGGATTGTTTTGTCTAACTTAACAGTGAGGAGAACTTACTAACACTTTATATGAAGTTTAGAGTTGCATACTAATGCAGTGCAGAATCAGGAAAATATGAAAGCTAAAATTTAAGGCATCACTTGCTTGATCTCTTCCTTACTTAGAAATATTCACCACCTTAATTCGTGCTGCTTGCTTCCTGGGTATTTCAGGTGACAGGGACTCTGAAACACGTGATGAGATGTGCTAGGCTGTCTGATGACAGATAACATGTCTGAAACAGGGAGAAGGAGTCCTGCTGAAAATTGAAATGCCAGAATATGCTGTTTCCCACAGTGAAAACACTTTGCACATGACAATTAATGAAAATGCAAGCAAATTTTCTTGAGACTTATTTAAACCCATACACACACTCGTGCACAAATAAATATTTTAGACATGTACAGAAAAAATAAAATTCACAGCTGATTGCTGTAATTGATTTGAACATAGTTTTTAAAATACTACTTATTTACCTGCTACCTGCTGTTAGAAGAAGGGTTGTGATCAATGCTCTACAATGCAGTTGCTCAGTATGGTCAAACCTGTGGTGATTTGCAGCCTTGAACACATTTATGCATAAATGTATACATTATCAGTGTGCAGTTGCATTCTTCTACATGCAAAATTATTTGTGTTTTTTTGTTTCTTTTCAGCAGTATATTTTCATCATATTCAGTACAGGAAAGTATTGTTCCCAGGAAGTTTTCACAAAAAAGGAAAGGCAGAGTGCTATCCTGCTTGAAGAAGATTTGGGTTAATCCATGAAGAAAAAATCTGGGGTGTTTTTTTGGTGTATGGGAGTGTGTGTGTGTTAAGTTTCCTGCTGGAACGTGTTTAGGCTGACAGAAAGTTCTGGCTGCATACTGTGGGTTACAAAATCCCACAAGAGAAGCAACACACTTCAATACAGCATTAGTGTGGCATGCTGTGCTGCCTATGTGTTGCATATATATTGTTCTACTGCTTCAAGACCCCCAAAGGAATATGTACAAGTAAACAAGGGAATAAAGAGGCATTTCATCCATTCAGGTAAAAATGTATGTATACACTGCTGCTTGACTGAAAAATGAAGAGGGTAACTTCTGGTTGTGCAAAAGGTGGCTTTGACATTAGGAATCTGCTATCTTCAGAGGTTTCTTTCAGAAGAAAATTTAAATGTGACTCTTTTAGTTTCTAAAGGGATAAGATGAGAGCCCACATGCTAAGACAGAGATCAGTTAGCAGAGTACAGGTCTGGTCTGCACATCCAGTTGCACCCCTATCCACTGATTACCCACTACTGATCATCACCTGTTAGGTGGGATGGCAGAACCATCACTGGTTAGGTGGAGACTCAGAAGTTCTGGCTTTGGCAACTCCTCTTTCCTGCTCTTGAGGTGAAACCAGAGATCCTGACTCACCCTTCCTTTTTGTAAGCTTCAATGTGTAATATGGATGCACGTGCTGAATCCCAATAGCTTGCATATTGGCTTCAATTTAAGTTGGTAAATACATATAATTGGGTACCAACTGCAACAATCTAAATACAAAACTCAAAACACTCCCTCAAAGGTCTGTGGCATTCAGCAGTCTAGTTTTCCACATGATCCACATGTAAAAAAATTTGTTTGGTATTTTTTCAGAGTTACACAAGTGTTTTCTTTAATATTATCTCCATTTCAAACCAAACCAAGGTTTGTCAAATGCTTTTTCTTATATGGCCATGGAAAACATTTTTTTCTGTGCACTAACTGCACTGGTGAGAAGCTGCTCCTAACGTTTTCCTCAACTCAACATGCACACTGGCATGTTGAATTTCAAGTATGGAACTGTTACTCCATTGAGATGGCAGAGTTCTTACCTGCTGAGTTCAGCAGTGAAATCTCGTAACAATCACATCTGTGTAGATAAATGTAAGGACATATACCTTGGGAAAGCCACCCACACTCAGAAGAAAAGAGTCACAACTGAGGGCTGCAACCAAGAAAAGAGATTTTTATGTTGACTACTGGGCTAGACAGACTGCTACCTTGATCCAGCAGGGCATTTATCTTCATAAGTCTTCTTGAAATGAGGGAAAGTGCTTCCACACAAAATTTTAAATGCCTTCCCATTTCAGTGATCTTCTAAAATATTTTAAGGGCTGCATTCCAGAAATAAATTAATGCCATTTTGCCCTATAGAATAGTCCAACAATCATTTATAGCAGCAAGGGGTCTAGGAAGGTAGATTTGAGAATAAGTGCAGACCTGGCATTTCGTAAAAGAAAGAATTGGATGTTGTAGACAGAACTGCCTATTGCCATTATTAGATATCCTTAGATAAGATTGTACAAAACAGCACTAGCTTGAATGTTGCTATGTTTTCACTAGAACAGGATTACATCAGATTTAACATAACATAGCTGAAAAGTGTCACACCAGCTCTCACAACTAATCTGGAAGTAAAGTCCAAAATAGCAGACATTTTAAATATGACCTTCCTGTAGCCAGTATTAAATGTCCTTTTACATGTGAGGAAGACACAAACTATTTTTTCTGTGCAAATAAGTTCTAAAACTTTGATGCCAAAATGAGTAAACCAAGTTAATAAAAGAAAAACATCCATGATTTCTGTTCTAAAGACGTTGGAATTGCTCCAAGTAGTTCCTCTTTAAAAAAAAAAAAAATAGAATCAATAAAGTTGGAAAAAACCTCCAAGATCATATGGTAGTAACAAGCTACAAATAGTAAAACAAATTGTCATGATTATAAAATGCTCTGAAGCACCATTTTGCTCTGTAATATGCTAAATCTTTCCATCTTTAAGAAAAAATTGTAGCTGTTTTTCTCTGAATCATATTTAATTTGGCAAAGATGTATGCATTTATCAGTGAATTAAGTATTCCTTTGAATAGTGCTGTATAAAAATGAAAGCAGTGAATTCAACTTTTTCAGCAATTGGATACAGGATAAAAGTTGTTAGTGTGTTCCACAGAGTGAACCATCAATCATTTTTGCTGAACATAGATTTGGAACACACTCTGGGATTTCTGTTATGGACTCTACATATTTGATTACATCTGTCATAATTAATTACACAAGCAAATACAACCATTTAAAAAACGGAGAATGTGGATCTACATGGCACAAATAGTTCCTTTGAATCCTTGATGACATGAGCTTTGAGGTTCAGGATTGGAGCCAGATATCTTTCCATCAAGTTCAGTATCTGGAACAGATACAGAAACTGTAACCCCTCTAAGCCAAAGAGCAGCCTGAGTGAGTCTTTGAGCTTTGCAGCCAGACACTCCTGAATTCAGCACAGATCCTGCTAAGTTCAGTAGCCTGGCTTATCACATTTTCCTGAGACTGCTGGAAGCACATTGCCTGCTCCTTTTCCAGTCAGGTGTCTACTGGCACACTCTTCATCAGGTTGTAAAGTCAACCCCCACCACCTGCTTTATTTTTTTTAAATTCTTCTTTAGAAAAAAAATGAAAGCAAGCCACCCTCAAATGCACTTCCTCCTATGTTTCCCAAATGACACTACTGGTGATTTGTTTAATTTGCTTTAACTGGTTAGCTTCAGTGCTGCTTATTTCCACTTGTCCCTTTTTTACACAAGTCAGCATTGGAGAAACACATTGCTTCTCTCATAGAGGACAAGTTTTAAATGGGCTTCTTGTGGTTTCCATGAAAATTCATTAAGAAGTGATCCAAAGGAGAGAGAAACACGATATGCAGTCCTAGCAAAACTTCAAGTGCTGAGCTGCAAAATACTTTAGTGAAAAGTACCGACTACACAATACTTGTAGTTAAGTATTTTTGAACAAAAAGTACATAAATAACCTCATAAGAAGAAAAATTTTGTATTAATATTCTTCTGAAAACACAGGGTCTTGACTTTTTAAGTTATTGTTCAATAATTTGCCCTAGCATGCTCTTTCTGGGTGGCTGAAATAAGATACATCAAATGCCCACAACTCACTCTATCTGTATTCTCAACACTGAGAGCTACTTGTGTTCTGGAAACTGTGTGCTGTATGAACAACAATGTTGGCATCATGCTGTGCTCAGGCTAAACCTCTCATCTTTGAAGCTGAGCTCAGGCAGAGAAATGCATCAGCAGAGTTTTGTCATTTCCAGTTTATGTCAGACCACTTTGTAGCATAGGCAGAGAAGGTCAGAGGTGACTTGCCCTGTCTGTGCAGAAATAGCTCTCCTCCTGGGAGCACAGAGTGAGTTCCAGCTTTGAGGGTTTGTTGGTGAAGAGGGAGAGGTGGGGGAGCCCTACCCTTGTTTGCAGGGTTTATGAGGTGGGTGCTTTTATCACAGCTCAGTGTCTCGAGCTGCAAAGCTCATGTGTCAGACATCTCTTATGCTGTTGTTTATACTGCTGAGATTAGTAGGCAGAACACCACACACTTTTTCTGCAAATTGAAATAGTGATTCCTGTTGGGCATTCGACATATTCCTATATATTACTGAAATTCATGGGGAACTGGGTGGTGGAGGGTTTTTACAGTTTACTAATTATCTCCCATCCTAACTATATTGATTTTCCTTTCCCTTTTATTTTGCTAGAAGGCATCTTAGACTGAAGTCTCATGAAAAAAGACATTTTAATTACCTCACAATTTTTTTACCATTGTGAATCCTTCAGTCATTATTAAACTCAGGTTGTTTTTAACTTATTCTTCACCCTTTTAAAGCGTGTTTTCTCAGAAATCAGTATTTGATCCCGTAGCCACATTTGAACTGTGTTCTGTTCACAGACTTACAAGCCTGTGTCCTGTTAAGACAGGATTAACATGAAATGAGCACTGTACAAGCCTTAAAATGAACTTTCGGATTTTGAAAGGATTACATAAAGATGCACACATCTGCATTGCAGAGTCAAAGCTTTACACAGAAGCGTATTTTATTTGCTTTTGAAACAATAGTTATACTATAATTTTCCAGATTTCCTAACTTATAAGCTTTAACACCAGATTTGGACTGAAGTTGTAGCACTGTAAATTCAGACTAATTGCTTACCATGTTGGAAGCTTTTTCCTCAACAATAGGAACAAACCCATCCATTTTTCATTGTACCTCTGGGACCAGTGCCGTTGCCTAACTCAGAGTACTGGAGTCAAACACATTTCATGGCAGAGAAAGAAGAGAAAAAAGAAATATTCTCCACCATTCAGGGCCCTATAGGGGCCCAAACACATTTAAGTGGGGCTTTTAGAGTAAGTTTTCTTATTCTAAAGTCAGCTTCTACTTAAATAGTCTTAAAGAGAGACAAGCCAGACCAAACTGTTCTATATTAAGCTAATCCTTAGCATACTGATACAGTATACCAATGTAGTACTATTCCAGTATACTAATCCATATTAAGCATCTGATCTCAGCTTAACTTAACCAACCCATCAACCTTTCACCTATGAGCATTTGAGCTGCATTTTCAGAAAATTTACAGAAATTTGGATTACCTGAGATTTTGAATGATTATTGTCACACAAAGAATACAGAGGATTTTCAGAAAATGTCACCAAAACCACATCCTAAAGCAAGAGACCTTTGAGATTTTCCACAAAATTAAAGTTAAATTTGAGACTAAAACCAGCTTATTTAAGCACAATTATAAATGTCTTGTAAGTCTGCAAATGCGAAAATAGGGTCCTTTGTTTGGCCATCCCTAAACTGTGCTGCTCCAGTCTGTTTATTTCATCTCTTCACAGTTGTCTACATCATCCTTCTTAGCTCTTCTTTCTGCTAAGACTTTGAGTCCCAAAGCTATAAAAATCAGATCTTTATATGTTAGCACCAAACAGTTTTTTTAAAAAAACAATTAGCTTCTTTTAAAATCTGTGATTAAGATGAAATTCTAAAATCTTTTTTAAATTTCAAGGGTTTGAATTTGAAACAAAATAAACACGATTCCCTGTCAGAGTTCCAGAAGGCCAAGTTAACAGACAGAGGAATCCCATAAGCATGACTATTAGTCTGCTTTTGAAAACCTCTTGCAATTCCCTTCAGTAAGAAGTATTTAAAATAAAGAGGAGCAAACTTGGTTGGATGCCTTCCAGTAACAGAGAAATATAGTGTTGATTTCATGTGGAGGAGAGAAGCCCATTAAAAAAATTAAAAAAAAAACTTTCACTGTCTTCAGTTTTATTAGACAACTTCATATTGTAAAATTGTGACTGCCTTTTAATTTTGTTAAAATAATTAATAAACACATTCTTCATATTCCTTCATTTGTATAAGACCATTTTCTCTTTCTTGTTTCCTTTATATATCATATAAGATTGAGGAAAAATTTCACTAAATGTATACATAAGATATCAAGAGCACTTTTTTCAAGAGGTAATCTTATATGTGTGTGTTTTCATTGCTTTGAAGACTGTGTTCCTGAAAGATAAATTCACTTGCACTACAAAACATATTCTTTTTCAAGCTATATTTTTTCTTATTAGTAAGTCATCTCTTCTTTGAGAGAAAATACCCCCTGGAATTGCAAAGGTTCAAGGAATGTTAATGTTAATTCATTTCTCTTGACAAAATTGTGCACCAAATTTTGGTCTTGCTTTTAGGTGCAGAAAGAGATGGAGTTTATTTCCAATCTTCTCTATTAAAGTGCTTGTACTCAGACAAATGAACAATGAATGGAACATATAAAAAGAACCAGTTGAATGATGTATTGCAAATAAATAAATTCAAAGATCAATATTAGGTAATTAATTTTTTTTAAATGATGTGAAATAGGAACACTCCAAATTAGGTTGAGCATATTTTACAGTTGTTCTTCCCTAAGAACCAAAGCATACCAAAGGGTATCAAAAATCATAAAATTACAAGAGAACAGTTGGTCTAATTGTATATCTCTGACCATGGTAAGTCTCCTAGGAAATAATCTGTATGTGAATTAAAAGGAAAAAAAAAGAAAGAAGTTGTTCTGAACTTAAATGCCCATTTATTATCCTAGCAAAGTAATAGTGGCTGCTTGGAGAAACTACAATAAAGTTAAACCACTAATTTCAGTCCCACAAGGGTTTGATATGAGAACCTTTTTCTTACTTTTCTTCTGGCAGTTGTAGGGATGTTCAAGGAAATTTCTTTCAGATAAAGTTGTGAAGATGAGTCACTTAATGCATCCCACGTGCATGCAACAATTCCAAACTTGCAGTATTCAACAAGATGAGAACTAATCTAAAGTATGTCTTACATCCTTTAGAAGCTTGGCAGTCCACTCAGCAGATATTTCTACAGGGTAGTTTCAGAAAGCCCTACTAAATTGTATGCTACTGAGCACTGTCCTCTACTAAAATGGGATATTTACCCTTGTATTTATTGGTAACTTTGCCCTCTACCACTGTCTACCACAGTGAAAACAAGCCCACATTATTTATGCAACTTGACACAAATCAAGGTGAGGATATTGGCATGTTCATCACTTTCAGTTGGTTGCATGAATATTACAGTATTTATACCAAAACAGTATCTCTGAACAGTGTTCAAGGTACATTAGCTTGGCCAGAATAGCACATAACATGCTTGCTAACTCATGTTTTATGGAACACCATTATGTATTCCCCCACAAATGTACTTTCTGTTGTGTACTATTCAGTATTTTGCAGTGATGCTTCTCTGAATTGATTAGAAAAAAGTTACTTATTTCACTTTATGCTACTACACTGGCTTTTCTTCTTCTTTTTTTTTCAGTTTAATTGGTTTAAAGCCTTACAAATTCTTTATTTCCTCAGATTTCTGTTCTCCTTAATTATCAGATATTTTGATCACACCTGAAATGACAAAAGACATCTCAATTTGTGGAAATTGTATGCTGTTTGGCAAAAGCATTGTGTTTATTGTTTTGATAGAAAAATCCTTCTGTGTTAACATCATTTTCTTAAACACTGCTTTTAAAAGTCACTTTATTAATAAGTGCCTTGGAAATACATGCATGTTTTTATAGCATTGTTAATTCTAGCTTTTCACCTCTTCCAATGAAGAAGATTCAACAAACACAAGCAAATTTGCATAAAATTCATATGAGAAACCATTCAACACACATCAGAAACAATATAGTTAGAATAATGCTTAGTAGTTTTCCAGCAGGCCATGAATAAAGTGCATTTTTTTTTAAACTGGAAATTTGGATGTGTTTAGGGTTTTCAATGATCTTAACATTTTCAGATTTTAGCTCTTGCACTAAGCTCATAAAGCACACAGTATTGCAGCACTGGGCAGTAAAAAAAACCATTCACAATCACAGACTACTGCAGTGAAAAAGAAATTACTGTTCCTTAGAAAATAGATGGGCTACAAACTTCAGAGAAATGAATTTATAGTTTCAGAAGAAGTTATGAATTTCCACAAGCATACTAGGATCTGATAAATATCCATGCAACCAATCTGAGGTAGCTACTGACCCTCTTTTCTACTCCTTTTAAGTCTTTCATAGATACTTCACTGGAAATGGTTATGCTATTGTCTGTCATCTCACGTTGTAGCCTATGTCCAAGCATACATTATGTGATACAAATTTCATTACATCACTCCTGCCTTACTGAAAAAAACAATTGTTGTTGAGCTATGACTATTTCTACCAGTTTGTCAGTAGGGAGCCCAGGCTATGTTACATCAGGCACGATGAGAAAGAAGAAAAGGGCAGAGAGCACAGGAGGGAGTGTGATGAATTAATAACAAGCTGGTAACTTCAGAATTCAGAAGTGAAACACTCACATGAAAAGACACAAAAAAGCTAACAAGAAAGTGGAAGGTCAGAAGATGCCAACTCAGGAAGATCAAAGATCATCTTGCTCACAGGAACAAAGGCTGACACATCTTCATCTACTTGGGCATAGCTTGAACAGCAGATATGAGAGAAGGTAGGCATACAGGTGTCTGGCCTTGAGGCACACGGCTCTCAACACACTGGAGAGCTAGCCAAGAAAACTGTTGGATACTAATAGGTCATGGGTATAATTCTATTTTGAAGTCTGCACACACAGTAAACAGACACCCAAGTAAAAGTGACTCAGAAATCTGAGAATTATAATACCATTTGTAAACAATAATAATTTGCCTCTTAGCTACATACAAAATCCCAAACCAGGACTGATGTACAGCAATCCAAATAGAAAGTCATGCCAAGGAAACAAGAAAGAAAACCCAAGGTCAAAATAGGCACCCACACTAATGCCTTAAGCACAATTTGAGCACAATCAAATATAGCACAATATTTCCAATGAATCCATAGGCCCTAATATTTTTCAGGGCTTTACTAAAGTCCAGGAAGAAAACCTACTTTCCTTTATCCATTAAGCCATTCATACACATCAGCCATTCCATTTCAAATTACATGAGAACTTTGAAGAGAAACCTTGCTGACATCTTAAGTCAATATCTGTCTTCACAGCTCTTAACACTTAGCTGTGGAGTGCCGTGGGGGTTTAGTGGGATGACATTTCAGAAGCAAATTGAGGGTGAGAAAAGTACTCATAGCAACTTCAGAACTACAAGGGAAATACTAGAAATGGAAGAAGGAAGTTATTGAGGCTTGATGCAGACAATTTATGAGAAGTGAGAGAACAGTTAGGTGAGAGCATTCCTCTATCACTGAAATTCGAAAGGGAGACTTTTTGCAAGGTAATAAAAAGGAATTTAATAATAGTGCTTAGGATAAGAAGTAATAAAGGTGTGAATAAGGGATATGCATAATTCACTTGAGAACTGATTCTTGTGTGCACTGCTACAAAAACACTAATAGAGAGTGGTACAGAAAATGTGTAGTGGAAGAAGCTTGTAGTTGAATCCTAATGCTTATCTTAATGATAAACATGGGCATGGTTATCTTCTTTGCCGTTGTCAGACATCTATACACTTAAAAGGCAGATGTTGTTAAATCAGTTGTGCTTCCTAATATTACCTGGACGACCTCGGAGACTCAAGTCACTGATTCTGTGTTTCCTTTCTTTGGGGGAGTAAAAATATATACAGTGACCTTTTAAAAAACAACTTATGATACAAAATATGATAAATTATGAGTCTTTTTGTTCAAGTTAAGAAAAGTACAAAATAAGAACAATGCC
>JANRGV010000001.1:70468638-70540504 GCA_024734035.1 Alethe castanea
AAAAAAACACAAAAAAAAACAGAAAAAAAGGAGATAGGGGAAGAAAAGGAGGCAAAGGCAAAAGGAATGGAGGTGGAGGAGGGCTGAAAGGAAACATCCATTTCACAGAGCTCACATCAGAGCAGAGAGCAGAGCTGCAGAGAGGACAAAAAGCTGATATGAAAAGTCATCAAAGCCTTTTCATGGCAGTGACCATCTCTCCCTGGCTCTCCTCCTCAGCCTCTGCCTTTCCCTGGGGAATGCAGGAGCTCATCTCAGCTGCAGAGCTGCTGCAAGGGGGCTTTGGGGTTATTTTTAAGCTGGAGCCATTATGGCCCTGGTGACTCACTGCCTTCTAATGATGGGAGTGTGTTGTTTGATCTGCACAGACACAGTGGCCAAATCAAATCGTGGGGTTTTTTTTAAAAAAAAGGGATCCTGAGAGGGGAAAAAAAGCTATTTCACAGAAAATGACAAGAAGAAAAGAAGATGGTTCATTGGAGCAGGGTCTCACACTGACACACAAGCACAGTGCCAGTTCTACCTGTTATTTTAACCTCCCTTTTCCACCAGCTCCTCATCCTTTTTGTCCTTGGCTTTCCAGGGCCAAGGCAATGACTGGACAGCACTGAACCAGATAACACACAGGGACTGGGATAAACTGGGACAGCCTAAATAGAAAATAAACCAAATTAAGACCAATCTCTGAAACACTTCCTGGCCCTCCAGCTCCGTCCCCGTGGGGTTTTCTGAACCATGTTTGTCCTCGTTGTCCTTCCCAGCTCTTTTCCTTGGCTGGTTTTCCCTGGGCTGGTTTTCCTGGACAGAAATGGCAGCAGCTGGCAGGGAGGGGAGCCAGAGCCCCCGGGATGCTGCTGGGGGTGCAGATGCCAAGGCAGGAGCCAGCACTGCTGCTTTGAGAACCTCCAAATGCAATTCCTGAGTCAGAAACAGCCGTGGCCCCAAATGCACTCCAGGCACAGCATGACTTGAGGGCTGATTTTCTAACACATGAAGGAGCCACTCAGTGTCTCAGAGACTGCAGCAGAAGCCCCCAGAGCTGAGGCCAGCTCGGGAGTTTTCACTTTTTTCACTCTTCTTCCCTTACATAAAGAAGGCAAGCAGAGCTGTCCTGGTTTCTGCTCCATATAAATCATATGGCCAGGGAGTGGGGATCACTTTGACAATGAATTCACATTTCTGGGTTGTTATTTCTGTCCCTTTGTTTGCCCAGACACAAAGGCCCAGCCCTCTGTAGCTCCAGATCACAATGTCTATGTTGCATGAGATCATGCTTGTGCTTTTGGATGTGTCTTTTTAACTTATTTTTTTTAACAGCTCTGTCTGAATTCCCCCAACTCAGCATTTTCCTGCCTCTTGCTCTCAGTTGGTCAAATAATATCAGCTGGAGCCCAGGAGCTGTGCAGATACATTTTCCTTGTGTTTTTAATAATGTGCTTTGCCCCATTTGGTGATTTTGGGGAAGTACCTGACAAATAAGAGGCAGCTGGAGCAGAGGTGAGCACAGGAGGAGCAGAAAGAGGTGACAGTGACAGAAGGGATAAGTGGGACCCAGACTTCATCTGGGCAAAGTCCTGGCTTAGTTCATCACAGTCTCCCCAGAGAGAGGGAGACCAAAAACCTGATTGTCAAACCAGGCAAGGCAGAACATCACCAGCCTGGGAATCATGGAATGGTTTGGGTTGGAAAGGAGCTCAAAGCTCACCCAGTGCCACCCTGCCATGGCAGGGACACCTTCCACTGTCCCAGGCTGCTCCAAGCTGGCCTTGAGCACATCCAGGGGCAGCCACAGCTGCTCTGGGCACCCTGTGCCAGGGCCTGCCACCCTCACAGGGGAGGATTTCTTCCCAATATCCAATCAAAATCTCCTTTCTGTCAGTTTAAAGCCATTCCCTCCTTGTCCTGTCACTACTCTTATAAAAATAATACAGAATATAGAGTATACAGGAATTATTTCTCTTTTAAAGAGAAACAATCTGTTCCAGGTAGCTTTGGAAAAGGGGACAGGGATGCAGGGACAAGCACACGGACCCTGGAGCCCACAGGGTCAGGAGAGGAGCTCTGAGCCTGGAGGGACCCTGGCTGGAGGATTTCTGCCTGTTCACCCCCAGCCTCTGGAAACCATGGAACAAATGAACGTCCCAGAGATCCCAGACAGAGCTGGAGACTGTTTGGGATGGCCTCAGGCTGCAGCAGGAGGCTCTCCCCGTGCTGACACTGCAGAGGTGCGAGGCAGCGAGCCAAAAGCATACTTAGGGTGCAGCAAAACCCAGGCAAACAGATTTCACAGAGACAGACACTCATTCACTCCGTCAGAAACTAATCTCCAATTTCCTGATCTCTCCCCACAGCTGGAATTTTCAAGAGGAAGGAGGATCACAGAGCCCTGAAGGAGCAGAAATCTCCTCTCTCCATGCCAGCTCACATCCTCCCCATAGGACCATAAATTCCATATCCCTCAAACAGGAAAACAGGCAATCAGGAGAGCTAATTAACAGTGTGCTTTACAAAGAGAGACTCCCCGAAGCCCACTTCTCTCATCAGCATCCCTGCCCTTTTTAACGAGCAGGGGAGGCAGGAGCTGGCAGCACAAGGTCCCAGCAGAGGGACAGGGTGGCTGCCACCACCTGCTGGGACACACAAGCCCAGCCCAGCTGTCCCACAACAACAACAACAAAAAAAAAGAGCTATAAAAAGGACTGACAAGATTTGAAACAACTGCTACCAATAACCTTCAGCTTTTCGGCTGACAGACATGTTGGGTTTGCTTTCATTTCTTTAATTGATATCTTATTAAATCCCCTATAAATAGAGTGAGAAAAGAGAGTGGTGCTGGCAGCAAGATGGCCAAAGGGAGGGAAGAGAAGAATTCAGGAGGGAAATGAGTCGTGTCCAGCTTTCCACAGACACCAGCCTGGCATGGGGACAGTGCTGCTGCAGGACCCTTCTCTGGGTAATTTGGCACAATGCCACCAGCTCAGCCCTGGGTCCTGCTTGTGCTGGGATGCCAAAAAGCCTTCAGAGAGCACAGAGCAGTCCCACAGCTCTGTCTGAGGGAGGGTTTGGCCCCTGCTGCACATCCCACGTCACTGGAGCTGGCAGAACTCCAGCTGACCTCGAGGCATGGGAGACACCAAACATCTGCACACCAAACATCTGCACCCAACACAGCACCCTCCAGCAAAATTCCCTCCCTCTCCCCCAGGAAAAAGGCAAGGCTGAGGTGCCCTGTGCTGTGCTGCTCACACGAGGATGTGGGGAGCCCTCTCCAAATAACCAGCTCCTGATTCTCAGGCCACCTTGCTGTCACCACATCACCTCCCAAAAAAAATCTCATCACGTCAGATCCATGCTCTGGACTGGCCACTCACAAGGAGGTAAGAGAGATGTCATCTCATCTCATTCACATCTTGTCCAAGACAATGGGGCTGAGCTCTGAATTTAAGTGCACAAAGCTGCTGCATTCCCGTTTTTGAGGTGGCAAAGCAAAGCAGGGCAGGAATAAGTGATGGAACTAAGCCCACACTGGAAGCAGGAGGTAGAAAAGGGACAGCCCCAGATCAGAGCATCCTTCCTGTGCCCCCAGGCAGTGCAGGAGCTGAGAAACTTCCCAAAAAAGGACAGCCCGAGGGATGCACCTGAATTTCTCCTCCAGGGCCAGCAGCCCTGCCTGAACCCCTGCCCAGGCTTTGCTCAGTGCCTGAGTGCCATACTCTGATTCCTCGAGGGCAAGACTCCCTCAAAGGCCACTGCAAGAGCTTCCTGACCTCCACAGGGTGTTGAGAACAAAAAGACAAATAAATAAACCAGGATTTTGCTTTGTTACTTTGCCAGAGCAACTTTTGTGCAGCTGCTGCCCTGCCCTAAGGGCTGCAGGCAGAAAAACCCCAGTGGCATCATGTCCCAACAGCATTAATTACTTTCTCCCTGTAATTAATCACAAAGTTTATGATACTTCTTGAGAAAGCTGCCCATAAATAACCCCATGAACTGACTACAGGGCACTTTTATTTTCACTACCCATTGTTAGGACCTTTGTCAGGTCCAGGAGAGGGCTGGGGTTTTATAGTCAGTAAAACTGATAACCACATGGAAAACTTGAGAGCTTTTTCCCAAATCACACATTTGGAAGTAGTTGCTATAAATTAACATTTCCATTAAGGCTGCACTCCAGACTAAAAGTGGGAAATGAGCAACACTGTGCCAATTTGAGGTGGAGATGTGAGGCAGAGCAGGAAGCTGAGTGACCCCAGCATGTCCACAGAGTCACAAGGCAAAGGATGCCCTAAAAGTCTGCACAAAACTAAGCAGTGTCCTTATTAAAAAAAAATAATAATAAATACTAAGTCATAGAACTGTGCTTAGAAAAAAAATAAATTACGGGCTACTCAGTGCCTCAACACGTTTTGGACAAGGTGAGCTCCTTTTGTGCCTTCATGAGGGTGATGAGCCCTGGCACTGGTGCCCAGAGAAGCTGTGGCTGCCCCTGGAAGTGCCCAAGGCCAGGCTGGACAGGGTTTGGAGCAGCCTGGGACAGTGGAAGGTGTCCCTGGTTGGAACCAGGATCTTTGAGGTCCCTCCCAGCCCAATCCATCCCATTCCACCTCTGGCACCCCCAGTGCCATCCTGCAGCAGGCTCCACCTGGCAGCACTCACTTGCACTGTCTCTGACAGGGGTTGATTGCTGTGCCAAAAATCCCACTGGGAATTCTCTCTCCCAGCCAAACACAACAAGCAGAGCCCTCAGAGCTGTGCTCAGACAGCCCCTGACCTCCTCCTGCTGCTCCTATATGATAAATTCCATACTGTTGGGGTTGGTTATTTTGTCCGGAATGAAAATAATCCTTGCCCAGCTCTCCAGGGCTCACAGTGCCACCTCCAAACAAACATTTCACTGGCTGGCCAGGAGCTTTGTTAGCACAGCACCATGTGCTGTGCTGTGCACAGGGTTTGAGCACAGGCTGGAGTCACAGAAATTGTCTTTTAAAGCATTCTCGTTGTGGGTGCACTCAAACCATCCCCCCAGCAGCACTGAGCAGCCAGCAGCTGCTCCAGGGGCATCCACATCCAAAAACACACAAGAGTGCTTAGGTTTCCTTGGTGGCCCATGGAGGAAAAAAATAAGAGAAAAAAGGGTGAATGAAATTTTAAAAATTAAGCAGGAGAAAAGCTTTTATCCAAGGATTTTCTTCCATATACAGCCTGCTGTCTTAATAATCCTTAGATTGTTTTGCACCCATGCAAAAACTCCTTGTGCTCCAGAGAAGTCAGATCTCACTCTGTGCCTGTGGGCATTAATTCAGGTTATCTCAACCCTCTTTTTGCTCCACCCACATCCATCACTCTCCTTACCTCCTGCACAGACAGGGATGTGCTCTTCCACATCACTTATCTGCCAATTTCCATTTTCAATCAGATGTCTCCCAGCATTCCCAAACTGTTACCCTGCTTTTCTTTGCCTGACATGTTGTAAAAATAACCCAGACTGCAAAGCTTAGTTGATGTTTACAGGAGCCTGTGGAAACTTCCAGCTCACAATAATTAACTTCCAATCAAATTTTATGCTACATTAAATAAAAAAATAGAGGGCAGTTTGGGGAAATGCTCCAAAATCCATTGTGGGAGACAGTGCCCTCTGGGAACAAATTAGTGACATCCATTAATGGGAGAATCCTAGGGGATTAGGAGAACTAACAAAAGTAATAATAATTAACATTAGTCACATGAAACATAATTGACTTGCAAGCGCTTCTGACATTATTTTTTCTAATAAAGATGCTGGAAAATCATCAGAGTTGGCCGTGGAGTTTATCAGCACAGGCAGCAGGATTAGCTGAGCACTGAGTGTGATTCACCCCGAGGAAGTGAAGATTCACTCATCCTTCCCAGCAGGGCAAAGGAAATTTTCAGGAGTTGATTCTTGGCTGCCCTTTCATCCCTCCCCAGCTCAGCCTGGGCAGGAGGACCCTGGGGGGACCCTTGAGGGACCCAAGCATGGATCTGCCAGCCAGGAGTTCCCTTTTTAGAGCTCCACACTCATTAATTTGTGCCTGAGCCATCCCTCCCTTAACCCTAAGCCCTGATTTGGGTTGGGTTTATCCTGCCTTGAAGTGATGTTTACCTCTGAGGAAAGCTTCACTTTGCAGGTGAAGTTGGACACAGCTCCAAGCTGGCTGCTCTGGAATGCAAACCTCTTCCTCTGGGTCAAGTGCCTTTTCCACAAAACCTTTCTGCAAACAGCAACTTGCTCCACGCTTCTGCAAGGTGATTTGTCAAGCCCTGAAGATGGTCAAATACTGCTCCTCGTTGGAAAAGGAGCAAAAACCATTCCTTTCTGTCCTGTAAAGCCACAGGCTCCATCAGAACTAATTTCTACACAAAGCAAACTTCACTTTTGGAGCAGTTTTTCCCAGGTTTGAACACAGCACTCTCCCACCCTCGCTGTCTGCTGTCACCCCCAGGATGTCTGTCCCTGCTGACGTACCCAAAACTCATCCACTGGTGTCCACAAAGCCTCAGCTGCCCCCAGGCTCCTACTCACTCATTTATTAGTGTCCCTTGCTCCTATGGGGCATCAGAACTGTTCCTTTTAACTCTACCGTGCCCAGGTGCTGCCTGAAAAATCACACAGAAACACAGAATGGTTTGGGTTGGGAGAGACCTTAAAAATCATCCAGTTCCAAATCCCCAGCCGTGGCAGGGACACCTTCCACTGTCCCAGGCTGCTCCAAACCCCATCCAGCCTGGCCTTGGACACTGCCAGGGATCCAGGGACAGCCCCAGCTTCTCTGGGGCACCCTCACAGGGGGGAATTTTTTTCCTCAATATCCAATCTAAACCCACTCTCAGGTGGAAACCATTCCCCTTGCCCTGTCACTCTTGCAAAGAGTCCCTCTCCATCTTTCCTGTCGGTTCCCTTCAGGTATCCTGCATCACTCTGCTGCCCTTGCCAGCCCAAAAAGAGCCTGGGTGAGTCCTGCTGGGTGCTCTGTGCCTGGTGACCTCAGCAGGGGCTGCCACTGTCACCAGCAGCAGCTGCAGCATCAGTGGCTGTGTCCCCAGTGAGCAGCAGCTGCAATAACTGCAATAATAATAATAGCTGCAATAATAATAATAATTGCAGTAATAATAACTGCAATAATAATAATAATAATAGCTGCAATAATAATAATAGCTGCAATAATAATAATAGCTGCAATAATAATAATAACTGCATTAATATTAATAGCTGCAATAATAATAAATAGCTGCAATAACAGGGATGACTTTGATCCTCATCTGTCCCTCCCTGAGGAACAATGCAGCCTTTCAGCACTCACAGTTCATTGGGAATTAATGTCCCCAGCATTCCACGGTGTCACACACCCTGTCCCCTGCCTGGCTAATGGCCTTTGTCTCACATCCCAGCCCAAACCCTCAGCAGCAGCTCCCCAGAGGGTTTGGGGAGGACGTTCCCACCCAGCTGTGCCTCTGTGCCCCTCGCCAGCCTCAGGGACTGGCAGGTTTGGGCTTCCCAGTCATTGCAAAAACCCTGCTCACACTGTCCCAGAGAGCCAGAGGGACACAGGTTTGTTATGGAGGAGCCAGATCTCATTTTCCTACCCTGAACATTCTGTTGTTGGTGCCCTCTCCACCCTCCTGTCCCTCCCTCTCTGCCAGCCAAGCTGGCAGCAAACACCACGGGTTTTCTTCCCCCCTCGAGCAGATGTTCCATTGCTTTTGCTGGTCTGAGATGCAGGTCAGGCCCTGGCAAGGCACACAAATGCTGAGCTGCACACTGCCAGCGAGCATCTGCAGCCAGGATTCAGCCAGGAGGTGGGGAAGGGCACGTCCAGCCAGAAAACACAATCCTCCCTTTCTAATTGCTTTGTGCTGACACCAAAACATGCATTTCCCAGCATTTCCAAGAGCTGGGAGAGTGCCTGGGTTGCTCAGCTCCTCCTGTTTGCTGGGCTGAGGGGGGAGAAGGGTTAACAGAGTTCCTTGTTCCACACCAAGAGGGGGACTCTGGGGTGGCAGCAGAACCCACACACTCGTCCTGTCCCTGCCTGTGACACCTCCTGTGCCTGCAGCGAACTCTGGGATCTCCAGCGGCCTCTCCCACGCCTCCTTCCCCACCCCACATTCCCAAGGGTCCCCAGAGATGGATCTCAGGCCGTTTTTGAGGACAAGGCTCAGAAAAGCTGCCTCACACCACCAGAAGGGGAAGGAAGGCAAGAGAGCTTGCAGTGACCCAGCTCCCGTGGGTGATCCTTTCCCCAAGGCAACATCTGGAGCAACAGCTGGCCTGCCCCCTCCTGATGGAGGTCTGGAGGAGTTTAACACCAAAAACTCAGCTCTTGTGTGCCCTACCCTTTTTCCAAGGAATTCACAAGGATATTCGAAGTAGCAAGTCCAGAGGAACTGCTGACTCTTGCTAACTCTCCACTTAATTTTTTGTTTTTACTTCCAAGGTCTCATTTTACAGTCAACTGTTGTTTTCCTTGTGGTGGATAAATGATCTGTTGACATCCTCAGGGCAGAGAAAGTTCCCAGTGGGCAGCTCTTCCTTAGAGACTGCAACAAAACCAACCGGACATGGCATATTTAATATTTGTAAGGTTGGAAAGAAGTGTGAAGAAAACAAGCAACACTACTTTAAAAAATGCAGTAATTTTCAGGCTCCATAACAAAGCAGAACAGCAAGCAAGTCACCCAACAAGTCACCTTTAGGCTACAACCGTCTATTTTTAATGACAAGGCTCAAATAAATTTTTTATCAGTGTTGTCTCAGTGTAATCATTAGATTACAAATGCTCCTGGAGACCAGGAGGAGCTGGAGGAGATCCCAGGATAAGGTGTGTCCCATGCAGGCTGGGGGATGCCCTGCTGGGTGTGGTTACCAAACCCTGGGGGTGCCTGCAGGGCTCCCAAATTCCCAGGGATGGTTTGTGATGGTGATGCCTTCAGTTTTAGCTTTTATATTTTCCAGATTCTACACTGCATTAGGATATAACTCTGAACTCCATAAAAAGTGTTACAAGTTCTCCCCCCAGCTCAGGCACACAAAACAATCCTTTTCCAATCCCAGAACCAAGGACACCGCTGCAGCTCCAGCCCCAAAAATGCAAACAGAGAGAATTGAGGAGAGAATCTGGGAGGGTGGGACTGCAGAACCTGGAGCTGGGGTTGGACAATGAACCCCAAGATGGGAATGGACCAAAACTGATAAAAGGGTGAGAACTCCTGAGCTGGGTCCATCTTGGGTGTAACCTCAGCCAGGCTCTTGCACTGCCCAAGGTGAATCCTGTGAATCCTTTTAATAAATTCCTGCTTTATTCATTTAACTCTGCCCAGCCCTTGTTCCAGGGAGCCTCTCTGGGCATCACTGGGGGAAGTGCTTGTCCCACACTTTTTCTGTGCATTGCCTTAACCCTTCACTGCCTTGCCCTCAGCACAGATGGGAGTGGCAATAATCTCAATAATCTCAATAATCTCAATATTCAATCTCCCCTCCATGTTATGTCCCTGCTGCAAACAGGGGCATTAATACATTAATACATTATTACATTAATACATTAATACATAATACATTATTACATTAATACATTATTACATTAAAACCTTAATACATTAATACACACCCATCTCCTCCCAGCTGGTTGTGTATCCCTGCTTCCCTCCCACCTTTCCCTGTGCCAGAGCTGCACCTGGCTTTATCCTCATCTCCTTTTTCCCCTGGCACCAACCTCCTGCTTCTCCTCATCACCAATCTCTGCTTCCAGCTTTCCCTCCCAGCACACTTCACCTGCTGCACTCCACCTTTCCCCTCAGCCTGCAGTGCCCAGATAATGAGAACTTAATCCTGGCACCATCTGGGGATTAAACTGCGTTTTTTCACCCGATTTGTCCCACTTACAGTGCTGGTATGAGAAAATTACACACAAATATGCCACAACGCATGATTGGTTTATTGCTGCAATTCTGCAGGCACAAAGAGCATCTGAGGTGCCAGCTCAGCCAGTTTTATATGGCTGCACAAAGTTTAGCTTTAGGGAGTGAAAAAACCTGCTGGATTTCCAGGAGGCAACAGCCAGGAGCTGTGTCTGGGCTCCTTTCACTGAGGAAGCTCTGTCCAGTGGTCACCTGCAGAGAAAACAGCTTTACCCTGCCCTTCCTCTGGAAAATCCCCCTGGATGGGCAGGGTCTGTCCCTGGGGGCTTTGCAGGGTGGGGTCCCCAGCTCTCAGCAGTGGGAGGGAGGAAGATGATGTGAAATTTGGGTTTACCAAGAGATGGGGCTATAGCCCTCCTTGCCCAGCTGGCCCTGGGCATCTTCTTGAGCCCACCCTCCCTGCCAGAAACCTCCCCATTTTCCTGAATTTTTCAGGATGCAGGAGCTCTTCTGCTAAAAGATAAATGTGGGCAGGCAAGCCAGTACTAGGCCTAGTGGGCTTCTGGATGTGTGTCTTGAAATTCTGATTTATTGAAGCATCCTTTGAGCATGTTTGTTCAGTACCAGCACAAAAAAAAAAAAATAATTAGGTCAGTTCAGCTTGAGAGGATCTGTAATTTGCCACCAGCTTGGTCTTTAAAGTAAGGACTAGTTTATTATGTTAGGTGAAAATTGCTGCTAGAATCACCCTGTACGGTTAGACCTATATTTATAAAATTAAAAAAAAAAATTGATTAGTCTTAAAGGCAGGTTTTTCCTCTGAGGTCCTTTACAGCTTTTCACTGGAAAATGCATTGAGATGTGAGACAGGCCAATGGTTCCTTGTCTTCATTCACAAGGACCCTTCCATACAATTGATTTTTTTTTCCCAGAGAGAAATAAATGTTACTTGTCACAGTCCAGCTCCCCCACCTTCAAAACCCCTCAGCAGTTGTGAAAAACCTCTGAAAACCTCTCCACATTCGTGCTGCAGTTGGGTAGATTTGCCTTCTCCCTGTGTAATGTGATTTATCTGGCCACAGCAGAGATGGATTGACAAAACTGTGGAAGAAGGAAGTGTTCTTTATCACTGCTTTTGCAATATAGATTTTACAAGCTGACAACGGGGTTTAATCTCTGAATAAGCAAAGTTAAGTTCCAAACAAGTGCAGTTCATCTTAGTTCACGGGCTTGAGGGGAAATGCTGCATGCAGGATGTGTTCTACCAAACAGCAAAGGCAGCAGCTGAATTTCCAGGGCTGCCTGCTCTGGTACATTCTCTATTTCATTGCTGAGCTCTTGGTGCAGCCCTTGAAGGCAAACACAAAATAAACCCTTGCAAGATCAGGGCTGGAGCCAGGCCTGCAGCTCCTGGTGTGGTGGGAACGGGGAATTAAAGCTTTCCCAAATCCCATCAGCTCCTGTGCTGTGTGCTGAGCTGCTGCCAGCAGAGTGGCAGAGCTGTGTTTGCTCTGAGCTGTTTCTCTGCTGATGTCCATGGCTCTCAGAACACGGCCCCTGCGTTTTCCTGCTGGCTGCAAACTCCATCCCTGCCCTGGCACTGGGAAGGAAAGCTGGTGTCAGCTTTAATTCTGTGTTTCCTGGAGGCTCACACTGCTTTGGGGCAGACCTTTCACACCCCTGGGATGGCTTTTGGATTGCAGTCTTCAGGGAGAAGGGGTCAGCAGGAGTTTTACAAGGAGTAATTAATTTGATTTACTGTCGGGGTTCACGGGCACAGAACTTGAAATATTCTGCTCTTTGCAAAGTTCACATAATTCTTCCTGTGCTGTTCCTAAGCAAATCTATCGGACCTGATCTCCCTAAAAATAAACCAGCAGATGCAGCCCAATATGTCTGAGCTCCTCTAAAATACACACTGAGCACGCAGGATCTGAGCACATTACTGGGAGGAAAGGGGAAAACATGCCTTAGAATTGTTTGTGGGTATCTGAGCATGTAAAATCTGCGAGGCTGTGAACCTTCACATCCAGGGCTTGATCCAGGATGATCCTTTCTGTGCATGGGCTTGAATCATAAATGTCTGTACAAGCAATAAATGTGCTTTTTGCAGAAGCAGTCCGTTTGGGAGGATATTCACGCTTCTGTTTAATTTTTATCTGGGAGATTTAATGGTGTCCACTGGTAGAGAAGTGAGGAAGATGATTTTTACCTGCTGTGAAATGTCAGGAAGCAAAGACAGCATTAAATGTCTCATTGAGTGGTTCCAGGCGTGGTGTTGAACAAGAGCTGGGCACAGCTGACAAAAAAAAAGACAATGGCAAAGAATTGAACCCCAATTCTAAAACAGCAAACTAAAAAAGGGGGATTTTGGAATGGGAATTGGGTGTTCTGTGTGCAGCCTCAGAGTACTTGAGGAAGTGATGTGGTCACAGGTAGGAGGCAAAAATGTGAAGTGCCCTCACACTGAGCTCAGGAAAATGAATCTGACCTGCTGGGACACATAATAAAGGGAGATAAACATTTAAGGAGGAAAATATATTAAACTGCACCCCCACTTTAGCAGCATCTGTTGATAGCAAGAGCACTATCTCTGGTGAAAATGTAATCAGCTACAAGATTAAACGTGTATCATCTTTGCACTGTGAGGCAGGCTGAGATTGCTGCCAGGCTACAGCAGAGAGATTTGCACCAACACAGGAGCAAAAGCAATGTTGTCTGGGCTTCAAGCTCAATTTCTGCTATTCAGGCACATAAAAATTATCTAAATCCTATCTTGCAGTTGACAGGCAGCAGGGCAGGGTCAGTTAATCACAGCAGGAGGAAGGGGAGGGTTCCTCTGGTACCCAGGGCTCAGGAGGAGGAGCAGCCCTGCCAGGAGCTGATGGTGGCTTCTCCTCTCTCCCAGAGTTAAAATCAGCTCAGTGTGGGTGTCCATGTGGGAGGAGAACACGGGGAGCTGGAGCTTTCCCTGCCTGCACACAGCTCCATCCTGGGGCTCTGCCAGGATTTGCTCTGCTGGCAGCCAGGGGAGGAGTTCTGTCACTAATTGTAGGGTCCTGAACTGCAACTGAGACCTGGACCCTGTTAAAGAAGGCAGATTTTTGTCCAGGAGGAAGAGGACAGCAATCAGGCAGTCTGGGCAGAGAATTTTTAGAAGGAGGAGGAAAGGTCAGGGATAAAAAAAGATTAAGAGATCTGTAAGATGGAAAAGCCTGGGGGAGTGTGTGTGGGGAGAACAGGGATAATGGAAACATGTATTCACCTCAAATTTGCATTGTTGAATCTGATAATCACACAGGGCTGGAAGGAGTCTGAAATGATGACATAATCCATCCTTCTGCCTCAGAGCTGGATTAGTTCCACTCTGCACTGGCTGGGCTCTGTTTGCCTGTTGCTGAAGGTCACTCAGCAGAGAATCCTCCACAGCCTCTGCTGGAAATCTGCTCTTTTTTCCTAAAGCCTGACCCTCAACATCCTGCAGGAATTGGAGCTAATTCATGTCCTAGCCGGGAAAAATACAAATGCACCATCAATTCCTTTGCCACTGCAGCTCTCTTCAATATTTGAAGCCTGTAATACTGTTTTTTTTTTCTTTCTGGACACTCATATTCTGCTCAGGAGCAGATTTTGGTTTTTTATTTTTGTTGTTTGGTTGGTTGGTTGGTTTTTGTTTGTTGAGGGTTTTTTGTTTGTTTGTTTTTTGTTTGGTTTTTAGACTTTGTTTGCCCCTGCACTCCCTCCACTTGATGCTTATCTTTTATCTGAAGTCTCTGTAGTCCATTCACCCCAGGAATGGGAGGGTGGAGGCAGAAATGTCTCACAGCTCAGCCCAGCTATGGACAGCTATTGTGACTACTGGAAATCATTAATATCTGTCTGAAATCACTTTTACATCACCTAAATCACTAAAAGTCTGCCTAAACAAGCCATGGGCAAAGTGTTCTTGGGCATCACTGAGTGCAAACAGCTTTACAACGCAAGGTAGAAAATGTAAGGGTGGATTTGGCTGCCTCAAACAAAAACAAAACAACATTTTCCACTGTGCTGTTGGTAGTTTATCCTGTGAATAGTGGCAAAAGGTGGCTGGGAGCTGAGTCAGAGCTGGGAGAGGCTTCCCCATCCAGCTCCAGGGCATCTCTGGCAGCAGCACCGATGGCCCAGACCTTCCCCAGCCTGAAAAGGAAGGAGCAGCAATTGCACAGGACAGGACTCCCACCTTTCCTGATGCCAGCAGAAAGCTCTGCTCAAAACAAATACCACGACCCCAGGAAAACAAAACAAAGGTGAAATGCCCAAAGCAAACGGGCAGGATTTAAATTCCTCTAGACTGGGCTGAGGAGCAGAAGGAGAGAATAATGGAAAGAAAGAATTAAGGGTTAAGAAAGGAAGGGGGAAAGAAGCCTTTTATCTAAGAATTAAAGGTTTAACCCGGTAAATCTCCCTCTTTCTCTTATTTCTGGGATAAAAATAAGAGCACTTGGAAAGCTTAAGGGCTAGATTTGAGAAGACAGCCGTGAGTGTGAGGATGCTCAGACACAACTGGGGACTTAGAAATCCCTAAGCTGCTTTTTCTTAGGAGAAATAAAGAAAATTACCACTTTAGAAGTCTTATGATATGTCTGCATTTTTAGCTGACTGCAGTTTTATAAAACAGCCTTACAGTGGGCTTTGTTTACTTAAATTCAGCCAAATCTTTCACTGGCAGGAGCAAAAATTGAGGGATTTGGTCTGCATTTGTCAAGCAGCTGCTTTCTGGGGAAAAGGGGATTTTTCCAGGCTCAAATTCAAGGATGAGCAACCCCTGGGAGTGCTTCCCTCTCCTCATCACCCCTGTGGGGAATCCGTCCCTCTCACTGAGAGCAATCAGGTGTCCTTCAGGTAAAAATGAATGAGATTTCCCAGAACTCATCTGTGCTCTGGCTCTGGAGTCTTTTTCTACAGAATTCTGCTGGTTAAAGTCAGGTTGGGCAAACATTAATGACAAATTCAGTGCTCTCATCTGAGGAGTCTGGGATTTGGGGACAGTTGAGTCAATCCTGGGAGAGATGTGGGTCACTCACCTCATCTGAGCCACTGCCTGGTTTCCCAGGCTGATAAAATGCTTGGGAGCTGCAAAATGTTCTGAGTTTTCCTGCTGAAAAAACCCAGAAATCATTCTTTCCTGGAACAGAGAATAGATTTTCTTCCAGGAATAGATTTATTTTTCCCTTTTAGTTGCAATGTAACTTTACCAGCAGTTCAAATCTGAATGGTTCTGGAGTACTTTTTGTTATTGCAGTTAAGAAGTCACTATCAGCCATTATCAGTCATCAGCATTATTTTTTTATTTTTTTTTAATTCAAGAGCTGATATAGAGATGAAAAGAGATGATTCTTTTGGGCAAGAAGACTGGTCTTCCTCAGCACCTTCCCAAAAGGAAAATAATAATGGAAAGAATGGGGATACTGAAGAAGGATACCTGATAAATCAGGATTTATTATCAAAATCTGCACTACTATTTCCATATGCAATGTTGATGTGACAGACTGTTAAATATTAGATCGTAAAAGAAATCATGAGAAAATCAAAGGCCACTCTGCAAAAGCATAACCTCAAGCAAAGAAAAATTCCTTGCACCAGCGTTTTTGTAAACAGCACCTACTTAAAAATTAAATGGTGTACAGTATAAATATATTATCTTCATAGAAACCCCTGCATCTATGAGTAAATCCATCCACAGAGTGAAAATGCCTGCATTTGACAATATCCACATGGAACAGCATCCAGCTTTGGCCCTTTTCCTTTCCCTTTTCCTTTCCCTTTTCCTTTCCCTTTTCCTTTCCCTTTTCCTTTCCCTTTTCCTTTCCCTTTCCTTTTTTGTTGTGGGGAATGTGGGTGGGGTTTTTTTAAATTAATATTTCTCTTGCAAAAATGACTTTTCTTGGCTCTTTCTGTGCCAGCTGCTGGTGGTCTATGCATGGCTGATTAAATGCGGTATCTGCTTTGTGTTTCCAGTTCCAGAAAAACTACATTTCTGAAATGTTTCAGTTTGTCTAAAAGTGGACTGAGTGAACCAGCATGTTTACCACTGTGGTTTATGAATATCTAAAGAACTCTAGGGCCCTTCGTGCTAGGTTCTGCCAGACACTGTGATTTCAAAGAGAAAGGAGGGAATCTGTCTGGAGAACAGATGTGAAGTATCTGTAGGGCCATCTGTGGGTTCACCTAGCAACCCACACAAAAGCTAAGGCACTTTAACAGGTCTGTATAAATATATCTAAGCACTTTCAGTAAGATTCTTCACTTCACCTGAATTAAATATGGGCTTTAGGCAATTGTTTTTGACAAAAGTATGATCATTGGTGACATATCTTTTGTAACAATAAGTGGCATCATCTTTTATAAAAGCAAATAATAGCTCTTTGAATGAGAAGAAAGCAATTCCTTATTGTAAGGAGCTGACTTTTAATGAGTCACTGCCCAAACATGCCTACAGGACAATGGAGTTGACGGGAAGCTCTTCAGAACTTCCAATCTTGTGCCACTCACTGACTCTAACAGCACTTTCAGTCATTATTCTAACTGAGAAGTTGAGCTTAAAAAATAATTTTCCACTTTTCCATCTCCTTCCGTCAACTACTGCAGTACTTTTTTAACTAGTTTTTCTTTGGCTAGAAGGTAGCCTTTTGTACAGGTAACTGAAATCGAGTACTTGCTACAATTTAGTTCTATTAATGCCAAACTACAAAATTTGGCAGCCTCAGAAAAAAACCTCTTTCCTTTCATCTCAGAGGAGACACCCCAATAGTGTAGCTGCTAATGGATTGAATAGGTTCCTGTCAATTCACAATTTAGGTAGTTATATTTTAATCAGTCATTCATCTAATGTTATTTACCTAGTACCACAGATTTAACGCCACACATTTAGGATTCTTATTATTTCCAGTATCTGTATCTTAGAAGACTGAAATGGTTCCCCTCAAATTAGACTAAACTGCAAGTGTTTCAGATTCAATGATTGACATGAAAATACTTTTAATTTGAATTAATGAAAAAACCTAACCACTATAAGCCACAAATCAAACCAACAAAAAACATCCTTTCCCACAAGGTTATGCAAGACAAGATGTTGATTTTTCTAGCTCAGTGATTGCACTAGCTCACAATTCAGCCTTGCTCGTTTGCTGGTACTGCTGCAAAAAGTCTGAAGTAAACTCTTAAGTATATGTTCTGCCAAAATATAGAAACAGGTTTAACTGTAGTATATAGATTCTGGATAATGAGATTGCTGCCTGGAAAGGCTGACCTGGAACAGAGACTACACAGAGCAAAAGCAGTAAAATAGATATTTACTGAAAGGATACACCTTGGGCAGTGCAAGACTTTGACTTAACCCCAGTCAGCTGGAAACATCATGCAGCCACTCATTCACTCCCCCCACCAGTGGGATGGGGGAACAAAATTGGAAAAGTGAGAAAATTCATGGGTTGAGATTAAGACAGTTAAATGAGGAAAGCAAAAGCCAACACAAACAAAGCAAAAAAGGAATTCATTCATCATTCTCCATAGGCAGGCAGGTGTTCATCTCCAGGAAAACAGGGATCCATCATTAATAACATGACTTGGGAAGACAAATCCCGCTTCCTCCTTCTTCCCCCGTCTTTATACGCTGAGCACGACACCATATGGAATGGAATATCCCTTTCGTCAGCTGTGGTCAGCTGTCCCAGTCATATCCCCTCTCAAATACTTGTGCATCCTCAGTCTTCTCACTATAGGAGGAGTATGAGAGGCAGAAAAGGCCTTAACTCTGCCCAGCAGTAACAAAAATGTCCCTGTATTATCGACACTGTGTTCAGCACAAATCCAAACCACAGCCCTGTACCAATACTGCGAACAAAATGAACACTACCCCAGTCAAAACCAGCACATGGGACCAGTGAATAGGACATAAATCTGGAAGCAGATTGTCACAGTTGGATTACCTTCAATTTGTTTCCCTTGTGTAGTAAATATCTTTCAACACAAACTTATGTTACAGAATCAGGATGACAATTTTCATTCGCATTTTAGGCAAGTAGATATGATTTTCTTTCCTTGAGAAAGAGGAAGAACCATACCTCAAGAACAAGTGCATCCAGCCCTATAATTCTTCTTATAACTTTGTACAATATTTCCGAGTGTTATAGCTGATAAATCATAAAGAAATATAATTTCCATTTGATGCAAAGGTGTAATCATGCAATAGGAAACAAATACCAAAAGCATAAGTTTTCCCTCCTTCTCCTGCCCCATTTAGTTTTGACCTAAAAATATAGTCAAATATTTATTGACTGGTCTAAATCACCAATTGTAAAATGCAGACAATTATCTCACAGTTCATTGATTCCTGTAACTCCAGTTTATCTTGCTGTCAGATTTTCCTCAATCATTCTCTCTAAGTAGGTGGAGAAAGAGACATGTTTAAGCAAAGAACATAGGACATATAAATCCCCTCCAGACTCTATACTATTAATCAGTCTGGTTAAAGAGCTCCTAGTGGAAGAAAATCTGTGAAGGGGAAGAAATCAAGGAGTGGGAGGTATAGAAGGCATATTCAGCACTCATGTTTCCGTGGCTCATTGTTAGTGAATTAGTGGTTAAAAGTGCTGAATCAAATGGGCAGCTCTAATTGGGCATGTAACTACACCTAACAAAACTGATGATTGTAAAGTTGTTTTTCTTCCCTGTTATCTTTTGGAGATTTTGAAACAAGTCCTTTTTGGTAGGGACCAGAGTCACAGGAATTAAAGGGGAGCAGAGGAAAATAAAACACTTGGTCTTCAACATGGAATTCATTATATCAGACATGGAGAGAAACGCCAGTGTTCCTGACAGAAATAGAGAAGGTACCAGATTTGTTATTTTCTCTCCATAAAATCAATTTTGCACATTTTAATAGGTATTTTCAGGCTTTTGTTTAAATTGATTGTATTTGAAGTTTTGTAACATGTAGAGTTTTTCCTTAGGTTTTGGCATAGACCTTTAATTCATATCACCACTGACTCCTCAGATGTGTCAACGAGTAATTACTTTCTGATCAATGCAAAGCTAGCCCAGATCACAATTACTGAGCTATAGTTCAAAGGCCTGGTAACTCATCTACAACTTCTTGAATACCTTCTTTTGCCACCCTTCAGCTGTAGTCCTCTTTCTCTACTAACATATTCTTATTTTCCATAATAGTGAATCTGTTTCTTAACAATAGACTTGTCTCCCAAGCTCAGATACTGAGTAAAATTTGATAGCTTTTCCTCCGCATCAGTTTCTCTTAGTAAACGACTTCAAATGTGCTTTGAGCATAAAACTAGTATTTCAGAACATGACATATTAACATTGCATCTCTCTCTCCCTCTCTCTCTCTTCCTTCATTTGACCATATACAATGAGTTGGAGTCCTTTTGTTCCTGTCCAAGGTTGCAATATTTGCTTATTTCTCTGGAAAAAGTTTGGTATTTAAGAGTCTACCATATGTAGCAGTTATATCCAAACTTGTTCATTGTGTGAATAGACACGTACTGGCAACCAGAGTGACCACTCAACCACAGCTGAAACGCAAACAGTAGATTTGTTTCATTATCTTTCTAACAATCTTGGGCAGCACAGAGATTTTCCACCTCACAGAGTGTCATGGCCAGTATTTAAATGGAGGGGAGTTGTAAAGGAGTGACTGATCACGACATGGGGAAGGCTGGGCATCAGTCAGCATGTGATGAGCAATTGTACTGACCATCACTTATTTTTCTTGGTTTTAATACTTTCTGTCTCTTTATCTCCCTTTAAATAGTAGTAGTAGTAGTAGTAGTAGTTGTTGTAGTAGTTGCAGTAGTAGCACCACTACTAATAAAAATAACAACAAAAAATATTTTACTTTATTTCAATTTTTTAACTGCTCTTGTCTTGACTCATATATTTTACACTTTGATTCTCCTACCCATCAAACAGGACAGTAGCAGTGAGCTGCATGGTACTTACTTACTGGCAGAGGATAAACCACAACAACAGCAAATCAAGTTTCTTCCTCACACCTTTCTGCAGATCAAACAAACACTCACACTGACAATATATAGATTATCTCAACCTGTGTGATAATCTAATAAAACTCACTCTTTGGAAGTTGTAAATTAAAAACAGAATTTCTCCCTCCTCTCTACAAAAAGTGCTTGTCTAGGCTAAGAGAAAAGTGTATAGCATTTATGTTACAAAGAGTTACTGATATAAATAAAATACTGAAGTCCAGCTTTTTTTTCTCCTCAACAAGAATTTCATAACAGTTCTTCTGAATCTAGAATGAATCTGCAGCATTTCAGTGAAAAAGAGGAGAGTTAAATAAATGCTAAGTAGATAACACGAGTTAAGGACGTCAGAAAAAATAGTAAACATGTCCTTATGTCAATCATTCTATGCAGACCTGTTCATTTTCAGATCTTTTTTTTCACATGGATTAAAGACTAAGTAAGCAAGGCAACTCTTTTAAGTAGTGAATTAGCTGGTGAGGACAACAGGAAACATCCTTTTTCCAACTTGTGTTCACAACCCTTGTTAAACTCAGCACTTTAATCACATAAACTACTAATTAATCTTAAGGAAGTGTTTCTCCCTTTGCTTTAAACTAACACTGACTGGAGCTTCAGTGAACAGATAAAGTATCTGATATCAAACAGATATATCTGGTGAAGAATGTGCTGGAAAGCAGGAAAGAATATAATTCTAATACATTCATGTCAGGAAAGTGAGGGAAAGCATTCTCAATAGAAAAAACCCTTATTTTCTGAGTATCTGTTTCAGTTTTTTTTTTCATTTATGTGTTTAATAGATTTATTTGAAGATATTTTATCATGCATTAAAAGTCATTTGACTTGCTGCTCATACTGCAAGGCTTTCCAGAGGAAGCTAACTTTCCACATGCTTTGCACCAGGTGATGAGCATAGGCATCAAGTAACCCAGGGATTTAGAGACTGAGGTTTTTAACTGAATTCAGTAGGAACCTACTGACTGGGCTGCAGAGTAGGTATGAAGAATTCGCTGCTAATAAACACTTCAAAATGAGGTGCCTTCACTCAGTTTTGCCCCAGAATGGTATGGTTTAGAGATTCTGAACTGTTAAAATAAAACACTTATTTTCCCATTCACCCCTAAAAAGGTACATCTAATGAAGCATTTTCTGATCTCTTACTTTATCACAGCATCACTGAACATACTGATATTTTCTATCTCTCTGCTGGTGGAAGAGCCCTGACACAGGTTAAAGCACCAATTTCTCCACCAGTGTGAGAACTGCTATTATTTCAGAAGAGTGTGAGAGAAAGCACAGAAGGCTCAGATTTATCACACAGCTCATTTGATCTAAACATGAGGCAGCTAACAGAACAGGAAATAGTCTGGCCCTGGTGTCCCCTGAAGTACAGAGCCTCATATTTTGAAATTGAAAATCTCTCTCCTACTGTCACAGTCTCCTTGCAAATCAACTGAAGACACTGGAACATGCTTGCAGCAGTTCATTTAACTCTTAACAGTCTTTTACTCAGCAGTTTTCTACTCTCCAGGGATTAGTCAGACATGGATTTCTGCTCTCCTCGCTACTGTCATGCTTTTGGACTCAGTGCTTCTATGTTAAAATGAAACTGGAATATATGTCTTTCAAAACCTGATGTCCAGGTTTTAATCCAATTGTTCAGGTGCTTTTAAAGGAGCTTTTGCATGGAGTTCAAAATGCTCCTTTCTTCAGTGAGGATGGAAAGACAGGAAACTTCTGGTCCAATTGATTTAGATTTCACCTTGAAGTTGTGTATGGTGGAAGAGGATAACTTAACTAACAAAGGCACCTGCAAAGTCAAGATTTGTTCAAGAACCTGATAGCTGCATTCCTGACAAAGAGCAGAAATATGACACAAATCAATCAGAACTACTAATCATAAATATTTATTCTGAGGCATTGTTGTCTCATTTCTTCCCAGGTTAACAATCTTGACCCTTCTCTTTTCCTTTCTAAACTAGGTGCTTTCTTGTACTATGTTGCTCATGGGCATTTTAAAAAGAGGTAAGTAAAAATAATTGGGTAAAAATATATGATTGATTAATCAGCAGATGCTTGTGTTTTCCATTTGCTTCTCATTTTGATGGAGATCTCCAAATACCACACTAAGGGACTATGCTAGACAGAAGATTGTCTGGAGGAGTCTGGTCGAACCACCAAGTATTTAATTTTTCCAGTGAACCAAGCAGATGAACTCTCTAGAGAGGAGTGGTGAATTCTGTACAGCAGAGCATTTCATCACAAAGGCTTCTGGGGCATCTTCATGAGCAAAAGAGGGAACTGTACTCAACCAGGGCAAAAGGTGCGCTTGCAACTATACTGCTGCATAAATAACTCTGTGACCCAGAGCTGCCCCATCACCCTGGGCAGTGCCAGTGGGAAAGCCACATCATTTTCTTCAGGGCTGCAAATCTTTATCTATTCATATATTTACCAAATACAGACTTTAACAAGCCTTGGGTTTCTCTGGGGTTCTGTGATGGCCCAGCAGTCACAGGGCTCTTGATTGCTTTTCAGTGTCTTAGTTTGAAGCCTGGTAGCAATAATATGCACAAGCTTGTGTTGGACAATATCAAAGGGGCTAATAACCTGCTGCTGAGCAAAATCAATAAAATCCATCTCCTTCCTCTCCAAAACACTGAGTAATTTAAGAGATGCCAGTGGGAGGAACTAATGAATTCTTAATTTCGGGTTGTTGCTATAGCAATATACTCAACATTTACACCAATGAGCTGAAAGGTAACCAGATTTTTTTTATTCCCTGTACATTGGCCAACTATCACATAGCAATAGCTCATCCATTGGAGTGTAAATAAAATAATCTTGTTTGCTACCTGAATAGTTAAGGTCACTTTATAAAAAGCTGAAGAAGACTAATATGTTTGTAGGTGTTCTTTTGTATAAAACAGCTGGAAACAGTGCATTATGAATATTGATAATAAACAATTTGTTTGTACTTCAGTTATGTAAATTGCTTGCCAAAGAATGAAGGACAGTAAGTGCTAATACCGTGGAAACTTCCAAGTACATATGCACAAAGATTCTACAAACCTGACTGACTTTGGTTCAGTAGACCTTTTTTGTTTTATCTTCACTGAGGTAGCTCTATTGATAAGTTCTTTTGTTACTGATGAGACAGCTGAAAATCCACTTACAGTTCTGCACAGTTGGAAATTATCGTTAATGGAAATGACATTATTGCCTTTAAAATTCTTATCTTACTGAACAACATGTAAACACAGTATTTATACCTATAACAGAATGCAGTACTGGTGCAACAGACCAGACTTGTTTTCAACTCCTATTTGTCTGGAGAAATATTTCACTATGACTTGAATTTTATTATGAAACTTGGCCAAAAAGTAAGTGGCAGAATTTGAAACAGGAAAAATTATTTGGAAGATATTAAAATGGAGTAAGGTGGGAAAAGAAAATTTTTATTAGATATTCAAAATAAAGTAACATATGAGTCTCACCTCTGAATAAAATGGAATTTCTCAGCATATTTCTTTCAGAATGTATACTGGAGCACTGTTATTTCTCTATTGTGAAAAGAAGCTCAAATGAAAGTAGTTATTTTTGCTGTACACCAGTAGATGATACACCACAAACTCTGCTCCAAGATGCTCGTACAGAAGTTCACTTCACATGCATTCCTTTGGGGATAGAGACCCAATTCTCACACTTCACAGCATTTTTGCTCCACTGAGAATAAGCACTCTGCCCATTCCTCTTTGAGAGCCTCTGAAACTCTTCCACAATACCAGGAAAGAGACCCTACTTTCAGATTTACCAGAACAAATCTTAATTGGTGTAGTAAGATGGTAGGTAGAAAAGGAAAAAAACACCATTGTTTTTGTACTTAAAGATAATTCACAGAAAGTGACACTGTTGCATACTTCTTGTATATCATTTTTTGGAGGGTCAGGAATAAGTATCTCTCACTGGAATATAGGCAAGTTTCAACCTCGTGACCTAATAGTCTAGTGTAATGCTCAATAAAGGTGCCTGTGGTTTTAAAAAGATAAGCCACAGCTCCATTTGATGAGGTGTGTGTTCTAGTTGACATCTCAGACATAGTAAAAAAAATATCCAGACAGGGACCCTGAGGAGAGATACTGAGAAACACCTAGGACCTGTAATAGGACCTTTAGCTCCAGGTCTAAACACTGTGAGAGCATCACCATGCCAGGTCTAAATATGAGACCATCCAGTGGCTCTCAGTAGAGCAGCTCTGGACATGCTTACAGGGACCTTGGGAGACACACCCACCCAGCTGGCTTTGAGTGGGTGCCCTTTGAGTGGGTTAGGCAGCAGTTGAGAAGCCACCCTCTGGCAGGAAAGTAGCAGGCATGGATGCATCTTCTTGGCATGGATGTGCCAGCAAAGACATCTCCTCCTCCAATTGAACATTGCTCTCCATAGGATGAGCTCATTGTTCCCCTAAACTAGACCAATCAGGAAGAACCAAACCACCAAAGACTTCCCATCTGAAACAATTTCTCTGTTTTTCGCTTAGTTAAGACAGGCTTACACAAATAGCTCTGCTAGCAGGTGGGTGTCAGAGTTAAGCACAAGCCATGGGGCACAGGCCAGCTGTGACAGAAGACACCAACAGCAGCAGGACCATGCCTTCCTCTCTCCTCTCCCAGGAGGCACAGCCCCATCTTGCCCCAGTAAGCCAAGGTTAAGGAGGGCTGGTACCACAGCTGGGGCATGGGGCTGGTTGCAATCCAGCACTTGCCAGGTGAAACTGCAGCCATGAGCTCTCAAGACAGAAAACAAAGAGGGCAAGACAAAGTCACGACCAGCAATGCAAAGGCAGGCATTCCTGCAAGAAAGTGTGGGTAAGGGAGGTTGATAGGCAGCAGAGAGAATAAGAACTGTTCATGGTCAAATCTCAGGTCTTGAACTAACTTGACCTTCCTTCCCAAACAGATACAGCCTGAGAGAGACACATAGTTTTTCTTGTTAGAGCAGTGTGATAAATAAGTAGAAGGCAAAAGGACCCTGCTGTGCAGTAGGATCCAATACAGAATGTATTTGATTTACCCAACTATGCTCCTTCCCTGTAAATTTTCTCCCAGACCGCGCTTTTAAGAAGCAAGATGAGAAACGTTTGAGGTTTAACTCCAATCAGCTATAAGCACCACAGCCGCTCACTCAAACACTCCCCACTATCCTCATGGTGGGGAGTAGAAGAGGAAAGAAAAGGGAAAATTGTGTGTGTTAACACAAGAATGCTTCAAAATAAAATGCTACTATCACTGCTGTTACAAATTATAGTAATAATTTTAATGAAAAGGAGAGAGAAATAAAGCTCAAGAAAAAAAATCGATGCACAACACAATTGTTTACCACCTGCTGACCAATACCCAGCCTGCCCCTGAGCATCAATCAGTCGCCCATCTGGATAACTCCCCCAGTTAATATACTTTGCATGTCATTCTGTGGTGTGGAATACCCCTTTGGCCAGCTGTGCTCAGCTGTGGAATACCCCTTTGGCCAGCTGGCTCCTGGCCATGCTCCTACCTAGCTTCTCGTGCAGCTCCTCACTGCCAGGTCACGGGAAACCGAAAATCCTTGCTTAGGGTAAGCTCTACTAAGCAACAGCCAAAACATCAATATATTATCAACTACTGTCATCTCAAGCCCAGACTACAGCACTGTGCCAGCTACTAAGAGGAAAATTAGCTCTGCCCCAGTTGAAACCGGAACAGAAACTTTCAGTGCTCCCTATAATAGGGAAGTGAAGGGTTTAACTTCTACCACGATTGGCCATGTAGAGAAGCATTTTCACATATGGAAAACTGTTTTCAAAGTGAGAAGAGTTTCAAAGATTAATAGCCAAGTTTTGATCATCACCTGTTCCACTAGGCAGACTCCTGATCTCCCATTTAAGAACACATTATCTTCTGCTTTATCGCAGATTTCTTCCCACACAGTGAATTCTCATCAGCTCATAGAAGCAATATGTTCCTCATCAAGTCTGCTCATTTTAATGATTTTTAATAAGCTTTGCTTCTTTGCCCAAGTCTCATCCCCAGCGCCTCTTCAGCAAGCTGTATCAAGGTAAAAAGCAGTTTCTGTTTCAAACTAATTCAGTTGGCACAAACTCCTGAAATCTGGAAGTACCAAATCAATTTGGACCCTCTACAACATTTGCAGAACTGGCGTGCAGTTCGTCAGCAGTGCTCTGACAAGTACTTCCATGACCCTGCATGCAGAATGTAGTATTTGTGAAAGTACAGATCAGCTTCTGTCCTGGTACACTGCCATCCACATAAGCAACTGGAAAAGAAGATTATATGAGACTGTAAATGACTGTGCTGTTTCACTTGCAGAATGCTTCTGCTGAACTACATCTCATTACAACATGCTCTCAGACTGCCACTTATGGGAAACCCATGTCCTGCTCCTGTTTTAGGTATTCATTGTTAGTCTTGCTCTTGCTTCATTTGCTGTTATGATACATTTCTACCCATCTGTGTTTTACTTCTGTTGAAAGAGAGATATTGAACTTTATATGACCTAATTCAGATAAGCACTGTTATACTTCATATTACAGTGTACAGACACAGGCCAACTTAAGCGGATACGATGTTACACAGAGAAAGACTGAACATCACCCAGTCTTCTGTACCACGAGGAGGGTTATTATCACCAAATCTTCTTCATTTTCAATCTTGTGTCTCTGCACTGGCACCATGGATCGTATGCTGCTTGTGCACGAAAAGTCACCGGAGAGGAGAAGCACAAAGCACAGAGACACAGAGAGGCTGTTTCCTCTATAAGAACTGCCTCTGTGAGCTCCAGGAACCAATCAGAAAGCTGATTTAATAATTGACAGCCTGGAAAACCAATTAAAAAGTTATTTCGCTTTCATGAGTCACCTTGGTAAAGTTAATCTGGCTCTTTTCACTTCCATCGGGGAAGCAGGTAACAACCGGCCCGGCCACGGCCTGGCCCCTCCCAGTGCGGCCTGGCTGGGCAGGGGTAGGGGAGCCACTGAGGCCGGTCCTGTTTTTCAGCTAAGAGCCTTGATGGCCAGGGGAAAGATCTTTGCTAAGATCTTAGTTTCTCCCAGCGTGGCCGCAGCTCAGCCGGGGCCCTGCCGCCATCTTCAAAGCAGCCAGGGGGAGGAGAAGCCCCCCGGCTGCCCATGCAGATTAGGAGAAGTGCAGCTGGAAAGGAGCCCAGCCGAGTCTCCCCTACACAGCCTGAGTGGCCTGAAAAATCCTGACACGGCTCCCTTCACCTTCTGGATGCAATTTTAACCCTTCTAGTGCTCAGATAAGACTGCAGATCTCCTGAGCTCCCCTGAGTGAGAGGAATAAAGCAGGGAGTATACTGAAGTCAGTGAAGTGGGAGCTGAATTTCCAGATGGGAAGAGATTGAAGAGATGCCATGGATAAGTTGGCTGAAAAACCTGTTTTTGTGGGCTATAGGGGGACTGGACTACACTGAAATTCCTTTAAATTGTGGAAAACTACTTGGCAGGGTTGAAGTGCTTGAGAAAAAGATCCTTTGCCCCGAGGGAATGGGGCTCTCTGTTCTGGAGACTGGAAAGATGATCAGAGACATTTGGTGGAAAAAGAGATGAAGGGAATTTTTGTCTTTGAACAGCTTGCCGTTAAAAGTAATACCCCATGTATGTGGCATAACCCATAACACAGCTCTGGGAAGACTGTGAAGATGGGAGGAAATTCCGCAATTTGCAGATTTTCCCCAGGCGGATGCAAATTGTGAAAGTGAAGACACCCCCTGTACCTAAACCAAAAATGGAACTCTTCTCTCTAGAGTGAACTGAAATGATTATTTAAGTGGAAAACTGACTGAAGTGTTCTCTGTATGTTGTTTTTAAGAAATACGGAAGGTGAGGGGGGGAGGAAAGAATGATCTGGAAATTTTATTCTGAATTTCTTATTTTTTCTGTGTTATTAATAAATTTCTTCTATATACCCTTTTAAGTTTTAGGCCTGCCTTGTCTTTGCTCCTAAATTCTATCTCTAAAAGAAATTGAATATATTATAATTGGCAAACCCAAATCAAACCAAGACAGAGTGGAAGGAGCTCTCAAAGGCTCTAATTCCATTTCACTCAAATCCTGTCTCATAATTCTCATTGGAATCAATGGCCTACTCATACACAAGTAGGGATGAATGCTTTTTGTCTCACTTCTCTTGAGTAATCTCTTGCAAAGTGTTTATTTGTTATCTTAGTCTCTACAAGTAAACTTTCAGCTACTTTTTCTTTATTCAGATGGGATTTTGCATTGAGAGGCAAGAAGACTTAGTAGCAAAGAAAAAAGTCTTGATAAAAAGAATCAAAATAATAGCATCTCTGCCTAACTGCCTTCAGCTGTTGTCAGTATCAAATAACTCTTATCTCCTAAGTATGAGATTTGGTAGAAAAATCTAGCTGTTTGAGTCACATTTTATGAGCGTGAACTAATAATCTCAATGCCATAGTCCCAATTAGCTGCAGCTCTTGACTGGATGTGAAGGAGGATTAATCATGCTCCGTATACCCAGCTCAAACATCTCAACATTGAATTTGTCAAGCAAAAGCATTTGGTTAATATTCAAGAGACTTCAGGCGAGTGAAAAAAGCTAGTACAGCAGCAACAACAACAAAGTAAAAATGCAAACATTTTCTGTTAGCAACTCCCTCTCTGGTTCCAGCATTCAGAGGGATCAGGCTACTTAGGTCAATGATTGCTTATTTGAATATTTTTCTCCTGTGGGGTAACTAGTTCTGTAAATATGGCTCTGTTAAGAGAGTAAAGATGCATGGTGAACTATGACCCAGAAAACACCTTCTATACTTTTCTGGTAGAAGAACCATTAACCCTTCAGTGCAGTTAAATAGAAAACACGAATCTTACCAACACCTGTGTCACCCACGATCTTGAGTGGATTTTTGCTCAGCACAAACCTTAGGCATATGCTTAACAGGAACTATGGATAAAAAATTATCCCACTTTCATACTTGAAGGGTTCAAACTTTTCTCCCTTTCCTTTTCCAGACCTATATTAGTCTGTGTAATAGAAAAGAGAAAAAAAAAGAAAGGGGGAGCAGATATTTTTATATATTTTGTTAATTTTACTTTGCAGTGGGATGCATGGCAAGGTTTTGATAGTGAGGGGATGGTGAGGGCTGGGTTCCTTTAGGAGCTGCCAGAAGCTTTCTGTATTTATGATAGAGCCAATGCTGCTGGCTCCAAGAAAGAACCACTTGGCCAAAGCCAAGGCCAAGCCCTGACCATGATTGTGCCTTGGGACAATGTATTCAAGAAGGAGAAAAATAACACACAGTAGCTGCAGCCAGAGAAAAGAGTGAGAGTATGTGACAGGAACAGCTCTGCAGACAGCCAGGTGAGTGTAGAAGGAGGGGGAGGAAGGGGTAGTGCTGGTGCTAGTGCTGAGATTCGCCTCAGTCCGTGGTACAGACCATGGGGAGGCAGCTGTGCCCCTGCAGACCATGGTGAGTCATGGGGGTCAGATACCCACTGCAGCCCAGTCAGGATCCCATCTTGGAGCAGGAAAATACTGTGAGGAAATCTCCCCCTGAGGAGGAAGGAGCAGCAGAGACAACATGTGATGAACTAACCAGAGCCCCCATTTCCTGTACTCCTCTGCCACAGAGAAGACACAGAAAATTCTGAATGCAGTTGAGTTCAGGAAGAAAGGAAAAGTTGGGAAAGAAGGAGTTTTAAGATTTAATTTCTCACTATACTACGCTGGTAGGATTAATTTATTGGTAATAAGTTAAATTCATTTCCTTGAAATCGAGTCTATTTTCCTGCTGATGGTAATCGGTGAGTTTTCTCTCCCTGACCTTATTTCATCCACTTCAGAGGAGGATACAGTAATAGAAGGTATCAAAATGGAGCCCAACCTAAAATCAACATAATCATGTATTAGTCACCTTATATAACGGCAAAGTATTAAAGATATTTATTTCAGTGGTCTCTCTCTAGGTTCAAAAAAGCTGAACCTCCTGAACTGAGAATGCTTTGACTAATCTAGTTTCTTTTGTTTACACTTACATTATTTGAACAGAAGTCACTCAAATTGAATAGCCACCTTATGCAAATTTTGATCAAAAGAGCTCTAATAACATATCTCAGTGAATTCCTAGTCTCCTCACTTTTGTTTCATACCTTCCCTGACACCTTCTAAGCACAGATGCCACTGTTCCTCCATGTAGCTGAAACTCCTGCCAAACCCATCTCTTATCCTTGAGCTGCTATCCCAGTTATTGCTCACGCAGCTAGTTAGAGTTCATTTCTTGTCCATACCGAATTTCTTCTGAATATATTCAGTTTATTATGTATTGCATTAAGCTCAGTGCAAATTATGTAACTCAAACCCTGGGCTCTATTAAGAAAAAGATGACAAACAGGCTTAGGAAAGCTTTTATCCCCACTCTGCTCAGCTGGTAAGACTGCCCTGGCAGACTGCAAACCACTCAAATGGATCCCTCCTCAAAGGGGATGTGGAGAAATAGGAAAAGGTCCTGCAGAGAGCAAGAATGATGGGCAGAGGCTGTGGGCAGGTATCCTGTAGGGACAGGTGGAGAGAGCTGAATTGGTTAAATTTGTTGAGAGGGAACTAAGGGACATGTTGTTCTATTTATAGAGCCAAACCAGAATTATGGGTCCAAATGCCTCCTGGCAGCACCAAATGATTCATCAGGAAGCAGCAGTCACAAACTGCTACTTCACAGACTCAGATCTGAAAAACCTTTTCACTGACAGAGTAGTGCAGCACAAAAAGAGGTTATGCAGAGACTGTGGCATTTCCTTTATTCAAGCCTTGGAACACCTGTCTAGACATAGCCACAGCTGACCCAGACTCTGCAGCAGACCTGACTTCGAGCAGGAGGTTGATCTAGTACTCAGTTTGTGACCTGAGATTTGATTCAGCTATGCCAGCATCAGTCACCAGCTAGAAAGCTCATTTTCAGTTCCTAGGGAGCAGTTAATGTTGTGAGCCACGAAGACCCCTGACTCAGCTTTAGCGATAGACTAAGAACTAATGGAGTGAAACATCAGAATAGAGACAATAATTAAGGTAGAAAGATATTCTGAGTTACCAAACATCTCAAAACTCCATCAGCTATTCACTCTTATGCTTATTATAGGTAGAGAGAGAAAGGTACTCTTTTTTCATTATTTTGTATTTCAGTTCTTTTAACCTTTGGCTTGTTATTCGTTTGCCTTTGCTAATGGGCTGCCTAGGTTGGTTGCTCTTGATGAAGCTATAAGGATGATTAAGTTATTCTTTGTAGTTATTTAAGCTCTGTCTTGTTTTCAGTCCAGACAAGCAAACTTTGTAATAAAAGATATAGACAGGAGAAAAAAAAATCTTTTTTTAAATTAGGATGTGTGATTAGATTTACTGGGGAACATAGATCAGTCTCTGCTAATGCTGGCTGATACTACATACACTGGATTAATTGATGGAAATTAAGCTCTACTTTCTGTCTTTTCCCATAAATTCTTCAGCTTTTTAGTTAGATTTCAACCCTGACATAGAGTTGTCACTTTCATGTCACTGATAACATACACAGTGAATCAAAAATTGGCTTATTTTGCAACTTCCAAACAACGGGACTGTATTGGAAAAGGCTTTTTAAGAGTTAATGGTTTCCAATAAGTAAGGGTCATTTTCAAACCCCTTGACTAAATGCTCAGATAATAGGTTATATAATGAGAGATTAGCAGTGATAAGGTTTAGCGGCTAAGATAGCCATACTAAAGAAAGTATATTCAGCATCTCTCAAAGATAAGTGAATATTTAGTAAGTATTGTAAATTACACATGAGAAATGCGATACACTAGCACAAATCAAAACTGAATTATTCAGCAACATTTTTATGGAGCAGTAATTCAAGTATCTTTTAACTATTTTCAGAGTTCCATTGGACTGGCAGTGGAGTCATCTCAAAGCACATAGAAGCCTAACTGTTACTGTATTTTTGAAGAAAATATGCCAAGCATACTTCTGCACCTTTAGCTATATAATACCCACTTAACTGTCAGGTTAAATTTAATTTATCACAAGTATGAGGTCGCCAGGATATTAAGACACTATTGAAATATATATGTATGTATATGTATATATATATGTTAGAGTGTGCAAAACAGAAGCCTCTCTGAGTCCCTCAGAGAGAGATCAGAATGCAGGGATTGAATTAAAAGCTTTAGAGAAATTAAAGTATATTAAGCCATACAGACGTGAAATAGAAGTAAGTTTCAATTAAGTAAGAATATGCTTTAAGTGCCTTAAGAGAGTAAAAAGCCCTAGAATCTAGTGTGAAGTTTAGGCCTCACTGAAAGTTCAAGAACTTAGCCCCAGACATAATGAAAACATAGTAAGAATATTGCTTACATTTTTTAGATAGAACAGATAGAACCATTTATGTGAATAGATAGAGCTATATGTGTGAGTTATGTGTAAGAATTAGCACTACATTCATACTATAGAACTAAAATTCTAGTAGGTTTAGAAGGAATGTTTGGATGATTTGGCTCATTGGATGATTTATGAATAAAAAACCGCTGTGTTGGGCTGGAAAAGGCATCCTCCACCATCATCATCATCACTACCACCACACATGGAAGAAGGAGAAGAGACAGAAGAAGAGAAGAACAAAAGAGCAGAGAATTACTGCACCTGCTTCTCCTCGGGACTCTATGCCAGAAAGCTTTAACATGGACCTTAATGTTCTGGACTCTGCCTTTGAGACTGATGTGCTTCTGCAATAAACAACTTTACAGCAGCTAACAACTGTTCTTGTCTCTTTGAAGACCTAAACCCATGAATAACTCAACATATATATTATATATATGTGTGTGTGTATATATATATATGAAAAAATAATATATATTAAATTTTCCAAGACCAAAGCTAACTGAAACCATGAGGAGACAGAATCAAATGACAAAAGCACCTTTTACTCCTCTCTTGCACATATATTGGCCACCCACCCCTGTCCAGAATACCTCACCAATTAAATTGTCATTTCATGTTGTTTTCTCGCTGTAATTTGGCCTTGCACTTTTTTGCTAGAGCGTTTTTTCCTGTTTGGCCCAATGTGAGCCTTTTGTCTGAAGTCCATTTTACAGAATGAGCTCAATTCTATAGACAGCTGGTTGATTATTGCCCTCATGGCTGGGGCTAATCATGAAGCAGTTATTGGTCTGGATTTGCCATCTTGCAAAGAGCTTTATAGAGGAAGGAGATCAGCATTGTAACAATTATCTTCAGCTATATTAAGAGAGTTATTTCCCTCTCTCCAGCTGCTGTTTCCCTCTCAAATATGCTTCCATGGTAACATACACAGAGCTGCTGCAATGGTCGAGTTAATCTCAGAAGTTTGGGTTTCCTAGCTGCTAATATTCTGCACTGAATCTTAATTGAAATCCTAGTAGCACGTAGTAGAAATAATATCTGGCAATCTTCACGTTACTTTTGCTTCCTGATCTATTTCCAATTATCTTCTATTTCAGTTAATATTTAAAAAGTGCTGCTGTACAAAAGACCCAGTATTAAAAAAAAACAAAAACAAAAACAAAAACAAAAAAAACCCAAAAGATATATAATTAATATAAACTTAAAGGTAAATACTCTAAGAGAAATCAGGATAATTCATACTCTATAGCTGATGCACCATAGAAATTTAATAAGTATTCCAGGGAGGGGTGGCAGTTGAGTAGGTGGATAATATATTGTATAAATAAGGTTTGGTATCCTTGGTGCTGGGCACAAACTCTAAAGTACCTTCTGATAACACTTGTGGAAAATGTCAGCCAACATATGTTGTTTACATTGGGGTTGCTCCTTTTTACTGGGAGGACAGCCACAGACTCTTTGTTGAATAGATTTGATAAGGTGAGCTATGTGATTTCACCATTGAGAACAGAATTTTCTGGGTCGTATGTCCTCAAGCACCCATCAGTATTGATACAGAACATCCAGAAATAACTGGCTAGAATAATAGATATTAAAAGTATTGTACATCTTTTATCCCTGTCAGTGCAAAATCTAATTTGTTACACTATTTACAAATTTTATTTACTTAACAGAACTTGAAGTCTATGAACAATTGCAACTGTCTTCCAGCTAAGGAACTATACTTCTGGTACTGTTATGAACATTTGTATTATGCAAAATATGTTTTGTGTTTACTCAAAATCTTCTTAATTCTAGAGAATCTCAGGTTAGCTGTAGCTGGATCATTTTAGTTACAGAATACAGGGAACATGCTGTTAGTGAACATTCACAAAAATACTTATACTTGAAGAAATTTCTGAACACCTTATAGGAGCTCTGCCACAGGATGAGAATATGCAGAGGGGCATTTAGTAGCCTCTTTAACCAAAATAACTTTTTCCTTCTTGTCTTACTGTAGATGGATTCCAAAATAAACATCAAATAAGAACTGTGTCCAACAGATTTTTTCACTGCATCTCTCATATTCTAAACAAGAGCCATAACAAGCCTGTAGCCCTGCTGCAAGTAGGATATGGTAAGTTTATGTAAGAATCATAAAGATTAATTGGAATTGCATGAATAATCTGATTTTTGCTACTCTCAATTTAAAACTGCCTCGTGTTTTATAAATCTTGTCCCTTCCTAATATGTAAGTATGAGAGAGAAAACTGATTGTCTGTTTTGGCTGCAAAATTCTACCTTCCAAACATGAACAGCTGCTATTTTGTCCCAGCCTGAAAAGCTGAGCTTTGGGCTGTATGAACATTTTCCATTACATCTGCATGACATTAACCTGCAAATAAAGTCATAGCTAAGGATCACATTTGCAAACAGATGAGACATACACATAAATGACCATTCCTGTTTGCAGCTGAGTGTCAATCAGGCAGTTGCACATGTAGCAAGGCAAGTGAGCAAATGATAGAAAATTTCCAACACATTTTCCCTCCCCAGAGAGAAATTCTGAATGAAACACTAGATATACTAACAGATTAAACTTGCTAATGTTTTATCATGTCCATCTTTCCATTGGCAGTGAATGGAATCAGCTGTGAATTAAGTTATTGCCATTCATACTGCTGCTCATGTGCTTTGTTCTCTGCCAACATCTTAGGAGAGTCAGACTCTCTGCTTCTATGGTTAGGGGAGTGGAGTTGTGGAGCTCTTTGGGTGTTTTGCTTGTAGTAAAACACTGACATATTCAGCCTAAAGTCATTCTTTACTAAGATGCTTTGCAAACAGTTTAAACTGATGTGACTGCTTTCTGCATGATAAAGAAAAGTATTAAAAATACATTTTATTGAGTGAAAACCATGAAAGGAATCATAATGAAGGCTAAGACTTATAGTAACATCTAGGGTCAGTTTAGTAAAAGAATGACAATAAAAAGAATATATTATTCCTGACCTTGCATACAGGAGCAAACGAGGGTTATTACTGGACTAACTTCAGTTTAAAACTGTTAGAAATGGATGTATGCAATCCTTTAAAATCAACATGGTACCTTATTCCTTTATTTTTAAAATGCAACTGAAAAAGGACAAGTAGGGAAGAAGATTATGAAACAGTTCAGGATGGTTGACAGAAGCAACTTTATTTTTAAAAAATCTGTTATATCCAATCAAGTAAAAATCAAATTATGGTAATAAAGGATATGGGACATTGCTTCCCAAAGTTTCAGTAAATGGGACCTGTGTTCTTATCATCAAGTGATCTTTCTCTTGATTTTCATGTTTCAGCAACACTGAAAAAAGCCTGTAGAATAACTATGCATTAGCTGTATATACAATAGCAACTTTTTCTATGAACAGTAGAAACTGTATAATCTTAACTGAAGCTATACAGTCAATGGTTTTTCTACATGCAGCCTTACAAACTGCTTGTAAAGGCTGAAGTCCAATTATTCAAAGAATCAATCTCCTCACCACATATTCCTTCAATTCACCCTGTATTGCCTTCTTGATAGTCTGAGATCAAGCTTTACAATTACAAAGACAAGTAATTTCAAACATATTTAATGACTGAGCAGGAAAAAAAAATTGTCTCTTGGTACATGATACTATTATTGGGTTTTCATGATCTTTGGTAGAAGCAATTGAATTTCCAAGTACAATTTAGAATTATAATAACCGTATCAAACAATATCTAAAAATGAACAAATATGCATCACACACATGCTCTTTTCATTTTTTCAACTTTGATTAATTCTTGTCCCTGTCCTTCCATTCATTTGTCACATAAAATTGGATGCTTATGATAAAAAACTGGTATATCCATTTACTGTAGGTAAATTTCTGTCAGCTCTATAAAACTGCATAATAAATGAAAGCAAAATTATTCTTGCAAAGTCATTATGAATTCCAGTAAGGACAAAAATATATTTTACATATATTATATAATACATTTAATTTCTCCCCTTTCACTTCCTTCTTTCCCCCTTCTCAACTTTTGCTCTAGCAGCAGAACTGAAAATACGTTTCAGGCCCCAGAGTAGACACTGTAGTTTCTGGAACTATTTGATGTAATACACCAAAGTGGATGAAATAAGAAGAGAAACATGCAATTTAACACACTTCTGACCAGCAAGTTGTCACAGATGGAGACTTACCAGCAATGGGAGTTGGATGTTCTGTGGTTGTCTCATAGACAATATCATTGTGGTAGTACAGTGATCTTAATCATATCCAAAGTTTTAAAAGCAAAAACATTGTATCAATAAAATTGTACTTTGAGTTCATGAATGAGAAAAAAGACATCTTTTGCAAACTCTTGTAATCATTTTGCAGTGGATCGTTTTGTTCAGCCAGACTGCAGTATTACAAGCATACATTAATACTATTTATAAAGTCAATTTTAATATGCTCTACTCCTTTAAGGAACAGCTCCAACAGATCTCTCCAAGTGGCTCCTTTACAAAAATTTTAGGAGAATTGGGAAAAAGTCCACGAAGTTTACTTACTGGAAGAATACTTATTGGAACATGAGAGATGGCATTCCATCAGTTTTCTACTTCTTTGCTATGAGAAGTGATACTTGACTTTCCAATCACTAGGCTTGAAATTTCAGTGTTATTAAGAGAGCCTAAGAACTTTTTGGAGGAACGCAACAAGGAAGATGGTCAATCAGGCATATTTTTCTCATAATGGAACATAAAATAAATAGAATCTGATCTCAGAGTATTTCTCAATATCTCCCTGCAAAGCAGTGGCTATTTAGCATCCATCCTCTGGTTGTTTTCTTAGCTGAGCTACTTGATGATTCTAAATACTAGAAGTAAATGGAGGTTTTAGTAGAGTGGTTTTGTTCAGAGACAGTTCAGGACTGAGACAGTTCAAAAGCAGAGCAATTACTTTTCAGCAGTCTGGGCATTCTGGAATGCAGGCTCAGTATATCAAAAGGTCAATCGTACCTGGAAATTTGAGTCTGAGGATTTTGGAAGAGCTGCAAGGCCGTAACTTGGTCTGACAGCCCTTCATTTAGGAAGTGTAATTACCGATCTTCTTCCTCCACTGCAGTAAAACATTCTGTTCTGTTCAGCTTGCATGAGCATGCACCAAGCACAGTATTTAATCTCAGGATTATCAAGGATTATTGTCTAATGTAAGAATCCTTTGACCAGTAGTTGAAAATAAGTTATTTTTCAGTTGTGAACTTGTGTGTGCGTGTGTTTTCAGTACTGCAATTTATTTGAAAAGGCAACCCACATGTAGTCATTGAAATCATTGGTAACGAAATACAACAGCAACCAGTTCCCTCATCCTGATTTTAAAATCAGAGCCATAACTTTGTGTACCTTCTCTTGTGGATCAAACACCTCATGAGTGTCCCACATGGGAACTTAGATCAGCAGCCCAGATATGCTGAAGCCAAGATCCTCCCACTCCCAAGCTGGCATGGATGTGCTAGGATGGCATTTTGGCCCTGATTCTGGCTGTTTTCCCTCTGAATTATAAGGAGAAAGGACCCTCATTCCCACTCTGAGAAAGCAGGGAAGCAAAACAGCCAACCACAGCCATCTGAGTGTATTTTCCAATGGAATGATGAGTCGCATATTACAGTCTGTGTATTATATAGGCAGGAGAAAGGAAAAGATGGTGAGCTAGGACAGCTGACTTAGGAAGATTTAACAAGACTCCTATCTGCTGAGAGTGGAAGGTGTCAGAGAAAAACGATGTGTTCTTTCTCCTGAAAATCCTTTTCGGTGGGATGCAGTTCAGCACCTTTTCCCATATAGCTATCACATTGGCCTTTCCTATATGCAGGAATGTCCTGGGGAGATGATGGCGTGGTGGGTGCAGCCAGGCTTGGCAATCAGGGAGCCCAGTGGCTGGGACAGGCTCCAAGGGCTTGGGGCTCCAAGGCAGCTGCCAAGCATGAAGTGCCTTCCCTGCCTCAGGAAGTCCAGCCAATGGTGCAGTCACCTCTGTCTTGCTGCTGGTCCCTACAGGATGGATGCCTGAAGGAGTTCTCAGTGTGCAGCTCAGAGAGGGAAAATAAATGTGATTATGCTGTGTAATTCATAAACCCATGCTTTGTGTCTATCCAGAGCTAGAGCACTAAACAACAACTGCTCCAGGCGACTGAGACAAAGGAAGAACAGTTTTCTACTTAACTCAGAACCTGAAGAAAGCAGACTTGAAAAAGCTGTTTTGCAGCAGTCACTGGGCACTGCGGTTTGCAGTGTGTCAACCAGATCTGCACCCACCACCTTGTAGAAGGCACAAGGCAAGGGTGCACTTCCAGAATGATGCTAGATGGAGGCAAATGGGTCCCCTCCTGCTGTGGATATCTTGCCGTCTCCTGGGATGTGCTATAGCAGTGGGGAGAAGCACCAGCTGGAAACACCAGGGTGCCTCAGCTATGAACTCCCAACGCTCGGGTAGGGCTGTGGCCAGCAATGCATCTCAACATAAAACACAGAGCTTGTATTTCTTCCAAAACAAGGTTTGTTAATTTTAGTTGCCACAATAAAGAAAAAAAAACAAAAACCAAGCAAACGAAAAAACAAAAAAACAAAAAAACAAAAAAACAAAAAACAAAAAACCAAAAAAAACAAAAAAACAAAAACCAAACCAAACAAAACAAAAAACCACAAAAAACAGATAAAAACAACCCCAAACCCAAAACTAAGCAACCAAAAAACCACAACAAAAACCCCACACCAAAACAAAACAAAACTAAAAAACAAACAGACAAAGGCCCACAAAACCACACACCGAAATATCCATATAAAACACAGCCCCCAACCCCACAGTATTTCTATATCTCTCTGTTTGATTAGATAACTGATAATTTTAAGGTAGGCAATGTAGGAAATGTGTGAACTTCAGCTTCTAACCTTGTTGACTAGCTTGGTGCCGCAAAATCCACTGGAGATTTGTATAGCCTGCACTAAGCCTCAGCAACCACTTAGCAAGAGACTTGTGTGAAGGATGTCAAAACTCCAGTAGTGCCTTTGGGGTAGGGAGAACATGCAAAGTCTCACAACAAGATTAACATTTCATGGATTTAGTTGCAGCTTCTGGGTGGCAGTTCAGAAGCACGTACCATTCCAGTTGCTGATGTATTCATTTTAATCTCTCCTCCTGCTTTTTGGCCTATGTAGCAAGGAGTACAGGCTCTGCATGACTATTGACATCTCACAGCCACGCAGCCTGAAATAATTAGCTTTTGTGAACTAACCTGTGTTGCCATGTGAACAGGTATACAGATTCTAAGCATAATGCAGGCCAGAGAATTTAGCTGGTAGAACTAAACTCCAGCAAATGTTGGTCTCAGTGAGAGTTCACCACCATCACCAGAGTTGGTCAGCATCAACCAGATAAACTTTGACTGCCAGAAGTAAAAGAAGTAGCTGTAATCACCATGCTGCAGTGCAATGAAGATGCACAGTAACAAAGCTTTTGTAACCAAGGCAGCTTTTGTTCCTAGACCTTCATGTTTACTGAAAGGTGATGACGATGTGCACAAGAGATAACTCCTTTTGCAGAGACTGAAAGGTGAACTATGGGTGGGGTCTCCATTTCTCTGTTTAGACTAATCTATAATGTGAATTTCTAAGGTTCACTTAGAACACGTATGCAAGGTAAATATGTAGAACTGGCTCAGAGAACCAGCACCATTTTTTGCCTTTGAATTTACCAGACTTTAAAGTTAAGTCCATCTTACTCGCACATAATTTATTTCCCCTGCAACACAGCCTCCCTGATTTTATACTCTCCCAGACACAGCTGGACTTCCAGAACTGCTCTGTGACAACTGATTTTCATTTTTGTTCATTGTGAGAGAAGCTTTGTGCTTGCCTGATATGTCAAAATCTTCTTCATAGGCTTGAAGAATTGCCAAGTACTCCTTATCTATTCTGAGAATAATGGTTTACTTGGTATCTGAGCTGAGCATGTTTAAGCCACAGCTAGGCTATTTTTTTGAATCTATTAGATAAGTGGCTAGCCCAAATTTTGTAGATGTTTGAAGAAAATTCTCATAGTTTTGCATTCAGAGTCGTGTTTGAAGTTTGAGTATAAAGTGTTTTCCTCACCCCTGTGTCACTTTTCATCAAACTTTACAAGTAACAACAGACAGGGAAGAATAATAATGAAAATTCTGTTTCCTGAAGGTTTGATATAAAGCTTTTCTTGAACAATGTAAGGTCTTTTGAAATTAGGATAAATTTTAAAAAAACAAACTTGCCACAGACAACAAAAGACCAACTGCCTGGCATTTCTAGCGTGTCAGACAGGAATAAGGTTACAGTTACTTACATATGTAGAAGTTTCAGATCAACAAAGCAACAGTGGCCAGAGGCAAGGATGTATAGGCAAGCCAGAGTAAAATCACATCTTTCTGAAGTTATAAAGTAGTTGAAATGTTGCCTGTTGGCTATGACTATGTGATTTAGAGGGCCAAAGGACTACAATTTGAAGACTTCAAGTTATTTTATTTCAAGTGATTTTCAGCTACGAAACTGTAGCTTTGCTACAGTATATTTTTGTGATCCGTAGGTCTGTGGCTTTGGAAGCTGAGCAGACAGACAGATAGAAGCTAGTAATGACAAAGAACACCACAGATTTCTGGTTTATTAGTATCTGTGTGTTTATAATACAGGTTGCCTGGATTAATCTGAGAGATGTACATCCAGTGAAATAACTCAGAGTAAGCATTTACGCAGTGGGTGTTTGTGATGGGTTTGGCTGGGATAGAGTTCATTTTCTCCACAGTAGATGATATGAAGCTGTGTTTTGGATTTGTGCTAAGAACAGTGTTGATAATCTAGAGATGCTTTTGTTCCTGCTGAGCAGAGCTGAGTCAGAGTCACGGCCTTTTCTGCTTTTCACTCTACCCCACCACTGAGGAGGCTGAGGGTGCAAAAGGGTTGGAAGGGGATACAGCTGGGACAGCTGACCCTAATGATCAAAGGGATATTCTAGACCATATGTCATCATGCTGAGAATCAAAGCTGGGAAAAAGAGACAGTAGGAGAGGATATTTGGAGTTATGATGTTTGTCTTCCTAAGTCACTGCTACCAGCGATGAATTCCTGCTTTCCTGAAGATGGCTGAACACCTGCCTGTCCAAGGGAACTGTTGAATGAATTCATTGTTTTGCTTTGTTTGTGTATGTGGCTTTTGCTTTGCCTATTAAACTGTCTTTATCTCAACCTACAATTTTTCTCTCTTTTATCTCACTGGTTCACTGGTGGGACACTGAGAAAGCAGCTACATGGTGCTGAATTCCTGGCTGGGGCTGAACCATAACACTATTGGCACAAACAGAGCCCATAGCAAAGTCCTGAAAGTCACTGGTTCCACTGTTACCATGTGTCTGAGGGCTTCTCTCCTTGAGAAACAGTATTTTATGGAAGCCATAAATTTCCAGCACAGTTGAACCTAGTTTGCACTGTACACCATTACTCATCAGCTTTTGCCAGGTCTTGTCTTCTGCGTTATTACCCCCACTTGAGCATTTAACCAAAGTGGTAGCTAGTATTAAATTAGAGGGTTTGTCATTTTTGTTATCATGTCTCACAATATTAAAAATCATATTTGTGCTGCAATTAACACCTGTTATTAGGTTTGCTAGGTCACTAATATGACTGTTCTACATAGTCTTGTCAATATGGGTTATTTTGATGTATTAAAACAATCTCTTTTTGAACTGAAGTCATAAGAATTCATAATTGTAGGACATTAATTGTATAGCATTTACTGATTTTTTAGATCATTATGAATTCAGTTATTGTCAGTAGTTTTGGAAGAGCTTTTTAAAAACTACCTATCACATACATACAAGGATAACACTGTACAGAAAAATTAAACATCACAACCTGACTTTAATTCTACTAAAACTCAGAACACAGATTCTTCCAGCTGTACAGAAAGTGTATTCAAATGTATAAGCACACAGGTTTAGCTGAATTTAAACCCATTGTGTTAATTTGTGGTTAAGAAATATTGTACTCTCTAGTTGAGCTGGGTCTTAACAGTAAAGATGAATCTTAACAGAAGTTGTGGTAAACTGATAACTTTATATCCAGCTCCACTGGACTTCTAACTTCTACAGTGGTGTGACATTTAAAAAATTCTTAAGAGCTTGTTACATTTCACTGAGGCACTCTGAACTGTCAAGAAAGACCTACAAAGATATCTAGATTTTCAGACTAGAGCTGCCAAAAACCTCTTGGCTGGTAGAATTTGCAGTAGCACAATGCATCACTATGAAGCCAAATCAATTGATTCCTAAGCAACCATTATTGGGCAGCAGGGAGTCTGTTCATTAGTGGAACTGAGGGAGATGCTAACAGAGAGCATTTTACTGCCAGTTTTCAGACCTGCAAGAAGAATATGCAGAAGGAAAGTGATCCTTCAGAATCTCAATTCCTCATCATTACAGCTACATCCCCAGAAATGCAAAGAAAACAGAGGACCAGTTTTGATGACTTGCCAAAGGCTGCCTTTTACAGCAATTCTTGCCTCAGATAGTTTAATCATATCACATGCTTTTCTTCAGATAACAGTTTGACAGAAGTCTAGTCACTAGGCTTTTACACCACTATTTAGCCTTGATTTATCAGAAGTTTCTGCTGGGAAAAATCCCAGACTTTTCAAAAATGCAGAACTATGAACACACTGACAGCACTACTTTCTTCTTGTGGTGGGAGGTACATGTCCTTCTTTCACAACCTTACAAAAAATGGACTTGATACCACTTGTGAAGGATTGTCAGGGTATATGAGAAGCAACTATATTCTTCTTCCATCTCTTCAAAGGTTATCTCTTCTGAAGCAGTTATAAAACCTCCTCCCTGACTTCAAAGCCCCATTGCAATCAGGTTTTGACCCTGAACCTTCAGAAATATGTTACGGACAACTAGAGTTTAAGAGAAGAACTTCTTAACAAAGACAGCAACAGTAAAATTCACTTTTAAAATGTCAATACTGGTTCTTAAACACTTTATTTTGAAGTTGTTGATCTGGCTTCTTTTCTACCACCTCTGCTCAGAAACCTGAGAATACAAAGAGCAGGATGATGGAACTTTCCATGTTTAATGAATGGTAGGGTCAGTTCTCAGTCATGCTCTTCTTTTCCTGCCTTCTTTTCCCTGCAGCAGGGAGCTTTGGCTCAGGCAGAAGGATATCTAGATCTAAGGTGTTTGGCAAGGAGACAGCAACACAGGATTTTTCTCTTTTCCAAGAAGCTTTAGAAATTCCTAGTGTTTTTGGATGTTGCAGTGACAACATGAACTAAACTGCAGAGTTTATTTTACTTAATTTACACATACCTCAAGAGTTCAGACAGAAAGTTAGAAACAAAAATTACTATACCCTGTCTCAGTACATTTGAGATACTTGACGAATAGACTTTTGAGGTGAGCCTTTTTCCCTTGCTTGCCACAACATGCCACATGAATACACTTAGAAAAACCTGCAACAACATTTTAATGTTGAAAATTTTAGTTAACTGATCTGTTAAGTTCTCAGTCCAAATATGCTTTAACTTTTCAAGGTCAGATAAACCTGCACTTTTAGATGATAAATTTTAAGCTGTTTTGTGACATTTTGACAATCATGAAAATTTGTTGAGGTTACATCTTCCAGTCAATATATCATGAGATTTGCAGAATTTACACTATTGTCACATGACATTTAGAACACATTTCATTAATATTTCAAATTCTCCGTGACCAGCAAGGGATATTGTTAATTCCAAGTGCCACAGGACATGGAAAAGAAGCTCTAATATATCCATTATCTCTGTCAATCTGCATTTTAGATATAATTTATGACTTCTGCTATGTTTTGCCTCTGATCATAATTTTGGTTTGTATCTTTTTCGTGCTACAGTTTTCTGCGCTTTTATACCAAGCAGTATCGTGTTTAAATATATCTACAGATTATTATTTATTTAAGCAATCTTGGAAAGATGAGCATTTTTTTTTTAAGTTCAGCAACATATTACAAACCCTCTTTGTGTCCCTGGAAAAGACCATTTGAAATGTGAGAACTTGGTGAGAACTGAACACTTTATTTCCCTTTACTTTTAATGACACTTTTCAGTACATACCCAGAGGTAGCTATAAAATTAGATTACAAGGGGTTGCAAGCATGTTTAGAGTAATTTGTTTTGCCTGAAATTTGACATGCTCAATGCATTGTAATAACACAATTTCCTTTTAAATGCAGACTGTGTGCAATATTGAAATACATATATTACATCTAATGGTCCCAAAAGTGTTAAGCAGTTGTCATGGCATTGACAAATCACCACATAGCAGAACATCAACTACAACTGCTAGATGCCTGTATTTTCCTGCAGGAATAATAAATAGGTTTCAGACTCATCTACTCAACAAGCCTCAGGTTCTCATTCCTGAGTAGTTTCTTTCAGTAAGAAGTCAGCTCGTCCATTGCTGAAGTATATTGACTTACAGTTTTACATCTCCATTAGAAAAGCAAATCAACGGCATGACCTGTCTCAGTCTGTTCACACTGAAGTAGTCCAGTGTAGAGTCTTACTTCTGAATAAATAAATTGTACCAAGTAGATTAGAACCTCTTGCTTCAGGCTTCTGACATCTGACCCAGAAAAGGCAACCCAGTTCTTTCTGTCAAGGATGATGGGTGAATAATTATGTTCCATTATGTATAAATACCAATAATATCAATTTATTATTTTCTAGAAATGGCCTCTCTAACCCATGCCATCATCCTCAAAAAAAAAAAAAAAAAAAAATTGAGAACAATTTCATACTCAACTCCCTTTGAGGATTACTGCTAATTTTGTTTCTCATGAGAATATGGGATTCTGCTGTAAATCAAATGACAGCACAATTGAGAATTGAAGGATGACCTGTACATTTCAAGGGAATGTGCTGGCTACAAAATGGTGTCACTTCTTCTGCTGAGAAGTCTGAAGTGACACTTGATTAAATTAGCTTCAGGCAAGAGTTCTACTCCCTCCAAAGCAGATAATGATGCTAAGTCCACAACTGAAAAGCTAAAAGTAAAACATCAGAAAGCACAGTAAGGGAATGCATATCTTGCAAAACAGATGCCCTGTAATTTAATGATCTTTTTTATTGAATATGATTGTATATCGAGCTTCTGCATTTTAATGTGTGCTGAAGAACCCATACTCCAGCCCATGAAAATCACATCCAGTTTTGCTGCTCAAAGATTTCCTTATTAGGGAAGATAATGCAGCAAAAAGGAAAGGGTTATGCACTCCATTCACTGCATGGATCAACTGATTTAGGAAGGTTGTAATGTTATCAGGACCATGAATGGACACAGTGTTTCTGTGTTGAGAGAAACGGCAAATGCATGAGGTGTGCTTTTACTCAATGTGTTCTTACGACTTTTTTTGGAAAGTCCATTTGTAGACCTACTTTGCTTAGGGGTTTTACTCAAGAGAGTAATGCAGTCACTCCTCCTAAATGTACACTGTGACTGATACTTCCCTTTAAAAGAACATGTAGGCATAAAACAAGATACAGAAACTTAAAGATTCAGATGTTTCTGCTGTAAGCACACGTGTTGAACCGCAACGTTAGTGTTTAAACAGAGCCATGCATTTTTATACTCTCTGTGATCAAGTAAATGCCCTGATGATATTGAGAAAGTCTGCCCTGAAATTTGTAGTTCAAGCACATTCAATTGAAAAGCAATTCACAAATGTAGATGAATTAGAGTTCTAACAACCTTGATTAATTTTCTAGCTATGCCACCATTTTTTATCAAGAGCCAAAAATGTGAAATAAGTTTCAGTCACAGGTGTCTGTCCTAGTCAAGAGGAATTTTGAGGTTTGCTTGTAAATAATTGTTTTTGTAATAAATAATGATATGTGGAAAGAACTGGATGATAAGTGGCAAAAATCAATTCATCTCTACAGCATTTCACATATATTTTAGCTCCCTTCAGATTTAAACCCCAACTGAACATTTGCAAAGTTAAGACAATGAAAAAGGAAACTTTGCAGACATTTTTATTTTACAAGAGAAACAGAAGCAAGGACATGTCAGCATCCCAAAGATATGTTTTCTGTTGCAAGAAGACCTCTATTCAGATGGGTTCTGTAGAGAATAAATAACTTTTTTCAAGCTAGGGTGTTTACCTCATAAGACCTGTCCCCCTCCATAGGCAATATTCTGCTCTTAACGTCTGCTCTATAGTTTTGTCAGAGCTTGGAGCTTGGTTTTGTTCAGTCTTTGAAGAGTCTTCTGCAAGATGTGATATATTTCCCCCCCTCCCCGATTCAGATGTCACTATTTGAAATGCATTCTGGTGAACTTTAAATGAGAGCATAACAAATTAAACCAAAGGAGGCCCTAGGCATTTGTAATATTAACAGTTGGAGAACTAACAAATATTTTTCCAATTAAAACAGCTCTAGCTGATAAAGGGTGAGGGAAAATTCATTTCAGATGTTCAAATACAACAGGCTACTAAGCAGTCAATTATCTTTTGAGTCATGTGTTGTCCTCCAAAGAGAATGTTAATATCACATATAGTATCCTAGGTATACTTGAATATTATACCTGAGGAAGAACAATTCATTTCATACCTAGTAATTTTTTTAATGAAGGCACTTATAGGCCACTGCTAATGCCACATATATTACATTCTTAAGTTCAGTACACCTACTGCCTGCCCCACCGACACTGAGATTTAAGTCCTGTGCCACAACCAAAAAAATGATTATGTAGCATGAATATTTCCTTTCACTTTCATATAAGCAAATTCACCATTTTACCACTTTCATCCATCACTTACTGCTTTCAGTCCTGCATATTGCAATTGGCAGACATCTTAACATGCACAGAGTACACATCTTAAAAAATTGACCTAGGAATAAGAAATGCAGGTTGAGATGCAGCTTGAAGTGCAGAATTGTTTTTACTCTGCTGAACCATATGCTTTACTGTAAGGAGTAAAATCAGAAGTGGGTGAATTTTTTTTCTAAAATTTACTCAGAAATAAAAATAAAAATTCTCAGAAGTAGGAGTAAGGAGATGATAATTTGCAAAGAAGCTTTTAAACAGAAAGGTACCATGGAGAGTAGCTCCTTGTTCACAGAGAACAAAATTAGATGAAGAAATGTGATGCTGCATCTGTGACTGTAGGCTAGAGATCTGCACAGCCAAATTCGGAGTTCATAGAGACAGCTTTCTGAACTCTGTCATTTCTGCTTACTTGTGAAATAATCACAGAACATCCTGAGTTGGAAGGGACCCAAGAGGATAATCAATTCCAACTCCCAAAATGAAGAAGGAATATTAACTGAAGAGGGAAAACATCACAGATTTGAGAGAGCAAGATATTTACAGTAATGAAAGGGTATGCACAGAAAGGTTGAGATATAAAACCATGTTATCTTCAAGAGCAACAGCTACTGCTTAATTGTTAAAGCAAGATAATGTTTATCGTACATGTTTCATGGAAATGCAACAGCAGACAGATTTATTTTGAAGAACTTTTAAAGGAGAAAGTAATGAAGAAGCCCCTGTTCACCAAAATAACTGCAGCTAGTTATCATAGCCCTTCTGACAGGCTGGATACTGGGAGATCTGAGCCTGAGCAGGGATTTTTTGAACAACTTTTCCCCAGGCATAGTAAGACAAAAACAACTTCAAAAGATTTTTGTTTAACCCTCCTTCATTTGATTTTTTGTTCCATGAAGCAAGGGTTGCCAGGTCAGAAATGGGTAACCTCAATTGAAGTTGCAAGGATAGAGATCAGGACCATCCTGAGGGTTTAACACTGCAGCATGGCACTTGGGAACTAGGGACAATAGCCTTCAGCTCCAGGATGTTTGGCTGCTTTTCCTTTGGAGTTAGTGACACTATGCCCAGAGTCAACTTCTATCCACAGAGCAGCAAATTCTGATTTAGACAACATTCCTCCTACTTGCTGCCCTGCTCCAAAACTCATAAAACACATTATATTTTGAGACAGCATATACATACAACTGTAGAGAGAACAAAATCCATAAAGTTGTTTTGTCCAGGGCAAGAACTATGATAACGTATACCTTAGAGAAATCAAAGTTCACTGTTGAATTTAATGCCAATTAAATAGACAATTAACGTTCAACAGCAGCTTTTACAAAAAGAAGAGTGAAAATAGCCCATTTTTAGTTTTTCTCTGCAGAACTCATCTCTCCCTACTTTTACAAAAGCACATCCTAAAAATGTTATTCCCTTCCATATATTGCTGGAAAGAAAGCCCACCTCTATTTTTATTCTTATATTTAATTGCTATAGCCTCTTGCTGGATGTTATATCTCTTCAAACAAGCAACACAGGTCTGAATTTCTTTTTCTCTTGTGAAAATCTAATACTACTCTAACAAGTTTATAGATTCCAGTAACATTTTCATACTTGTTCTGTTTCAGAATGTAAGGGTAGTTTTAAATTGCTTCACTTGAAACTGAGCAAAAATTGGTAAGATTAAAGGCAGTTTTCTCTTTATCTTGAAGAATAATTTATCTCAGAGAAGAAAGTTCGCACAGTAACTGTAGAATTGAGAAGTGCCAGCTTCATTCAACCTGTGTCCACAGGAGAAATTCAGTATTGATGGATTTCAAACTAACAATGAAAATTAAATGAATGTTAAAGAGCAATTCACTTTTTGTGTGCAATCTCAAGCTACTCTACACTCTTAACATTCCTATTTGAATGTAATTTGCTGCAGTTATTCTAATATCATTTTATTCTCATAAGCATTCAGATGAGAACATCTTGAACAGTGAACAAAGATAACAAGAACTGTTTAACTGGGAATGCTAAAATTGTCTGAAGACATTACTTCCTGGGGGGACCACTGCCTCAATAAGTGGGTACCAGGAGAAATGTTTCCTAGCAAAATGTTTTTACATCATGACAGTTCTTTCCCAATTCTTGAGCCATTTCAACTGACACACAGTCTGTACCAGTACTTACATGTATTTTAAATAATAAAAAAGCTACCATATTTCCTGATGAGTTTAAAACTCAGTTTCACCATTTTACACAGATAGACCAGGACCAGGATGGATTAATACAAGACAAAATTTCTTAGGACAATGAGGCATCTCCTGGGATCTTCCAAAGAATTTTGGTATACTTAGGGAGAGAAAATGCTTTCTAAAAACATCCTGAAATTTCACTGAGAATAACTTCACTTGAATGTATTTCACTGATGTTTCCATCTAGAGGGAAATGAGCAATGAGAGGAAACAGGGTTAATATATATTTTCTCAAGATAGGAATCATAATTTTCAAGAAATTAAAGAAATTCCAGATCCACTAGAAAAGTTTGTAAGACCTAGTTAGTAAAGACTCCAGAATACAATATATTTTTACAAATCTGTGGAGGTTTCTGTCTGATCTGAGGGTAAGAATATCCTCACCCTTATTACTTCATTGGCATTTCAATTCATAGCTTAGGAGCACCTCCTGGCCAGCTGTCAGTAGAGGGAAGTAAGATGTAGAACTTACATGGGAGGTTCCCTTGAACTTTTAGCCCACAAACAGCTGCTATTCCTTTCCCTCATGGCTGCAATCTGTTCTCCACCCAGCCTACAGCTTTTCTTGGCATTGCCCCAACCCATGTGTAGGACCTTGCACTTGGTCCTGTTGAACCAGCTCCTGTTAGTAGTAGGCCAATTCTCCAAGAAACTTTGGGTTAGAGGACCTAACAGTTCTCCCTCATTTTTTTTGGAGGCCAGTGAAACAACCTGACTCTTTCTGTTCAGTGTTTGGGATGTCTTTGCTCCTGAAAGCTGCTGTAGTTAGTGTCTGGAGTCAGACCGGGTTTCCAGGCTGTGTTACCCTGCTGTAACCTGTAACACTGAAGTGCTTCTGCCTTAGAAGACAGACATTAAGGACCATTTAACCTCATCAGGAATTAGAAGATTTCATATGCAAAATCTCTGCATGATTGAAGTTCTCTAACTAATCCCTCTAACCAATCCCCTAACTAATAATGAGCAGTAGAAGTGAAGAGTATATGCCATTGTTCAAGGGCATGAAAAGCAGGCAGAACAATTTATGACCAAAAATGATGAAGGAGTACAGGAAATAAAACTTCACTTAAATATAATTAATATAAGAAAGATCTCAGTGACAAGGGCACAATGCACACATTTTGCAAACAATAGCTCATTTTCCTTTCTATCAGGAATTTAGAGGTACATGACATCGAGTGTCTTAACTATAAAATACATGGACAACCTTTTGTGAAACAATCTCATGTTAATTCCCCTCATGGAATAGAACAATCAAAAACTTTGGTTTTGGAGGAGCCTTTAAAGGTCTTCCAGTTCAACATCCCTGGAAAGACGAGGACACCTTGAACTTGTTCAGGTCCCTCAGAGCCACATCCAGTCTGACCTGGAACATTTCCAGGTAGAGGACACCTAAGCAGTATTTAGACAGTGCCAGGGTCTTTTCTGCCCCTCACTCCACTCAACCAGAGAGGAGGCTGACTTTCAAGCAGCTCCTGAGACCCACACCACAGCTTCTTCATCCTCTTTTGCTTTACCCTTCTCACCATATCACACAACCTCCTCAGCTACCACTTGTTACAGCCACTAAACATCACTTCTGTCTCATGTAACTCCCAATTCACCTGCTGAACTCCCTGGACCCTCAATTATATGATTTACCCAGTAGAAGTAGAGCTTGGGGCATCTTGCTTTAAAAGGTCTGTCACCATTCTTAATATGCCATCTCCTTTCTATCAGAGAAATGTTAAAGTATGTACACATTTAATGAAGTGTAAAAAGACTAAGTGTAAAGAGAGCTATAACTAGTAACACTGAACTGGGAAACAGAAAAAAAAATCATACCCCCTGGGTGAAGCAGCTGTTGCCCTTGCAGCAGGTGCTTTAATGACTGCAATTACTTAGTAGCTAGACGTCCCTGAATGGGACACTGGGCACTGCAAGTGAAAGTAAATGAAGCATTAAGCTAGCCATTGAAAAGCCTTTCATTTTCTCAAGTCAGCAGAGGTATATGATTGTATAAGACCAAAGAAAGTAATTTTATTTACAGATCTAGAAGCTTCCAAATGATTGAAAAAGGAAAGCCTGATATAAAGTAGCACAACAATTTAATATTCCAGGAGAATGAAAAAAAGTTTATATAATTTTTGTGATCTCTTCCCAAATTTTGTGTCTCAAAGTGCAATTAAAAACTAGTGGAAATAAAATTTGCTGTACGTGCATATTACTGATTACTTAATTTTGCAGGAGGTAATGTCCAGCCCTTTTAAATTTCTTGAAGTCCCAGGTTTCACTTTGCAAGACAAATTGGTGAGACCTTTAGCAGCTGTTTTATTTTGCAATAAAAAAGCCTTCTAATGTATCAAAATGGCTCCAATTGCAAAGGGATCATGCTGGTTATGACCTTCATTTAACCTACAGAAAATAACTTGTCTGCAGTAAAGGACTGATTCAGATGGTTTTGCCTTTGCTGCTGCTGTTGCTAAGATGCCCAAGATGCACCCTCAGACTGTCAGACAATTTATTCTCAATCTCCAGCAATGTGAAACTCATCAATTTCAGATTACCTGGAAAACACTGTGTAAGAGCCCCCATTATTTTCCTAGCATCTCACTATTCAACTGTTAGGAAAACCTCCAAACATAGTAAAAGTATATTCACAGATAAGTGCCGTCAAAGCATGTCTTTCTCACAGGCTCAGTGGTGCATGGAAGTGTCTTATCTTGGGCAAACTGTTTCAGAGAACAGTTGTGTCCATTGCATGCATTGTTGATGATCTTGATCTTAACTAGTTTTCCTGCTGCAGATGTTCTGGGGCTGTCTGGTTCCAAAAACCTCTGGTTTGCTGATCCATGATTTTTTCTTTCATCTCTGCTAGTCCACCCCAGAATTTACTAGAAACAGGTCAACAGAGCTGGCCAGCACCCATCTGGGGAAAGGGAAGATGGAGAACAATAGTCACACTCAATTCCATCATATGATGGTGATAAATAGTCTCATTTCTTTAGAAAGCTACACTTTTTTGGTAACTTCTCTAGCTCTGCTCCAGGCCAAATTGTTTCTCTTGGTCTTCCATCTAAGGATGAACAGGGTTTAAAGTGTGAATTCACATCCTTTTGCATGATGGTTTATTACACAGGGCAAGTAAGTATGTCTGTCACAGTCTTTTCCTTCCAGGACCAGAGAATCATCACCAAATCCTCTGTTGTCCTGAAATCTTCCTCAGTTTATGATGTTATTAAAGCTTCCAGAATATAGCTTGGATTATTTTTCTGCCCCATTAAATACCAATGTGACTTGTGTGTGTGACTATATAGAATTCTTGCTCCTGGGAAAAAGTAGAAAATTGTTTTACCCAGAAATTTCTTCTCAGGCTTATGCTTTACAACTGGAAAATCATTTTTCCCAAAGTGTCAAATGCAGACCAACACATTGTTTTCCTTTTGTGTTGCATTTTACATTCTTATCATCTAAAGAAAGGAAATATATTCTCCCTCTCTATAGCTATCTTTGTTTGAAAAGACATATATATATACACAACTTGACCTTTACCAGCAGACTGGTCACATCTAATGTTATTCCAGCCTCATGAAATACATAATTCTGAAAATCAAAATTGTATCATCAGAGCATAGCCACAGCATTAGTCCTACTGGCCATGGGGAGAACTCAAAAAGAATAAACAAATTTGAGACAATGTCAAAGGTACTTAGCAATCATCTTTCATAAACAACTTACTATATCCTGTGTTTTCACTGCTAAATCATAAATACATAAAGAATCACTGCAACAAAAATTTTGCAGCAACAAAAATGGAAAATAATGGAATTATATTTCCCTCTTCCTGTTCTCCTTTACTCAGTGGAACACTCACAGTGATTGTGAAGGTTCAATGAAGTACAGGCTGATGAAGATTGATGGATGTATAAAATTAGTCTTAATAAAACATGCACTGCTGTGTACTGTATCATTACAGATTGTGAGTACAGCTACAGTGCACACTCGTACACATCAGGGATTGCAGTGTACAGCTGTGGAATTTAGCTAGAGGTTTTTCTAGGACCAGAGACCATTAAGCTGTTGATAACTCTTTATAACTCTTTATGCTTTCTATGGGCAAATCTCTAAAGACATTTATGACATACTTGTCATGCCTGCCCTATGCTTACAAGTCAAATTGTATATTTACTTGTCTCAATTGATTTGTAATATGCCACATAATACAATGATCACTTTCTTTGTATACCTACGCATAAAAAGTGCTGCCACGTGCCTATGACAGGATGGGAAGTTGAATCTGGAAAAAAATTAAAAGTCCTGTGTTGAGATAGAAACAGTTTAATAATTATAACAAAGGAAAATGCAATTACGATAATAGTAATAAAGATCATAACAACAATAATATTAAAGGAGAGGAAGAGAGAGAGATAAAACTCAACAGAAACAAAAATTATACACAATCCAATTGCTCAGCACCTGCTTGCTGATATCCAGCCTATCCCTGAGCATCAATCAGACTCTTTTCTGTGTAACTCCTCCAGTTTATATCCTAGGCATGACATCCTATGTTATGGAATAGCCCTTTGGCCATTTCAGGTCAGCTGACCCAGGCATACTCTTGTTCTTAGCTACTGTTTGGAATTATTGTTTTTTAATGTATTTTTCTTCTGAAGTATGCAAGCTGGAATATTTTGATTCTATTTCAATTAATATACCTATTTTTTCAGATTAAGTTACTTATATTCATACATTTCTTTAATCATACAAAAACTTAGACTCCCATTGAAGCAACTATATTAAAAATATATACAATGTTGACCAACCCAGTATGAAAAATTTTTACAGGTTAATATAATTACAGATAAAAATGTGAAAGTTTCATTCTTGGCAGTGAATCAAAGAAGAGGTGAATTTTTAAAATTACCTAAAAAATAATTAGCAATTATTGATTATAAAATTAGGCATCAAAAATTAGACATCAAAATACAAAAGGGAGAAATTAACATTTGAGGAAGTATCTTTGGCAGGCTGGGGAAAGATGTAAGGCACAAAAGAAAGGGATTATGGATCACATTTATATTTAGAATTTTCTCCTAAAATATCTTTAAGTAAGCAGACTCTCTTTTGTTTCCAGTCAATTTTCAAACATTTATTGACCTGTGCCAGGCATTTATCAGGATTTCCTCAGAAACCTGATGAATCACAGGCAACAGCAAAAACAAACATACTAGTGGGAATTGATCCCCAACAGCCTTCAGTGCTTTAAAAGTGTTTCTTCTCCATGAGGCCAGTCCCAGGTATTTTGTTCACTGAATGATCCTTCTTTTCAGCTGTTGGACCTAATTATGAGGATATTTTGGCAACAGGCTTAAGCAGCACAGCTTTATAAATAGTTTCTCAGTAAGACTTCTTGTTTGATGATTTTAGTGTCACTTGCTCTGCATTGTGCACAAGGTTATGATTTGAAGAACAATATGTAACACTGACAATACAGGTGGCTAAAGTAGAATGTTTAATACCACAACATTAAGGGCTTAGAGGTGTTTGTGCCTTATGTGTTTTTAAAGCTTAGTATTGATCTGCTGTCTAGAGAGAGAAAACATCAAAAGAATTAAAGGCTTAGAAGGAGAAAAGGAGAGAATCAAGGAAAGGAAGTAGATTTAAAAAATCCAAGAATGAGTAGGTGGGAGGGGAGGGAACAGATTTTTGTTACTAGGATTTCTAGCCTCCTTGAAATCTGAGAAACAGATAAAAGGGAACTACTTCTATACTTCTGCACTGTCTAATGATACATGGAGTGACTTGTTAGAAAAGAAGCAGCAACCATAACCTTATCAAAGGCAGAACTTTTAATCTCCAGATTTTATTGTCAAATTTCCTGTAAAAGCCAGAGTACCATATGCATTTTACAAAAGTATTTCTATTATTGCAACTTATAAACTTCTAAAAGTCTTATCAGTGAAGTATTTCTGTCTGACATGATATTGATATCTGCATTGACACTTTTGGACTATCTGGAAAATGGAAGTCACTAATGCATCCATATTCTGACTTCAGTTACAGACATTTCTAAAACGCCACTTACAAAAAAAAAAAAAAAATCAGGATTTACTGAGGAGGGTCAGCCAGGTCTCAGTTTAATGACTGGCCTAGAGCCAAGGTAGAGAGTAACTCAGAGGAGCTAGTGATCTTACTGGAACAAGGGGGCATCTAAGTCTGGGCAATTGGAATTACACAAATTATATCAGAAGTTCAGTGTTTGTGGAAATTTGGTATCTGGTGATTTCTACTTAAAGTGAGAAAATAAATAAAGTTGAAGTAAAAAGAAGAAAGTCCCAAGGCAGGCTTTGATACATTAAAGTCAGGTATTTGAGTTAGCTTGGTTATTAGTATTCAGAGCTGAGGAAAATCAAGCAGTGGGGAAGAACCACCTGGTGCAGGGCACTGTGTTCCAGAAGGCTTTTGTGCGCGTTAGAGTCTTATTAAATTTGTGTTGTCCAAAACATATTTAGAAGCAATTCCAGGAAAGGCTGGAAGAGATGCTGGGTGGCAAGCAGAGTACAAAGGACATAAACACTAGGAAAGAATATAGTACAGTGATATTCAGTATAATATTCAGCTCGATATTAGTAACTCTGCTGGGAGATATTTCTGGACTGTACATTGTGACATTGTACATTGAATAAATCTAAGATTTAGTATTGCCTAGGGCAGGCAAGGGATGGACATATTTTAGACCTGTTTTGGGAGACCTAGCCCTAAGTTTGCAACAATGGACCTAATTCTGTAAAGCAGTGAAAGACAAACACAAATAAGTACATATTTGTTTTGCCAAGGACATTGAGTAAAATTGTATGCTAACAATGCTGCTAAAGGCATGAAATCCATAAGAATGCAGCCCAGCAGACAGTGCAATCCCCTGTGGTAGAAGATACGCAAAACCATCAGTATATACATGGAAGCTGCTGAAAATACATAACTAGCATTTAGCAAGGGAAGGCTGGAATGATTTGTCTCTCTCCAGTGAGATGGCTCTTCCCTTCAGGGGGTAAGTATCCCTGTTTGAAATTATTTATACTCAAAGGAAATTGCAATAAAACCGTAAAAATAATACGCAACTGCTACACAAAATCAGACAAAAATTCAGACCAGAGCCACTTCTTGAATGCTTGGGACTGTGGTGAGTAAAGCTTTCCTTTGCAGATGAGAGCTTCCTTATCTCAGGATAGGTGAGAGGAGGGAGGTGGAGTCCCTTGAAGTCTGCGGGGATGTGAGCACCAGTGAAGGAACCCAGCACCTTCCAGAGCTCTGCTTGTGACAGAGAAGCAGGGCAGACAGCAGTCCACAGCTTCGAAGACAAGTTAGTAATTAAAATACCTTTGGGGGCTGATATGATTCTCCCTTGGGGTCACTGTAGACCTAAGCCAGACTGCCCCTCTCCCAGAACTGGTCTGTGGCTGAACCTGATGACAGTGAGGGAATTTGTGCCGAAGCAGGAGGGTTTGCTGGGTCCCCAACTTGCTATCTACACTGGGGCGTGGGAGCTGTCTGCTGTGCTGACAGAGGATTTCCTCTTGCAAGAGACACTGAAAGCTGAAGGCAGAAAACTGATGTCTTTCATCCTTCCTCCTGAGAGCGGTCAGGACTTGAAAAGGGTTTGTGGCACTGATGGGGGCAACAGGGGCCATCAAACAGGAGAGGAGGGGACCTTTCAGTGCTGTTCCTTGGATGTATAAAGAGAAAGAACCCATATTCTGGGTCTCCTAGAAATAGTTATAGAACTGTCTAGGTTGAAAAATACCTCTAAGAACAATGAGTCAAATCATTAACCCAGCACTGCCAAGTTCACCACTAAACCATAGCCTTAAGTGCAACATATGCAGGGAAGGGTCTCTTCCCCCAAGACCGATCTTGCCAGAGAATTATCTTCTGCTTCTTCCTCAGTAGCAGCAGCAAGAAAACATTTATGGAGTTGACTCTGCAGCCCCCACAGTCCAGCTCTGACCAAGTCTAGGGTGACTGACTCACAGCATCATTACCAGCAGACAGGAAGGGACAGAGCTGCCACAGACACTGAGACAGAAGCCTCAAGGAGGGGAAGAAATGGTAACAGAACACAGTAACCTCTGCCATCTGACTCATCCGCATTCATTCTTCTTGGAAAAGCTCATTTTGCTCCACAGTGGTAAGCTGGGAATCCACAGAGTGGCTGGAGTGCAGTGCTGATGATGCACAGGGAAGATGGAGGATGCTCAGCGTATCTGGTTTAAGGCCCTATTTCATTCTGCACACAAACGTGTGAGTTTTACTGTTTATATCAAAATGCTCAGGTTGATGGTCCATCTTGAAAGCTGAGTCACAATTACAACAGAACTATCTCTACCACTGAGGATTATCTGCAAATGCCCTCCAAAGTGAGCATCCTTACTCCCCTGTGCTGCCAAAGTGAGTAGCAGAGCAGGCGGAGGCATCTAGACACAAGAGACAATATGAAGCTGCTGAATTACATGGTGCTGCTATGCTAATATGCTCAAGTGGATTTATTTCTAATGGGCCTTCATGTCCCATCCTTGCAGTGCTGATTAGAGGAGTTATGCACTGCGATTTCACTGTCTTGTTCTGCATAACAGATGCTGAAATAAGCTGAGAGGAAAATGAGGCAGACACAGGGAATGGAGGATTTGTGCATCTGGTTAATAAATAAGCCATATAGGGCAGAAGCAAGACATAAGAGACATCTGTTTCTGGCTTGGCTTGATTACTTTTCACCAAAGTAAAAAACAACCTTGCAAATGTCTTTAATGTAGAAATTAATGTCTTTGTTATTACGTGAGACTGGCACTTTCTGGCGTATACACAGCCTGTGTTAGTCAGAGATTTCAGATGGTAACAATTTGACATTCATAAACAAAAACTGTGCTTGAAAGGAAGATTTCTTAAATAACTTAGATAACAAATAGACAATTCAGGATGTGACTTTTGTTCTGCAGAACCGTGGTGAACACGTGTGCATGAGCCAGCATAAACAGGGCACAGGAACAACCACAAGACCACAGATAAAATGCAAAGTAAATTTGATTTTTTTACCTCACCTTAAAAGGCACCCCAGAGCAGCACCCAGGCACAGATGCAGGCACTGTAGAGTTTGGTCCACACTAAAGGTGCCCCCACTTGGATCCCTCAGCCCCGGCTGCTAAGCAGCATTTTGCCCTCCCTTGCCCAGGCTTTCCCCAAGGAAAACAGGCTCTCACCTGTCCACCCAGGAGGGGCTCAGCCATGCCCCACATAGGTTTTTTTTACCCAGCACAAAGGATCTTTAGCTTTTAAAAAAACGCCAATCTTTACACAAGCACCACATAACCTGACTGCACTTCATTGCTGTATGCAATGTATGGCTGTTTATAATTTATAAAGTATTAAGGAAATTGGGTCCAAGGCTAAGCACATCCTTGTGACAGACTAGTCATAAAAATGCAAATAAAATGGATCCATGGTCATGGAATCTACTGGAACAAATATTTTAAAGTAATTATATATTTACAATCTATAATACAGTAATTTACATCAACAGCAGAAGTAGTAAAAACCTGTAAAAGTGCACAAAGTCCGTGTAAAGCAAAGAGTATAGTTTGCAAATAAACTCTATTTCAGAAGAAATTACAAGCAAAATTTATTCCTAATAAAAGACAGTATTCTAGGTGGCATTTTGTCTTTCCTGTTTCTGTTTCATTCACAAGAAACCCTGTGGGTTTTTTTTTTGTCTGAAAGTGCCAGTTTTCTCTATAACTATATTGATTTCTAAATTAAATAATTCCAAAACTGTTATTTCCTAAATAGCAATACTGAAATGAGTGAAAACCTGGTACAGAAGGTTTTGCTGCTGACTTCAATGAAGCAAATCTTTGTTTCTGAAGAAGCCATCAATTCCTTACAGGATTTAAAATGTAAAAGCATGTATATGCATACATACCTTTTATCTTCAAAATTATGAAAAAGTGAAAACACTAAGCCAAATTTCTTACATTAGGGATATTATGTAAGCCACCAATAAAATCCTCCAATGCAAAATAAGACAATAATAGTGAAACAGAAAATAAACATAGATTATATTCTGTGGATGGGGAAGAAGCCATGAGCTGCTCTAGAGAAATGAGAGAATAATCTCAAGCATAACAGATAAAAAAGATCACTACTTAGAGCTACAGTTTTAAAGGCATTTTTAAGACCAGTTTTTAAAAGATATAATACAACTCAGGAGCAAATCTGTTATCGAACTACAAAAAACATACATAACAGAAAACAAAAATTTTAAGAAATTATACATTTTATTTTTTTTACAGAACAAAGAATTGGGACAACACCTCTCAATTTATAGACAAAAAGCTGTTTCTCTTGCACAAATTTTAAGAAACAAGCCAGTAAAAATAATAATTACAGCCCTCATCTGAACAAAGCCAAACAGGTAACAGTCAGTTCAGATGCAGCTGACTTGGAGAAAGCAATACAACTCAAATCCTGGCTGGGTCAGCTTGGGTTCTAGTGCCACCTGCTGAAATAACAGCAGTTTTCCCTTTGCAATCACAGCTAATGAAAAATTTAAATTAATCCTCTGCATTAGACAACAACACATGAAGTAAGGTCATGAAGAAGATGAAGTGCTTGAGTAATCTAAGTGCACATCCAGTGAACCATACACTGAATGTAGTAAATTGAGAACCTTCTCTTGAATGATGTCAACCTGCTCTGAAGGGCAGTAGTCATCCAAACTTGATCTGTAAAAAGAAAAAAAAGAAAAGAAGCATGAGAATACAGATATCACCACCATAACCACATTGTGTATTCCTGCAATGCTCTGTGGCTAGGCTGAAGCTTCTTTCAAACTGTGGCAAGTTTTGCCTCCTAGTATCCCTTCGAACATAGTGCTGTGCTTCTCATCACTACACTTTAAGTTTAATAGAAAGTCTACAGCAGATCAGGAGCATCATCTAATCTTTCCAGTTCTACTCTCTTCCTGAATCTGGCACAGAACACACCAGCAGTCCAAGTTCAAGCAAGTGATCTAATTAAAGGACACATGGAAAATTTGGATTGAAAAATAGAAATGCTACTGGTAAAGTAGGCAAAAAACTTGAAAAACAGATCTTCACAATACCTGGCATATAGCATTTTTAACAGTATCTATTAATGAACTTCGAACAGATACTAGTGCAAATTGACTTCCTGAATTTTTTATCTGTTAAGATCTCTGTTAAGAGAGACAATTCTGGTTTTGCCACAACAGTGGATAATAACCCTGCAACTGGCACAGGGAATAGTTTTCTTTTATTGCAGGCATTAGCCCTACTAGTTGTTGTTGCCAAAACTAGTTTCATATCAGCTTCTGCTATTGTTGCCAGCCCTTTAAGGGCACAATTAGTATTTTTGACTGATTAAATTGCAATAATGTGTCAAGAGGCACACTGTTGTTTTCAAATTAGATTTTTTCAGGCCAGTTCTCTGGTTCTTTCCGGTCCCTGGCCTCAAACTCCATTCTGTAACACTAAATAACACCCTTACAGTCCTGGAAGCCTAACGTTTACCCCAAAACGAAGTCTTACTAGAGCTTTGAAGAATATAAATCCCTCTCAGCCTACTAGACGAAAACTTGTTCCAGCATAAGTTTCACTGAAAAAAAGAAATCCTATCTGTAGTACAATAAACCCTAGAGCAAGAGAGAAAGGAAGGTGGGATTTCAGCTCAAGCCAGCTTTGCTCTAATTAGCTGAAGTACCACAAGTAGAGATGTGTGAACTCCAGTGACAGCTATAATCCCAACATACACAAGGCCTCATCACAGCCTTTATATAACCCGTGTTGAAGCACTGTAAGGCTTCCACTTTAACAGATCTTAAGACAGAACTAGTGCTATGTTGACAGGATCATTTAGCTTCATGAGCACAGCCTGGACTTTTTAATGTGAAAGTATCTGCACAGTCTTACCGAGCAACTGTCACTAGTGTGGGCTTGGGCAGATCTGTCAGTAGAACTTTAATGGATTGTATGAGGCCTTCGATCTCGTCTTCAGTGCTAACATGGTGAGGAAGCTCCATATAATCACAGGTCAGACCAGCTTGATGGACCTGTGGGTAAATTAGAGAGAGATCTGACTTCTGTTGATGAGTTATTGATATAGCTTATGCATGTAGAAAGTCTTTACAATACCATCCTTAGCCCATCAGGTAACCTGCACCTCTTCAGACGGGGGGTGGTTCTCCCAGCTTGTTCTTTAAACAAGTAAAATTCTGGAGGTTGTGCGGATTATTTCATTATCTCCAGTATACTGTACCTCTTCTTATGAATTCAGAGCATGCTGCAGCCCTTGCAGATGATATAGCTCTGATACATTATATCAATAGGGACCTCATTTTAAGTTCTACAAAGGAGATCAACAGACTGGTGAAATTTAGCCTCCACACACAGAGTGCAGCCCAAGATATTACAATCCTGAAAGATCAACTAAAGTTGCCTAAATATAGACAGACAAGCAGACTAGAATTTAAGCAGCTTTGAAACGAAAAGCTGGTCTAAATAATAAGACATAAAACCCAAGGAAAATTACCAAAATTCCATGAAGATCTGAATCAAGAAGCAAGTCTGAAAGAAGTATGACTCTCCCTCCCTGTCGAAGCTATGCTTTTGACATCTGTCTGCTTTCTGCTCTTTTTCTTTGTCACCTACCATTTCATAGTCTGGGCTTTCCATCCTGGTTTTCAAACTGCGAACTAGTTGAACAAGTGGCTTCATTCTGGAGTTAAAAAACCAAGATTTGTTACAAACAGTTAGAAACATTTATACACCTTCAATGGCTAGAAAAAAAAAGATGAGGAAAAAAGAGGGAAGTAGAAATTATGGCCTAGGATTTGAAAAGGAAATTTCCTCCTCTGTGTCATCTTGCACCTGAAAAAATGGAAATTATCAGTATTAATGTACTGTTTCACCAAGTCTTTCTTATAAAGTCCTTGTATTTATATCCACCTCTGGCAAGTCATCCTTGTGCTTCTTTTAGCGTAGATCCTCCTGAGGAGAAGCTGTTTCAGCTCAAAAGTCTTTGAGCTATGAACTTTATAGGAAATACTTCCTGTCATTGTTACAGAGGTCATACAGTAACTGCTGCATTTGATGTGGAAAACGAGTGATTTTCCTATCACGGAAAAGCTCAGACTTTCCCTGTCTCTTTTCATCTGAAAACACTTCATCTGAAAACATCTAGTTTAAAAGCAGAGTGACATAGCTCACATGTTTAGTGGCGACTGTTTCTCAGATACACTTCCATTGATTTCCATTTTTCCAAAGAAAGCAAAACCTTTGGGAGCACCAAAGAACTGCTTCTCCATGTCCTCCTTAGTTTGTTGCCTTTTTTGAGAGCTCTGGTGGTGACCAAGGTGTTGGTCACCAAATATGCCTCTATCCACAGACAACAAAACTTGCATGCAGCTGTACAAGACTGAGCTTCCAAAGTTTACAGTGGTGCTGAAGACAGTAGACTGCCCTTCTTTTTGTTTTGTCTCTTTCTCCTCTAGAACTAAAGGAAAAATGTATACTTGCATAGATCTTTTTTGTTATCAAAACGCTGGACTAATCAGTTCTCAAACTTCTATTTGCAATTTAGGCCTCTTAGAAATCTCCTACCCAGGATATGAAGCCCATTTCTGTAGGGTTTCTTCGTCATCACTGTCACACAAATCTGCAAATGCTGCTTCGAGATCTTCCAGCTGATGAACACGGTTTTCAACACAATCCAGCAAGTCTTCCTTTAAATAAGCATACACAAAAGTATGTTAGGAAAAAAAAGGGGTAAGAACAGCATGACTTATCCTATGATTTGAATTCTGTAATGACTGATCTACTGGAAGTGGGGAATCAGAAACAACTGATTCATTCCTATAGCACATCTTTTCCAGAGGAAAAATACTTGTAAAAATTGTTATACCTTCAGAAAAAATCACCTCACTTGGTTCTGTATTTCCCACTATAAATTTTAAAAAGCCACCTTTTAAATATGTACCTGTTTTATTCCTCACTAAGAAATATAAAAATCAATCTGCCAATATGCAACATATCTTTATTCCTTTATTCACATATATTAATTAGATTTCATTTATTTGTGATAATTAAATGTGTTCAATCTCTCTGTATTAGTGTTCAGATGAGATTATGAAAGCTTGTATTTCCATGTTTTAGAAGCAACAGCACATAACATGAAAAGTACATTACAGTGGCATAATACCATCCTTTCTATATCTGAACAAAAAGGTATAATACCACAGCTCTGACTATCACGAAAGAGCAACAAAGGAAGGAAGTGGAGACCCTGGAAGCAGGGGGGAATTAAAAAAAAAGGGAAAAAGAACCAGCCACCAAAAAACCAAAAAAAGAAACACCCCACCAAACCTAAGTCCTGTTAAGCCATAAAAAGAACAAGTCTGCTGGTGACTTAACATATTTTCATTCCTTCCATGCCAATTACCATCTGTTCACAGAAACAAATTTTCACACTCATGCTAAATATTTATGCAATTTACATGCTTAATCAAAACATTTAATATGAAAAAATTCCAAAGATGCTGCTGATTAGCATTCGGCTGCATAGCTTAATGTGAGGCCACTTCATTAAGCATCTTTGATAGGTTCCTTCCTGTCATCCAAACTAATTTTCATTGGGTAAATAAAAAGAATCATTCCTTCATACATTCTACAAGGAAGCATCATACCTCTGTTGCATTTTTATGTGGCTTCTTGAAATTGTACAACTCTTGCAAAAGCTCATATTCTGTCTTTGAAAAAGAAAAAAGAGAAAGAAAATGACTCTTCAAATGACAAACCGAATCCTCAAAACCTTTCTTCTTCAAAAAAAGATCACTTCCCTACTCTAGTACTGCAGACAATAATGAGCCTAACAGCCTCTCATCAGGACAAGCTATCACTCTCTGGATAATCAACACTACTGTGCCTTTTGAAAGGCAGTCTCCTGACACCATCATAGCTTTCTAAGCACAGGTTATAGAGGGTAAAAAATGATAGTCTCTCATCCCCAACTGATGAATCTTGCTGTGGGTATTTGGAAGGTAACCTCTGGAAACCCAAGCATAGCTTTTATGTTCCAAGCAACAAGCAAAAATTGAGTACATCCCTGAGTTTGAACATGCACTCAATATTGATACCAAGTGTAAGGCAGTCCCCCTATCTGGTGGTCGAAATTTTTTATCACATACACTCCCTCAGAAATATTTAAAATTGAAAGATCTCTTTAAAATATTACCATGAATCATTAATCATAAACAGATAATCTGCTAATTTAATTTAGATGAGAGTTTCTCCATAGACATAAATATTAAGGCTGAGACTCATTTCTGAGTGGTACAAGGCTACTCAACTTCCATACTTACCTGTGTGTACATTTCCTTAAATGGATTTTTAACTGAAAAAAAATCTAAGTCGATGTCCAAAACATACGCATCCCCTTTCTGCAGTACTTGGCACACATCTTTAACAATATCCCTAATTGGGCATTCACTGTTTTTGAGACCGTTTGAAGCTGAGCCCTCTGCCAAGGTTTCTGCCCCATTCAGAGCACCTGCATTTTGTATTTCCTTTTTCTTCACACTCGGGGTGATGTGATCAATGTCACCAGGAGCCACTGAAGAGGCAGAAGTGGCACTTGCTGTGTCATCTGTATTTAGCTTCAGTCTTTTAGCAGATGCTACTTCATCATTTCCTTCACGGCTGTTTGATGATTCCGAAGGATTGATGAGAATGACGTGCAAATTTAAAGGCTTCTGGTTTTCTAACTGATCAGCAGGAACATAAAGACCATCACTTAAGAAGTAATTATCTGTGCCTGTAACCCTACAATTGACAATAACTCACAGTTAATACACATCTTGGTAAAGGGCTTAGGAAAAAGCATTTCATACTTTAGAGATTCAAAGAAGAATGAATAGATGTTTGATGGGTAATGAAAACAGCAAAACTGTGTAGACGAAATAATTTCTTTTAATCCTCAGATTTAAATGATATTAAAGTTTTTTCTACTTCTTTATTGTGGAATATATTAAAATTCACTCTATTTTTTATTATATCCCTACAAGGTTTTAATGGATAAGAAAAAGATAGATTATGTGCTACCAAGATTAATTTGAAATTGAATTGCATTTTAAAGACAACGTAAGATTGCAAACCTATGGATATTTTGTCTTGGTTTTATAATTTTCTAGGAAATTATGAGAGTTTGGTTTGAAAAGTGGCCTGAAATGCATAAATATTGTCTTAGTGAAATACAATATTATGAATTTATAAGTAGAATTCCACTTTTTTTACCCCCCAAACTCCCTAAGTGATTAAGATGGTAACTAGAGAATAAATAGCTAACTATCAATTGAATCCACTTAAAAAACCCACAAAACAACTAACCAACTGAAAACAACACTAAAACTTCTGCTTACAGTGAAAATTTAAAGAATAGAATTTTCTATTTCTATTTTCTATTCTAGCCTGTATTGCAGTACATTAAATCATAAGAATCATAAACTCTAATTACAAATAAGATTTAAGAACTGTGAACTTCTGCTTGCTTGTGGTAAGGCCTCATTTGAATACAGAGTATCACCATTAATCAACTACAAAGACAAATAATTTCCTAAGCAGAAGAAATTTGAAGCTTAGTTCCTCAGTGTCTTGTGGATGGATTACCCTCAGTTTGTCAAGGTGAGAGGCTGGATTACAACTCCATCTTGTTGACAAGGCATTCACAGCACATCTTCCCAGAAATTCTGCAGGGTTCAGCATGAGCTCATAGTACCTCAGTGTCCACTAATGAAGAGGCTGTATCTATTGTCTATCCATCTCTTGCCATCAAAACTTTTAGAGCATTTGTATTTATGAGGACTCTTTCCCTTTCCTCCTTCCTGGTTTTAGTAAACTGAGAACCTGAAGAAAATGTACCCAACTGGCTTCAAAAGGAAGTCTGAAATGTTGTTTTCATGACTGCTAAGGCCACTAGTGAGAGAGCTATTCAACCATCACCAATTATTTCTATATCTTGGCTAAATGATTAAATTTAACAGAAAGCACTAGCTTTTGCAAAAAAAAAAAAAAATCATTTCAGTTCCCTTCAGGCTTCAGATTCAGAATTGCAGAGCTATAAGTGTTTTATTTAAGGTGGTAAAACAAAGCATTTCTCTGCTGTTTCATGCTCACAAGAGACATGATTTGCAATAACCATTAAAGCTGCACAAAATCACAACACTGTGAATGTGATGATTGCAAAATTATTATGGACTGCATTCTGCAGAATGATGAGGGGCTCTGATTCGAACTTGAATCACAGAATAATTAAGATTCAAAGAGACAACTAAAAGTCTTTAGTCAAATATCTGATTAAAGCAGAACTGACTTCAAAGCTAGATGAGGCTGCTCAGGTCAATCGTCCTTTATGAAATGATGGAGAATTTACTACCTGAGTACCTGTTTCAGTACTTAACTAGATTAACTTCAAAAAACAAAAAAACCTCCAAACAAACAAAAAAACCCAACCCACACTAGAAAAACAGTCATGGCTGATACCAATTAACAATTTTACTAGTTAGGCCAAAGACTAAATTGATATAAGTGTAACTGCATTAGGTTCTAAGAAAATTATAAATACAAATTAAATTTTCATCTTTATCCAAGAAAACAAAAAAGATTCCACTGAAAAGCTATAGAAATGGCTTTTATACTACGAGTATATGTCAGCAATTTACCTGATTGTTGTTGTTGATACATCTTTCCCAACCAGAAAATTGTGTTCCCCTTCTGAGATCTGCTGAGCCCAGCGTGGGTGAAGCCACACTACTTGGGAAATATGGCCAGCATAAACAGCAGGCATAATCCAGTTCTCAATACTTAATTCACTATAATCAGTACAGAAAGACAGAAGATAGCAATGTTATTTTCCCTATAAACATAAATGGTCAAGAACACCACAAACATCTTGTATCTTGAAGGCCCCATGGAAATAATCTAAAGTTAGTATTCCATGTAAGGCTAACATCACCAAAGAAAGAAAAAGAGGGAAATCTTCATTCTTAAGACAAACCAACAATGTCTGTAGTAGGTATAAAAAAGTTCAGACATAGAGTGGAATCTGCTTCCCTCTCGGCATGGCACTTTGATTAAACTCCTTAGTGGTGGACCTGGCAGTGTTAGGTTGATGGTTGGACTCTATAATCTTAGAGGCCTTTTCAACCTTAATGATCCTGTGATTCTATGCCCTTTTTCTCTTGATACAACAGACAGAGGAAAGTGCAAGAAATATCATCAACATTGTTCTAAATAACTTCAAACTGAACTCATGAGAGTGTTTTACTGTAAACTGCTCCAAGTATATTTTAAATGTCATCCCAGTAAATAAAGTGAGTCAATCCACATCCACAGGATTAACATCTTTCCTTATTATCAAGACCCTATTTTTTTTAGGTGTATGATGCCAACGCTATCCTGGGCTGCAGCAAAGAAGCAAAGTGAGCAGGTCACAGGAGGGGATTCTGCCCCTCTATTCTGCTCTTGTGAGACCACTTGGAGTGCTGCATCCAGCTCTGGACACCCCACATAAAACTACACGGACCTGTTCAAGCAGGTCCAGAGAAGGTCACAAAGATGATCAGAGGGCTGGAATACCTTTCCTATGAGGACAGGTTGAGAGAGTTGGGGTTGTTCAGCCTGGAGGCTACACAAAGACCTTATAGTACCTTCCAACTCCTCAAAACAGACTACAGAAAAGCTGGAGAGAAACGTTTTACAAGGGCATGCAGTGATAGGACAAGAGTTTAAACTGAAAGTGTGTGTGTTTAGATCAGATATTAGGAAGAAATTCTTCACTCTTGAGTATGGTGAGGCACTGGAACGGGCTGTCCAAGCAGTTGTAGTTGATCCATACTCAGAAATGTTCCAGGCCAGGTTGGATAGGGACCTGAGGAACCTGGTCTAGTGGAAAGTCTCCCTGCCCATGGAAGGGGAGTTGGTACTACATGATCTTTAAGGCTCCTTCCAACCCAAAGCATTCAATGACTTTATGATAAAGTCCACAAAATCTTTTAGTCATCCAACAAAGAGAACAAAATACTGACAATGGCTAAGGTGATTCAAGTACACCAAATGCATCAGCCTGTAATTGCTGTAAATCACCATAATGCTAAAGCAAACATTATTTATTTTAAAACAGGAAGAGTAAAACAATAGCAGAGATCACTGTGGCTTAGTACCTACCTACCTTGGATGGTAGGGGAAAATATTGGTCTTTATGATTGCAATAGGCGTATCTTGTTCTACTTCACATATCCAGCATGCCAACAAAGCATGTGCTATTTCAATCTCAAAGTCAGTTTTTCAGTGTGAAGAGAGAAGGACTATATTATAACTACAGCTTTTCAGACAAAGCATCCATGCAGAGTGCTTTCCTGTTACCCAGAGGAACTATTTGAGATAACACCATCACACACTACTGAGCAAATACACAAAGCAAAACTCATACATCTTAAATTGCTTGAGATGCAATGTAACTTTTGACGCTAAAAAATCAAGTTTCAGCAGAAGTGAAAAGACAAAAGATACAATTTGAATCTGACTTATAGCTCTTTGGTTTATCCTTCCTATGCAGTCATACCAATATTCACTGTGATTTAAAGGCAGCAACAAGTAGACTTAAAGTCTGATGCAGTACCCAGGGCTTACCTAAAAAGAGCTTCTTTGTCAAATACGGTGTCCGCAGGCATATTCACAGGAATAAGAAGGTCTGGGTGAGAATCAAGATGAACAAAACTGATGTTACTGGCAGGAAGATGCTTTGAACCAATGGCACGATAGATGAAAGGCAGCACCTAAACCAACACGAATAAAAACATTTTAATGATAACCAGTGAGCTGAAAAATGCAACAGCTTTAGCAGCAAAACCACCAGTCCCACTTTTATTCCTTCAGAATTTGGATTAGAGGGAGGAGACACAAAACAATACAAAGGGAAAATAACTCCAGTGGCAAGACAACTCATGAACAGCAATCATTTTAAGTCCAAGCGTTCTAGATGAGAAACTGCTGAAGAGTCACAGTTTTACCCCCTTTTTCCTTCTTTATAGGAAGTCTTGTTTGCAGTAGCTCTTCTTACTAGCCATTCAACTCAATTCCTAGATTTTTTTTTCCATTTGCAACTAAGCCCCAGGAATGCCTTTCCTCTTTGGCAGATCGTTGCTTGTGTATTTCCTTCCCCATGCTATAAAGCTTCCTCACCATGCACTGGTGCTATGGAGACAAAAACAGTTTGCTCCTTATGTTTTATAAGTTAACTGATATAGACTGAAAACTGACTCCACCATGATTTAAACTTTAGCTCACCATTAAACCTATTCTTCTTGAAGAATTAATTCCTAACCCCTCCATGATTGTTTGCAATAGAGAGAGACTACCTTTTTCCATTGGCCAACTTTATTCCCTGCTGAAGATCTTCACTCAGAAGTGTGAAAAACAGGAAGTGAGGCAACTCACCAGTACAGCATAGCAAACCACTGAACTGCAATAATATAGGGTGGTAAAACTGAGAAAACTGATGGCTGATCCCTCTTACTCAGAGCTGCAGTACACAGAGTCTCTTCCACAGTCAGAGGGCATGAACAGCCTTGGCTGCCAGAGCAATTCCAACAAGGATTGTGAATGACAGCCTTATTATATGAATGCAAAGGGAACGCGAAGACAGTAAGAAGCAACAAAAAGTATGTGTGACCTCTACATTACAACAGCAACTGAGCTATTTTTTTTGGCATAAAACTGATTAAGATGACAAATCCTGCATACTGTGTAGGCATAACCATAAAACAGATGTATATTATTGCAATAGTAGACAAGACAAGATTAAAAACATGGATTCCCTGATCCAAGGCTTTTACTTCTTTGTAAAAAAGAAGCAATCTGGTCTACCAAACAACCTACAATATTTTCAATTAAAATTGAATCTTCACCCCAGGTAAGTGCAACTACTGGTTGCAAGAGACACGAGAGACTAAGTTCTCTAACCTTGCAAGTTCTCCTGATATGGATTAAGAACAAAATTTCCTCCATGACAGCTGTTGTTAATAATGAGTGCATGATGCAGCTACTGACAACTTGCTCTGGAAGAACATCACTGTCAGCAAGGCTGATAGAAAATCTTCTGTGAAGTTCTTACACTTTGGGACATAAAGCCATTTATGTTTTATGCAAGACAGACCAATTCATTTACACTCTTATACTTGAAGAATTTAAAATTAAGTATTTTGTATTAATAGAACTTTAAGCTAATTGAAAACAGAAATACAGAGACTAAAACAAAAAAGGATCGTTAAGAGGCATTACCTCAGAATTCCTACCACAGTGACACTCTAAGTCCTTGGCTACCACGAAAAATCAGCTATCACAGCATCATATATCCAGTGAGTCTCAGGAAAAATGAACTGCATTAAACTATTTACAAATTTGTAACATTATTTTCTTTAACAAACTTTACTACACTAGTATCTTCTTTTTGCAAAGAATCTAGCAAAGAAGCTGTTATTTTAGTATTAAAGCCTCAGTTTATGCAATTATAAAAAAACCCCATGAGAAACCAGAAACAGCGGTTAAAAAGAAACTTCTTCTTCACTTCCTTTTGCAATGACTCCGCGAAAGAAAGCAAAGCTCCAGATTTTTAACATTTCTCATCAAGAGAGAGTCAATCTACTTGTTGGGATGGAATTGTATTTACTTATCCTCTCCTGAGATCTCATACACTGGGTAGAGTTGAGTTTCCAAGCATCCCACTAATAGCTAGCAAATTACAACTGCAGGGTAATGTAGGTATTACTTCCTTTAAACCACAGCAATTAATGATACAAAGAAGAAAAAAAGAGTCAGCAACTATTACTTTAAAAGATGCCACGATGCCACCATGGCAATGAGTAGCTCAGTCGCTGAATGGGCCCGAAGATCAGCTCTGCACTGAAGTCACTGATGTTTGAGCAGCGGAAGGGAAGGCAGCCGGAGGGTCTGTGTGTGGCTGCGGAGGGCAGGGCCGTTCCCAAGGAAGCGCCCGGAGATCCCGCACGCACGACGGGAAAGCGCAGCTCGCGGTGAGCGCACCGGGCACCCCCCTTCGCTTCCACCTGCCACACAGAGCATCCGCGCCGCGGACAAACAAGCACCGACAAACAGGAGCAAAGGAAACCCCTCCCCACGGCCCACCCGAGGGAGCCCCATGCCCCGGCCCAGCGCGGGGCACTCACGTCCTGGTGATCCTCCACCACCCACACGGGCAGGGCCGGGTAGAGCCGCCGGGAGGCCCCGCGGGGCCGGGACGCGCCGCCGGGCCCCGGCTCCGCTCCGCTCATGGCCTCGCTCCCTTCGGGCGGGCGGCGCTTCCGCCCGCAGCGCCT
>JANRGV010000001.1:70540680-70626338 GCA_024734035.1 Alethe castanea
CTTCGGGCCGCTCCGCAGGGCTTGGGGCCGGGGCGTGACGGGGGGGCGGGTCCCGGGGTCGGGGGCGCGGCGGCTCCGCGAGGCTGGGGAGCAGAGCGGGGAGCGGGGAGCGGGGCCCGGCCGGGGGTGGCTCAGCGCCTTGCCCGCTCCATTCCCCGGCCCCCCGGGCCGTGGGGAGGCGGCGGTGGGGTGAGGATGGGTGGTACTGATGGGTCAGGTCGGAAGGGACCTCAGTGCGTCCTCCGGTCCAATCTCCCTGCTCCAGCAGGGTCGTTCCTGAGCACATGGCACAGATCTGTGTCCAGACAGCTTTTGAATATCTCCAGTGAGGGGGACTCCACAGCCTCTCTGTGCAGTCCATTAAGAGCGCGGTCACCCGCACGGTGAGGCAATTCTTCGTGATCAGGTGGAACTTCCTGAGCATCAGTTTCTGCCCATTCACTCTCGTCCTGTTGCACGGCACCGCCGGGAAAAGCCTGCGTCCATCCTCTTTGCTACCCTCTCTTAGGCGCTTACAGACACTGATGATGTCCCCTCCCAGTGCTCTCTTCTCCTTGTGTCAGTGCCCTGTTGCTCTCAGCAGTGCATCTGCGGGGAGAAGTGAGTTTATTCGGTGTTTTTTAGGGGATCAGTGCTGCGTTGGAATGCAGTGGCTCCCGTCAGCGCAATAACATTCCTCTTTAGGTGACAGGGAAGGGGGAGTTTGCCCTTTTCTGTGTTTGCGAACACAGATGTGACTTGTGTTTGAAGCAGAAGGAGCTTTAAAATAATTTGGGCATGTAAAGTAGTTTCATGTATTTTTGAATCTTTTTTCTCCAGTTGTGATTCTGTGTATTCTGAAGGACTGAAATTAAAGTAGAACAAGAGCAGTTCTCTAGCATCAAGGAGATCTGAGAGCTGATAAGGAAGACCCTTTGGTTGAATGCTATGATATATTAGAAGGACACTTAAAGACAAGGCACTGTGGTACAGACTGTTTAAATAAAATGTGTGTGTGAATGTTAGTGAAGTCTGAAACAGTCTTTTACAAGCCTCTGGTGTGTAAAAGCACAGCAGGAGAACTAAAGCAAAATTGATTCAGCATCTGATGGATTATAGTTAATGTCAAAAGGGAGCACTATTGCTGGAAAAAAGGGACATTGACTTTGTTTGTTTATTTGTTGTTTTGATTTTTTTTTTTTTTTGTAAGAGAGAGAGGCTTTACGAAATTGGAGGGTACTGAGCAGGTACAGACTGACTGGGAGGAACAAGTGGCTTTATACCGTCGTGGCTGCTATCTCCCCAAAGTGTGGGATTCTCACTCACGTTGGCCCCTGGTTGTTCTGGAGGGGGAATGACTGCCACCAATTCCAGTGGCTTCTAAGATCTGCATGTGTAAGGAGGGTCCTCTTGGTTCCTGCTCTTTGGTCTGAGTCCTTTTCCCCTGTGTTTCTTTTTCTTTCTCCCTCCAGTTGACCAGAAGCTGTCTACTTTCTCTCAGCAAGAGCTACCTCTTTTGCTGCAGTGTCCCCGGAATGCAGCTGAGAGTAGTGCTCTGAGCAGTCCAGGTTGGCCATGTTGCACTATAGCAGGTGGGAGAATATTCTGTGCATGTTCAGCATAAGCAAAGCCTCAGTAAAAGGGAGGCTTTGTTTCCTTTTTCTGATGATCTTTCCAATTGCGTGTGTCTCCCCTTTGTTTTTCACTTCCCCTTATGGAAAACAGGATTTGACTTTTGGAAGTGCTTAGATGAGTTTTCTCCTCTCCTTCCATTCCAGCCATAAATTTTCTTAGGTGTTTTCCCCCTTTTTTTAGTTTTTGAAACTTAACATTGTAATTAACGAATCAATTTTAATTTTAATGAAGCACCGTGCTTTCATTTATGAATGTTATGCCTTAAATCCATGCCTAGTTTTGAGCAACACTTAAGCCTATTTGAAGCACTGATAATTTCTCAAGGGGAACAGGGCTGAGAAGGCAGGTGAGGGATTTTTTGGGAACCATTTATTTCAATGATAATTAAGGAATAGCACAGTCTACATTAATTTTTTTTCCACAACCTGTAAGATGTGTAGCCTGTTTTTCCTCAAAAATATACCAACCTCACTTAAAATACTTTGAAGGGTCTGTTGAGTTCAATCCTTTAGTACTTTGGGGGCTCAATAGTGAATGTAAATTGCTAGTATCTCATTTATAATTTACATGATTTGTTGGGCCAGGTGGCATTCAATGAGGTGTTAGTCAAGTCATTCTGCCCAAAGTTAAGAATTGTGTTCTAGAAAGAGCTACTTGTTATGCAACTTTGGATACCCACTGTAGTTATTAATGATTAGTGATTTCTTTGGTGCAGGCTGTCTAAAGGTTTTATATCAAAGTGTCTAAGTACTGGTGGAGGTGCTTGTATCCTTGACCTGTCATCATAACAATAATTTGTTGAAATTACATTGCCCTGACTTGTAAAGCATGGTCCAGCTTGGGTTCTGGCTTAAAGACAGTAAATGTTTTCATGGATTAGAGGCTTAGAGGAATCAAAAGGAGCATAAATGACCTGCACTAAAGGTCTGAGGAGCACAAAGGTCCCAGTGAAAGTGGATATCATTTACTGCTTCTGTTAAAGGAAACTGCAGTTTCAGCTCTTTAGGAGTAGTTCCTGCGGATGCATTGAGGACATACTACAAAAATTGTGTGACACTGGATTTTTATTTTCCTCAATAAAGGTGAGCCATGTCTTTCCATTCCGGGCGAGGATGTCCCCGTGGCCAGGGGGGACCAGGAGCACGAACTTCAACACAGACCTACCGCCCTCAGAACCTCCGGCAGCTTCACCCGCAGCAGCCCTCCATGCAGTACCAGTATGAGCAGCAAACTGCCCCTCCAACAACCTACTCCAGCCCTCCAGCCACCGGTTACATGCCTCCCAGGCCAGACTTTGTGCCCTATCCTCCTCCAGTGCCCCCTTCCACACAAAATCCCATCAGCCAGTGTCCCATGAGGCCACCGTTCCCAAACCATCAGATGAGGCAGAGCTTCCCAGTGCCCCCATGTTTCCCTCCCACTCCTCCACCAGTGCCAAATCCTAGCAACACTCCCGTGCCAGGAACACCTGCCGGGCAAAGCACCTTTCCTTACATGATGCCTCCCCCCACGGTGCCACACCCTCCTCCCCCGCCAGTCATGCCGCAGCAGGTCAGCTACCAGCCCGTGTACTCGGCGGGCTACTCGCAGCAGTCCTTCCCTCCGCCCGGCTTCAGCAGCTACCAGCACGGCTCCGGCTCCTTCCCCAGCAGCAGCGCCAGCAGCAGCGCCAGCAGCAGCCACTTCCGGCACACGGGGCAGTACCAGGGAGAGAAGTCCCAGAGCGACCGGCGCTCCCCGGACAGGAGCAAGCACTACGACGAGCACCGGCACCGCGAGCACGGCCACATTCACGGCGACAGGCATCGCTCCGCTGGCCACGGCGACCGGCGGGAGCGCGGCCGCAGCCCGGACAGGAGGAGGCAGGAAAGCAGCCGGCACCGGACGGATTATGACAGGGGAAGGATATCGCCTCATCACAGAAGTTATGAGAGAAACAGGTAACTGTTGTCTGCTGCAGGGGAGGAATGTCATCATTGTCACATAGTATATGTTGGCATGAAGGCTCTTCCCTTGCCCTTGTTAGTCCTGTAGCTCGGGAAGTAGCCAGTAGCCAGGTGTCATGAAAAAGTTACTGTTTAGACACCTTTCAGGTACACTGCTTCTTCGCCTCACAGTTGTGAGCTGGCAGACTGGTTGCTCTCGTCCGTGGAGATAGTTTTCAAGCAAGAGCTTCTTTGTGTCCCAGTGAGTGGACTGTTGAGTAGCACTCAATATATTTACCTTAGAAATTTATGCACATGTGCAGGAAAATAGAGTTGGCACTCTTAAGACTGTAGAACGTTGAATCTTACAAATAATTAAGCCCCAGCACTTTGAATTTCAAGATTTAGGTACCAGAGTTAGGGTACCAGGTGTTACTTCCATTCAGAAAGCCTTGTGTTTGTGGAGAACACTGACTTGGTGAGGTTTGTAGCCTGATAGGGGCCCATAGCTAATACTTGTAGTAAGGTGTTGTAGTGAAAAGCGTATTATATTCAGGATGAGGATCTCAGCAAGCCAGCCTGATCTCAAGAGAGGACTGAGGTGAACATAAGCATGGGCCAGTTGTAGACTTCACTGACATCATTCAGATGGATGAGTGTGCGCTGCTTATTTTGGGATTTATCATGAAGTGTCGGTCATGGACACAAATGACTTAGAAATGATGTGCTGACCTGATGCAATTTGCTGTGACGTGTTTTAGAGCAAACCCTCAATTAAACCTTTTTCATGTCTTAGATTTGTTCTGTTTGTAGCTTTTTATGTGTCTAATGAGCTTTGCCAGAATATTCAAAGAGCTACTGGAAAGTTAAGTATTTATCAGGGCTCCTGGATGACATGCTCTTAATTTTAAAAGCTCAGAGTTTTTTCATGCCATGTGTGGAACGTGAATTTATGCGTAAAGCCTGTGTAAATGAAGCCCCTTTGATTTAGATATGCAGAGACTTAATTACAGAACTGCGGACACCTGCATCCAAAAAAACAAAACAAGCCTCACACTCAGTAAGTTTACTTTGATTTTCAAAAAAGGATTTTCCTAAAGCTAAATGCAGCTGGCATTAAGGCACTAGCCTTTTCTGTATGACATGCTTGTGGAGTTTTCTCCTTTTTTCTGCATAATTTCAAGCTTCAGTTTTAAGTTTTGAAAATGCTTGTTTTCAGTAGCTTTTTTCTCAAATGCTTTTGGATTGCTGCTTTAGGCCAACAGCTTCCAGATCTACTTGGGAATATATCTACTTATTTTGATTCATAACTGTTTGCCGGACTTGAGGTTGACTTTTTTTTGTGCAGCATCCATCTCCCAAGCAAATCAGATGTCATAGAGTATGCTCTTGCTGAAGACTGAAATCCATGCTTGAACAAGGCTGCAACAAACGAGGATAAATGGGGCTGGGAAGAAACAATAGATAATTTATTTGAAGTTTTTGCTTTGTACATTTGCATTGTTTCATATTATGAGCATGGAAACAAACATATATATATGATCATAAATAATTTTCTTATTCTGTTAACCCACCAAGCCACCTGAGGCACCTGTTTATAATTCCTAGTTTATCAGCAGACTAGAAGTTTTAACAGATGCATAATGTCTTGCTAGCTGTTGGCAGCAGAGTATAAAAGCTGCCTGTGATCTTTCCTGCCTAATAAATGCAGTAATTTCATAGAATAATTTATGTAGGGAAGCATCCTTAGGATCATCAAGCCCAACCTGTAACCTAATGCTGCCAACTCCCCCACTTAATTGTGTCCCTAAGTGCCACATGTACCTCTCTTTTAAGTGCCTTCGGGGATGGTGATACCCCCACTTTCCTGGACAGCCTGTTCCAGTGCTCGATAACTCTTTGGGTGAAGAAATTTTTCCCACTATCCAAATGAAATCTCCCTAGTGCAGCTTGAATGCAACTTTCCTTTAATTTTGTCTCTTGTTACCTGGAAGAAGAGGACAACCCTCACCTGACTACAACCTCCTTTCAGGCAGTTGTAGAGAGCAGCAAGGTGTTCCCTGAGCCTCCTTTTCTCCAGGTGATGCAACCCCAGCTCCCTCGGCTGCTCCTCATCAGACTTGTGCTCCAGACCCTTCCCCAGCTCCGTTGCCCTTCTCTGGACTCGCTCCAGCCCCTCCATGTCCTTCTTGTAGTGAGCAGCCCAAAATTGAACACAGGATTCAAGGTGCAGCCTCAGCAGTGCAGCGTACAGGGGGACTGTCACTGTCCTGGTCCTACTGGCCACACTCTTGCTGATACAGGCTGGGATTCCATTGGCCTTTCTGGACACCTGGGCCTGTGCTAGCTCATATTCAGCTGCCTGTGACCAACATGCTCATTTGCTCTGATGGACAGCTTTCTAGCCACTCTTCCTAAAGATTTCAGTTAATTTAAAGCTCTTTGACCCAAGAAGTGTGTTTAGGTTGTGAGATTCTTTATGTGCATGTGCAAGTTGAGTCTTGCAGATGGGAGTAATAGTTTCAGCATTATGCAGATCTGTCTGGTGTTTGTATGTGCTTGAGTTTGCTGTAAGGAAGAGAGGGCTTGCCTCAAACACTTGAATGACTTCTGTGCTTACTAAGCTGTTGTGCTTGAAATAGGTTTTCCTTTCCTTCCTTGAGGCATTTAGAATTGTTATATATACAGTAATCTTACCCTTTGCCATTCATAACAAGAGAAGAGGAAAAATGGTAGTAAGTCCCATGGGTAATTCATAGATGTTACCTCTGTATGGTGTGAATTAACTCTCATATTGAGATAGATGGCTTTGTGACAAATGTGGACGACATGGACACTTGGCTGTCTTTTACAAGTTTCTTAAAGGTCAGTGTTAAGAACATCTTGGTTTTTAGCAGTCAGCATGTGGATGTCATTTTGCATAACATGATCTTAGGCTGTGCTTTTGTTCCTTTCAGGTGTAGGATGTATGAAATGCCAGATTTCTCATTTAACTTACTATTTTAACTTTTCAGGGAGCGGGAGAGGGAGAGGCATCGGCACCGTGACAGCAGAAGATCACCATCACCAGACAGATCCTACAAAAAGGATTACAAGAGAGCAGGAAGGTAAGGCAGGCTGCAATGTGGTCTCCTGAGCATTTGAGGCTATGTGCATCCACTCACATGAGGTTTTGTGTAGGTATATGAAACCCAGAAAAAATGAGTGTCTTAAATTTATAATCATCTACTGATACATGCAAATACCAGTTATCTTAAGACCTTGTAGAGTTAGAAACAGGATTAATCTCTGGAGAGAGAGTTTCACTACTGTGTCCTAAAGACTTTCTCTTAAATCTCCTAGTTCGATAAGTACCAAAATTATTTAAAGTCGCTCTATCTTTAGATTATCTTTTAGAGGCTTTTCTTTTGTTGCTGCTCCTTTCTGAATGCTGGATAGTTGGAAACATTGCAACATTATTGGTTTTGTAGTCAGAGGTGATTAAAAAAAGAGTAGGTAGTTTCCTTACTCGTCTTTTGAAAGTATTACTCTTGCGATCCACGAGAAATATCACATCTTGTGTTGTTCAGCAGTGTATTAGAGTAACAGAAGTGTAGGTTTTGTATAATCCTTTTAATAAAAATCAAGTTCTTTTGTTATACCAATAGTTTGTGGGCTGTGCTTTGAAACTTCTTACTGTAACTTCTAGTTGTGACTGATGTGACTTAGTTTTTACCAATGAGTTCCTAACTTAAAAATACAATTAAAAGGCACTCACCTAGAATGCAAGTAGGAATTTTAATTTAAAATAGCATCTATTTTTAAATTTTAATTATTGAATATGGCTTAAAATAAAAAGCACATCGAATTTTAAGTAATTTTTATAGTAGTTCAAAACTACAGATTACTCTTGTACTCTTTATGGTGCAAGTTAAAAGCTGGAAAAGCAACTGGATTTTGCTGCAATGACAGAGTGACTTACACATACGAAGCAAACTGGTTTTCATTTTAAAATAATAAAGAGAACTGTTTTTGTTTCCTTTCTCCCACTAAGCCGGTCTCCAAGCAGAGAGAGAAAGAGAACCCGATGGGAGGAGGACAGAGAAAGGTGGTCTGAGAACCAGAGCTCCAGTAAAGAGAAAAATTATACTGCTGTCAAAGACAAAGAATCAGAAGAGAATGCATCTGAAAAAAATGAAGAGGAAGATGAGGAATTGCTTAAGCCAGTCTGGGTTCGCTGTACCCATTCTGAAAGCTATTATTCCAATGACCCTATGGATCAAGTGGTATGTCAGTGAGAACTCTAAAATGACTGCAGACAGTCCTTTGTAATATGAGCCCTTCAGCAGGATCATCATTTTGTGTCATTTAATTCTTCTCTTTTCCCAATCATCTCAGACTTTTAACCCTGTTAGAGTTCTTCTCTGTTTTCATCAGTTCCTTCTGTCTGTTGGCATTCAGATAAATGATACATGGAAGAGTGGTACTTTTTTTTTTTTGTCTCCAGGAGGGAATGATCTATTTTTTCCCTGTTTACACTGTTTAACTTGTGAGCATAAATGCCTCAAGCACTGTATATTCCTGCAAACTTGCAGAGGTGCTATACCAGCAAATGAAATAATGATAATTTCTCTAGTTCACCTGGTAAAGCAATGTAATGATATGCTAAAGCCTTATTAGGTATTTCCATGTTTCACTGAAAGATCTATCTTTCTGACCTTTTTTCATGAAATGCTGGTAGATGTTGAGTTCTTGTGCTATTTTAACACTGTTTTTTTTTTGTTCTGTTCTAATTTTTTTTATTAACAGGGGGACTCTACTGTGGTAGGAACAAGCAAGCTCCGGGATCTGTATGAAAAGTTTGACGAGGAGTTAGGAAAGCGACAGGCAAAGGCCAAAGCAGCCAGACCACCATGGGAGCCACCAAAAACCAAGTTGGATGAAGATTTAGGTAGGCTGAAATGATGACAAACCTCTGAAATGGAATAATCTGTAGTTAACCACTTTGGTCAGTTGTGTGTATTTAATAATGTAGGTGTTTTTTAAATCCCTCTTTTGTATTTCATATCCATGGGAGTTTTACTGTAGCTCTTGATGGAAGTAGAGCTAGATTCTTTACCCAGAAAGCCTAGGGGAGAATGGAGAGTATCCAGCACTACCAAATGCTAGTTTCTTCCATGGCACAAAACACCCTAAGCATGATTCCAGAGAATGGCACATAAGAGGCTTTGAGGAGCTCCTGGTCTTATATTTCTAAAGCAAGCAGGAGTAGTGGTGATAGACTCAGTGCTGTAAAAACAAACATCTGAATTTCTATTCAGTATTGTATTTTTGTTGTGCAGCTCTGCCTAGTATGATCAGACATCTGCAAATATACATTTTTGTAACATACATTATCTGCATTATCTTGTCCCACCCATATGGATCTTCTGACAGTGAAATACATCCAGCAGCATCAAATACTGGGGAAATACTGGCTGAAAAGCAGAGCAGAAGTTTTTGTAGCAATTTGTCTACTCAGAAGTCAATGAAAGCTATTTTTCTTGGTTTGTTTTGTGAAAACTGTTGTTCTTTTCATATTTCCAACATTTCAATGTTTCATAGTGTGTTTTTTAGTTGCTTTAGTTCAAGAAATTTGTAGGTGTATCGTAGTAATTTAGATATTCTCTTGGGCTTCCTTTTTAACTATTGCTTCATTTTGGCCAGGTGAGCTGCTTCAAACTCTCAGGTCTCATCTTAGTAACACATTAATAAGTCACATATCAAAAATTCCAAAGCTGAAATACAGGCATAATGGCATGGTTACATGCTGATGGTATAAAAGGATGCAGTGAAGAGGAAAGAAAAAAGTAAATACAGATGAAATAAAATGTGAACTCACCTTTGTAAAGGAGTTCTTCGCATTTTTTTGAACAGTGAATTTGCATGTATTTTATCTCTTTCAAGAATAGCTAGTTAAGTTAACTGTAGGGTTTTTTAGGATGTGTTTTTTCATGCGGATGAATCAAGGACACGACTGCTACACTCAGCATACTTGTGTAAGGCCCTCATTCCCTAGATCTCTGAGGAAGAAAGCCTGCTGCTCCAGGCTAAAATATGATAGGGCCAAGGGCAACTTCTGCATTTTCTTTTTCCACTCTTTCTGGAGAACCCAAAGACTCTGTCTTCACTGTTCCCCTGGGCTAACTTGGTGTCCATGCCAGCCTCTCCTACAGCCATGTAGTGTCTAGTAGTTTGTCTTACTTTGTCCTTCAGTAAAGGCTGTCTCTGTTCTGGCTTGTGTTAGCAGCAATCACGTGTTGCAGTGGGATAGCAGTGTGTAGCAGGAGCACTTTTAAATCATGTAAGGCTGATGATGGAAGAAATTCTTCACTGTGAAGGTGGTGAGGCACTGGAACAGGTTGCCCAGAGAAGTTATTGATGTTCTATCCTAGCAATGTTCAAAGCCAGGCTGGATGGGGCACTTAGCAACCTGGTCTAGTGGGAGGTATACCTCTCCATGGAATTCGGTAGTCTTTAAGGCTCCTCCTAACCCAAACCATTCTATGATTCTGTGCTTTCAATATGTTACAAAAAGTTCTGTGTTAGTCTTTTGAAACTCCAGCTTACTCTCACAGGTTCCATGCATGTTTTGCACTTGAAAATAGACTCAATATTAATCAGATGTATATCAGGGAACTTTTGAAACTTTTATCTCTGTGAATATTTGTGGGAATACACGTACACACTTCGTGAGGAAACTATTTCAGCTGAGCATAGGTGACCTATGTAAACCATGCGTTCCAAGGACATATTTAAATTACACGTTATGGCAAATTATGAACTGTGTAAAAAGATATCTTGATTAAAAAAACGCTAACATTTTCCTAGTGATGTTCTCTCATTTTCTCTCCTTTTTCGTTTGACTAAGGAGAGTCAGTAAAAATGTGTATGTTAAAACCATAGTTTCACAGCGTTTGAAAGCATTGACAGTATAGTAATATATTTTCTCTTAAATTGAAACTTAAAAAATGAAATGGAAGAAACACAGCATTTTATTCCAAGAATAAGATGAACATTACTTGCATACTAGTATATGTCTTGGCTATGAGGGCATTTATTTAAATTGGAGCTGAGGATATCTGTGTAAATGAGTGACTAAAATTATGTGCATAAGCAAGGGAATCACTCCACAGTATCACAGGAGATTAGAGGTTGAGATCAAGGTTTTTGTGATTTGGGTTTTTTTAATATTAAGTCCTGACATTAATTCATGTTAGAGAATGCATTGCTATGGAGAAGAGAGCATGTGGAAGTGTTTTTCAGCCATCTTTATTTCTTCTGTGTGCATCAGAGAGCTCCAGTGAGTCAGAGTGTGACTCTGAAGATGACAGCAGCTGCTCCAGCAGTTCAGATTCGGATGTTATTGACGTCATTGCAGAAATTAAGCGTAAAAAAGCACACCCTGATCGTCTCCATGAAGAATTGTGGTACAATGATCCTGGACAGGTAGGGTGTGGGGGAAAAGTACTGGATGTCCAAAGGTCATTCTCCCAATAAATTGAAAATTCTGCCTTGTTGTCAGACATGCAGAGTGACTTCTATTTCAAAATGCTTTCTTTACCCCTGTTTTCCCTTTTCTCTCTCATCTTCAAAGCCTTTCACTTTTGATTTCAAGAGTATGGTTCCAGCTAATTAATCCTGGGGATTATTTGGTTGGAATCATGTCTGACAGCATTAATAAAAACAGAGTGCTAGCAATGTGCAAATACTGTCCTTTTAGCCCTGAGATAAAGGTACACAACTGAATTTTGTGGTGGAGAAAAGGCATTATGTTTACACCCTTTACAAATTTTTCACCTGAAGTTCTCAGCTCATAATGATAAATCATGTTTTAAATATGCAGTTAATGCTTCTAATTTCTTGTCTAATGGTTCTTTTGTAATTGCATGGAGATTGTGGTTCTCATTAAATGTAATTGCTGAGCTGAAGAAGTGCTGTTTCGCATGTACACATTGCATAAAAGACTAGTTTTTGTTTGCAAATTCGCTATCTTCATCTTTCTTACTTAAATATTTTACCATCTATTCTCTCATTTCAAGTGGCACCTCAGTAAATTTATTTTCCTTTCACTTTGTGTGATGTATGAGTTTAGCATGCAGCAAATCATAATGTGAAGAGATACTGGAATGCATATTGCCATTGTGGTAATTCAAAAGTCTTTTGAATATTCTATTATAGATCGTATTTGTGCTTCTAGTTAAAAAAATGATTGAGCATAGCTAGCTGTTTTTATTTGTATGGAAAACAAAATTAATGAACTGTTTAGATATTTAACAGAAAAAAATTGTGTAGCTCTTGGGCACACTTCAAAATAATGTTCTAGGAAGAATATTAACGAAAAAGGAAGTGGAATAACTGTAGAAGGAATAGTTTCAGGAATGTTTGGTATGTGAGTTTCCTGCTGAAAAACATTCTTTACCAAAAGCTTTCTTGAGGCTAACCCTTCATCTTTCTTGAAAAGGCTAAAATCAATCATGGTGAGCCTGTCAGTGCTGTACTATTTCTGTGTAGGTTTTATTTGAAAAGGTTTGAAGTTTTTTAGGTATTTATCTGGTGTGTCAAAATGCTTTCTGTCAATAAATAAAACAGGAATGATTGCCATGCACTCTGACATGTACTGGTATACCATCTGACATGGATCTAGATTTGTAGGATGGATCTTCCCAATTTATCTATTAATTTGGATGATCTCCAGCAGTGTTGACAGTTGCCAGAAAATAAATTGTTAAATTCAATGCCACCACAGTGGCTTTTGCCTTACAAATGTGGTATGCTTGTTTGTGTTGCTCTGTTGGTCAGAGAAGGCATTGCCTGTGTAAATTTGTGATCTCTCACCATCTTTTTACCATCAATTCATGATTGCTCTCCTGCAATCATGAGCAGTGTTGTTAGGGACAACATAGGTATGTGTCTGCTTCTCAAGTCTTGGGCTTTACAGGTACTTCATTCACATCTCTCAGTTTTGGCCTTTCCAGTTAATATAACAGAGGCAGTATTTGTGCTGAACAGTACTAAGAATTAAGGATGAGATTTTCAAAAATACATGATGATTATTTAAATAGCCTCAATAGACCCTTAGTTTTGGAGCACTGATGAGCAGTTAGCTGTTGCCTGCTTTTTAAACTCTCTTCTACCTTGTTGCTGTATAAGCCAGTGAGGAAGTATGCTTCTACCTATGAGCATGATTCTGTTTCTTTGAACCTGTTCTTTCCTCGAGGGTCTCAGAGTATGGGAAAAAGTATGTGAACAGCAAGCTGTCACATCACTCCATTGTTAGGATTGTGTCACTACGTTTCCAAAGGAATAGGGAAGTGCCCTGCTTCTTATGTTCCTCTGCACATATGCATTGTGCCAGTATGAAGAAACTGAAGTTAACATCAAACTAAAGGTTGCATCCCTATCCCAGCTGCCTAAAGCTAACATTAACAGTGGCGTAGTAATTCTTGCTTCCTGTGGTATCTTCACTTTCCATCTAATATGTGATAATGCCATTTAGCACCACCATGGATGCTGTTTATATTTTCAGACTGCTAGTAATAGCATGAAAAGTGATGATCGTTTTTTTATTGCATTGCAAGTTTATTGTTGTTTGTTTGGGCTTTTTTTCATTAGTCTAAAAGAATTTTAACTTCTTGGATTCAATGTCTTTGATTTAAAACTGGGGTTGGGAACTTAATTTGATTCTCTGGTTTGTTTCTGGGCTTCTTTTGTTGGATTTCTGCAGTAAGCATAATGTAAGAGCAGAAAGCTTAATGCTGTTGCAGTAGTTGATAGTCTGCATTGATCTTGGTCTCAAAAGTGAAAAGAAAGACTTGGAGCTTTATGATGTATGGACTGGCCATTTTGGGTATAGGCATGTGATGCACCCATACAGAATACTCAAGGAGGATATTTTTTCCTCTTTTATCTTTTTTACTGATCTGTTCATAGAATGGATTTGAAGTGTTCCCATCAGTTCTTTAAAGTACCAAGTAAAATCTTTGAATGGCCTGCATTTTAGAGGATAACTTTGTTCCATGGCTTGAGGATGGGTTTTCAGTCAGAGAACTCAGTGGAACTGTTTGAATATGGAGAATTCAGCATGTAAATATTGATCTGAATTTTGTTTTAGGCAGTCAGCATGCTGTTTGTGTGTGTAAGTAAATGGAAAAGAGTTATATTATAGCAGGGTGGTACAATTCTGCTGAGAGTGTTTTCCATCTTGTGATTCTGAAACAGTGATGAAGTTCTAATGCTGCTGTGTAGTTTTCTTACATTAGTCTCAAGTGTTTTCAGTTTTATTGGCTTAAGAACATCCACTTAATCTAAGCATGACAGGCTTTTAGAAGCATCAGCACTCAGGGCATTAAAACCAACATACTTTTCCAAAACCACTTTTCAGTAAAACCAGAATCCTATTTTGTTTTTGACAGATGAATGATGGACCTTTGTGCAAGTGCAGTGCTAAAGCCCGGCGAACAGGAATAAGACATGGCATTTATCCTGGTGAAGAGGTATTAGTAATTCTAAGGACTGCAATTATAAATACAAGTTTGCAGCTGTAAATTCCTGCTTGGGTTGATTGAGGGGGTTTTCCCATGATTTACAGGCTGAGTAAAAAAAACTCTTTTGCAACTTTAAATCACTTAGTTACATAACTTCATATTTAAAATGCAGTACTGGTAATGAAATTCATCTGGGAACTATAGAAAACTTTGGCCTGTGTTTGCTTAGTTTTAGGTTTGGTTTTTTTAAGTTTCTATAACATGATTGTGTTAGTAGAAAAGAGCTTGTGATCAAATATCTGCTATCTTCAAGTGGATGAATATGTTGTGAAGGGCCTACTTTGTGAAGTGATTACTTTTAAAAAAAAAGTAAATCGTAATTCTGCTGCTGAAAGAAGCAGAAGGCTTGTCGGGAGGCATTCTTGCATTTTTTAGGCTTTTCAATTTATCTTCATACTTTTTCTTGAAAAAATTTATTTTTCAGTTGGCCTTTTTATATTTACTGAAACAGGTGTTTATTTCTCTGCAGTTAAGGAGTTTCAAACGTTTCTTTGAATTATTTGAGTTCAAAAAATTGGCTTTGGTCTGAAGCTTACTATAAATTTCTCCAGTTCAGGATCTATTCCTCCCCATGTTGCATCTAGGGTTCTCCTTGCAGAAAAAGGAGAATATTTAGGAGGCGAAAACTACTGTACTTAAAACTTGTTGCATGAGGGCAGCTGCTTCCTGGAAAAATGCCCTCTGGGAATCCCAGGTTTCACAAAATCTCCTTGGATATAATACAGATATAATACATTTCACAGTGTCCTGCAGGTGAAACTGCCAGCTAGCTTGTTTGCAGCTGCCTTGTCACAGCTGTAATAATAAGCTGAGAAGCTTATTTTGGGGTGAAGAGCTAACAAAATCACCTTAGTTACTGCATAAATTTTGCAAAGTGGCCAGAGCAGTGTGGTGGTGTAGCTGTCTTGCCATTGCCACAGGCCAGCTTTTGTTCTGCAGTTCAGAGTAGTACTCTGCTCGCTGCAGTGGTTTTATTCTTTTTCCCAGTGTATTCCAAACGGGCTGGTGGCAGCCTCTGAACTGCAGCAATTTGTATGTAGGGCATATGAAAAACTGGTCTTTGACTGGTTGTTGAGGAGTTTAGGTCTTTACACAGGACTGCTTTGGAATAAGCTGGAGGGAAACATGAAATCACAGCTGTCTGGCTGCCTTTGGACCTCAAAGTCAAGCATTACAACCTGCGAGATAGAGTGGGATTACCAGAGCTACCTCTCTGGGAATAGACTAATCCCTTCTCTTCAAGGCTTAGATATCCCCCAAGCAGATGAGCTGATGCCTGTCTTGATAATGTACCTTGAGATCTTCTCATGTGATGTCCAGGCATCTCTTTGTAAGCTTTTAAAATGTGTTTCCTGAAACAAATTTACATATGAGAGGAAATCAGTCTGGAACGTAAACAGCTAACTGTTGTGTGTAAGAGAGATGGAGAGTTAAATGGAAAATGAAAAAATAATTCACCTTTTTTTGCTTTTGAATAGCTTTAAAGATATTTCTTAAAGTGAAAATGGAGATAAGGCCACACTTTCCTCCTTCCCAGAATGCTTAATTATGACTACCTGCGTTTATTTAATTTTTCCTAATGCATTTTTCATGGCTATAAGCAATGCTTTATTCTCTCTTTTAATCTAAATTTGCCTTGACTCTACACATAATTCTCCTTATCTCTTTCTTTAAGCCCATTAAACCATGTCGCCCCATGACCAACAATGCTGGAAGACTGTACCACTACCGAATTACTGTGTCACCTCCCACAAATTTCTTAGTAAGTGCTTTATAAATAATTTGAACTAAGACTGATTTTGTTTTTGGTGACAAAAGTCGTACTGCTTCTTGCTTACTCCGTGGTGGTTTTGTTTGCTTTTTTAAGACAGACAGACCTACCGTTATTGAGTATGATGACCATGAGTATATCTTTGAAGGGTTCTCCATGTTTGCACATGCCCCACTAACAAACGTAAGTATGGTCATTGCTGCAGACTTTAGGTTTCATACAAGGGATTTCTTTAGAAGGTGCTCATTCTTCCCTGAAGCAAAACTTCTCTAAAACAGCAATACATGTATGCTACAAACATCTTTCCAGCACTGAGGACAGGGGAAAGATATTTGTGCTAACAAATCTCAGGTTTTGTCTTGACTGATTGTGGTAAGCAACATCTTTGAACTGTGACTGAAGCTGTGATGTGCATTGAAGTAATGTTTTTATGTGTTTCACAGTTTGGAAGTGAATTAAACCATGGAACAACTTGTTAAGACTACTAATTGGATTTAAATTGTCTGAGTGGGTTTATTAAGTTGGCAAAGTTAAAAAAAATAGCAATAATAACAAAAAAGGGTTTTCCCTGTAAGCGACAAGTGAAATTTATCAGAGATCAACTCTAAAGGTTTTTCTCTTTTCTTAAAACTTACATAGATGTATCCAACAGCTGTTCAGCTTCTTCAGGATCTAGCAAGTTACAATTTTTAGTAAAAGCTGTAGGTATGTACAGGTGTTTAAGTTTGTGTTTTGAAAGCAAGTGTAACAAGAAAAGGAAATGCTTGGTACCTGGCTGCCTTGCTTTTCCAGTATAAGCTGAGTTAGCCAAATGTGAATGGAAAATAGGCAGATTCTTAATTTCTGTACACCTAATGGGTTTTTTGTTGTCTTGGTTATTTCGAGGTTTTCTCAAAAAGTTCAATGTATGTTAGTTTCTATGGTTTTTATACCTATTACTAGCTACATCACCAATGACACAACTCAGTGCAAGAATGGTTGTGAACGCAGGACTGGATACTGGAACTAAGAGGCACTGAGAGGAAATTACTTTGACCCTGACAATTTGCTTGGCAGTGGGAAGCACTGCTGCCCAGTAGCATTAACTCAGCCTCAGAGTTCAAGGCAAATTTATCTCAAGGCTTTACATTTTCACTTTGCAAATGGCCAAAAAGGAGAAGTTTTGTTTTACTCATATTAAATAAAAAAGAGACCACCTTATCTTTACAATTTTTGTGTGTATTTTGTGACAGGAAGGCAGAGAGTTATCAAAATGTTCAACATACAGACAACAAGGAAAACTCTTCTTTGATATGAGTAGTTAGTGAAGCTGTTAAGCTTACTGTGAAGTACATGTTTACATGCATTTCGAGGTAGGGGGAAGTGATGAGGTACAAATGATTATTTTTTACAGAGTTGAATACAAAGCCACATCGGTGCCATTTCTGATACTAAGAGATATAAAGCCCTTTGGAAGGAATCTCTTGATTCATGAGATGATTTCTGGCATACAATATAAAACCTGCTCTTTGAGGGACACTTTGGAACATATTTGATAAAACGGAGGTAGCAGAAGGTAGTAAAAATAGAGACTACCAACATCTTTGCATTAATCAAATTTCTGTAGTATGAAGTCTTAAGTTTGCATGGTTAGGGTTATTACTGAGTTTACTGCTGTTATTAATAACTGAGCAGCTCAAGTGGTTAGTACAGGCACAGAAAAAAATATTTTGATATTATAAATACCCAACCAATTTTACAGTACCAGCCATGAGCTCCTTTAGTGTGTATTTGCTTATGTACATTGAACTCCAGTTCATGGAGATCTTAGTTGTGGTCACTTCTCTAAAGTATTCAACTTCTAGTTTAAATTATGTGTTAGAAAATAAGTAAACAATCCCTGTGCTTTTTTTAAAGCCTCACTGATTAAAGTGTAACAAGTTTTCATCTGCTCAGATTCTAAATGGTATATTTAGCTTCCAAGGTTTTGGGAGGGGCTTATGTTTACATTTAATTCTGTATCAAATTTTAAGAAAGGCAGTTTTGTTTGTTTGTTTGTTTGGTGCAATTTCTAAATTTATTATGCAGATATCAATAGATCTTTGTAGTCAAAATAATCAAATGTTTGACAGTGGGCTACAAGAAGATGCAGTCAGAATATTGCACCTCTGCTGTGTACATTGATTTCATTGCAACCCCAGTGCTGTTCAGATATTTATTTGTGTGCTTATAAATGTAAAATAACCTTGGGTTGCTTCACTTTCACAGATCATGGAATTGTTCTAACATTCTTTCATGCTTTTGAGGCCAGTGAGTAGTAAAATTGGGTAAGAGCAGTAGATGTGTAAGGGAAAAATTAGGCATTTTTGTAGTCTTTTAGGAATTTAGCTTTTATTCTCTGAAAATCTCATTAAAAATGAAACATTTTCAGCAAATTATGGACTGTAAAAAGGTGAAAAAAGACATTTAATGTCTTGCTAGGTAGTCAGATGAAATTGAGTTTATTTATTGTATGAAATTAGCATAAAACTGTAATTTATCCCTAAGCCATAACATTATGTAGCTGTGACTTAAAACTTCATTTTAAGACAGTATAGCTGACACAGCTGTCAGTGTGCTAAAAACACCTTGCTTTCAGATCACTCTGTCAATCTGACATGTCACAAACAACAAATTCCCTTGCAAATATCCAAGTAAGAGAAGATACAGGTTGACTGAAGTTTACAAGTGTACTTTTTCTCCTAAAGAAAATTTCGTCTCCAGTAGATGGCATTATTTAACCTTCCTTCACCATTCCTCCTGTCAGCACTGTTTTATTACTGAGGTGAAGGCTGGAACTGGTACTCCCTTTACCTGTGCTTGTGTGCTTGTCTTTGCATGATCCCCCAGAGCAGCTGTTTTAGTAAGTGCCCTTTTCAGCAGACAGTAATACCTTTGCATACAAAATTGTATTAACTATACATTTGATGCTGTATCGTTTTTAATGCTGAATTTCTCTTTTCATTCCAGATTCCTCTATGCAAAGTAATCAGGTTTAACATTGACTATACAATTCATTTCATTGAGGAGATGATGCCTGAGGTAAGATGGATAATTAGTCTAAAAGTCCGAGTGGGTTATGAGTTGTTGGTATGTTTAATGGATTAAACTCTTCAGTATCCCACCTTGTGAAGTCTCTAAGACTGGCTCTGTTCCAAACGAGTGGCTGGAAAAGAACTTGCACTTACAGGTACTAGCATAAATCCATCTACCTAGGCTATCATATATTAAAATCAAACAGTAAGAAGTGCTTATATCCATAGGTTCCTTTCATTTTAAGTTAGGTGCAATATCTGTAAATTAGGCATTACCCTTCTCTTCCCTCTGACAAAAATAAGGTGTACAGAGGTATTCCTTTGGCAAGACCACAGAAGTCAATGACACAGCTGAAACTTTATTAGAAGTTTGAAACTCTGAAGATTGCTTATCAGTACTTAATATAAGCTGTTGCCGAAACAAATTTCCTGTGAATACAAACAAAGCACATTGAGTTCATAAGCTGTTTGTGATGGGATTTTTTTATTACTAATTAATGCCTGGTGGAGCCAGTTTGCTACGTAAATTGCCACAGTGTAACAGTGTGTATAGATACAGAAACACCCCTGCATATCAGCTGCGAAGATAGGATAAGTATTTAGTTTGGTCATATGTATTTACATTTTTCTTTCTAGTTATCTCTTTTTTGGTTGCTCAATGGCATCTAAATGTATACAATGCCTAAAAAGCCCTGAAATAAACAGCCTTGAAATGCTTCAGAAAGAGTAATGTGATCAAAGCAATTAATTTCTTGTAAGAGAGTGAATATACTATGTTGTCTGCAAATCGTGAACTGAAACAACAAATGGCCACCAGGCAAAATAAGGAAGTCACCATTTGAGGGGGGCTTCTGGGTAAATAGCTACAGCATTATTTGCAGACCGTCTTTATTAATGATTTTTGAAAGAGAATGTGGTGTTGAGTTTGGAATTTATGGCCGATATCATGCATGCACAATTTAAATTAATCTGGCATGCTTTTGTTTGTTCAGAAAAGTTTATATGTTCGTTCACTGAAGGAGCCACTTCTTCACTTCATGAAAATAATCTCTTTTTTCTTTTTTTTTCCCATTTCAACTTTTTTCTTCTTCTGTTGGCTAGTTTGGTCATAATCCTCAATTGTGTTGTACTCATACTTGCTATGGAAGTGATAGTGTTACCACAGATAGTGATTTATAAACATTTATTATGAGCATGTGGCAAAAAGTGAGCTATGAAGAAGATATTTCTCAGAAATGTGTCATCTGCTTAGCTTGAGGGGTTTTAGTGCTTGGCAGATTATTGCAGATTCATAATTTTTGCCTATACTGTTGATGTGGACATTGGGTGAAGAAGATTCAATACCATTCTTTCTTGACAATGCTTTCTGAAGAGACCACTGTGCTGTGTTAGAGTAGATGATCACAAATATATCAATATAGTTTCCAGAACCCAGTATCTAGTGGTTGGCAGATATGAAGACAATGGTTTTTTTCATTGTGTTTTATTTAACTATATAAGAATGGCATTATTTGTATTGTAGAATTATATATTTATAATTTTGGTCTATTTTTTATTTCCCCAGAATTTTTGTGTGAGAGGCCTTGAGCTGTTCTCTTCATATCTTTTCAAAGATATTTTGGAATTGTATGACTGGAATCTTAAAGGTAACATTCTCTTTGAGAGAGTCATCAAAATAGCAATGTAACTGCTGTTTTCCATCGGAGGGGCAATCTGTTCTTCAAGAAGATGAAATCAGAGTTCAGTCATGTGAGCTGTAACAGTGAAAATGCACAAACTTGGCATTGTATTCTCACAAATAAATGAAATTTCTGCCTTAATCCAGAACTTGTGTTTTAATCAAACACTAAATATTACTGTGTGTGTAATATTACAGAGTAACATGTGCCTGGTACTTTGAAAGCCAAGGTGTCAGGTAAACTATTCCCTCCTTTTACAAGCTCACAACAAGTTACTCATACAGTACTTCTCTGCAGTCAACGCAGAAAGCAGTGTCATACAGACAGCTGTGGAGAGTTAACATTATCATTTATAGCTGAATGTTTTTGTCTTTTGACAAGATGAAAATACTTGTTTCTTTGAAGACTGCAACAAAGGATAATGCTGCTCATGGTCTAAAAGAGAAATGAGAGTATCAGAGGAATTACCTTTCAGTATCTGTAGGGTATCTTGACTTCGTGGCGTTGCACTCTGCACTTAATGCAGTTAAACAGAGGAGTGCACAGATTTAATACATTTTTTGTAGCCTTTGGTTTGATACTAAATGTATTCTAATGTCAGTGTTGTCTCTCCTGTCACTGCTTCTGATTGTTCTTTCTTTTTTTAACACCAGGTACTTACAGATTCAGTTTTTATTTTCTTGCAAAGCTTTATATGATGAATAGGAAAATAAAAAAAAAATACCCACAAAACAATACTGTGGAAATTTCCATGTTATCTTTGTTACAGTGAACAAAAACCACCCCACTAATTGGGAGAGATAAACTAGTGCTTGTACTTGTAAGGCTTAAGTGTAATAATTAATTGGTTATATAAACCAATATTTTTCTATTGCTGTTTTATTTAAAAGTACTGGGATTTTTGTTAGGTTCTTATTATTTTTAAATTATTTTAGATTTCTTTTAAATTGTCTGTGTGAAAGCTTTCAGCTTTCACTACAAGTTGTTTCTCTGTTTTGTTTTTTTTTTTTTGCTACTTTTTGTATTGAAACTTAAGCCCCATCAAATGTAATCACCATTCATTGATTTAATCTGCAGCAAAGTTGCCTCTTTGCTTCTTTTGCAAATATGTTGCCGTTCATAAATTTCTTGTATATTTTTTTGTATTTAAGGTCCTTCACTTGAAAATGATTCTGTTTCCTGTCCCAGATATCACTTCATGCCGCGGTTTGTGAGATTTCTTCCAGGTAATGTTTATACTATGTAGCTTTACACAAATTAGATCTAAAAAAAAATTTTAAAAAACCCCAACAAAATAAAAAACAACCCTATCCCCCAGAAAAAAAACCTCCACAAAAAAAAACCAAAACAAAACCTTGCAAGTGAAGTAGTTCAGTCAGTGCAGAGATGTGGTGCTTCTACCTGAAGTCTTAAGTGCTTGCTGGCAGTGTGGATGGTTTACTCAAAAATGAAATTCTGATGGGCAGGCCAAGTCTTGCCTCCAGCTTTAGTGTCTGTAGTCATTTTAGGCAATGCTGGGTCCTCTTTGGCATGCTCTGTGATGGAGCTGTGGCATTTGAGGAGTGCTGTTATCTAATCTCACACGTTGCATGTACCCTCTGCTCTTCAGGGTACCATGTGGCTAGATCACAGTTCTTGATGTGCAAGGGTCAGCATGATTGGCACCCCTGAGCACATGTTTTTCTGATTATTTCTTCATCCTAATGCAAGTTTAGGCCTTGTAGCAAACAGTGAAAGACAAAAGCCATCATTCCAATGCAGTTCAGCCCTGGCCTGCCAGCCAAGGGCAAGATTCCATGTGGAGCGTTGTGCTCGTTTTGAGTGAACAGCTTATGTAGGCATTTAACACGTCCCGAGACACCAGGACAGACTTTCAGTTGATGTAAATGTCATGGCTCCATTGAAAATGTGTCCTGCTCAGATCCTGCCAGTGATTGCTCCAGGAGGGTTGTGTGGACAGAAGGATGTGTTACAGCTGTGGGATTTAGGGTGCAGATGAAACAGAACAACCTTCATCAAGGCGCCTGTGACTGTGACCTGAAGGTTCTTTCTGGTCTGGGCTTTGAAACTTAGTTGAGATATTAATTATAGCCAGAGTAAAATGAGTTTTGGCTTGTTACTGTGAAGAGTACTGATGGCTAGATGACTGTATTTCTAATTGTTGTTCCTTCCTGGATACACAGCACTGTTCAATCAGAAGCAGAGCTCTGAGGCTTGCTAGCAAACATCGATTTGGTTTTGCTGAAGCAATTTACAAAATAAGCCATCAAGCCACATGTGGCTGATTAATTTGACCTCATCACAAAATGAGAACAAGTTTGTCCTGCCTAGTTTGTGTAGCTTGAGGGTGCTTTCCTGTTCAGCGTTTTTATATGCTGATTTTTATTTTTTTTTTTTTAGTTTTAGTTGAGGAGGAGTTTCAGTTCTTTCTGTGCTGTTGGGTTGTTTACTGATAGGGAGAGATAAGTCTCAGTAATACGTATTCCTGTGTGCTTCTTCTTCTTTAATGTCCCCAGCCTTCTAAGTATTTTTTAAAAATGTCTTTTTCCTGATATTTCTGCATATAAGTTGCCTTTCAGCATATTTTTGACTTTTTAAATTTTTTCTTAAATCAAGCTTTCATTTTTTACTGATTATTTTTTGAAGTATCCTTGAAGACTTAATTTTCAGAGAGTGGAGGAAATCTATTTCCTTAGGTATGTTTGCAGAACGCTTCTTATGTCTAGTCAAAGATGTTTGTGCATCAGATCTCCATACATCATCAGCTGTCTCTTTAAAGATAGGAATGAGTTACTGATTTCCCATCCCTTCTACTTTTTCTTTCTTACTTTCCTAACAGTGTCTAAAAATAATGAGGTTTGGGATGTCAGGTTTTCTGTGTGGATTTACTTAGAGACAGGCCTTGAGGTAGCTCTGACCTAGTCATATCTGGTTTACTGAGATGCATAGCATGCAGAACAGTTGCTGTATTGTATTCATTTTCATAGGTTTTTTATGATGATAAATATATTCAGAGAGTAAAATACTAGAAAAAAACACATTTGAGGTCCCAAGTACTGCATATTCTGATTTAAAAAGGGTTTCTGGCTTTCACTGAGCACAGCTGTCTGTGTAGCAACCTGTACATAATCTTCAGTGGGTAAGGATACATTTATATTTTAGTGATTGGTGGGTGTAGGCTACCTCTTGCATAAGAGTATAATCCAATTGTTGACAAAGAATAGTCTTGTAAGTGGAATCCTCCTTTAATTTGAAAGAAAACTTTACACATTTAAAAATCTGTGCCAGTAGATATTTAGAAGTATTTCCTATTTCCAGTGAAGTTTGGGATGTATTTTCCCCACTGAACATTCCATCTTGGAGTTTGGGTGAGTTAGTTGTTCTGGCAGGCCAAGTTAGACCATTGCCTGTCATCATTTCTGAGCAGGAGTGCTGTGATTCCAGAAGTAAGAGAAGAGCTTGGTTCCTCACATGTCTTGTAGAGGACATAATTTTTCCCAGTGCTGCTGTTGAGCAGCAGCTCTGCAAGGCTTTTCCACTGTGCCTGAGATCACTCTCCTTATGCTGTGGTGTCATCCCCCATGTTGCTCTAAGGTTTTACTTCTGGTTTGTCTCTATTTCTCTTTTTTGGGTGTAGTGATGGAGAGAACATACTCAGTGTCTAGACCAGATTGTTTCTGCTCCTTGAGGGAGGGAAATCAGCACTTGTGTTCTGTGGGGCTGAAGCTTGAAGATTCCTCCATACCTGCAAATTAACACTATTATTAAAGGAGGGAGTTAGAGAGAGGTATGTCAAAATTAAAGCATTGGGAACATGCAGTGACTTTTTACTTACATGAGCAGACATACTGAATTTGAATAGTCAGTGATCTGAGTGACCACTGAGTGGTGATGTCAGGACCAGCCTGTTTGCATATTCACATCTGTAGCTGGCTACGTTAAGCCAGTCAGATTATAGCATCTTCTTTTGGTACACACAGCCTTTCCTCTGTGTTTTTCCTGGGGTCTCAGAGGTATTTAGTAATTTTCACATGCCCTTGATTCATTTAGTGACAGAAGACAGCATGAGGCTCTTTAGTCTTCATTACTGCAGTTACGGCATGTCAGCACTACAGATGAGTTTGAAATGCAGGGATAGCTTACTACATTCATCCAGAAGTATTCTGTAAAATTTTGAGTGTTCTTAAAAAGAGCTGCATAACACCTAAAGGCTTTTTAATTGCTGTTGTGAAAAGAATTATAAAATTGTGAGAAGGAAGATGTAACGGAACAACATAACAGATTGTTCTGCTTACTCATTTTGAAGTTTATGCAGGCAAGTTAGAAACTTCAAGTTTACAGTAGGATGGAAGTGTTACTCTTGCCACCATTACTATTACTGCTTTAGCTTAGCAAAGTGTTTATGCATGTGTAGTATTCAACAGTAAAATATTTGCTTTCATATTTGTCAAATCACTTAAGCATTTTGGATTTTATTTTGCTCATACAAATGGTTTTTGTTCTGCATATTTTCTCTTACGCTTTTGCTTTTAGGAGTGGATCTCTGAAATGTGTCTTTTTTTCATTTATGGTTTTAAGATGGAGGAAAAGAAGTACTCTCAATGCATCAGATTCTTCTCTACTTGTTACGATGCAGTAAAGCTCTGGTGCCTGAAGAGGAGATTGCCAACATGCTTCAGTGGGAAGAACTGGAATGGCAGAAGTATGCAGAAGAATGCAAAGGGATGATCGTTACCAGCCCTGGCATGGTAGAACAAACAAATTTTTTTTTGGTATTTTTAACAATCCAGTGACATGAACGTGTCTTCTTTCAGAGAGTTTGTTACAGGCTGAATTAGAACAGGAAAAGGTGACCAGTGGCAGTTAAATATTGCAATAGGAACAGTTTATTGACTGGTTCCAACCCTGAATTGTCCCCTCTGCTGCTGTACTGAAGGGTGTGTTTTCAGAGGGGCACTGTTTCAATGTCCATGTTAAAAGGAACAGCTATATTTTATGAATGTAAACTTTCCTATCTTCTCAGTTTTTATGTGCATGATCTTGTTCTCTTTTCCCAGACACAGCACCAGAGAAATAGTAACTATTTGCTGTTTACTTTCCTCTTCCTCTTTTGACCTCCAATTGACAGCTCTATTTAATGTGTGCTGTCCTAACACTGGCTTGAATATGGAAAAGGTCTTTTCTGCCTGTGTAGTTTTTTCCACATTGTTTCTGTGTTGCTCTTACTCACACTGAGGAATTTTGTGTACATTAATTAATGCATGTATTAATTTTCACTGCTTGGTTTGAAACCCCTGTGGCCTTACTATTTTTGGAACAATTGGTATTTTAAAGCATATGTTCTCTGAACACAGCTCATTTCAACTCTGGTGTGTATGTGAATTCAGCCCATTGTTCTGACTTTCCCTTTTAAGAAATGTGGGTCACAAGAATAGATGAATGTCCACTGAAAACTCAGGGTTATGTTTCTGTAGTTTGGTCAGTATTGCAAAAGGGTATCTTAGTAGTAGAGACATATTTTGGACCTTATATTTGAGACTGACATGCGGCTTTCTCAGTAGTAATACCTTCTTTTTCTGACTTCATTTTCCTCCTTTGCTCATAGCTCAAATTCTTAGTTTATGAAGAAAAAGTGTAACTTGGTACCATGCCTAAGAAGGAATTTAGTTTTTCAACTGAAAATCTTGTCCCCAGACTGCAGCCAGGGTGACATGCTAAATATATTTTTCCAGTTTGTATTTTTAAGTATGGCAGCATAACATTAGTAAACTACTTAGTAAGCTAATAATAACTTGGGTCAGATAATTTGCCCCTTAATTTCACTCTGAGTGAAGTACAGCTTTTGGAACAACAAGAAAATTAGGCTGTTTCTGGGAACATGAAATACGAAAATACACGTGAACTCTCGCTATGGAAAATTCTGCCTCAACTGCTTTAAATGTTTGCTAAGCCAGAATCCCATAATAGAAATTGTTAGAAAACCTGAACAGCCTTAACTTGCCTGTGGTTTCTGTGATACAAGGTACATGCTGGTCCACAAGCTGTCAGCATCTGAATGCTATACACTGGTATAACTTCAGTTATTTTGCTGAAGATGTGCTGATTTCAGCCAGCTGAAAACTTGCTTTTTTGTTTGTTTAGCATGAAGAAATGCATATATGTTCCTTCCTTGTGTCACAGAACTCGAGATGTCTGTATGTACAAAGCAGTGTGTGATTTGTGAGCTGTAGTATTAGTTCTGAGATCTTGTGTGATTTTTTTACTGGCAGACTTTGCATTCTGCAAGGCGGTGTTTTTAGAGACATGTGGACATCAAAATATGTAAGCATAAAAGAAATCTGTAGCGCTTTGAAATGTCATGTTATAATGGCATCATTAGAACGTGTTTTTTCTCTCAAGATTGCAATGACATTCTTCTTAGTTGGTGGATTTTTCCTGTACATTGCAGCATATTGTACTGATTATGAATGTAAGTGAAAAACAGAGTATGAAACTACTACCTATGCATTTTACAACATTAGAAGATAAAACAGTTCTGTTGGAGCGACAATATAAAACTGTGTTAGAAAATGACAGCTCTTCAATTCAATTATATCCACTTGACACAACAAAGTCAAACCACTGAATTTTGTTTTGTTGCACAGCATCTCTTCAGAAATAATAATTCCTCTTGTGATCAAATCTAGGTTTTATGCATGTGTTTTATTTTATTTTTTTCAGTGTGAGGTATATATATGCAATATGGAGAAGGGAAAAAAACGTCAGTAATATATAAGTCCCACTTAAACAACTAACAATAGTTTAGCATTATTTAAAATTATTTCACTTATTCTTGATATTTCATTAGTTCAATGAAACTTTATGTTGGAATGTATTTAGAAGTTCACAAATTTCAGTCATCTTGCATACTTTGTTCTTCCTAAAATATTGATGATTTTCTCACTACTACATAGGTATATGTATATATTCACATACTTCTGTATTACATCTGCATGCTATTTCATGTTGTGTTCTAATGTCAGCAGAGCCTTGGCTGATGAGATTTGGGGTAGAAAACAAAAATAACAGGCCTCTGCTCTGTTAGAATTTCTTTGTTTTTGATGTTTTTTTGATGTTTTTTGGTTGTTTTTAAAGGCAAGGTTGTGATTATTGGATAGTTATCAAAGCACTTTTAGAAGAGCACAGGGATGAAGCTGTGGAAGAATAACATCTAATTTGCTTGCATCCTGTCTGCTGGTGCGCAGTTTATACTCGATATATATACTCGATATATTTCTCTATGCTGCTGTTTGTTCATGTCACCTTCAGAAAGGGCACTGGAGAGGAGGCTGGTATTCAGGAAGAAATGAAAAAGCATAACCCAGCTACACCTCTCTCATAACTGTCAGTGAGGGAGTAGTTGTGATTAAGTCTTGGAGTTCTTTTGTCCTGGTTGCTATCAGCCGTCTGTGAACATCTGTGTAACTGACTGGCAGAATTCAAGGCAGTGTCATGGAAGTGGAGAGGAGTCTGGTTTTGAGTGGTCCTGAGATCACACATTTAACACAGATCCTGCTATAGGCATAGTGAAAAATGTCCTTTTTACACTTATGAATATCTCATTGCCTCTGTTTAAGTATCTAAAATGTGTCTTTTTTAAATATATTGATTATAATTGCTATATAGAGTACAATTGTTTAATATTCTGTTAATTATATTTTACTGACCTGACTCTCAGAGGAGTGGTGTATCAAGGCTGCTTTTTTAAGGGGTACAGAGATGGGAGAAGTTCTTAAATTTAATATTAAGAGTGGAGAGAACCAGCAAACAGCTTAGGAGAACATAAAAACTTCTCAAGCTGGTTTTGTGCAACCCCCCAAAAAATGGAAAACAACCCCCTCCAAAAACAAACTTAAACCTTAAAAATTAGGAATTTAGGCTCTTGTTTAGGGAGCAACATTGTATCTGCTAGAAATCTTGCCCATTATTTTCTTTAGGGCTTTATTTGTTCTAATCCTTTTTTACAACAAGTGCTGTGGGGAAGACCTTTTCTCTTTTTTTTTTTTTTTTTTGGTGTGAAACCAGCAGGTAACTAATTTGAAAAATTCAACTAATTCAAGTAAGTTAACTCTTAACTAACCTAATTTATTTTTTTTAAATTTTTTTTACTGGGGAGATATAACTTTATGTTCAGTCATCTTGTGTAAAGGGAAGCTGATAAGCATTTTTCCCTTGGAAAATATTTCTGTGTCTGAAAGTCAAGCTTTTAAGTAAATTTTTGTTTTTCTAGAATAGATAGAAATTGTGGCCATATATAGAATTGGCTTTGCTTATCCATGCAGAAAATTATTACTGTGAACAGTTCCACCAAGGTCGTTTGGAGGGTAAAAGCTTTGTTCTTGACACAGTTTTGTGAAGAGAATGTTGGGAGCTGTTTCTGCAACACTGAAACTCATCTTTGAGTGCATCTTTACAGTGCTAAATGAGAAGTTCTGAGGTGCAGGTAACTAGAAGTAATGCCCTTTTTCTGAAACCTAAGACAAGCAAAACATATTGGCCTCATCCAGCTGATTGCAAAGTGGGAGTAAGCAGGCACGTTACAAAGCAGCTTGACAGGTAATGGAGAAATTGTTTACTTGGAGACAAACTGTGCACCTTCAGCTGAGTTTTTAAATATGCTGGGTAAGTGATCAAAAGCTCTGTGAGCAGCATGTCTGCTACAGTGATGTGCAATTACTTACTCTCTACGTTTGTAGAGCTGAAGCAAAAGTTGCCTTCATTTGCACTGTCCTTTTCAACAATGAAAAGAACTTCTGTTTTGAACTGTAAAAAGGGCAAAAGTCTCCTCATTATACAAGACTGTATTCCTCCTTGTACACATCAGCCTAGGAGCCTTTTCTGAGAGTAGTGTGACAGATTTTTTTGATGCTGTTTGGTCAGTGTGATTGAATGGATCTAATAATGCCTTCATTTGCTTTGGGAAATCATGAACTAAAATTAGGGAGGTAACCTGCTCTTAGCAAACTGCTCAGGCATATGGGTTCTTGGATGCTAATCCTAATTTTTATTTCTGGTATGATGCTTGACCAGAGAAAGTTGTTTCAAGTTCTTGGAAATAGTCAAAGTAAATTTCGAGATGTTTAAAATTACAATTAAAATTTTAAAAGTTTTTGTTTTTTTCTTTGAGTGTTGGGTCAATTAACTTTGTTTTAGTTACTATTGTTTCCAAATGTTTATAATACTATTAATGATTGGTTTAATGTACATCTTCGTGAGTTTGGAATGTTGTTGCTTCATGTTTCCAGGATAGTGTGGGCTTGAGGCAGTAAATTTTCCGTGGGACTGTTGTCAATTTAGTTGTATTTTGGTTTTTTTCTCCTAGAAACCCAGCTCAGTTCGTATTGATCAACTAGACCGCGAACAGTTCAATCCCGATGTAATTACTTTCCCTATTATTGTGCACTTTGGGATACGACCTGCTCAACTCAGTTATGCTGGCGATCCTCAGTAAGATGCTTTTCCTACTTTCTTTTGTTCAGAAACTCATTACACTTGTCATTTGTGCCTTAAATAGGGCTTGGTTATGTGCTTAGTTGAGTCCGATATAAAGATTAGCGCTTATGGCATTAGACACAAGCTCCTGGAAATTGGAAAATATGAGGAATAACTTTTTCTCTGGAATAATTCAGGATCTGCTGAAGTAAACATGCATGCATGTGCAGTATGAAACTTCTAAACCTGACAACAGCTCTCCTGGCTCCAGCCAAAGGTGGTTCCTCAAGCTCCATGTTATTTCTCTGAGAGGCCAGTGGTGAGTTTTCAGAGAGAGAACAGCGTAACAGGAAGGCAGAGAAGGAGAAAGAGTTATCCAAGCTACCTAATGTCTGTAGCATATAGACTTCTGAGCTAGAGGATGTATTTAGGAAATTTTATTAAACAGCCCTGAATGGATGTTTTTAAATTTCTCAAATCACTGTTTGAGTCTTTTTATGCTACTGACAAGGGGAACATCTCAGGTAATCACTTAACCAGTACTATTGTACATCATATGCAAAAGCAATGATTTTTATTTCAGAGCTGCTGCTTGATTATTTAATTCTGTTTAAGACCTGTTCTTCAGGTCTCACATCTAATAAGGAATAATATAGTTTGATTACTTAATGATGTTTGTTTCTTGCATACTGCCATATCCTACTTAATCATCTCTTTCTGTGCTTTGCAGGGTGATGTCTACATAGTGTTTCCTAGCTTGGAAGCTTTTGCACCCGTGCTACTTTTCTGTGCTTTTCATATCCTGATAGAGTTTGAGATGAATATAGAGAAGGAGTGGAGGGTGAATCAGGACTTCAGGCAGAGCAAGAAATAGTGTCAGAGTGGATTGATCAAGGGATGAAAAAGTGATGATTGGATTTTGTTCCCAGTTGTTTTCTTAATCTCTGGCCATTTTAGGGAATTCTTCCATTGATTGGGACATCTTCTTTCTGCATGATGACTGTATAAAGCCTATTTCTGGTGCATGTGTAATTAAGGTTGCCTTCTTTCTCAATGCAGTGGTATAGGAATGGTATTCCCCAATTTAGCTATCCCATTAGTAAGAGAACCACAAGCCATTCCCTTTGCCTTCCACTGAGAGACACAGAAAGGCAGAGATCACAGATTGAGAGAAGAATGATTTACTGGAAACAGCAATGAGACAAGAAAACTAACACAACACTGGTAACAAAACTGTAGAAAGAGAAGATGATTTATGTGCAAGATGCTCAACAGGTCTACAGTTTTGAGGCCCAGACATTCGTGTGCATGTATGACAGTTGTATTCTTTTGCAGCTGCTTGCTGAGAATTTTAAATCCAGCATAGCAGGAGGTGGGAATATTGAGTGTTAATCCAGATAATAAACCAGATTTTTTTAGCTTTAATCATTAGTTTTATCTTTAAAACATATCTCTTTATCTTTTAGTTTTCTTGTCCATAAATAGGAAAAAATTAGAGTCAAAAATATAAGAATTATCTCTACTTTGATGCTGAATTTATTAGTATTTGAGAAGTTCTAGTTCATTGAAAATAGTATAAAAAGACAAAAAATATTCTTCCCACACATTTTTTGCTTTAAAATTTACTTCTGGGTTTGTTTTTTTTTTTTGGGTTTTAACCTCAGAGCTGCTTACAGAACGTAGGTGTGTTCTGCTTTATCAAAGTAACAAAGCATTTTTTGTGAAAGACCTCTGTGGTGCCATCATAAATGTCAGGCTTAATTCTGGTGTATGTGCACCCAGAAGGGATTTTCCTTTAGTGTGTCTTTTCTTTTTGTAATGGTAATATGTTTATTAATTCTCAAACTTAATTGCTATAACAAAGCTTGTTTCACCCTTATCAACACTTGTAGAAAAATGTATATTGCAGATCACAGTTTCAGGTTTTTGTTTTTGGGTTGAAACTTGCTCAAGGCATTTGTTCTTTCTGTTTTAGTTGATTTGTTCATTAACTCATTTTTCTTTTTCGGATGGTGATTTGTCAAAAATAGATGTGCTATTCCGCAGATTGCAGAAGTGCAGTGAACGGAGCATGAGAAAAATCTATGGATTGACCATTTCAGATATGTTTGCAGACTGAAAAAATATCAGTATCTCCAGACACGGAGGGTATACATTCAAGAATGCTGCAGAGAAATAGCTGGGGAAAAAATGCCAATAAGAAAAGATTTGTTTATGTGTCTGTGAATGTGGGGTGCTGTGGGAAGATTATGAAATAGTAGAAGAGCTGCTGCTTCATTGACTGCTAAGCCACTAGCATGAAAACTTCTAATCAAACTACTGCTCTAAGTTGTTGCTGGGTAGGATCTTCTTTTATAATGTGAATATGAGTAAAAACTAACTTGGGTAAACTTCTTTCCTCTGGCTTCTAACTCCCTGCTTCCTATGCAAAGTCTGCTTTATGGATTGTTGTGAATACAGAGGTTACATTTTGAAAGTAGCATTGTTTCCTAAGGGACACAGGGTCCCTGTCATGATTCGCTTTGTTGCTCCTCCCATTGTAACTCTTGAACCTGTTGGTCAGTTGCAGGTGAATATAATGGTGGGATGTTGTCTTCAAATGGATTAAGTTCTTACAAATTTGTGAAAGTTTGTGCTAGATCACTGAGGGACTCCCACCAAGGAAGACACTGTAATTGGGGTTCATGTGTAATTAGACATGACCAAAATAAGAAAAGGCCAGATGGTTGGAGAAAACCAGAAAACTTAAGTATGTGCCAATCACAGAAATAACCTGAATTGCTCTTTCCATTCAGCACAAACCCATAGGGATCAAAACTTTCATTTCACTTCTCAGAGAATAACTTCATGTTGTATACAACTTACAGAGCTCTTCCTTGTGTGCTTCACTGAGGTGTTTGAGCTGGTGTAAGGACAGACACTTCTGGGGAAGGGTGCTAGACCTTTGCAGTGAGTGATAGGTAAACTGTGTGGAGAAGGAGTTTTCACCTGCCTGAATTGAGTTAAGGGGCAGGCAAGTCTTTTCAGCATGCAGAAGTGCCCCTTTGGAGAGGATGGGTGGGTGTCTGGGAGACCTGGGGTCTGCCCCCATCTTTGCTGTTCTTTACCTCACTCTGCACAGTAATGCCTCCTCTCTGCTGCTTGACCCACTGTGCTGGAGCAGCTGCCCAGGCACTGTCACCTCTTAGAAAATGCTTTGAGATTATTTTATTTCTGTAGCAAAGAGGTGCTTGTAGACATTACTTGTGTACCTTGTGTGCATTATTAGCAGTTGGTGTGTTCCTAATGACAAACAGGGAGAGACTTCTTTTCATTGACCAAAATACTTGTTTTCTGGTTTTGTCCTTCAGATACCAAAAGCTGTGGAAGAGTTATGTGAAGCTGCGTCACCTACTGGCTAATAGTCCCAAAGTCAAACAGGCTGATAAACAGAAATTATCACAAAGAGAGGTATTCTGGACCTTCCTATGACTGATAATTGAGCATTGTAATTCAGGATGGAATAAAGCTGTATGACTGCCCTGTTTATGGAAACAATAGAAATCCTTTACAAAGATTTTCTTTCCAGACTCTTAACACAGATTTTATTTTTATCTGTGCTTGTTGTTGAATGGAGATTTTTCCTTTCTTCAGCTGTCAAACTACTGCAAGTTTTTTACCCAATTATAGAAATTACTGTTATGGAACCATAACTTCTTTGTAGCTGTTGCCATTAATGGTTTCAAGAATTAGCATAGAGAAGGACTTTTTATTTCCTAATGTACTTTTAACTGGCTCATAATTTTAAACATTTTTCTTCGGGAATAAAAACTGTCACACTTGTGTGCATAAACCGTAATTTATTAGGTGTATAGTGACATTGCTTAGGGTCTTTGACTTGAAGTCATCTGGTTGTTGTATGATAGACAAGCTATTTTTCTCTTTTTGTTTTTTCCCCACAAATTGATGAGCAATAAGCATTTCCAAGTGCAAATGCTCAGCCAATAGGGAATTAAAAGCAGGAAAACAAAGACTCCTAAATATAGCCTAAACCAGCCTATCTATTTCTGTAAACCCACGGACTGAAGCTTTGAATTTGTCAGGTGCCTGTCTATCAGGCACTCTTAATTTGGCAGCCTATGTAAAGAATACATGGAGGAGAAATTAACCTCTTGAGTACAGGATGGTATTTAATTAAGCAGTGTTGTATTTTTTATTTATTGATTAGAAAGACTAATTATTCATAAAATCATAGAGTACCCTGAGTTGGGAAGGACCCATGAGAATCATGGAGTGCAATTCCTGAAATGTCCCCAGTTTATTGGGGAAGTCTCAGAAATTTCACTTTTGGAATTACTTTCAGTTGCAGTAAGTGTTTGATACATATGACATTGCACCTGATTTTTTTCATTGTTACAAATCATAGTTGTACGAGCAAGAGTGTTAGTAAACATTTCATTTATGCTGATATTAAATAAGCCCTTGGCTTCCTTACTTGTAAATGGAAAAAAAAAACAAATCCAAGAACCCACAAGATTGTAACTGAGCTGTGCCACAGTCATAAAGAAGAAAAAGATTTGTCCCTACAGGAGAAGATTTTCTTTGCCAGAACTACATACAAAGCAAGTAGAAGATCATTGTTTTGTGGACGTATTTTTACTAGGGGGTAATGAACTGCTCATTTGTAAAATTGTAGTGGATTGTTTGTGAGGCCATGATCAAATTTTTCTCCAGAAGATAAAACGTTCCTTTGTTATTTAGCACTTGCTGTGGACTGCTGATTTTTATTTCTAGACTGTGTGATCGAGGATAACGAGTTTTGCAGGTAGTTTGCCAAGAGGGCAGCATATAGGCCTGAAGCAGAAACTTTATGTGAGGATAATCTATGTATTTGCCAAAGGAGGTGCAGTAACTCAGAAGGAGCTGTGGGACTGTACCTGACTGGTACATCAGCTTTTAAAGATTATGAATCATATATTATGGAGTGCTTCTGAGCCAGTCAGACTGAAATGCAGCCAGGATGTAGCACCTTTCTCAGGAAAAACTTGGCGACACACCTTTGGCAATGCACAAGAGGTGCAGTGCTGGCAGCATCTCTGTTCCCTCTGCCTCTGTTCCCTCAGTCATCCAGCACTGTGAGATTGTACAATGGTATTATTTGTGACAAGGTCATGCCTGGGGCTTTGTTCCTCTAACCCGACTTTGAGCATTTACAGCAGGTGCATAAATTAGGGCCTGAAGGCTCACTTTGAAGTCAGTGGAGGGAGAAATGCATTTTTGAAGCCATTTATCCCCTTCACTGAATATAAAAGGAGCCAGGGCTAACTAGTGTCCTACCCTAGACACCTCTGTTTTGAGGTGTCTGAGGTTTGATGTATCTATGTCTGGACAGATGCACTCGTTGAAAATACTCTGTGAGTCTCTGCAAATCAGAAAACAGAGCCTGTTTCTGCCCAGGTATGCTCACAGGCTTCAAACTGGGAGCTGGGAAGAGACAGCCTTGAGCAAATGCCCTGTGATAAAAAGGAAGAGGAGAGGCAGGATAAGTTGCAGCTTTGAAGAGCTTTGTATTCTGAAGAAGGCAGAGCACTGAGGGGAGTCCTTACAGTTAGTTCATGCTGCATGCTTGCACACCCCAGGGCTTTGTAGTATTGGAACCAAGAGATTCTAATCTAGGACTGATGTATTTTTTCGGTTTTTTTAAATTTCATTTTTGCAGAAAATATTTTCTTTTAATGATACTGTCAAAATCTTTTAACAATTCTGACCCTTTCATGATTTCTAGAGACAAATTGTTTGCACACCACCAAACAGCCAGTGGTAAAGGTAAAACGTATTTTTAGAAGTTTTTATTGAAATAAAATTTGTAGATTTCAATCAGCATAGTCTCCAGGACTGTGTATAGTGACATAGCTGAACAGGAATTATTGCAAAGTAGTCACCTCTGTTCTCTCCTTGGTCTACCAAAATCCCTTGTGTACACTGTATTCCAGCACACCTGCCAGTCTGTGGCTGAGAGTTATCAGATCTGTATCAGCCTTAGAAACTGCTCACCAAAGCTGAACCTTACGTGGGTATTGTGACTATTCTGGTGTGTACATTGCTGTGCTTTGCTGTAGCAAGTTCTTCACAGGAGCTCTGTTCTCTCCCTGCTCAGGAAGCACTGCAGAAAATTCGTCAGAAGAACACAATGAGACGTGAAGTGACTGTGGAGTTGAGCAGCCAGGGATTCTGGAAAACAGGGATACGCTCTGACGTCTGCCAGGTGACTGAACTGGAGAGATGTATTTGCTTTCTTGATAGCTGCCATTTACCTTTGCAAGGGTTTGTTCTGGGCTGAAGAACCAAATGGAAATGAATACCTCAGTAATATCTATTGAGCTAGGAAACTATTCTGCCCCTTCTATACACACAAAAAAGGTAATTTGAAATTTTCTGCCAGGGGTAGATTAGTGCAAGGGAGAGAGGTTAGGAATGGTCTGCTTGAGGCTGGAGGTTTGCCAAATGTTGATTCTAGTGTGGAACTCAATCTATCAGCTGGTTTGGTTTTAGATATTTTAATTTTAATATGTTTTAAAATTTAGATAGCTTTTAAAAACACCCCAAGTTTTACAGTAGAGCATGAAGACATATCTTTTTCCTTGAAAGAAAGTAAAAAAACCCCTAAAACCCTACCACAACTAACTTTTGGATTTGGTAAGCCTCAATAGAAAAATTGTCTTTCAGATACTGTTCAGTATCTGTCTTTCAGATACTCTGTTTCATATGCATGACATCTCCAAGGAACATATCTCTGTCAGATCCTATTCTGAAGCAGTTGACAGCAACCAGCTTTGTAATATGATAAAAATAAGTGCGATTTTTACTTAATTTTGTATTAGTAAAATTTGAGTAGTTGTAACAGCCAAATAATTATACTAGAGATATACTTGCATTGTTTTTTTAGCTGTTGTTTTGGAGATATTATTTAAGAGTTAAGTACATGCAAATTAATAATTAGCTTTATTAGTGAATAAATTAGGGGAGTTGCTAGGCAAGGGTATAGGTAGAAATTCTGTTGTAATCTTAGAAGTCTGGTCAGGCCAAAGGGGGAAATTCTAGAGTGAGAGAAATGCTAGAAATTGCTTTTCTTCTGTCTGAAACATTTTTTGTGATTCTACTATTGCTTCTGAAGTAGAAGGCGAATAGTGGCACAGTATCTCCTCACATAGCTGAGGAAAATTACAGCCCTTTCCTATTTTTTTTTGTTGTGAACTGTTATCTATTTTTACAGCTTAAGTAAACAGTGTAAATTTCCAGTTTAGGCACTTCGAAACCATTCTTTGTTATTCATAATATCTCATGTGATTCATCTCCTAATGTCTTGAATATTCCTGTTTCATTTTGTTGAAGGACAGCAAAACACCAAAGAATGATAAAAGTAAGGCTATTTCACAGTATTTGTGCCCATCTGCATCTAAATCAGCCAGTTCTGGTATGAAGGTCCTTTGATTTGATTTCTTTGAGAGGCCAAGAATAGGCAACTGTGTGTCTATAAAATGAAAGATTGCCGCTGTTGCTACATGCTTTTTCCCAGATTAAAGAAGACCAAAACTAAATACGCATAAATCAGCTCTGGGGGCAGAGCTCAAGTGCTGTGATTTAAAATTACTGCTTTTAAAAGCATTGCAGTTTAGAAGATTGAAACTCTTTTAAGTCACTTGTGATAGCTTATAGTTGCTCTGAGTTTCATGTAGCCTTAATGACAGTGGTCATTGCTGTCTTGGAAATGAACTGCTTGAAAGGGGAGGAAAAATGGTGAGTGAAATGTTTAAAAAAAGTGTAAAATGTCTGAGTTCTGACAGGCTCACTGGAAGTTACCCAGTATATCAAGTGCAGTACTTGGCCACTGAGCTGAGCAGCACTTAATACACAGGATTAAGTGTGGCAGGATCTGGCCATGCTGAGAAGACACCAGCTCTGTTCCCCCTCTCCACTCACACACTGTTGCATGTGAGCCCTCAACAGCAGTGTAAAGTGTTTGAGATTTCATGCATTCCAAAATATTTCAGCTCACCTGCTTACCCTTAGTGGCTTCAGGTCAGGAGCACCTGCTGTCCTGAGGGATGATGGCACTGTCTGAGGACACTTGAGAGTCTCTGCCTTGCCATGCTAGCGCAGAAAAAAAAAGGACATGCAAAATATTTAAAATCATACATATTTTAAAGGTATCTCTCTAGAAGAGATAAATACATAAAACATCAGAATAGCCATGGTCCAAGATGACAGATGTTGATTGAATCAGTCAATCAGTCCATCAAGTAGTTAGTGCCAGGAAGGCAGCACTTTGTCAATATAACTTGAAGAGTCAGAGTCTTGCTGTGTGCTCCCAGGGGTCTTTGTTCACTGCACCACAGCTGATAAAAGTCCGAAACTTGGTGTTTCAGTCCTCAAATGCAGGGACACATGTATTGGTGTAAAGAATGTTAAATGTTGTTTGAGGAGACTCTTTCTGTCTACTATGGTGGAGCATAGAGGCAGGAAAGCAGAGTTGTGCTGTGAAACAGTTTCAGGTTTGGTTGTTTTGGTGTTTTTCAGTTAATTTCTTCCGTGAAGGATCACATAGGAAGCACACCTGTACAGTTTATATGGAGATAAAAGGGATGTTCTTACAAATTACCCCAGAAAAATTCTAAAGAGTGACATGGTAACAAAATCAAACTTCACCTACACTTTCTAATTCTGCTTGGAGTGGTTTTATATTTTTCTGCCATTTGGAGTCTTCTTCTTGCTGTTAGCTGGTTATTTCATTTGAGAGAAAAGGACTGGGGAAGAGTTCCTAGTCAACAACTGTCTGAACATGAGCCAGCTTGTGCCCAGGTGACCAGATAGGCCAATGGAATCCCAGCCTGTATCAGCAAGTGGCCAGCAGGAGCAGGGCAGTGATTGCCCTCCTGTACTCTGCACTGCTGAGGCTGCACCTTGAATCCTGTGTTCAGTTTTGGGCTGCTCACTACAAGAAGGACATGGAGGGGCTGGAGCGAGTCCAGAGAAGGGCAACAGAGCTGGGGAAGGGTCTGGAGCACAAGTCTGATGAGGAGCAGCTGAGAGAACTCAGGTTGTTTAGGCTGAAGAAAAAGCAGCTCAAGGGAGACCTTACCACTCTCTACAGCTGCCTAAAAGGAGAGTGTAGCCAGATAGGAGATGGTTTATTCTCTCAGGCAGGAAGTGACAGGACAAAAGGAAATTGTCTCAATTGTACCAAGGGAGTTTAAGATTGGATATTAGGAGTAATTTCTTCGCAGATAAGATGATTAGACATTGTAATAGGTTGCCCAGGAAAGTGTTGAAGTCACCATCCCTGAAGATATTTATAAAGATCTTTGGGACATGGTTTAGTTGGTGGAGTTTACAGTGTTACTGTAGATGTTGGTCTCAATAATCTTAATTCCAGTCTTTTTTCCAATCTAAATGATTCTGTGTTTACCTTCCAGCTCTGTGCTCTATTCTCAGGAATTTCATGGTCTTTTACTTAAACAGAAAGTCTTGCCATTGGTTAGTCTTAATTTTTGATCCTATAACATTCACCATTCACCATTCACCATTTTATATTTTCTGCATTAGTTCTGTCATTAGTGAGCTGCAGAAATCAGTAACATCATTTATTCTGTAAATTATACATCATCTACTTTGTGTGCTTGTTTTTCTTGCTTCTCTCCATGCTATACACTCATTTCCTCTAATCATACACAATCCTCTTTCTGAATTAATTGTGACAGCTTTCAGATTTTAATGCCCTTAAAACACACCTTTATTTTGAGTATATTCATATTTTGTCAGTAATAGGAACGATTAGAAAAAAATAGTTCACAAATGGTCCATGCATAAAAGTCTTTAAATCCTGCATTTCTCCCGTTTCTCTTTCCATTTTTATGCAAGAATTGTAATGTTGGTATCATACTTGCTATACTACTCTACTGATAAACTATACTACTTGCTTATTTCAACCCAGATGCATCAAAAGTCAGTGTTAGTGTAGAATTCCTTCTTTGAAACACACAGAGGGGGTCTGTCATTGTTACAAAATAGTCTTTTTTTTCAATTTTATTGACATTTTCCCCAACAGGAAAACATTGTTTGTTTTGTAGACAAACAGTAACTTTTCTGGTATTTTTTAGCACATTAAATGTGCCAGACTACAGCATTTCAAAAATGCCTTAGTTCTTCCTCAAAAGGAAGTGAAGCAAGGCACACCCGTGCTTGAAAATTGAGTAGCTACAGTTGTTTGGGGAAAGCTGGCTGAAGTGGTGTAAAGTGTTTCATCCTTAATGTAATGAGGCAGAAGGGAAGTGGTATTTCTTCATTTTTGAAGCAGAGTGTTAAATGAAAAGATACAAACGTATAGCACAGTCACAGCTTCTTGAAGTTTACTGTTACTGGTGGCCAGACATTTTTACCTCATTGAAGTTGCTTGAGTTGAAGGCTGGGTTTATGTATTTATTCCTTTAGTCTGAGCAGGGCTGTGGAGATAAAAACATATGGTTAATTAAGTGCTTTGATAAGTGAAGGATGGGAAACTACAATTTTTTTTTCCTTATTTAAGAACCAAAGCAGTAAACTAAACGTTGTAACAATTGAGACGTGTTTGTAGTTTTAGCTCAGTCGACTGAGTTCTCTGCACACTGAAGTTGAATGATTTTGCTTCTTGCATTTGTTTTTTCAGCATGCAATGATGCTCCCTGTCCTGACCCACCATGTGCGCTACCATCAGTGTCTGATGCACTTGGACAAATTGATAGGCTACACTTTTCGGGATAGGTGCTTACTGCAGGTACGACATGAAAAGGAAAACCCCACCTTCTTGCTGGTTTCTCTTCATGATATTACTGAGTTCATCCGTAGTGCTGAAATGCATGGCATTGCCACAGCTTGGATGGACCTCATTACTTGTTGGCAGATCTTTCAAAAGTTTGTTTTCCCAAAAGACTTGTAGAGATAGCTATTGTCATATAGATATTACACCTACCTTTGCACCCATGGTAAATCTGTATTTGCTTGTAATGTGTAGCAAGACAAAAATGCAGTTATTGAAAAGACTGTCAAGTACTAATTTCTGGTAAGTTCCTTTTTTCAGGTATTTTTATAGAATACAATGTTATTCTGCAGATGAGTGCATGTGCCCTTCTTCTTGTTTTTATAGCCAGTTGTTCCAAAGGGATTAATTAATACATTGCCCTTTTTTTGCATTTGTAGCTAGTGAATAGAAGTTTGCAAACTTCTGCTTAGGTCTTGAGTTCTGCAAGTGATGAAATTTTTTTATTAACAAGCAGGAACTGGAGAGGAGAATGTTAGATGTATAATTCTGCCTTGATTGTTACCCATTTTTATCATGGTGTATTCTTTTTAAAGTACAAGCAGGTTAAAAAAAGACTGCACTAAGTTATCTATTCAGAAAAGCTGTAATGTGTCATCTACTCCAGATGGAGCAGAATTTGAGAATGTAAAATTATAGCAAACTTAGTAATACTATCAGGGAATTAAAAAGGACTTGGAAGAAGTTCTTAATGTTGATTAAATATAATTTTACTCCTTAAGTTTTATGTTTAGAAAACAACAGACAATGTTTGAATGAATTACTGAATATCTTTGCTCACAGTCTGCAGCAGCAGTCTTGCATGTGTGTCAGAAGTAACTTTCTGCAGCTTGCATTTTCCAGTGTTTGCTCTTTTTTATAAACAAGTTTTTTGTGCATGTACTTTTATACAAGCACAATATTTTGATCTGTGTATGTGCAAAGAGGGAGAAAATGTGTGAGTTTGCAGGATGGAGTTCTGAAAAACAAGCTGTAGTTCTATTTGCTGCTGCTATTACTGCAGTGGTGGTGTCAGCAGCAGAGTAAGCTTTTGGTAATCCTTGGTGGTACAAAGGTAAAACAGAGGGCCAATGCTGTCATTCCTCTTCTGTTTGAAGAGTGAGTGCTCTATAGTCATGAGAGAAAGAGTTTTTTTGTGATTTACTCTGCCAGGAATGAGGTACTTGTTGTTGTTTCATTTTTTGAGCTAGGAAAGTTTTATAGATATTTAAGTAATGTAAATATGGATGGTTGAGAAGCTCTTTTAATTGCTTATATGTTTAATATGAATATTTATAGATCAGTGTTAGAGTGAATATATTTTTAAATAAGCAAATGTATTGAAATCAGGTCAGCAAAGCTGGTAAGCAAAAGTCTTAAGGCAAATTGACAGTTCATGCTTTTTCTCTTCTAAACTGATTTTTCTTTAAAGAAAAAAATGAGGAAAGTTAATTAGTTAAATTGATGATTGAGTAGAAATGTTGCTTCTTTCTGACGTCTGAAATAGTTCACCCTACATTTAAATTGCTGGAACCAAGTTTCTGATTGACTACATTACTTTGTAACCTTTCTTCAAACTGAAAAATAACTTGGTACTAGCTGTTACTAAGCTAATAACTTGTTACTAGTTGCTTTCATTTGCAAGAATGCATGATACTTTTTTTTTTTTGTGTGTGTTACACTATAGCTTGCAATGACTCACCCAAGCCATCATTTAAACTTTGGGATGAATCCGGATCATGCCCGAAATTCCTTATCCAACTGTGGGATTCGACAGCCCAAGTATGGAGACAGAAAAGTTCACCATATACACATGAGAAAAAAAGGTATGCTATTTACAGCACTGTCATTTTTCTCTTACCTCACACTTAATGAGTAAGAACACCCTTTGTTCCATCATCATTTCCTTGGCCGTTGTTCCTTTGAGAGATGCCTTCAGTAGAGGATTTCAATTATATGCAGACACCGGTGAGGTCTTTCTAAAAGACTGGATTTTGCAAATTAGTCAATAAATAAAGAGCTGAGAACAAGCAAGGGTAATAAATGGGAGGATGTATTTGCTTAGATTTTTGGCAAGTACTGTTTTCTTTGCTGCTCACCGTGGTGAACAAACTGGAATATATTTTGTAAATGTGTCTTACTAATGTGACCGTGTGGTCTGTCTCCTGCTAAATATTCCTCACCCCTTTAAAGCATATTCAGTGATAATGAGGTAAATTCTTTGTTGCTTTTGTAATGTTTAGCATGTCCTTTTCATGCAAAGGTGGTATTTATCTGGCTCTCTGAATGCAAAAATTCAATACTGTTGTAATGGGGCTGTGGTCAGTTAGGCAGAGAGCAGTGCTAAGGATTATACTTGATGTAATAAGCCCTGTAAATAACAGGATAATCTTGTGTACAACAATTACAAAGTAACATTTTGACTAATTGTTTGCTGCATTTATTCAAAGTGAATTAGTGGCTGTTTACTTAATAGTGCATTGTTTATGTTTCTAGGGATAAACACCCTGATAAATATTATGTCCCGTTTGGGACAGGATGATCCAGCTCCTTCCAGGTAATGAAAATAGTTGTTTGCGAGTAGAGAAGCTGCTGCAGAGGGAGATATTTAATAGAAACAACCAACTTACTGGCAGCAACAGCTTTGGCAAATAGTTGAAGTGAAAAGTCATTTTGAATTGACTTTTATATTATGAAGGTGTGCTGAACCTCCATTAGCAGTGACATAGTAAATGTTTGGTCATGCCTGCAGGAAACATCTGAGGAGGGTTTTAACAGATAATTATATAATTTTTGTTGATCCCTGAAATGAGGAGGACTAAAAGGCTACATATTTGCTTTCTGCAGAATAAAACATAAGATTAGTTGTTGTTGTTATCAGTGCCATAAATTGGATTCTTCATCACATTTTCTCACAGTAGTACCTTCCTAGTATGGCACCTTGTTAACAGGAATGTGGTGCTGAACATGGGTTTTGCTAATTGACTGTTCCAATTTAAAGACAGGTGCAAAACTCATTAATGTTGTAATGCAGTAATTCGTAAATGACCACTAAGAATTCTATGCATATAAATATAGTTTAAGATGTGGTTTACAGCCACAGGCACCTTATTTAGCTGAATCTGAACACACAAAGCACATAAGGCTAATGCAAGAAACAGTTGCATGTGAAATCTCTTAAATGCATGAACTAGATGGCAGTGTGTATTTTAGTCAGCTAGTGCTTTAGCCAAACCTTTCAAGAGCCATCATTTCAGAAGAAGCTTGGGAATAGGAGAAATTTAATTCTGCATAAATTATTCTTGCACTGTTCCCTAAATGCTGTTTCAGCTAGACCATGGGCTTTTCTCTTCAAGCTTATTTGAGTCCTCTAGAGATAACATAAGGCTAAATAGCATTAATTCTTGTGAAATAACACAAAAATAAAAATTCCCCTTTCTCAGAGAGGTGTATTTTCAGTTAGTTTGCTGCACAGAGTTGTAGATTTGCTCACACATTGCTGTTTTATACAGCAGAGGTACTTGAATTCTTTCAGGCCTTAATAAAGGCCTCCTATTTCAGAAATTGCACTAATTATATAATTGCTGGGAGAGTAAAAAATCACAATAAAGCTGCCAAACACTTGACAAGAATCTTCTGGATTAAAAAAGTAAAATACTGTGGCAATAGCCTTGATTCTGTTACAATCATGTGTGAAATCAAAAATGTTGCTGTTTACTTGCTTTGATGTCTAGAGCAGAAATTTGTATGTATTTGAAGACAAGCTCACATTCTTCTTCAGCTGCTTGCACTTTTAGTCGTTTGAATATAAGCAGGCAGACAGCTTGAAGGAAATGAAACTTTACGCAAAACAAAGGTAAATCAGGACCAGTGATGAAAGAAAACAGTAAATAAAAGATTCTAATAACTTAATGGCATCTTTGGATGCATCTCCTGGTATAGCCATTTTTTTCTTTGGAACTCAAAGGAGGTTACAGAAAACAAGGCATTTAAAGTGCTATGAAAAATCCAAGTTCTGACTCCCTCTGCTGTACTAATGATCTGCAGGATTATCCTGCCCGGCCAGTGTTGATGTTAATTAGAGAGAGCTCCCTGGTATCATGCAAAAGGCTCGGAACAGGCTGTTTGTTTCAGTCACCTGGTGCCCTCTGATGGACAGAGAAACCTGACTTCAGTGCCAGGCAGCAGTCCTGTTTCCTTTCCCCATTTTGTGAAGCTCTGACAATAGCTCAGAACAGAACATATGGAAATTTCGAAGGTGGTGGTGTCAGTCCGGAGTTTCACAATTTGCATAGTTGTTACTCTGTTTTGGAAAGGATTGTAATCCAGAGAGGGTGAGGGAGGCTGCAAAAATGACTGACAATTAGCAATCAACTCTGATTTTTTTTTTCTGTTTTAATTGTGTTGTGTAAATAACCAGCATGTATTACTTAGTTTATGGTGAACTTTAAAATGCCTTTTTCAGGATTAACCACAATGAGCGTTTAGAATTTCTGGGAGATGCTGTGGTGGAGTTCTTAACAAGGTAAATGGGGAATTCTTCAACAATTCTCACCTTTGTATGTTATTATTATAATGTTGTGTTTATTGAACCTTTCAGTGTCTACTTTCACTGTGTATGTTTGCAGTCCTGCCTGATATTTAGACCTGCGCACCTGCAGACAGCTCTCTTGATAATCCTTTCAGTGGTCGTGATAAAACAAGAAAGATTGCAAAATAAAAAGCTAGAGTTTCTGTTTCATGGAGTGCGATTGCGAATTGATTTAGGTTAGAGATTATTCAGCTATAGACAATTTGAACTTTGCACCCTTTTTTTAAAGGAAAGATACTTTTCCTATAATGCTATTTTGTTTCCATGAGTTCTTTTTGTCTAGTTGCAAGGGAGAGGTATTTATGGGTGATGTTGAATGTTGTTTTTCTTGTATTTCCAGTAATTAGGGCTGTAGCTTCCATAACAGCTTAAATAGTTAAGCACAAATGCAATTTATTCAAAAGTAATTAAAGAGCCCCATGGTTCATCAAAATTGCTCCCGTTCTGGCTTGAGTATTCTGAAATCAGTGGAAAATACAGGCATATAATTAGTTATCTCCATTGTTCTGCCTTACCTTTGTAGAGGCAAACAGGTTGCACAGTATAAGGATTATAATCTATTTTCACCTGCTTCGTTCTACTGTTTTTAATAAGGTGTAGTCTTGTTTACTGGTAATTTGCTCTTTAAGCCAGTTTGTTACATAAACAGCAAAACTGCCTTTATATCTGTTTACTAGCCATTAGCCACATGATATTAAAAACTATTAGCCTATAAAGGTCTCCACTGCCCTTAAAACTCATGGCCTTTTCTCTCATACAGCAGTACAGGCTGATAAGATGGTAGACTTGCTGATTAAAATGTCTTGCATTTTTCATTGTCATTGTTCATCAACCATCAGTTCACTTTCTGAGCTAACTTTTGTCTCGATTCAGAAAAAAAATGAGCTCCATTTCTGTTCAATAGAGCATGTAAGCACCTATTTAAGTCTGATTTTTTTTCCTACCTCTTTTAACTTCAGGTGGCTGCTGTTGTGAATTACAAGTTTTATAGAAGTTTTTGTCCTTAAATAATCTTGCATCCATCTGCATTTTTCTCCCTGTGTATTGACTTAATAAAATATTTTAATAATTAGTGCTGTACCATGCCTTAATTGTGGAATGTTGAAAACCATCTATGTGTTAACTTTTTTCAACATGGGTTTGATAGTCATACATGAAAGCATCCAAAATCATTTATTCATTACTCAGATCTTGATGGGATCAGTGAATTACTTGTTTGGTTTTGGTTTTTTGCATTACCTTGCTAGCATGATGCCAAATATCGTTAAAGGTTGTTAAAAGCCTCCAAATTTTACCTTTTTTTTTTTTTTTGTGGTTTGTGGTGTAATGACTTCACGCATTTGATAAATCCAGGCTGTTGAGTTCTGTTCTTTGTTTTCATTAGCATCTCTTGAAGTACTTTAAGAAACATGTATAAACAGATAGATATCCCGTTGGCAGCAGCATCACCTGAAACCCACAGCACTGCGTTTCTCAAGGCTGAGGTTTCCCTTGTGCTTTATTCCTCAGCTTCCTCTAGGTGTCAGCTGTGTTGAGCCCTCTGCTGCTGCTGACAGACAGAAACCTGAGATGAAGGAGCTGCAGGCTGGGGCAGGGATTTAGATATTATGTCCTGCCTAGCAGAGAAACAGCACTTTTCCTCCTCTGCTGCCAGTGCTATCCTGTCAGATAGGATTGGGCATTGTTTGAATATTTCTGTCTTTGACTTACTTCAAGCTGAGTTCCACTATGGGAAGGGACCTGTATTACCCACTAGGGTCTGAGAGAAGGGCACAGTTCTCCACAGGTGTATCTATGTATTAATAAAATGCTAACAGCATCTGGTTTGCTTTTTCTTTTGCCAGTGTCCACTTATACTACCTGTTTCCCACTCTGGAGGAAGGAGGACTAGCTACGTACCGCACTGCCATTGTGCAGAACCAGCACCTGGCCATGCTGGCTAAGGTACAGCTGTCTGTGTCTCTGTGTTTGACATCCATAGGAAGAATACTATGAGTGCCTGGACTGCTGCTCGAGGGAGCTGCCTGCTTTGAACATCACTTTTTTTTTTGCTGTGTTTTGTGTGTAAGATTTGGGATGCAGGAACCCTTTTCAGTTTGAAAGTAGATTTTAAAGATAAAGGACAACTTTGTGTTTTCTCCAAAGCATTTTCTTTGGGAAAAGTGATTTCTGCAGGCATAAAGATAAGTTTTTAGCCTTTGTTGAAGGTATTCCTATACTTGCCTTTAATTTGCACAGGTAGTGAAGTGAAGAAAAAGACTCCAACTTATAAATGTGTTGTTAATAAGAGGACTTTCTGGTAGACTATGTAGGGAGAATATGGCAATGTGGAGATATAAAAAATGCGGGGAAAAATTTATTGTGCTCCATAACCTATGCAGGTCCACTGTAGATTGTCAGAGTAGTCAGAAGTATGTTAAACAGGGTTTTGGAGAAGAGTTGTGTTATCTCCTAGGAAAAATTAAGATGCCCTAGAATTTGATTTCATTTAGTTCTGTGAACGACAGAGCTTTTTATATTTCTATATATAATACTGGTGCATAGTATTATGATACAGAAAGTTGATTCAATCTCTATTCATAAATAGGTAGGTATTCCTTTATTCATTCTTGATTTTGTTAGCTTTTTTTTTTTTAAGAAACAGTCTAAGACTTACTGATGTAATTGATTGTGCCACACATATGCACACACTGTCCTGTGTGTACTGCTTATAATTTTCAAGTTGCTCTTTTAATCTTTCATCTCTGTAATCACACAGTGCCCTAAACAAGCATATCCAGTCTTGCGATTTTGGCAAAAACTGCAGGATCTTTTTGCTCAGCTCTCAGGAGAGGCATAGGGTAGACAGTGAACACAATAATTTTCTTCCCCATCTTTCTTTATTAATTTAGGTAAGCATGAATTGATTGAAACATTTCATATCAGGGCTTGGTTTACAAATATGGTATTGCCTGACATTTTAATTCATTATACTATTTTTAAACCTGCCTCAGGAAAGCTCAAATATTCTTCAAGTCTGTTCACAGAATTTTTCATTGTGCAAGGACAATTTCTGAATTTTTTTTATTGCAGTATTTTAAAAACTTAAATACAGCTGTAAATATTAGATATCTGTATATTCCAAATTTTCCAATGTGCCCTTTATTCCTCTCGTGTCTTATATGACGTTCCTGGTTTCATCCCATGCAGTGTCATGTTGCATTCAGTTCACTTAATATAATGCTCAGCTTCTCAATGTCTCTTGAACTTGTGGAATGTTGTTCATAATTAAGGAACAAATGATGAGTATAAGAAGTTTAAATTCTATATAAAACAATTAATACTTTTCTCTTATGTTGACTCTAGCAAGTGCTCACTGTGCATTATAAAATGTGATGGAACACTATAAGTCATAATTCACAGTGCTCTGGAGCAGTGAACAGGCTGCCATTCATTGAAAATGGAAATCTCTTTTTGGCAATTGAAACACGTCTAAACCATGCATCTCAAACAACTTATTCTCTGGCTTTACCTCTTAATACTCTGGGAGGATGAAGTTGAAAGTTAACAAGAAATTAATCAGTAGAAACTTACACCCAGCTGGGAAGAGCCTATTCTCATACACACTTCGCAAGATGCACACATCTCTTCTTTAAAAATCCCAATAATGGTTTTATGTCAAAAAGATGAATATGTAAAGAGAATCTAGGAGCTCTTGCCTGCATTTCTATAGCAGAATTATCATATATTATAGAAAATATCTGACTTATTACCTGAGATTTTGACTGGCAAGCAGAATTGTAGTTCAGGCAACATATGAGTGTTAATGATGTATTTTTGAATGGAAGGAGGAAGCTAGGTGGCACTGCAGATTAAAATGTGAGCCTTCTCTTGCAGTGCCCAGAGGCTACCCCCTGTTCATTGTCTTAGAGGAAAAAGCCAGATGTTCAGTGGATTGTGTCTCCAGAGTTCTTGTTCCTCACTGTTCTGCTTTAGCTTCTTTTGGTTTGATAATTCTAATTTTTCCATGGTATCACACTCCAGTTATTTACCTCTGATAAACAAAGGAAATATTTAAATTTTAGCCTGTGTCTAAACTGAAACTATGGAGAAAAGCTTCGCAGTTCCTTCAGACCTAGTAGCTGCATGATGACAGTGTAACTGAACTTTGGTGACTAAATAGGTACTTTTGTACTTCTACAGCCACGGTTTTAACTCTTTCTACGTATTTTGCAGAAGCTGGAACTGGAGCGATTCATGCTCTATGCTCATGGCCCAGACCTTTGCAGGGAGTCAGATCTCCGCCATGCCATGGCCAACTGCTTTGAAGCCCTAATAGGTAACGTGTTTGCATTTGTGTGTGCAGACAGTTATGTTTTATATGTGTCTGTATGCTGTGTTGACTGTGGTGGAGGAGATGTGGGCCTGTTGACTAGTGCTAGTGGGAGTAGGCAATAGCAAACTTCTTACATCATCTTTGGTCCTTCCCCTCTCCTGCGCATACAACCATGAAAATCTCATCTTCCATATCCTGGCTCCCACACACTAAAGGTGAAGCTGTTTCATGTCACTGCAGAACTGCACTTCTGTGCCAGCGTGGCCTGACACCTATCCCCTGTCTGAGGAGAGCAGTTCAGTCACTATGGCCTGGCAGAAGATAAGAGGTTCACTGCTTCCAGTAGTGCTTGAACAGACCTACAACCTCAGCCCTCAATTTTAAACTGGAGTTTGCTTTCTGAATGCATCAGGCACTCCCAGCTGAGTCACCAAACTACATCCTCTGTGCCCTGCTAGCCTTCTGTGAATTTGCAAAGTAAATACCTTTTAGTCTTTGCATTTTTCTTATAGCTAAAAAGCTTGGCAATATGCCATGGCTGGTTTAATAAAGCTGCCCTCTAGCTGAGGGTGATGGAGAGTTGTGTCAAATTTGGTGTTGGGCACTAAGATGCTGCACTGGTCTATCGGTTGACATTGCAGAGGAAATCAGGGCCTGACCACAGATACCAAGCGGTTACATCTGCACAAGCTCTACTGTAAATAGCATATTTTTATGAACCTTTACTTGTTTGAATACTCAAAGCGAGTTAATCTCACTGGTTTGACTTCATATTCTTTGAGATGTACTGTACACGTTACTAGCTATGGGAATGGCTTAGCCCTGATGCAGGTCTTTATGTACTACACAAGCTCCTAAAGCATTTTGTCCTGCTTTGAAAAATAGATCATAGTTGGCTTAGATGTCAACAGTTCTGTGCATTCTGCCTTGGGCCAGATTGCATTTCCTCTTATCAAGAAATAAGAGTTTTCTTTTTAACTCTACTTTGCTTTCCATGAACGCTTTGATCTTTAATTTAAAAATAAAAAGCAAACAGAAGAAGAGCACTAGATATATATCTGTGTCTTTGTTCATAGGCTTCAGCTTGTCTAGGATGTAGTGATGAGAACTATTTGGCAAGCATTGAGATTTGCTGAGACAGCAGGCTTGCTGTTTAACCTCCAATACAAAGCTGTTCAGAAAGTTAATTGAGCAATAAGATTTTGTCAGTGCTGTAGCTAAAATCTAGGAGCTTATTAAGGAACTATAAAAGTATATGTAGGGTCTGGTACTCCTACTTGAGGCTCTTTTACAAAGTCTGGTGCTTCATCACGAAGTCCCTGTGATGAAAATAAAAAACAGAAGTATGACCAGGTTGCCTAGGAATTGTTTAAAATTTTGTGCTCTCTTAATATTCCTCTGCAAAATTAGTCTTATAAACCCCAAAACTGTTCTTCAAGGAGTCCAAAGAAAGCAGTTGACCTAGTGAGGAATCAAAGGGGGGAAGAGAGAGGCAAGGCAAATCATGTTCTTCCTGTGTCTGGGAACATGCACTCCCTTCTCTGTGTTCTAGATGTAGCTGTATATTCCATTTGCTTTTATGCTTACAGTAACAAGTTTGAGATTTTCAGAAGCTCCTCTGTAAAGCATATTAAAGGACAGAATGTTGATACTAAATTTAAGAAGGGCCTGTGCAGATATAGAGTATGTAGAGTACACCCAAAAATATAATATGTTATATATACGTTATAATAATATTTTAAAGTTTTACAGGGCTTGTTGGAGAGGGCTAGTGAGGTCTGTGTGTGAAGTTTAAAAAAAAACAAAACATAATCTTCAGAAACTGAGAAATGCAGAGATGCTGTTTCCAGTTCAGACAATAAATTATTGTAAATGATAACCAATAAGGAAGGAAGCTCAAGGAAGACCTTGAGCTTTGCAATATCCTGACACATTGTTTATGTGCTGAGTGTAATCTTGTTGGAAGTATAGAATAAGTGGCGATTATTTGCTAGTTATTGAAATGTGTTTCATGGTTTTCCCTATCTGCAAATGTTGTGGTTTATCTCCAACCAGCAGCGAAGCCCCACACAGCCACTTGCTCATTCCTCCACGAGTGGGAATGAGGAGAGAATTGGAAGGCTAAAAGCTGGAAAACTCATGGGTTGAGATAAAAATAGTTTCATAGGGAAAGCAAAAGCAGTGCACGCAAGCAAAGCCAAACAAGAAATCATTTCACTGCTTCCCATGGGCAGGCAGGTGTTCAGCCATCTACAGGAGAGCAGGGCCCTGTCACACATAACGGTGACTTGAGAAGATGAACACCATCGCTTCAAGCATACCCCTTTCCTTCTTCTTCCCTGCAATTTATATACTGAGCATGATGTCATACAGTCTGGAATATCTCTGTGGCCAGTTTGGGTCACCTGTCCTGACTGTGTCTCCTCCCAGCCTCCCAAGCACCCCTCAGTCTCCTCTCCAGTGTGGCAGTACCAAAAGCAGAAAAGGCCTTGACTCTGTGTGAGCCCTTCTCAGCGATAACAAAAACCATCTGTATTATCAACCCAGTGTTCATCAAAAATGGAAAACATATCCATGTACTAGTCACTGGGAAGAAAATTAACTCTATTCCTGCTGAAACCAGCACAATTGTATAGTTAGCTGTTTACTGAAAAGTACTTTTGGAAATGTATTGCATCTAGGTTAATTTGTTTAAACTTTGCTCTTTGGATATATCATTTTCTATCACTGATATAATTATTTCAGGTTTTTGTTTGCATTTTATGACTGTTGATTTATGCTGGTGTTTAAGGTGCTTTAAATTTCTCTGCAAAACAGATGTTGCTACAAAAAGCATGCTTTTAAAAAAGAATGTGTTGGAGATGAAGAAGTCCAAGATCTTTGACTTTCTCATGCTTAGTAATTTTCTAGTACTAATTGCATTATTGACCTTTGACATCTTGCTCCCCTCATGTAGGAGCTGTTTATCTAGAGGGAAGCCTAGAAGAGGCAAAACAATTATTTGGACGATTGCTCTTCAATGAAAAGGTATTTATGTACTTACTTGATTTGATTTCTAGTTCAAAAATAGCATGATATGTTTTCCTGTCCATTGTTTTACTTAAGGATCACAAATAATCAGAAATAATACTATTTTATGTAGTTCCTGGAAATTGAATTAGGACAGCAAGCTGAGCTGATCCAGGCAAAAAAAAAAACAAACAACTATGGTGTTTTCTCAGGAGTGCTTTAGGTTGCTTGGCTCATGTGGGGAAGGGTGGGTAATGTGGGAAACCTGATGGCTTCCATTCAGAGTGCTGCACTGAAAACAGAAATGGGTGCTGTTGATCCAGGCATCAGGCTCTGAGGGAATGATGCACATGTCAGGCAGCTATTCTGTTTCATCAATTAAATCATCCTACCCAAAAAGCTTCAAACATATAGTTGGGAAAAAAAAGGAGGGTGTTTCATTCAGCGTTTACCCAATTGCACAATTACAGTGTGCAAGAATAGATCAGGCTGTATCTTCGATGGCTGCTAGTTAGAACATGTGCTGTATAAAGGAAAGTAGGTACTTTTACCACTGGGACAGCACACGTGGCAGTGGTCAGAGGATGAATTCTATATTATTTTCCTTCGTCTAAGTCTGTGAAATGACAAAGCTTACTAGAAATAAAAGTATTTGGAAGCCTGTTGTAACTCAGTGTTTATGGGCTGCTTGGTGGCTGTAGTGAAGGAAGCCTTTATGAAAGAGAAGAAAATAAATGGGTTTTTTTTTCCTTTTACAGTTCTTGCCTTTAGAGAAGTCAAACTTGCTACTGAGGAGTACTTGCAAATAAAGTTAGTCCTGAGGCTTAAACAAATCTTCTTCTTCCTTTAACCACTTTTTATGTGGTTCAAGGATTTTTCCACCTCTTTGACACAAGCTAATTGGGAGAACTACAGGCAGTTTGAACAGCAAATACACGATTTTAAAAATTAGTTTGCCAGCACTATTGAATTTGCAATAAGCAGAGTCAGCATCTGAAATAGTTCAGTATTTCAAGTAATGACATTTTATTTAGTACTGTGGAATTTGTTAAATGACTCCCTTGAGCATTAAAGGCATCTCTCAATGTTTGCAGGACCTGCGGGATGTATGGCTTAATTATCCACTACACCCACTCCAAGTAAGTGTATCCCTTTCTGTAATAAATTTCACAGTTCTGTTTTATTTTCAGGGAGGCTTTTCCATAGGTTTCCATTGTGATGACATCTCAGAAATTGTGCTGAAGAGTAGCCAAAGGAATATATATATGTTTTCCTTTGTGTTTGGTTTGTGATTTGTTTGTTTGGCTTTTTTTTTTCTAAATAAGTAGTGAGCTTTTGCCTGTCTGAGAATTAATCATTTAGCTTTCCTGGTCTCATGCTTGTTGTATAACTGTGCCTATACAGTAAATCCAATGAGAGGTTAACGTTTTGACAGCTTTTTGTCTTTTCCAAGTTGGAGGAAAAGGGAGCAAAAACAATCTATGAACATATTTTCTTTACCTGAAATTAGGACTGAAACCTTAGTAATAGGAAGGCACATTAATTGAATGCCATAAAAGTTTTGATTTTATTCTATTTTGATTTTGTTTGTGTGTGCCCATGCGATTATCGATAGTGTGGTTGTTTCAGTGATTCCAGTAACTAATACCATGTAAGCACTAAAATTATGAAAGTGTCTGAAGGTTAACTTATCCTCCATGTATTGAAGGATACAAGTTCACAAGCTGTCAGTTTATGAGGCTGGAAGTTGGGAGACCTGTCCCAGTCCATTCCCCGTTACTGACTTGGGCAGACATAGAGCAAATCTCAGAGCCTCTCTGCACTGTAGTTCCTTGTCTTCAGTGCAAGCAGGAGTGTGCAGGGGTGCTGCAAGAACAGCAATGAGTGCACAGCCAAAATCTTCAGCAACAAATCAGTGCACGTGAAGAATTTTTACAGCCACATCCCTCTGAGCGTAGATACAAAATACTCTTAATAGGAAGATAAGGTTTTGAGATACAGCACTAGCTGTCCTGTGTGGTGGCACACATAGGTCCAAAGAAGATTGTTCTTACCTCTGAATTTCTTTCTTTTCTCTTACTTTATTTTAACCTTTTCATCCCTGCTTTCACAAAGAAAACGTGCACTCTGCTTAGAAATTGGCAACAGTTTGTGTAGGAAGCTTATAATTTCTTACTGCTACCTTGACTTGTGTGATGAAAATTGTTTTCTTCCACATCCTAAAACCATCCTAGGGAGTTTTCTCAGTAGGTGAAACACAGGCAGCTCAGGCTGGCCTTTGGGCCTGAGGAATGGCATGTTTAAAAATTCCTAAAAATCACTATAACAACTTGCCAAATGAGATCCCAATCAATCTAAAAAAAAAAAAAAAAAAAAAAAAAACAAAACAAAACAAATAAAACAAACAAAAAAAAAAACAAAAAAAAAAAACAAAAAAACAAACAAACAAAAAAAAACACAACAAAAAAAAAAGCAAAAAAAAAACCACAAATGAAAAAACACCCCAAAGGTTAACAGGCAATATAAGAGTAATTTCTTTCCTCATAAAATAATTAACCTTTGGAAAAGGCTTCCTGTCAACGTAGAGGCTTTTACTGTGCCACTTAAGGAACTAGACGCATTCCTGAAAAATGAACAATAGGGAACTTAAATAAGCCTTTGAAAATAAAGCATCTTGGACATAGTCATTTCCTGTGAAAGAAGTTCTTTGCACTGCAGAAACCAAACAATTCTCTCCATATTTTGACAGGGAAAACAAACTCAACAGGTATTTTATAAGTAGGGGAAAAGATGAAACAATTTATTTTAAGGCTCTTTATGCATCCTTTCATGGTTGGTTTAATTCCAGGACTAAGAATATTCACTAGATGGATTTACTCATTAACTATATGCACGTCTGAACACCAAAGTTAAATGGATATTTCTGCCATCACTTCATATGAGTTGCCCCATCAAAGTATTATTTTTTAAGGAATATTTGCATATTCTTGTTACTATAATTCTAATTTTTAATTAAATAATGTGAGAAACTCCTACTTTCAAAGCACATTACAAAGATCAATACCTCATTCTAACTGAAAATAAATAGGATTTAGGCGCCTAACTCCTTTGGACTCCTCTGACCCTTCTGGAAGCAATTTCCTATGATGAATAATCACCAAGGTACAAAATATATTAAAAAAAAAAAGAAAGAAAAAAAAAATAAAGTAAGCTCTTTTAATAAATCTGTGTATCTGGGGGAATATTTTAAATTCCATAAAGGGCATTTATTTTATGTGAAGAAAAGATCATGCAGAAAAGCCGTATTGAAATAGCAGTAAAACACCACTCATTAGTAAAGCATTTCATTTCTGGACAGATGGAAGAGCTGAAAACATTCACCATCTATCTATATGTACAACCACTTGCTCTTTATAACTGAATTCTATGCTGTGTATAGGTTACAGTGATTTCTCCAGGGTGAAATTGTCCTTCCCCATCTCACCATATTCTGATAATGACTGGAATGAGTTTGATGTATTGAAACACTCTTGCCTTGATTGTGTTTTTCATTCGTTGCTAAAGCTGAGACTATTGAAGTTGAAAATAGTGTATAATATCTTATTAGAAAAATAAGTGATTCCAGGTCAGAAACAAAAGACTGGCACCTGACACTGTAATAAACCAATACACTACCCTGTGCTGAAATAATCGTTCTACAGACCTGGTGTAGAAAAAGAAAAAAAAAAAAGAAATCCATTACATTCACATTTTATAATTATATTTGGAAGATGCCCCAGGACACAACAAGGAAGCAGTGAACTATTCATCTTACTTATGAAAGCCACTGTGTTAAAGTGGAAGCTATGATACTCAAGAAAGGCTGATAAAATGACAAAATATGAACTCCAAGATTTGAACAAAATGGTTGTAATCCAGCAAGGAAGAACCCATTTCCTATGAAACAGTGGAAAGATTCACAATTTATCTGTCCACATCTACTTCACTCCTGAAGCTCTTCTTCAACAGAAGGTGCAAGAAAAGCACTTCTGGCAAGGGCTTTCACATGGCTTTATGCAGACAGCAATTTGGGGTGTTTTGATTGTTTTCCCTTTTTAAAGATATTCTGTTTACTGTAAGGACGAGCCTTCTGCAAAACCCAAGAGTGGTAGCTGCCTATACAGTATTCATCAATACTGAGTGTACAGTAAGGATTGCAAAAGTCAGGTGTGCTGACCTCTGTGAAGTTATGTCACTTAACTGAGGATAATTAAATAAGCACAGAACACAAAAAAATAATAGTTTCTCATATGTCTGTATTTTGAGGCATGAAAGGCTAGGAAAGATATATTAAGGAACAGCAAGACTCCCCTTAATTAGGGCTACAATGTGGATTTCCATTATAAGGTAAAATTTGGCTCCTATCCCCAGTTCTAAATTCCAGATTCACAAATTATATTGGCCTCAAGATTTGTAGCCTAGGTCACAAGCTGAGGTAGGATTTTTCCACCAAATTTGCAGTAAATCAGAGAAGGAGTTCATGAATTATGAACCTATGAAATAGAGATGTTCACTACAGTTCAAAAAATCTCAACTTTTTTGTCACTTCATAGCCAAAAGAAGTAAATAATAATAACTGCACAGTGCAAAAGAAGACAGATACGATTTCATTTAGCAGATTTTTGTGGCTGAGGTCTGTGGCACAGCACAAAAATTGTTTGATAGCCGTCACACCAGACACATTATTAACATTTATATAGAAATGCTGATAAAAGTTATTCATCTAGTGGAAGAGATGTGTAGCAGATATTTGTTCCTTGAATCTGGTTGCATTCGGGCAAGCATAAGGACTCATCAATTTTATGCGTCCACAGAAAGCAGCCACATGAACACACACATGCACCCTCATCCTAGGGCCTTCCTGTAACTGGAAAACTGTGATTCTATTGGAATGAATGGAGGTGGAGGAAAGGCAAGTATTTAACTACCATCCTAAGCCCTAAATATCAAAAGGTGAGTTAATACTCATATCCACAACCCCCCACAGGTGAATCTATTAATGTCTTAGCTTTAATGATTAGCATATCAAAAATATATTGTATGAAGTATAAATATAGCAGTGGGGACTTTTTTTCCTTTATTTATAATCTATAAGAGCATTATCCTGCAAATTTTTCCCATTGATTTTTGTGAAGTAATGATCAGACAAAAGCATTTGTAGGGGTCCACCTTTAAAGCGCATTTGCAGCACATTTTTAGTTAAGGCAGCCAGTATTTTTGAAAGGATTAAATTTACTTACTTTTAGGATATAACAATAGCATTATGACAATAATAAGAGTAATCAGGACTGGCATAAAAATGTGCCTGATTCCACACCAGGTTTGTTTACACCACCCTCCAGAGATACATCCAGGGCTGTGTTACCCAGGGCCAAGCACACAGAACAACAGCCCAAACTCCTCATTTTACAAACCATCCACTTTCATTCTCCTAAATGCTCTACCTCCAGTTTTTGGCAGGAAAGAGACAGCTGGGCAAAAAGCAAAGAAGAAAAGCCAGGCAGGACAGAATTGCCATAGCTTCAGCCTGGTGCAAGCATCACAGAATTCCCAGCCCAGCGGACAAGCTTCCCTGCTTCCCCATTTCTATTCAGCGGCGCTCCTTGTGTATGGCTGGCAAACGGGCTCCTGGCCAGCCACCACAGAGGTGCCCAGTTATGTGCTTTTGTGCTTTCTCTCAGCCAAGAACTATTTCTGTGCCAAACAGGAGATGGACCAACCACTGTGTCAGGAACAACAAATACCCTGTTCCTCATCCAGCCTCCCTTCTCTTCCTAAATTCTAAAGTTCAAACCAGAAGCCTTTCCATTTTCACACACACACACCAGAGTGGACAAGTGCATCTTTTCTAGAGCTGCTTGAAAGGGTGGGCAAAATGCTTTTCATAAACACAGTCTTTTTCCAAAACAGATACATTTTATAATGGATTAAATATTGTTTTGAATTTTTCCAGTTTTCACTGAGCTCTTTTTCTCACTCTTGACTTTTTAATTTCTGCCAGTGATGTAATGTAAAATATCCCTTCTATCCCACTCTAACCTTTATACAGGGAGGCTTCTTCCCTCTTCCCTTCATTCTGGAAGCACTAACTATGTTTAATGTCCAGTCCTGGTGTACATGATATGTAAACATCAGAGAAGCCTTTCTAGTCTTTATTCAGGAGTGAACTCTCTGTTGTGTTAGAAAGCTTCTAAATTTTAGAGGAGAAAAAAAATATAAAACACTTTAAGCTGTTTCAATAGAAAAATGAAGGGCATACTAAGGAATAAATAGCTGCTTTGACATCACAGTGATATATGAAAAGCAGGTAAAATTCAGCCTAGTTTATTTTTCCTTCTGAGACATGTAGGTGGCTGAAAACAGCTTTTCTAAAGATGACTGAGAAATTTACTTGAAAGTGTATAACCAATAAAGCAGTCCTTTATTAACAAAAAACAGGAAAACAACAAAAGAGTTTTTACGGTTTCTTCAATGCTTGAACATAATCCCTAACTGTGACTTTTGCTCCCAAGGTTGTTTTCAGTATTTTCTTGTACAACCAGCCTGGAGCTTGAAAAGGAACTACTACAATAGCATTAATCCTCAACATGGTGTGCATTAATAACTGACTGGTGCATACCTTGGATTTGTTGCATTAGGTAAGAGGATGAAAGCACAGTTCCTTCTCTTTTGCCCACCCAAGAAGCATGCAGACAGCTTAATAGTACCCATCCTAAGGAGTCTAATTACTGCCACAGTGGAATTATTTTCTATTAAAAAAAAATAAGGAAAAAAGAAAGCTATGGATTTTGTTCTTTTACGCTCTTTTAAAAAACATTCTTGTATGTCTTTTTTTTTCCCCAGAGCTCCTTTCCGCTCTATAAAGTGAGTATCAGCAAAGACATGTCAAGAAAATAAGAACAGACTAACTATACATGCCTCCTTCTGTGCTATTCAAAATACACATTTGCTAATTAACTTGCTTAACATTTCCTAAAATTCTTATTCTCTTTTCTTACTTCCGTGGAGGCAGTAGCCTTTCTAACAACAGTTACTGGCCTCAATAAATTTTAGCTTATTTTCCTTTGTAAAAATAGACAAAACTTTTATTACTAAGGTACTTCTGTTACTTAACAAAAAAATCCCCAAAAACCAAAAACCACACAAAACCCTAGTAACAGCTGAAAACTCAGAACCCACTGCTGAAATAGCAACAGAGCGCTCTAAAATGTTGCCGTTTTTCCCATCCTACTGAAAACTCTGCCCTCTCTTGAGCACCCATCTAGTTTTCTACCACATTAATGTCCTCATCCCTCTGATAATTCTTTGTGTCTTGAGTCGTGTAAGGGAGTGCTGCGGACTAAGACTGGGCAGGAGAAGCAGCAGCCCTGCAGGTATCCTGATGAATCCTTTTAAACTTAGTGTAAATGTAAACTCAATGTCCTCTGGCTTCTGAAGAAGTGATTCATTGGCATATGTGGCCCCACTGCTTTCAATATGCTCCTCAAAAACACAGGGCAATGGGTATGGGAATTTCTCAGCCCATTAGTGAGCAGTGGGATGTCAGGGTATGGTACTGGGAGTGGGAGTTTAGTTCATAGTCCTGCAAGGAAGGCCCAGATAATTGGTCCAACTGAAGCTTTAAAAAGTCAATATTGTTACCTAGACAATAATGGTAAGCTTCTAATAGCTCTTTAAGGAGCATATGACAGTCAAATCTTAGTAGCACTGCAGACAGGAGAGGAAAATAAAGCCAAAACCAAACAGCTGTGAAGGTTTTGCATTGCCACAACATCCACTTGCAGTGAAAATGCTTTTCTAGTGTGCTGTGCCAGTGTGCTTACTGACTTGCACAGGTTAAGCTCAGTTTTAAGAATTTGCCAGATTAGGATCTCAGTTTAGACAGACCACACTTCAGCTTATTTTTCCAGCCTTTTACAGTAGCATTAGCCACAGCTCCTCAGCCCTGGCAACAGATTACCACACCTATAATTCTTTTCATTAGCTCTAACTGATCTGCCATGGGCCCAATGACAGCCTTGTCAGGAGGTTTCTGACAGCTCCAGCATCTAGTGATTTCTGTCTCAAACAGGGAAAGAAATATAATTGCTTTTACCTTAGTAGGTAGCAGAAATCTTTCTTTTTCTACTGTGGAAAAAGATTAAAAAACACAGGGCAGTAATTAAAAAAAAAAACAACCTCAAACAACACACAAAAAACAACCCTCACCCCCAAAACGTACATCCTAACAAACAAGAAATGCAGAAGAGAAGAGGTTATTGACACATAAGAATCAGGGGGGGAAAAAAAAGCCTCCCTCCCTCCAACTCCTCTGAAAACTTCATTTTTAGAAGTAACACTGAAAATTTGTGAAAAATAATATTTTCTTACTTTACATAGGATCATGCCCATGTATATTCCCTGTATTATATGATGCATGGGCATGGCAAATAAATAAATTATTATCCTTCCTTTGGCGTCTTTGTTTTTCTTCCTCCTTAAATAAAGCCCTAACAATAGGAAAAAAATCTTCAATGGAGGGAAATATTCAGAAAATATCAGAATGAGAAGAAATCAGGGTTAACTATCCTTTCACATTTCTATTAGCCTTTACACCTTTGTGAGGATATACCACCTTGGCAAGCCTTGCACTGATTTACTGTGAAGAATTTATGCCTTTGGTCAGAGTAAGTTAAATTAGTAGCAGGGCTACATATCAGCCTCACAACAAAAGCTATTCCTTCCATGCTTGTTGTGCTGCAAATTCACACACCTACACTCCTCCCCCCAGAAAACAAACAAACAAGCAAAAATCCCAATCTTTTGATAAATCTTTGCACATGCTACTCTTATAAATGGATTCATATATTTTAGGAGGAATTTAAATGTATTTGAAGCAAGGCAGAAATGGAAGGGGGAGAAATAAGTTTCTCACTACAAAAAACCTTCAATAAGCTCATGTACATTGCTATGGTATGCACTTTGCCAGTTAAATTTCTGAAGGTTTTGAAAAATGTGACTGGGAGTTTTTAACAGTGCAGTGTTTGCAGTTAATCATCAGCAACTTAAAAAGACATTGACATCTGTTGTCTAGAGAGAAAAAGAAAAATGTAGGGGGGAGAGTAGGCAGGGGGGGCTAAAAATTAAATCAGTTTGAATCCTCTTTAGGGTTACAGAGTCAATAGCAGGAAATCTGCTCTCAGAAAAATGTGGGGTTGTGACCCTCTATGTTTCAAGACATCCTAATTTAGCTTGATCCTTCATGCTCTCTGCTCCTCCTACTTGTACCCTAGAGGCAGGTTTTCTCCTACTGAGAAAGAGATTAAGGGGGAAAGTGCTGAAAGAGGGAGGTAGAGAAAGAAAATAAGACAGGAATAAACTGCAACTGAAGTTCTAAAATCTAAGAGATTATTAAAATTCAATCATTCTGCAGCGAAACTTATTTTTATGCAGACACCAACGACTTCTTTGAACTGATGTTGAAAGGTAACATGAAAATTTTTTATTAGTGTTTGAGACCATGTTCTGAGGACACCAGAGAGAGCTGTTTTTGACATATACAAGTGGTGCTCACACACTATATAATGAGTGTACATCTACCAAGTCTCTTTACTTCATCTCAGTTTGGACCACACAAGTGAATCAACTTCCCAATTAAGTTGCAAACTGTGCAGGCTATGAGACGGCTGATGGATTGTAGCTCCCTAGCAATTAGTGAAGAAAAACAATGCTAATACAGAAAATGCCAAAAATATTAATCAGCTGTTAATACAGCTCCAAACCCATTAACTATAGTTGTGTTGCTTATCCAAGTGGTATATTTATGGTCACAAGTAGCTGACTTTCCAAGCAGAATATACCATTATGTGGCTGAGTAGAAGCTACCCAGCCCATAGAGCAAACAGAGCAAGGAAGGAGGTGGAAGGGAGGGAGATGGGTGCAATCTCAACTCTGCTTTCTCTTCCCAGTCACTGGCTGCTCAGAGTAGCTCTCAAATCACATCCTCTATGCAGTCCATGGGAGCTCAGTGGAAAGAGAAATCCACTGAAATTTCAAGTGCCGCTTCAAGGCTGGGCTGGAGATGAGGTCTCACTCTTCACTCCCAAAAGCACACCAACAAAAAAGGCTTTCCATGCAGAGCACCCAGTTTCTCATCTGTCTGTGTCTGGGCTCCTTGCCCAGTTCAGCACATGTTCCTGTCTCTGTCCTTCCAGTTCTATCCCAAGGAAAGATCCAGGTGGACTAGACAGCTTGTGTCCCACAGTGTGGCATGTCCCACATGACCCACAAAGGCAGCAGGTCTCAGGATTCCTGCAGGTTTTATCTCCTGCCAGGTTCAGACTGCATGTGCAGCATTGACCTCCCCAGCGGTGCTGGTGTACAGTAGCACATTACCAGAGAAGGTAAGGGGGTGGAGTAACCCACCTTAGTCCAGGTTTATAAGATCTGATCATATTGCATTTGTGGTATAACCTGAAACTCCACAAATTCAGCAGCTGTCTTGCTAGAGATTCTAAAGGTCTTTGCTTCAGGTTCCTAAAAAGCCTGATCGATTGCATTGGAGTTACTTGGCACATGTCAATATTCACCTCAGAAAGTATTCCAGAACTGGGCATTTCAGCTTGTGAGCAAATGCTGATATCAGTGTGTGTGTGGATGATCTTCCCCAGCTAATCATATTCCAGATTGATAGAGATAAATTATAAAACAGGATGTCCTTGATTGACAGCTTTGCTATCTAGTCAGAGAAAAAAATCAGAAGAGGACAGTTTAGATCAAAGATTAAATTATTCATATTCATAGATTCCTAGATTTTTACATCCGAGAGAAAACAAGAAAAAAAAGAAGAAAAAAAAAAAGAGAAACCACACACATTTATCTAGACTAACCTCCCACATAAAATGACCAAAAAAATATTAAAAAAATAAAATAAAATAAAATAAAAAAACAAAACCACGTTTTCCACCCAGAACTGCTGCATAACCATCAACATAGTTTTAGAAAGACATCATTTCAATTTATATCATTCAAGACAGGAAAAATCTGGTTTCTGATTAAGTAATTTCAGTATTAAAAACATGCTCTTGAATTCAAGTCTGAATTTAACCAGGCAAGCCTCCTGCCATTAAAAGTTGACCTGCTTTAATCAAGAGTCCTTGATGCATCCTGACATGCAAAGACAAGAGAAAAAAAAAAAACACCCTTTACCCATAGAAATGCAAAATCATCCTATACCACCAATAGAGCTTTAGATAAAATATTCCGAATTGCTGAACTGTGTTCAATTCCAGTAATCACTTTTCAGTTTGACAAGCAAACAAAATAATCTTGGGAATATGAATTCTGCATAAATTGGAAATTAGTTTTATTGTATCTCTATAAAGATAAAAAAAGTTTCCTGAATCTATGGAGTCTAAGAAATCTGAGGCCTCTTCCAGTAAAGTAAAAAACTGTTGTCTGCAACACATTGTAGTAAGTGTCAGCTCTTGCCAGCACATGGCATATGGTATCTTCCATTTATTGAAAAATAAAAGCCTTAAAGCTATTAGATACAATTTTTCACATCTGATATAAAGAACTGATTTGAAAATTTAAAAATAAAACAACACATTTTTTCCTGAACATTTTGAAATTAGATTTTTAGTTTGCTCTTGGCCAAAGCAGTTTGCCAAACTTAAAATTTATTTGACTCAGCCTATCAGCAAGGGAACACACAATTTGAAAAGTTCACTCATCTATAATGGCACTTAATCATAGTAGGCACATTATTTACAGTTACTGTATGATTTTATTTTCATACAAAGAGTTTACAACTAATTATTCTCTTACATCTTCAGCAGACACTGACACTTTTCATAAATATTCATCTTGCATGCTCATACATATTTAATTAATATTAATTGTTTGTTTGTTTTAAACGTAGATTTTCCTTTAGTTGTCATGACTAGACAGGAAGGTATAGAGAAAGGTGTTTGCATGGGAAAAAAAGAAGAAAAAAAGCTCTCAAAGGGGCAGAAGTAAAAATGAGTGTCTAAGGCAACACATTACTTCCTAGATTTTAGTAGAACAAACCTCTCTCCTTGTGGTAGCATTTTTGGGAAGGATGCATATTTGCCCTGTATTGTTGCCCTTTGAAACTCCACTGGGAACTTAAGGATATCTTGTCACAGCTACATCATATCCAGTGAACTCAGGATGTCACAGGCACATAGATGATATTCAATTTTATTGGTTGAAGGAAGCTGGGAGTAAGAATAGGCTTCTTGTACCATCAGGAAGAGATTAGGAGAGGGGAGAGGATAGGATGTCTGGGTTAAAGGATAAGAAAATAAGGTTTACTGCCCCTGAAATTAGTGAATAACTTGATTTCTTAGTGTTGCAGCTTATTCACACAACTGAAAGCTATCCTTTGCTGAGCCCTGTGTGTGAAGAGGAACAGGAGAAGATATAACAGGTCGCTGAACAGTTAAGAGGCAGCCAGTTCACAGAACAACCTAGAGGTGGCTGTTTTCCCTTTCATGTGGGTTGAAATAGCACCATCCCAGGAAAAGATGAAAAGTACATGAAATTCACTGGACACCCTTTTGCAGACTAGGGTGGTGCTTTCTAACATCATTTATCATGTCAGGGGACCTAACTGCTTTCCAGTTGCATTTTTTTTCACTGATAGCAAGAGTTTATGGACATTCAGGAGCACACTGGAAAACTGGGGACTAGAGTCAGTTATCTGTGGGTATAGATCCACAGAACCTGTGTTCAGTTATGCTACAGGTTCCCAGACATTTATTCTGGCCATCTCTGGGCATTAATAACACCCAGAAGTAGTAGCTGCTGCAGAAAGCCGTGTAAGGGCATTTGGACCTAGCCCAGATGCTGCAGCACCCACCTGCTCTATCCCAAAGTGGGACTCCCAGGTAGCACCAGTTCTGCTCAGTGCCAGCTGTGGCAAGAAAAAAAGCTGGGCCCATAAATCCCACCAAAGTGCTGGACTGGCCATGCCACTCTCTTCATCTCATGTTCCCCCTCACTCTGTGATTGGAGTAAGCTCACTGCACAAACCACAGCCCAAGTAAATGGGCATGAAAACACATAGTAGCTCCAGGCTGGCCTCATGAAAAGGCCCTCAAGCATCATCATTATGTTCCCTATTGTTCATATTCCATGCATTTTTTCTAATGTATGAGTTTTCCCAGACCTCCATTACCTAAAAGAATGGGGTTGTCAAGATCACTGACAGCTGTGTTAGCAGGAAAATAATATGGGATGCAGCTCCTTCATGTTTCTGGACTTCAGTCAGCTATTAAGCATTGCCAATTAAAAAGAAACTTTCTCTTGTGGCAAAATGATCATGCAGCTCTCTACTGTGAGGCCTCATACACTTTCTTCTCAATATCTGGTACCAGACATTCTTCTGAAATTCAGAGGTAGCATTCAGTATGAACATTGTTATGAAAATTTTAGAAGAAATTCAGTATATTTCCATGGAAAAATTTAAGGTTTTCTAATCTGTTAGTTTGTTTGCTTTTAAGCAAGTCAGAGAACAAGTCAATATCTCTGTTCCATGTTCCATCTTCCACATTCATTCACACAGTATACCTACTATGTAAGATTTGAAAATTACTGGCTATGGATTAAAGATGAATTTACAATTCATTTCTGTTGCCAAAAATAAGTTAAGTTTTAGAGGATGGAAGCTACATCAGAACCTCTAATAGGTCAATTCAGGCCATATTTTTTCTATACTTTTGGTTACTACAGTTCATTTGGAATATTTAGAGCACTTTGGGTCTCTCAAAATGAATATCTGCATTGCAAAAACAGGAAATGCTCTGCTAAAGTGAGGCCTGTGAGGTGAATATTAACAATTTTGTTTAGTTTTTGAAACAGACATTAGAAAAAGTAGTTGTCATGAGAACTCTTCTGTTCCATACAAAGAAAATTGTATTAGGATCGTGAAGTCAAATACTTAGAAGCTAGAAAATGGCAAAAGTAAGCTCACCTTTTCAACCTTCATTATGTTCTTCCCTGAAAATATCTTTAATTATATGATAATATAGTTTGGTTTTTTTTCCAAACAAGCCCCTCCCTTATTCAGCCTGTAAGGTGAGAGGTGTTCTCTATATATAAAACTATTTAATCTGTTTTTTTCCCAATCATTCATGCTTTCAATACACTTTACAAGCACAAGGTTGAATACACAATATATTAGTTCCAGTGAAAGGCTTCCTAGATGTCTGCACTGTAGCACTACAAAAGAGAAGAAAAAACAAACAAACAAACAAAACAAAACAAAACAATACCAGTATTCACCGTTTTCATATCCTAGCACTCAATTTTAAAGTGAATTGAAGTTCAGTGACATTCAGGTAAAATTCCTCACTGATACCCTAATATTCCAGACCATCTGAACATTTTCAAAAGTTACAAAGAAAAAATAACATTGCAGTTGTCAATTATTTAAAGGTTTTTGTGCTAGGAGGTTACATATACAATGTTTATAACCTTTCAAAACAATCAGTATATTTACTTCTAAGACTGCTGCAGACTAACAAACAATTTCTCATTCACAGCCCAATTGATTGTCTTCATGGGGAGCTCATGTAAAGTAAATGTTGGTTTATCCTTATATTCAGTCCCCTAATGCCTTCTGGATTATCAGTGGAGATATGGCAGAATGATATCAACGATCTGCATAACAATAAAAAAGCAAATATTTTGTTCACATCTAACAGATGAAACATGAGTCATATTGCCTGGAGTGGCATGAGTGGAAAATGCGATTAAAAACATAAAAGTGAAAGGGAAAGAGAACAGCAAAAGTAGATTCTGGTTTACAGCTATTAAAGTGCATGAATATTACTAGAGTTACTGCACTTCAGAAAGTCTGGTTTGTGCCTCTGAGATTCCAAAGCCCTCAAACAGCAGTAAACTCAATATTGGATATAAAAACACATGCATAATATTCCCACCTCAAATTGAACAAGCAAGAGAAAATTTTCATAATACCTGAGAGAAATTATATTTAAAAACTTGGTACTTACCTACTTCAACAAAAAATATAAAAGTTGTGGGTTTGTGTTTCTTTGAGGTTTTTTTCCCACTTTTGCAAATAGCAAAACAAGCTAAAGGCTCCCAAAGTTATGATCTATCTGGTTTTTAGGTAGTAGTGAGTTCAGTCTTACGTGCATCAATGATTTAATGCATTGCAAGAGTACAACCTTTCTGGGGAACGTAGATACATGTTTGAACTTCCGAATGGACAGAAAAATTCACAATGGTTCAATTTATGTACTTATCTAATTGCAAATATCATCAAGGCTAGCTGATTCCCTTCTGTCAATATTCCTATTTTACCTAGAAATATACTACATATATCTCCACCTTTTCCTTCTCTTTCAGCAAATGAATCTCCCAAAACCTCGTATTTGCCATTTCTGCTTCGGAAAAGAGGACAAAACACTCTTGCTATCTCCTGCTGGTGAGGAGTCAGTAACAGCTCATTAACATCTGTCTTAGTTTAAAGCAGAGCCCAGGCTGCAGGAATGTGTTCAAGTAAACCACCAGTGCGATGACCCCCAGATGACCACGGAGACAGAGACAAGTGCTGTATGGCGCAGTGTATACAAAGCAAGATGTTTTGCTTAGATATCCTAATAGGAGACCAGAGTTCCTCACAGACAGCTTGAAAATTGCCTTCTGTATTACAAATATTACCTTTCCCTGAAAGGAAAATACATCAATTTTATGCAGCTGGAAAAGCAGTTAAGTAAACCGAGGAATCTAGTAAAAAAAATATTGTGTTTAGGTCCTTGTTTGTTACTCCCTCTTTCCTCTCCATTACTGAAGAGATTTTTTTTTTTTGCTGTAGTCCACAATAATATGTGTTTGTCAAATGGTCATTAAATGCAATTAAGCAATCTTAATCTTATAAAAATTCATTATTGCTACTGATGTGATGACTCTGCTATAATTACTGTAACACTCTGTGGTTTGCTCTGAAAACATATTATTGATTGCTTGTTTATTTTGCCATTTAGGTACAAAACCCCACCACAGTCAATATCCTAGTCTCAGTGAAGTCAGTTTGTAGACTCATTGTCTTGTCAAGGAGGAGAAATATGAGTTAAATGCAGTCCTGTTTTGTGGGCCACTTAAATAGCAGTATGGAACTGCAACCCAAGAAATGTTAGTTCTTCCCAAAAATAAAAATATGTTGTCCCTGGCCAGTGTTTTTGACCTTGGGAAGACACACCTGTAGCCATAATGTTCCTACATAAGGCAAAATAACATTTTTTCAAATTTTTTAAGATCTACTTATGAGCAAGGAAAATATAGGACTTCAGAAAAAAAACCCCAAACTTGAGTATTCTGATAGGTCTTACTGTTCCAGCATGATGTGAACTGTGAGTTGCAGCAATCTAAGAGTTAGTGCCTGTCAGCTGGGCAGTGGTGACCCTCCATGGGTAGGTTTTCAGCCTGCTCCAAGTCTGAGATTAAATTTGGTTGTTTACATGGCCTCAAAAGCTGATTTGTGGATACCTTGTCTACTTGCCATATCCTAGCTGCTAGTAGAAGCAATCTGGCTTGCTCTGCACGTTGTCTGCAAAGTAAAATTGTTTCGATTAAATATATGATTTTTTAAACCAAATATTTTTTACTCTTCTAAAACCACAAGGTTGCATATGTGGCTATAGCAAGCGACAGGTGCTTTGTTGCTATGAGGAGTTATTTACTTTCATAAAGAAGATCTACTCTGCTTTTATAAAATGACAGTGCCAGTTGCACCAAACAAAGCAGGGCCATTCCCTGTTAAATATATTACTATGCATGAATGCTTCTCAAATTTTGCTTATTAAAAAAAAATTTAAAAAAAACCAACAACAAAAAACCCACAATCCTAGAAAAAATATTCTCTTCTTCTCATTAAGTATCATAAACAATGAAGAGGGAGAACGTTGTCCCCATCCTTGCTGTTTTCAGGTAGAGTAAGTCAGAAAGTATTATTTGCTTAGTATAATTTTCATCCTCCATTGAACAAGTTACATGATCTTTAGTGTAGGTTCTAAAGCTCAGTTGCCTTTTCATTAGGTTGACAAACTTGTCAAAACCCTGCAGAACTATGTCAATTATGTCAAAAATGCTTACAGATGCCACAATATGTGTCAGCATTCAAATGACTCCTGTCAGCCATTGCTAAAATTACAAGAAACCCTTCTGGGGACAAAAGAAAGCACAGGGAAAGGAGAGAATCCCAGTCATTTTATTGACACTGGTCACTCTTTCACACCTAGTGAGGGTTATCGCAATTCCTTGTCTGCAGCACTGTTCTTTAATGAAATGAGTAATTAGTTGCCTCTTAAAAAAGAACCCCATGGTGGTGATCAATAGCCATTTGAACACAAGCCAGCAGTGTGCTCAGGTGGCCAAGAAGGCCGATGGCCCTGTGACCTGTGTCGGCAATAGCGTGGCCAGCAGAACCAGGGCAGTGATCATTGCTTGTACTCGGTACTGGTGAGGCTGCACCCCAAATCCTGTGCTCAGTTCTGGTCCCCTCACAGCAAGAAGGACATGGAGGGGCTGGAGTGAGTCCAGAGAAGGGCAACAGAGCTGGGGAAGGGTCTGGAGCACAAGTCTGATGAGGAGCAGCCGAGAGACCTGGGGTTGTTTAGCCTGGAAAGAAAGAGGCTTGAGAGAAACCTTGCCACAGGAGATTGTAGTGGGGTGAGGGTCAGTCTTTTCTCCCTGATAACAAGAAATAGAACAAGAGGAATTAGCCTCAAGTAGTGCCAGAGGAGGTTCAGATTGGAAATTAGGAAAAAATTCTGCACTGAAAGGGTGGTCGAGCATTGAAACAGGCTGCCAGGGATGTGGTAGGATCACTACCCTTGGAAGTGTTCAGGAAGTGTGTGAATATGGCACTCAGTGACATTGTTTAGTGAGGAACATGACAGTGCTTGATTAAGTTGAAGTCACTGATCTTAGAGTTATTTTCAAATCTTCATAATTCTATGTCAAGAAACTAATATTTTTACTGTAGCTTTCTGAGCAATATGTTTTTAAAAAAACCCAACAAACCAATCAACCAAAACAAATCTCTGTGGCTTAGATAAAAATTGATTAAAAGTACTAATATACACAGAAATTTTCTTAAAAACCCTTTTCCTGCTTTGTAGCAAGCAACATTCTGCAGTGTTCCTGAAAATCATCAAATACACGTATATTGCCATGTAGATAGGCGTATACAAACTGTAGAAGTTTCCCTCTGCTCTCATTCATTTGCTGATTAGTTGTTTCTCTCCATTTAAACCATCCATAAAGAATTCATGGAAATAAACAGTATCTCAAGGAGACAGAGCAGATGCAAACAAAACAGTTTATATTGGACAGTAGGTAGCAGTAGTAATTCTCTTTGCCTATTTAGACTGCCCTGAACTACTACCTAACTAAACATTCCTGTTTTCTTTCTCCATAAAACCTTTCCAGTAAATGACAGAGTGTGCTTTACAAGCCAGTCTGGTGACAGCAGAGAGAGTTTATAATGTCACTGGCAGAAGAAAGTGACTAGATGAATTGCCCTAGAAATTTTAGATTAAATAAAAAACCAGAATCTGCTACGTATTAACTTTTTTTTTCCTTCCTATAACCTTTTCTCCAGAAGGTGGCTTGTTCCTCTCTGTCTCATTTGACTCACTAGAACACCTAGTAGGGATGAGGGCTCCATAGGGCTTGATATACAATGAATACGATACACAACAGTGAGCAGCAAAGCATATCCAGAGACTTAAGACTTAAAAACTAATTATATAGCAGGGACAAGCAGAGATAGGAACACAGCAGGAAATAAGCAGTTTGCCAAAATTTCCTTGGCATGCTGTTCCTTTCCATCTTTTACAACAGGGAAAAAAAAAATCAGCATACTGTTAGCATTTTTCACCCACTGGTCTCAAGGAGCTTTGCAGACATCATTGCTATTCCAGCTTTTGTATGTTGGGAAAAGTACGTGACTTGTCTGAGGACTCACAGTGACATGATGGCAGACTCATGAACCTTGTATATTGCACCAAGTATCCTTCATGGTGCTTTTCCTTTGTTGTATTTTGGTGGGTTTGGGGATTTTTTCATAAATAAGAAACTGTTACTTTCACCTTCTCTCACTCAGTTGTTGCCTTTACTTTGAGGACCAGACCAAAGGACAGTAGATCCTATCCCCAGTCCTGCTGCAAAGAGGGGCTCTAAATTTAAAATAAGCACACAAGAGAGACTTCTTCCACATAGCAGTGCTATAAACATACATGGGCCTGGCTGTATCTCTCTCCTTTTAAGAAAAGGAGCTGGCTTTTGTCCTAAATTTCCTCATGAGGACCAAATACTACAAGTTACAACAAGTGCATAGATCAGACTAGTAACTTTTCACGGAAAGGATAAGAAAACTGTGCCTGGAAAGCCTAGCAGCTACACTTCTGGATCCCACATGCAACTAGATTAGCATCATACCTAACTAGAGTTGCAAGCACCTGTAAAACACTTCTCATTCACCTCAGCATAAGACTTTGAATAGAAAAATAAAAGCCAACTGGGTTCAGAGGGAGATGTCTTAAAGCTCCAATTTTTTGAGAGAAAATATTTGTAGCAGAGTTTTGATTCATTTTTATCTATGTAGTGAAAAATACATAGATATTAATGCACAGCACTTATAAATTCAGCACTAACTGAAGCAGGAACCTCATATATACTGGGTGCCCTGAGGGTTTACCCCTCTGATCATGCAAAGGCATACAGAGGCAGGCAAGAAGCCACCCTTCCCAAGCATCAGACCTGGGCATTACCAGGAACACAAACATCTGCAGTAGCACTGTGTGCACAGCAAATGACAAATGCTGACAGTTCAATGAATGACGTCGAGAGCAAGGAGCTAAATGATGCACTCAGCAGCTGAAGGGTAGTCATGACAGTCATTAAAAATGAAAAATTACTACCTTAATACATTGTGTCTTCATAAGCAAGTACATGCCTTTGTCCCTGTTGAGACTTAAAAAATCTACTGAAACAAACAGCTAAGAGTGGAAGTCACTGAGCAGTGGTATCCTGATAGGTTCAATCATAACTGAGCAGTGATGCATGCTCAAATGAGGCATTAAAAACTAGACTGAGATTTTATTTTTTTAAAAAAAAAACTAGAAAGCCTTCCATCTCATTTTCACAATGCTATTTTTTTTACTAGAAAGAAACAAAAAAGATTACTTGGAGCTCCCCAGCTCCATATTTTGATTTTAAGTCACAATGTGGTTTGTATAAAGGATCACTCCATTCCTGCAGCAACCCCACCTCACTTAGTACTTCAAATATCTTATAGTAACTGCTTGGAGTAAAGAAGCAATGAGTTCCAAAAGTTCCTACTGACTCTTCTTCATATGTGCTGGTATGGACCTTTCTCAACCCTTCTACTGGAAGCTTTGTGCTTTGCCTAAAAAAAGTTATACAAACATTAGGTCAGTGAAATATAGCACCATAGATTACAGTTACGGCCTCTGTAGAGCAGTATTAAAGTTTCAGTTCTTGCTTTGAGCAAGTTTAAAGGATTATGTCAAACACAACAGCTAACAGAAGGACTGAGCAAGCTATAGCTCAGAGCGCTCATGGGGCTGATGACTGGAGCACTTTGCTCTCCTCCAGATATTTTTGGGATACAGTTTCATTCATAAGTTCAGATGCGAGGAACACGCAGATTATAGCGGAACAGTAGTAGCAGGTGAAATAAAGGAAAGTAGACACATGTATGTTCCATATTATCAAATCTTCTGAGCACTCAGAAGCAAAATTCTATGTTACTGTGAAATCATACTGATGGAAAATTTTAGATAGTTTAAGAGCTAAATTTTCATGTCTCCAAGTGTGTCAGAAAACAAATAAGGATTCATAGAATTTAAATGTATGAATTTAGGCTGTACTGCTAAGCACATTTTGGAGGATATGTGGTGCCAAAGTCCTTTTATGTATCTAACCTTATTTCTTCTGTAGTGCTATTGATTTACCTAGACCTACCCCTGAGTAAAAGTACTACTCTGGGTAAGATTATTGTAATTTGACCTTTAAAGACAATTTCAGAACATCCTAGTTAATTCAATTTTATAAGTGACATTAACACCTATCACATATTACAAATGCTCTTAGAAAATATTAAAATGAACAGTAGATGTGTAAAAAGAGGCAACAGAGCACCTAATGCACCTTAAAACATAACTACCTCACAAAAATGTCTTCAGTCATATTAACATCCATAAAAGAAAAAAGCAGTGCTATGAAGTCCTTTTCTTCCAATGCATATGCTTCCCAAACTGTTGTGAGGGAAGGCCTGGGAGCAGATGCCCTGATGGTTTTTGGCAGGTTTTGTAGACCAGTAAAACAAACGTGTTCCAGAAACCAGTGCCTTCCTTGTCTATCTCTAGGGCAAAGTCCAGATCTGAACAAAAGGTCAGCAGGAGCCTCCCTTTCTTGTTAGTCTTAATAAAGCCCAATCGAAATACAAAATATTTTGTTCTTTACAGATGAAGCTAAAATGAATTTATGAATTTCACCTGTAACATGAAGTCCAGTTAACAAGCCTATTTGAAACTCACATGAAGAAAGCAAGGAACCAGGGTTGCAAGTAATCCAAGTCTTAGGTAATCAAAGTTTTGACAAAGCAATATAAAAATTCTAAATCTCAGAAACAACATGTAGCATTTTCAATACAATAGTGCCAGTCCTAGGCAGATCTTTTAAAAGGTAATATTTTCATTTGAAGTTTTCCAAGTTCATCTGGCTTCTGATAAGGTCTATATTTGACTCTTGATATCTGCTTATCAGGTTTCAGGATTTCATTATTAAAACTTGTATATATTTACTGCCAAACTTTGCCCCTTGAGTTAGAATTTTTCCATGTTTTATCACATTTGAAAATATAATATGGATACACTGTACACATTTATTTGAAAGTAAAACCTTTTAGAAGTTTTTATAATAAGGATCAGAGGAGGAAGGAAGCAAACATTTTCAGAAACAATAATCTAATCCAAATAAAAGGCTAACATGGTTTCACCTGAGCTTGACAAATGTATTTTAAGATCACAGTCTCCTACAAATTATAGACATATTTTAGAAAACAGCTGTCTTAGTTCCTTCCTTCCAAGGTGCAGCAACTAGAAAGGGTTGTTTCACTAGCATTAAGTATTGTTGCACTAGCAGTGAAATTTTTTTCCAATATATATGATGCCTTTATTTGAAGTCAGCTTTGTCAGATCGTTTCTGTAAGACAAATGAGAAGAAATTCAGAATATCTTGATATTAATTCAGAATTTGGGTCCTCTTCCAAAGTTCACCTGAGCACATGCAAATCCATTTCTTTGGTGTACCATCAGACGGATGTGAGAGAGGTCATACTGATGTGTCATTACATAACTGCAGATGGGCTTTCTCCTCTTTTCTTTCCTACACCTCCTACTCATTATCAATTTTGAATGATGCTAAATTAAGTTCAACCTGGATATATGGATATGCAACCCTTCTATATTCAAACAAGCTGAGTGTGGATGAAAAATAATTGATTTGAGCCATGGTTGTTCTGGTTTATCACATTCTTTTATAATAGCGCTTACCACCATTAACCTGGTATTAATACATTTCATTACTAATTTCTCATTTCTCTTGCTCTGTAACCAATGTCATTATTTTCTTTTCCTTCTTGGCAGAATGCACTGTATTCAGAAATCTGACACTCTTGCATATGTTTGGAGGTTTCTCTCCCCCCTCTAAACAACCACCAGCCTTGCAGTTCTACATGTATTTCCTGTGATTTGCTTTGTGTCAAACTTCTTTCAAGACAGTAGGCACCCTTTTAAATTGAGTTATTCTCATCAAATTTATATCAGGCACAACCTTCTAGCCCTTTGAGTATCTTTATTCACCTCTTGCTACAGATTTAAGATTCGAGAAATTCACCTTTACTTCTCTGCCTGGAAGAAGGTCCATGTGTGTTCCAGGAGGTGTGAGGTAAATGCTACCCTACCTGTCTCTTGATTCTGGGCTGTCAGGGACTGATTATTTCATCCTTACAAAAGAAAACTCTGTGGGAGTTTGTGCCACTTTAGCACAGCAGGAAGAGACCTATAAAGACATAATGACAGAGAAGAATATTTGTCCTTTGCATTATCAATCCCACTGTGTGACAAAGGCAGGTAGATCCTTCTACCTCAGGGATAAGAAGAAGGCATGGGAAAAGGTGACCATTTTCTTCTTTTGCTCGTAGTTATCTTTTAACTGTATGGCTCTCCTACCTACTGAGATTTTTATCTTCCCTCACATTCAAAGTTTGTTCGGTCCAAGTATTTGTGCACTTTTCCATTCCACAAAATCTCCTTTGTCCACACTTGGAAAAAGCACACACGAGAGGACTAAGCTTGCAAAATGCAAAGCAAGAGCTCCATTCAGCAAGTTTCTTTTTTTTTACTAAAATTAGCTTCTTTAAGAAAATGTATTGTTCTTTATAGCCAAGATGAATGCATGCTTCTTATCAGGATTCAAATAAATACACTAGAGAAGGTGATAAAAAGAATTTTCAACTTTGTGAACAGGAAATATTGCAGCAATATGAAACAACCTTCAAAAGCGTCATGTAACTTTAAGAAAAAGGAAATTATAAAAAATGGGACAGTACTCACAAAAAATAGCAGAAATAATTTTTTTAAAGGTGACCAAAAGACTCAAACATTGGAAAAATATTTTCACAGAAACTTTTGAAAATGCTGGTTTTGACTAATCCAGAATAAAAGAAAACTCCAAGCAGAATGAAATGTCACTTAGAAGAGAAACAACCGGTCCCATCAGTTACAAAAAAAAGAAGTGAAATCCTTTGGAATTCCGTCAACAATTTAAATGGCTCTATGTGATGACCAAATTCACTACTACACATCCTTCATTGAATCTGAGAGAACGGTGATGACAGAATTGCTGATGTTCAAAAGCAGAGGATTTAATCCCAAGTATGTTTTCATTAGACTCCCATTATGAATATGACAGCAACATTTTAATGAGTGGGGTTTTTTTAATTGAGAAATTTCTATATTTTTTACCACAGAAGAAGTTCTGTGGAAGGCTATATACCCTAATTAAATGTCACAGAGAAGGGTCATCCATTCTGCTTCTGTTGGCAGTGAAATGGTCTACCAATGCCACAATATAATTTGCATCACTATCATTATTGCTTGTAAGCAAGTTCTGTGATCTTGAGATATAATTAATGTAGATGGAGTTGCATACACATAAAACAGGATTAGCTCTTTTCAAGATGTCTTTGATCCTACTCATAATTAAACCCCACACAGCCAAATATAGGATAGAACAGGTTTTCAGGAACATTTGCATAAAGGTCTGTAACTCTGTTGTACATTTCCCCCACAGCCTCCAGAAGACTAATGATCTCATTTCTCACATTTTGAAATCAATGATTTTTGTGAACAGGTTATGCTAAAATTTTGGGCATTGCTTCATAAAGCCAATAAGAATAGTAAAATAAGATTACATATTCATTTTAGGTCACTGCAGTGATTTTTCACTATTCCAGCATGTCGTACATCTGTGGTAGCTCTTAGTCTATCTTTAGTGTAATTTTTTGACAGTTTGCTGCAAATGTTTCATTCTGACTCCTTTGTTGTCTACTTTCACCCTCACCGATTGCTCAGCTGTGACAGCAATGACTACCAATCATGTCTGATATGGGTGAGAGTGGCTGAAATGTGTCTCAAGTCATTGCTAGGGAAGCTTTTACATGTGCCTGAAAGTTTCTTCATTTTTCTTGAAAAGCATATGTTTTTATCATATTTTGATATTCCTGATGATATGAAGCTCTTTTTGTTATGCTATAGAATGGAAAGAAGTCATGTAGGTAAAAGTACTTCACTTACCAATTAATATGCATATCCCATTACTACAATACATATGTTCTCAATGGAAAATAACCAGGTAATGTTCCTAGGGTGACCTGGAGAGTTGAGAACATACACAATGGAAAGGGTATGACCACATAGGCAGCTTTTGAGAGCTGCTTTGCCCGTACATTAGTAGGTGTAATTCACCTGGGATGGGCTTCCTTGAAATGTAAATCTGGAATTACAGCAAAAGAGATGCTTGTTAACACAAATAATATGCACAAAATCTCTGCCTGCCAGAGTATTCTGACATTAACATCACCCACACAGGCAGAAAGAGCATTTTTCATTGTTTCAGGTTTTTTGTGGATTAAATGCAGTCCACAGCGATACTATGACTGTATCTGCGTCTCATATCTAGCACAGAGACTCAAACCTGGGCTTATGTGGACTTAAAAAATGTGGCAGCCTTTTGCTAGTCTATTTAGGAAGAATATACCCTCTGCTGTGGAAAAATACTTTATTGCCACAGGAATTTCTATTAACTTTTATTATCGATGGTATCAAAGTTACCAAATAAAAAAGCCTTTGCTACAGCTGTCGCTTTAGCCCTATTATGACCTGTGATTCATCAGAAGGGTCTTTACACTCTCAGGTACAAAACCTTTGTTTGTCTTAGTGCTCACATTGCAAAGTACACAGGTTCCTCTGTGCCAGACTAAACGGTCCTTGCTTGAAAACTTGAGTGAGCATAAAACCACCAGGAGCACAGAGCACTTGACAGATGCACGGAGCAAACTGCTGGGTCTGACACAGTGCAGTTATCCAGCTTGCTGGCAGGAGGTGTTCCTTTGCAAATATAAGAGAGCTGATCACAGTTCTGGTAGCGTGGGGGTCGCTTCGTGTTGTGCCACAGCCTTTTGTCACTTCTGGCACTGTGGCAAGAAATGCCACTGAGACAAGAGCAGTTATGCTAAAGCCAGTTGTTGCTGTTAGCTAATTAGATCCTCATTCTGCCTGTTAAATTCCAGTAATGCTTCTGTTTGTTTTCATTAAATCAGATATTTTCTTCTGTACAGTATTCACTAAATTATGTAGAAGTGCAATGTTTATTCACCCACAGAGAAGGATCAGAACACATCATCTGCTCTGAAGCAGAGGAATAAGAAGGCAGCAAGGTGGGTGAAATTCACTGGTCCCTTCCTCTCCCATGTCTGCAGTCCTACCAAAACCACAGCAATGTCCCACATATAACAGGTCATTACAGCTGTAGCCCTCAATATTTCCTGTACTCCAGAACAGACTGAGATCTATCAGTCACCAATTTATTCCTCTCTCATCCTACAGCCTGGCCATAAAATGCAAGTGACAGTAATACAATTTCTGCAGCCTTCTCTTGGCAAAATTATTTTATTCTGGCTTTGATACAAGTTTTAGGATTTAGTCTGTTTTACCATTAAAACAGTTTTGAGAATTCCTATTGTATGTTAGCTATTGTATTGTATGTTGTCTAATAAATTGTCTGAAAAACCAAAGAACTGAATCCATATTTAAAATCTACAACAAATTAGATTCAGAGAATAACATGCAAATAATGTCGTGTAGATTTCTAGTGGTATTATAAAACAACTCTTATTTATTCAAACAGTTACATTTTCTGGACACTGTGATTAATGTAGGTGATTTCAAGCTATACAACTTAAATTTTCAATAAATAAAAAACCAAGGAAAAACCCCAAAACAATGCAGTCAACAACTACCAATTAAGGACAGATTTTCAAACTGCATGAAAGAAAGAGAGTGAGAAAAAGTCCTTTGATTTCTTAGGATTATTCAACTTTAAAGTACCTTATGCTCAAAACCAACAAATTATTTTTCCTTTGGAAGTGGAAAAGTTACTGGCCATTTTGGCTCTATTTAACCTTGTCAGGAGGTACAATCTGATTATTGTTATGCCCTAGCTTAAGTCAGGAAGTGTGCTGACACTAAAGTCTTTAGAAACAGCAGAGTTACAAGGGGACACAATCAGTACTATTTTTACTCACTAAGAAAAACCTTGAAGAAAGGAAAGGGAAAATTCTTAGGGACAATTTCAGTTTATTTTTTAATTCTGTAAAATTCACTGTGTGTTTTGGATTAATTACACAAGGAATTTCTAATATATGTAAAAGAAATGCAATAGAATTCATAGAAGCTTTAAAGTGAGGAGTTAACTTAAAACCATGTATATTTTTTTGTATCATGTAAAATGTTTTTCCCTGGAGGCAGTGGCTGAAAGAAACCTAGAAATTGGATTCTTATGGTGCCTGTGGAGTCTGACTATTCTCAAATAATTTTTAAAATTGTAGATCATGATACCTACTAAGAGAGAGGTTTCCAAATGCATCTTCCTACTTGTATTTTTAAACCTAAAACTTTTTTTTTAAGCAATTACCAGTTTGACTGCATGAAAAATTAACATAAGTAACAATTATTAGCATTTTCAAATTACTCATTGTTGTCTGCACAGTGTATTATATAAGCAGTTTTAGTTATCTCATGTTTTCCTGTGTTTCTGCACTCTTTTCTCTATGGCTTTATCCTCTCAGTAGGTGACAGATGGATTTTCACCAAAACAAGACAAGAAGCAGCCATCAGAGACAGCTTGTCTTAAGCAAACTGCAAGAAAATCTGCTGCTGTAGGACTGAGAGATGCACAGCTGCTGTGACAGAAGAGCCATACTGCATCACATGGCTGAGCTCTGAGGTTGAATCCTGACTCTCTACTTCTTGGTGACTTGCTCTGCTATTCAAAAACATCCACACACGATGCAAAGTTCCACCTGCCCTGGAAAACCCCCTTCAAGGCTGGGGTTGGCCATGGCCACCTTAGAAATAGTGCTTAGCACCACAACCATATATCTTTGCATAGATAGGCACTGCACAATTGTAAAAAAGTATCGCTGGGGAGGATACAGCAGCCATTGAATATGCCAAAGGCTTTCTCATGGCATCTCAGATGTATGGTAGCTCCTGTTTTCCTAAGCAATACTGCTAGCTAGGTTACAAGAAGCAATAATAAAAGGGTTTGCATTTTCTTCGTGATTTTATGCATTTTATTTGTATAACGTTGGACAGCATTTTTTCTCCATATGTCACTAATTTAAGAGAACAGTACCTATTCCACTGAAATCTGCTGAGATAAAGCAATTATGTAATGTGGAAGTTCTGCAAACCTGATCCATATATTGCAGATCCATAATTTGTGCTCTGCATGCCTGAGTTGGTTTTCACACCCCAAGATCCAGCCCATTTTATTTGGCTTCTGGTTAACACATTTAACAGGGATAACTGAAAGCTAGAAGTGCATGAATTTCAACTTCTTTCGTTTCATGAACATAAGAATAGGAATGTGGCCAAAAGAGCTGCATATATCACTTTTATGTCACAACAGTGCTGTTTTCAAAGCAAATTTGCTGTTTAGTAAAATGTGAACGTGATGACATAGAATGAGACTGCTGTAAATGCTTCACAAATGTACTGGGTCCCCAGAAGTAAATATGTCCTCTTTTTTATACTTTGCTCAGCTGAACACAGGCTGCTCAGGTTTTTTACCCTGCAAAGTGACTCATTTTCAGATATTTCACCTCTGAGCCAAAACCAGGCAGAAAGGGAGGAGGTCCAAGGTTGTGAGATCTATGCCTCTCCAAAGGAGATGATCAAGTGCAGATCACTTTGCAACTGGAAGGGGAAAGGATGCTGTAAGCTGGGCTTGGATACACAAGGTTGTGACAGCCTAAAAATGCGGAAGGAGGCGAGCAAGGTAACTGTGGACAACTTGAGATAGATCCCAGCTAAGAATAGCTGACTTGAGACAAAATAGCTGCAGAAATAGATCTTCTGGGTAATCAATCAAGGCAAAACACTAGTCTTCATCAGTATGGGATGTCATATAGGAATCATAGAGGAAGTACTGGGAGCTCTGTGAACTCCAAAATTCTGCTTGACAATCTGTCACTCCTGCAAACAAACTACTCCAGCTGAAGACACACTGTGACTGCCATCACTTATGAAATGAAAAGTGCTTTTCCCTTCCAGTTTAAGAAAGATCTTGATATATGTTATTATCAAAGCTCTGAAATAATATCAATGCAAAACCTGGGGCAAATTTACAGTCAACTCTTGATGTTTCCAATATACTGGTTCCTTAACTTGATCTGAATGATTCCTAAAATTATGCTGAAAATTTACAGATTTCCATAGTTTTACCAAATGTTGTCCTGTTGCACTGATCAGTAAAGATATTTGGACTGAACTTTTAGTAAATATTGCATCGAATTATACATCTTTACATTTCACCAATAGAGGAAAGCAGCTTTTAAAGCAATATATTGTTCACGCACCAAAACTGCATTTAATAGTTTTCTGCTGTATTGTTTTTGGTTCATTAACATTCATACTGTTGTCTGCCACCTCATTTGTTTCAGTGTTCACTTTAAATTTGCCTTGCTGAAATAGTTTCACACTGTGCTTGCTCCGCTCATCTGTTCTTTCTATCTGACTAATGTTTTTACTGTATGATCATATTTTATATATTTATGTAGATTCTGTGCTAACTTATGCACATCTCTACACATAGTTATCATTTGGGGCAAAAATCACGCAGCCAAAATTCAGTCTTGTGGGTAGTTTTTCATAAGAATAACAGTCAGATATTATTTTATCACAAGAGCTGCTTATTGATAATATAAGTCTTCCTTCTTCCCCAGAAGTTTAATTGCATAGTTCTAAACTTCCTATGCAGAGCTTGACCCAAAGCTAAAATTAGATTCATCCTCCACTTCAGTGCCTGTCAGAGGAGTTCTGAAGATTCAGGCCCTTGAGATACAAAGGTCTGATTCACAAGAAATTTTTTGGAGACTTACACAGCAAAGAGTACTTGAGCTTTTTTAGCACAAATGGAACGTTACTGGACTGCAGAGTTTCAATCAGATGTTATCTTGCAATCTCCAGTAATGCCATTGATAACAACTTACGCTGTATACACCAGGAATACATGATAATTTCTCAAGCAAAAGATATTTACTTTGCACAGTTCAGAGGTATCACAATATTCTTACCACCTGCATTGATATTCTTTCTTGCTCTTCATGGATCAAAGTGTTGTAAGAAAGAAAGAGATAAGGCTCTCCTAACTTATACAAACATCTAAATCCGGCTGTCTGTTTAGAGCTGGTTTGTGTAGCTTTGCAGGAAAAATGTGGAAGAGAAAAAGGCTTAGGTGATGAATATTCACCAAGCTCCTGGAAATCCCTCAGTAACACTGACAGAGCATATTGGCTTCTTCATCACCCCTTGGCTACCTATTTGTGCAATCAATGACAAGAAGGGTATTGATGACAAAAGAGTCTAGATAGAGATGTCTGATTCTATCCCTTTAGCTCAGACTCTTAAATAACATGCAAGAACTTAAATTTTCAATCTTCACAATAAGAGTTTTTTTATCAACCATGGAAAGCAAGCATCAAATCTTTCAGATAGTCAGCCTTGATAGACCAAATGTATTGAAAATTTAAAAAGTAGTCTGTCCATCTGCGTCCCACTGTCCTGAACTAGTTCATAGTAAAAGCATTGGATGAGAGTCTAAGTCATCAGAAAGACATTTAAGACAGCTATCAGTTAGTATCAGTAAGGAAATTAGTCGAATGTTAATTTAGTCTAAGGGAAGAACTAACAGTATGAATCTTTGTGCAAATCAGTTATTTCCAAATAAACTGAACTCTCCTCCTAGAATACTTTGAGCATAATAATTTCAGGACACTTCATAGTGTCCTGCCCACCCTTGCCCCAGGTTTTCTCCAGGACTCAGCCTGTCAGGAGCTGTCAGGAACCAGCACCTGCTCTCAACAAAAAAGCATGAAATAAGCTCTAAAACTGTGTAAGGGAACAAGTGATAACCAACATGCAATTGTCAAGAATGTACCACATCAAACAGACCTCATTTTGTTATATAATGGGCAACTATGCTTGCAAATAAAGGAGAAGCAGTAAGTGTCATATGTTGTCATCATTTAGGCTTTTGACATAAACTTCTGTGACATGCACAGAGCCAAGCTAGGAAAACATGGGTGACTTACTAGATAAAGCCTAGTTGAACAGCTGTAGGAGAACCCTAGTTGCTAGGAAATTATCAAAATGCAAGGACATATCTGGCAGGGTGGAGAAGGGGGTCTGCCATTATTCTGGTTCTGTGGAACACTTTCATTTAACAGCCAGGATGAGGGAATAGAGAGAATGCCTATTTCCCTTTCTGACACCAGTCTAGCAGGAGCAGTGAGTGTAGTAGAGACCAGAATTATAACTCTAAATTATTGGCCTAAACTTAAGAAATTATCTTAAAAAGAAAAAGTTTAAACTAAGTGGGGGAACCACCACAGAAATACAAGGTGGGGAAAAGCTATCTGGGAATTTTTCCTTCCAGTAATTAAGGGATTGCAAGGCACCATGCTATTTAAAAAGTACTTGCAGAACAAGAACCTTTCCTGCAACCAGAGTGCAAGTTGGTACAATTTTCTAGTATATGGATATTTACCTAACCCTGTAGTCCTTTCATTCAGTTCAGCCTGTAAACTCTGTCCTCTTTGGGGACTACACAGCTAGAAAGAGGAAGATTAATAAAAAAAAACAGTCAAGAAGACTGAAACAGCAACAATCTAGAAAACATTACTGAGGATAGGCTGAAAGAATTGACACTGTGAGGCTAAAGAAAACAAAATGAAAGTCTTACATGGATGAGAAGATAAGCAGAAGAGAAGACATCAGAATAGGCTTCAACTGTGCAAAGCCAAAAGCAAAGAGGAAAGGTATCAATTGCTCTTTTTGTTTATTGCTGGCATAAAAGCTACAGAGCCTGAATAGCAACAAGGAAGAGGTTTTTGAGCCACTGGAAGAACCAGTAGGACAAAGAAGGCCCTGGAATAGCATGCCCATGAGAGTTAAGGAACATCCATGACTATAGCACTTTGTAAGCAACATCCACAATAACTCCCTGGGAAAGACATTGTTACAGCTGAATTCAGACTAAAGTAAACAAAGAGACTACATATGACCTTCTGGACACTACCATTTTTTTTTTCATTAAAATCAAGTGGTAGAAGATCAAGTATGTACTTTACTCCTTCTCTTCTTCCAATAAGTAGACAGGAAAAGACATGAAAGGCTCTGTTCCACCACTGAGAATGCAGTACCTTTTATCCAGTGTTCACACTACCAACCTGCAAAATGAGGCATGAATAAATAAGTGCTTTCTGAGTTGAGTCAAGTGCATGATGAATTACAGAGTCAGGAACTGAAAGAGCAGCAAACATAATCACATAGGAGAATCCTGATCCTACATTTTGGTCTACTTTCAAGTGCACATCTTCTCTTTCAGATAGATTTTTCTAAGAACTTGGTTCACCTAAACATCACAGAATCACAGGATATGCTGAGTTGGAAGGGACCCACGAGGATCATTGAACTCAACTCGCAGCCCTCCACAGGACCATTCCCAGGAGTCACACCATGTGCCTGAGAGCATTGTCCAAATACTTGAATTCTGTCAGGCTGGTGCCATGACCATTGCTCTGGGGAGCTTGTTAAAATAAGACAATCCAAATATTCTACGTCATTTGTTTTAATGAAATCCTCTCACAATAAGAAATGAAGGAAACAGATAAGAGTGATAAACAGTTTACTTAATCTAGATCAGTTTTTTATGTAGTTGGAAGCAAATCCTGACAAAATCCTCCTCTGAACTATTGGGGTAAGGTGGACTTGCTGAGCACAAGAAGTATGAAGGGGTATATAGAATAATAAATTGGAGTCTCTAATTAAACAGCAGCAACTAAGAGATAACTTTGTGTCATCCAGGAACATTCTCAGGAAGTGACATTGTCTCAAATAGAAGTCCAGATG
>JANRGV010000001.1:70626438-70656814 GCA_024734035.1 Alethe castanea
GTAAGATAACAGAGTTACAGATCCTCAGTTCTGTGTAGTTGGCAGGTTGGCAGTAGCCAAGTCTGTAGAAATGGTTCTAAAAAATAATTAGTGGTCATCTGGATACATATGGACTTTCTAGAAAGAGTCAACATGTAAAGACGAGTTCTGCCTCACAGATGTATGGGAAATTTTAGGAGACAAAACAGCATGTGATAATGCAGATGGTACTGTCTGCTGGGTTTCCTGAGAGGCTGTTGGAAAGTCAGCAAAGGTTTTTAAATTTTTTATCTTTTTTTTAAGAAGCAATAAAGAAAAAGCAACTCCAGTGTAAAATGTCAGTCCCTACAAGATTTAAAGGAATGGCTGAAACATAAGAAATGGAGAATAGGAGTGAAATTACCACATCTTGCAAGGAATGGTGATCACTGGCAGATTTCCCTCGGGATCTTTGCTAAAGTACAGGCTGTTCTCATTGACAGCCAAGGGAACAGGATGAGCAGTGAGGTGGCAGTTTGTTGACAGTACCAAATTATTTCAGGTAGCAGGGGTAACAGTAGACTGAAGAATTGCACTCTGGTTGTGAGAATGCAAGGGTGACTCACTGTAGAGTTTGAAAAAGCAGAAGAAATTCTGTGTAGGTAAATAGAAAGGCCTGTGCATGAGGAAGCAAAAAGCAGTCTCAGCTCTGCATGCAGCTGAACTCCAAAATGACAGTTATCACTCAAGCGTGGGATTTTGGTGCAAGGGTATGCAGCTCTATAAAACTGTGAGCTGAACACTCAGTACAGAAAAAAGACAAATTGAATGTAATCAATTAATAGAAAAGGGGCAGACAACAAAACAAAAATTATCTCAATGCCAGTTTAAAAAGCTGTGGTTATTCTTACTTTTCTTTTAGGCACCCGCTTCTGGATAATTCCACCTCTAAGGCATTGCCATACCAGAGAGATACTCAGAATGGGTGGAGGAAATGCTTAAGCCATTTCCCAGCTCCACAGAAATGGCATTTAACAGTGTCATTACATCAAGGACATCAGACAAAAAACTGATAAGAAAAGATATTGACCCAAAGCAATGTTTTTAATTTTCTTGTGTCAGTGTGCCCTTTTGAATTTCATATTCAAAGTATTTATTCTTGATTTTTGATACTTAAGGAAATTGGGAGAGATTGATTTGGGTTTTGTCTCGACTTGACATGTCAATCTACCAGTCTATTCTAATAATTTTTGAATCTGTTGCTCAGTTGCAAACAATGTAATAATGTTAGAAAAAGCAGAAATGTACAATTGTACATGTTTTTGAAAGTTTGTATTATGCTACAATTCCTACACATGTAGAGACATGCAAGTGGTGTGTCTAAATGCCTCAGCTGTTAAAAAAGCATACATCAGAGCTCATCTCTTCTTTGAGTGGTAATTATCCAAGACCAAAAGGCAGAGGAAACTTGGTTTTCTCGGTTCAGCTGTCCATGGAACTTGCTCATTGTATTCTTTGCCCTTGATTTAAAGAAGGCTTGCTTTTCTCTGAAAATTTCTGCAGCAGTCTGACTTCATCATTACTTACACTTCATTTTTCTTGCAGCTGCAGGAGTCCAATACTGACAGGCAACTCATTGAGACCTCTCCAGTTCTTCAAAAGCTTACAGAGTTTGAGGAGGCAATTGGAGTCATCTTTACTCATGTTCGGCTTCTAGCACGTGCATTCACTCTGAGGACAGTAGGCTTTAACCATCTGACTCTGTAAGTACATAGCAAGAGTCTTCATGTAGCTCTGCTGGCCCTAATGAGTATTCCAGATTGTCTGGTTTGTAAACAAACTATGTTATGTTTATTTCCTGGAATAGAGCAGCTGTATTCACAAGCCTGCCTGGCTTAGTATGCCACCTCTGACAGTAAGTCAGTAGCAAATACCTTGGGAAGGACTGTAGAAGGTGTTAGAGACCTATCCTGGTGTTTATTTTGAGCTTTCTGCATGACTGATACTTGTACATCACTCCTGAGACAGTAGCAAAACATACCTGGAGGTACATTTGGGCAGATGAAAGAAGTAAAATTACGCTCTTTGGTCCAAGCACAGCCCTTGTGTTCTGTTGCTTGCAAAGCTGCCAGGCCCTGTTTTCAAGCAAACAGTACTATAGAATATGCTGAGTTGGAAGGCACCCATCAGGATCATCAAGTCCAGCTCGTGTCCCTGCATAGGACACCCCAGGAATCACGGCATGTGCCTAAGAGTGTTGTCCACACACATCCTGAACTCTGGCAGGCTTGGTGCTGTGACCGCTTCCCTGGGGAGCCTTTCGAGTGTTAAACCACCCTCTGGGTGAAAAACCAATCCTGACTCAGCTTCTTGCTGTTTCCTTGAGCCCTCTCTCTGGTCATGAAAATGAAGAGATCAGTACCTGCCCCACCATTCCCTTCTGCAATGAGGTCTCCCCTCAGTCCCCTCCAGGCTGAACAGACAAAGTGACCTCAGCTGCTCCTCTTGTCTTCCCCTCAAGACCTTTCACCATCACAGTTGCTTGCCTTTAGACACTCTCTAACAGTTTAATGTTGCCTTTATGTTGTGGAGCCCAAAACTGCACACAATATTCAAGGTGAGGCTGCCCCAGCTCAGAGCAGAGCAGGACAATCCCCTCCCTTGCCCAGCTGTGCTGCTGTCCCTGATGCCCCCCAGGACAGGGTTGGCCCTCCTGGCTGCCAGGGCACTGCTGGCTTGTGTTCAACTTGCCACTGACCAGGACCTCCAGGTCCGTTTCTGTGGGGCTGCTCCCCAGCCTCTCATTCCCCACTCTATACACACAACTGGTGTTGTCTCAGGCAGAGAATCTGGCACTTGCCCTTGTTAAACTTCATATCAGTGGTTACCCTTTCCAGGATCTTGTATGAGTTTAAACCATGATCGTTTTCTTTCTTGTGAATGGACATTTTTCTCTGTTGAAGTCATTGCATTCATTAGTTCATTTTCTTAAAACAAGTTTGAGATAGAGATCTTACCCCGTTACAGATCTGATGTCAACTGCTCTTTTCCTTCATTTAGTCTATGATCTGTAATCTAATAATTGCATTTATTTGTAGCTATCCCGATTTGCTTTTTGCCTGTAAGTTGGTGTTACTACGGTAATGAGCTGTGTTTTCATCTCACCTGATTAACACTGAAAAATTGTCTTAAATGTGTTTGGAAATGAGCAAGGCTCACTTTCCGATCACTCTTCATTTTAATTTGTGTGTGCATGCTGGTTTTGGTTTTTTCCTCATGAGTGCTTATTGATTTTGCTGCATTGATGTCTCATTTTTCAGAGGCCACAACCAGAGGATGGAATTCCTGGGTGACTCTATAATGCAGTTGGTAGCCACAGAGTATTTATTCATACATTTCCCCGATCATCATGAAGGGCACTTAACGGTGAGACTGCCATCAATCATATTCTCCATAAGAGCAAGAGTGGGATGGAGACTGAAATTATCAGAACAGCTAGTGAATTGTTCTGAGTTTGATTAATAAAAGAAGCCTCAGCAACCACTGCTGTTAATAAAGCTTTGTTAATTTTAAGTCATGAGCACTGCAATGAATAGAAAATAGTGATTTATGAGCCCACTGCAATAATTTCTGTTCGGTGTGTAAAATGTATCAAAATTTTTAAAAATGTCAGCAGTGAAATTGCAGACTAAGACTAGTTCTTCTTTAAAGATGGGTGTCTTAAACCGTTTATTTAAATAGGTGCATCATGCGTCTTTTTTTATTTGTGACTTCTAATCTGTTGAACAGGCATACAGGCAGGGTTATGCATCCTGATAAAAAGTTTTTACAGTTTATTTTGGTCTGGCTTTCCTCTTGTCTTCAATCTGGAGTTCCTGGGGTAGCCTTTTGAATTAAATTTTACTGTAGTTATAGTAATCTGTTGATTGCTGTAGTCTTTTAGCCTCTCTTATCTGGGCTTTGAACAACTATGTTTGGGGATCTTTCAACAATTTACTGTACTTCAAACACAGCATGATAGTATGAGTAGTTTTTTCCTGATTGATTCATTTAGCCCTGCAGCTGGAGAGTTGTGGTTTTGTTTGCAAATAACAAATTTTCTTGGGCTTACTAAATTTTTTTAGTTTACTTGAACAGCAAAGCAATACATGTATCAGGAATGTGAGTCAAGTTTTCTAGTTAAAGTTAGGAAGTACTCTAATTCTAGAGTGCTTTACTCAGATCAATAAATGCTACATCTCTAGCAGGCAATGTGTTATTAAGAATATGATTCTTGAATCTTTTGGCTAAACCTGTTTACAAGAGAAAAAAAAATTACATGCTGTGGCTAAAAATAAATTGAGTTTTTCTTTACCATTTCTTAAGTTTCAGTTTCATTTGTATGGATTCTTCTGCACCATTCAGGGGACAGAATATAAAGCCTGGTGGGGTTTTTCCCTTTCTTTTTCTTGGGCTTTCTAAAGTGTAGGCATCCATAGTTTTAAAACTCTTGCAAGAACTCTTTGGCCAGGAGCATATGAAATGTTGCTGTTAATGGGTGTAAATGCTCAGCACAATGTCTTTTTCTCCCTTAATGTAATGATTAGTGAGTTGGAAAGTACAGGTACAAGCATACTTCAGTTTTTAGGCAAAACTGCAAAGTTAGAGTGGAGTGGATGCTGAAAACACATAAAGATATAAAGAAGCAGGCAATGGCCTAAAATAAAATTTGAACTCTGAAGATGTGCATGTAGAGAAAAGGAAAATTATCTTAAAATGTTTTTAAATTTGATGACAGATGAAATGAGACATTAGAAAGGAGACTGATAAAGTGGAATCTGAAGAGAAACAGCAATCACTAAGCTCTTTCTCCTGTCATTTGTTAACATAGTTAAATGTGAAGTAATAGTAGAACATCAACTAAATGGTGTCTGTTGTATTGAGGACAATGTGGTCAAGGATTCCACTTGACTGGCAATGCAGTGGCTTCCCAGTGTGGAGTGATTACTTGTGGAGAGATGTCTGTAAATTAACTATATTTAAGAAAAAAAAAAAAAAAGGATAACAGTCTCATCTACATACTTGGCGATAGCCAAATAATGTACCAAAGAAGAAGTTGACATTTTGTTGGATGTTGGAAGATACAGCTTCTCCAGTACTGGGTTATGGATACATTCTTCTGGTACAGTCATGAGAAGTGGTATGCTGGGTGAAGATGGAAGAATTAGGGAAAAATCTGCTTTGAAATTAGAGTCAAGCTCCAGTTGAGCATATCATATGTCACAGCATCTGCAGTGATGCAGGCTGTGTCTAGAGATTAACTCTAAAAAAGCTGCTGGCAAGGCACAGGAACTGTGTCTTCTCTGTATCATTAAGAGGAATTGAGTTTCTTGCCTGATCACACTTGTAGAGGAGGCAAATTCTGATACAGAGGAAGTTGATAACCACAGTGCTAAGAGGATAATGGGGTTTTTTTTCCTTTCTCTAGTTCACTGAGTCGTGTATATGTTGCTCTTTGTTTTATGATACTACTAATCATGATTATGGATCCCATCAAAATAAATAGTCTGCAAACACAACAAAAGAAATCCTTCTTCTCCCATTACAAGAAACAGATTTTTGTCATGAGACACTGTGCTTCTGTCTCATAGGTTACATATTAGGATATTGTGCTTAGGGTACTTGGGATATTGTTGGGGAAAGTACAGTTTATTTATCTTAAGGATGTGAAAGGAACAAATTTTGGAAAGGAATAATATATAGTAGTAATAAATAGTAAATGATTTTAAACAAAGGTTAAGGAGGCAGATAATAATGCTATCCGCAGTTTACCTAGTTTACAAAGATCAGGTTGTGAGTATCTGCTTCATACATCATTGACAAACAAATTATGAACATACTGTTCTTTATTTATCTTGTGAGAGATGAAGTATCAAGTGCAGCAGATAAATCTTGATTTTTCATAAGCTCAGTTGATGTGCTGGAGCCAGGTAGCATATAACTTGTATCTAATAAGCTGAGCAAATGTGATATGGAAGACAAAGAGAAGAAAAAACGTGTGTGTAGCGTCTCAACTCTAGATTGCACATAAACTGTGGAAAAGAGAGACATTCTTTACTCCTCACCCCTACCTCCTATAGTAGATCTAATATCTTTAATGCTGTTCCATTTCAAGCCAAAAATCAAACAAGCAGGAAAAACACTGACCTTGCCAAAGGTTCAGAAATTCTCCCTAAAATTCCAAAATATTCCTTTAAGCTGTGTGTGAGCTCTATGTCTTTGTTAGAGCTCTGTGTTTAAGTAATCTGTCTGGAGCCACGGTTAAGTATTTTCATTACATGTCCTTGACATTGTCATATATGGAACATGTTAGGGCAGATCTGTGTCTCGGATGCATTGGCTCAACTGTGCAGAGCTTTTAGCAGAGATAATAGTATATCCAGGCTGTCTATCTGTGTATTTTTTTCTCTGGCCAAAGGAATGGAGCAGCTTCCTCATCTGCTCATTTTGAAACACTGAATTATCTTGCTTTATTGTGTATTTGTTTCAGTCACCACCTATTTATTATTTGGTGGACACTGGGGACTGTTCCATGGACTCCAGAATATTGTTTACTTACACTTCATGTGGGAAAATGTATACAACTGTGTATTACTTAAACTAGAAAACTACAGATTAGGTGAGAAAGTACAGGACTCATGCAGAGATGGTACATAATTGCAAGGAAGCACACAAACAAGCATTTTAAATGCATGACGTATATACAGGAGTAATGTGTCCATAGAATAAGTAAAGATTGGTGAGAAGAATTGAAACAGAAAGAAAAATCACCAGTAGAAAGGGTGACAGAGTGTGTCTCTATATGAATCACTTGAGGCATCCTGAAACAAAATGTCAGTAAACTGAGAGAAGTGAGAAACCTCAAGGACAAAAGTAACTTTTTCTCCCCAGCTCTCCCAGGTTTGTAGTTTGTTACTGGCAGTTGTTACTATGGAATTGAACTTTTTTCTTTTGCAGCTGTTGAGAAGTTCTTTGGTGAACAACAGGACACAGGCCAAGGTGGCAGAAGAGCTGGGCATGCAAGAGTTTGCCATCACTAACGACAAGACAAAAAGACCTGTAACTCTTCGAACTAAGACTTTGGCTGATCTCTTGGAATGTGAGTTAATTTGGTTATAATAATTTTGTACTTAATGACTTCCTTTTCCTTGGGGCTTGTTTAAGAAAGCCATTAGAAATCCCCTAAATCACTATTAAAAATTTATGTTCAGGTTTCCAAATGAATTATGCCTATACCTCTGACAGCCCGATTTTTGAAGACTACCTAGATTTTTGAAGTCCGTATGAAAGCTTGAAGGAGGCATAATTGCAGATAGAAAGTTGAAGGCTTAGAAATCACAGGGCCGAGATGACCAGGTCAAAAGCATGTCTTCAAAGTTAAAGCTTATACTCTTGCAGTTTCAGTGTTTAATTAGTATGTTCTTGACACTGTTAGAAGACAAAATAGTTCCTTCAGCAAGTGAATATTTCTGTGGTTCATTTGTCTGCATTTGAGGAGGTTTTTAAATGGTCACTCCATAAGAGGGAAGGCTACAGGGAAATGAAACTGTTTCTGATCAATTATTGGAAGTTTGTGCTACTTCTTTCCCATGAAATGGAAATAGTGATAAATATTCTTCAAAGAAGGTTAATCCCTATCTTGTATATTTTGGTATATTTTGCAAGCCATTCAGACCATTTGGCTTTTGCAAAATCCTGTAAACAAGTGGAAATAGCACACAAACAGGAGTGATTTATATCTAAATTATTTTATGGTACCCAATAGTGATTTATTTGTAAGTATTCGTCGTCTCCTGGTTAAAATGTGAGATTAGGAGCAGAGTGTTGTTCCTAGCACTTTAAATGACTGGGTGGATTTGGGTAAATCACTTAATCTCTTGGTCAACTTGATTTTTTTTTTCCCCAAGTATGCAGGATAATACCCTCATTCAGATCACTGCTCTAAAACATAATTGAATATGGCTTTAAAGTACTCAGAGATACTTGTTTCTAAAAGTGCAAGCCAATAATGCTTTTCTTGGATGAGTGACAGTTCCTTTTTTCCCCCCCAGCCTTTATTGCTGCCCTGTACATTGATAAAGATTTGGAATATGTTCACACTTTCATGAATGTTTGCTTTTTTCCACGGCTAAAGGTAAGATCAGTCAATTTCCTACTTTCCTGCCACTGTGTTTTAACGTATTGTGGCATTTGAAACTCTTACTGCAATCTCTCAATCATAAAAGCATCTTTGTGGACTTCCTACAGGAGTTTATTTTAAATCAAGATTGGAATGATCCTAAATCTCAGCTTCAGCAGTGCTGCTTGACTCTCAGGACAGAAGGGAAAGAGCCAGACATTCCTCTTTACAAGTAAGAACAGGCATCTTATGGATACTAGCTAATTATAAATCTTACCTATTGAGCATATTGAGATGTGATCAATCACCCTACATTTTTCCCATAGTTTATTTTCATTGTCATTATCCATGCCCTCTAGTCTCTCTTTGTTTGAAAATGGAAAATACTGTTTTCTAAGGTTTAGGTGTTTTAAGCCATTACAAGGAAGAGTTACTAAGCATTTTACCTTTACAGTTGAAAGGGGAGAACATAGTTTTTATTTTGGAGTATTTAATTGGCATAATTGTATATTTTTTTTTTCTTTTAATGTAAGGAATGGCAGTATTAAATTGTTGAAAAAAGAGTTAAACAAATGGCTGTTTTGTTATGAGGTCAAGATATCTCCATTCTATTCTCAGTAGCAGATTAAGTTTCTTGATATTATTATGCAAACATAATAATACCTTATGTTAAACCTCCTAATTATAGACACTGTTTCTCATCCACAGGCAGGCACTGAAGGGCAGCACAAGTTTTGGACATTTTTGCTGTGCAGTTCAGCTCACAAATGTTCCCGTGTTCAATGACAAAGAGCTCAGGGCAGTACTTGTTACCTCGGTTAGATACCTGAAGCTGGATGGGGTAGATCTCCCTTTTCACTTCCAGATTCTAAATAGTGCAATGGTTGCTTCAAAAAGATAATAAATAATAAATCTTAGGCTGTATGTTGCACCCGTATCCATTCAATTAATGTAGGAAAGGGTGCAATGTTAGCCCCAGAAGAAGAGAGAAAGGCTGTGAAAATTCAAGGCTTGTGTTGTTGGGATTATTATATCAAAAAGATATGAAGAATGAGAGTGTAAGTGCATTTGCCACAGGTACTGAAGTAAGGTTTCCAATGCAATGCAGCAGTTCAGTGACAGTGACACACACTGCAATTCAGAAGTGCCATCCTCTTAACACTGCAGCCAGTGCTCAGCAGCTCTGATTCCTCTGTGTCTCTGTGTGAGGGTTCAGGGCTTTGTTTTGGGTGAGGGGGGTGAATTAAATAAAAAACAATTTCCCGTTTTTTAAAAAATCACTTAGTATCAAGTACCAAATGTTTGTCTTGTTTTGCTGTGATGATAAATTGATTTTTTTTAGTACAGCTCAGACCTAGTAATACGCTGTTATCTTCCTATTATCTTGTTAAATTCCTTTTCTTGGGGTTATCTGTTTCACTGCAGTCAGTACTATTGCTTTTAAATTTAGGATGGGTTTTATTTGCTCTTGTCAGTGCATGGAGAGATAGAGTACTTTAGTTAGGTAGTTTAAAAATTGATGTGAAATTCGTGCTCCTTCTAAAAAGAAACAAGGTAGCGGACAGAACTTGATCTGAAAGTGGGGAGAGATTTGGGGCAGCAGTAAGAAACTACCAAAGAAGCAATTCTTTGCACATCTAGGGAATTACCTTTTCCCTTTTAGATGGTTGTTGAGGTATGTCCTAGACTTCAGGTCAAATGGAAAGTTTGTTTTGGTTTTTTTTTTCAAAGCTGATGTAAAATTTCTTTGTACTGTGATAATTCAGTGTAGAGAGCTACCATGTGTAATACTAAGTCCTTATAAAACCTTGCTACCTGCAAAACTTTCAGGGACTAAACTTCTAGTACACACATAATTGTATGGGTGTGTTTATTTGCAAGTGCACAGCTATACATAATTTATTACTTTATTAAATTGTTTTCACAGTGTTTGAACACTTCACGTTACGGTTTGCATTTTTGCTTATAGGTTAAATAAAGTTTTAATTTTCATGTGGTGCTCCTGAGAGAGCCTGGAGTAATAAACGTGATCAATATAAATACTTTTCCAGTAATCTCTGGGTTAATGTGATCTATACAGACATCCTTCAACCCTTGCTCTACATTTTGCAATAATTGCACTATATGTATTGACCAGACTGAAAGCTTGGTGAGCTATGTGCCACAAACAGATTCTGTGTTTTAATACTCCCTGCTTGAATAAAATATCTTTTCTTTCAGGACCTTGCAGACAGTGGGACCTTCTCATGCCAGGACATACACAGTTGCTGTTTACTTCAAAGGGGAAAGAATAGGATGTGGTAAAGGTCCAAGGTATAGTAAAAAATTATTCACATGGTGTTAGGGTGTGGTGGTGTCCAAAATGACTAGCCATGGCGATAGATCATTGTATGGTCTGCCTTAGAAAACTGTAGAGCCTTCTTCAAACTTCTCTGCTTCAGGAATACCTGATGGGTTCTATTTTGGTATGATTTTGGACCTTAAGCTTTTTTTGGTGAACTTGCCTTCAAGGTGGCTGGCAGTGACCAGCTATTTGTGGCTCTCAGACCAGAAACTGCAGAACAGCTTCCAGGAAATAGTATCTTTATCTTGGTATTTGCTGCTGGATTGCTGTGCAACTTACACTGGCAAGTTAAGAGTGCTGCACTATTATGCTTTTTTTTTTTTTTTTTTTTTTTTTTTTTTTTTTTTTTTTTTTTTTTGAGGTTACTACTTCTAGGCATTTTGGAGTGGTTTTCAGTGTTCAAAGACTTCATCCATGAAGCCCAAAAACTTCATTTTATGCTACTGGAATATTTCGTTTTTCTTATTGATCTAAGTTAAGAAATATTCTATGGAAGCTGTAGTACTATTGCTCACATATTTATGGAAAGGCTGATATATCGTACACTCTGGGAATTACTAGCTGCTGGTTATTCAAAAAGTTTCATTCCAAAAGAGTAACTAGTGCTCCACTTTGTCAGAAGCTTTAGTTTATTCTGTATAGCTTAGATATCATGTAACATGTTTTTGTTTGGCTTTCACAGTATTCAGCAAGCAGAAATGGGAGCTGCCATGGACGCACTTGAAAAATGTAAGATATTTGGGCAACAGAGAATTCATAGTTTATTTCCGTGTTCTTTAGTGAGGCAAGATGCAGATTTTGTGGGGGATAAGTTTTGAAGAGAACACATATGCTAAGTGCTGTCAGCTTCTAAGCAGCAGGTTTTCCTCTTAGTACTTTCAAGACAGTTTTGTAGCAGTTGAAGATAATATCATCCCAACAGGTATTTGTTAATAGGAGCTGATCAGCTACAGAGGATGCAGCTTCAAGGGAGACCTGTGCAGTAAAGTTTCACTGAGGTTTTTCATGTTTATGCATGCAGTGAGATAAGACTGCATAGTCTCTGATGCTCGGGTTGTCTCACCTTTTAATTCAGGGGAGGAGGAAAGTGCCTCTTGAGAAAATAAAATTTGATCTCAGATTATCAGTAGACTAGGTTAAAATCTAAGAGGCATATCCCCAACAATTTAAATCGATATTTTCTGTCAAGAAGGCCTAATATCAGCTGCAGATTCAGGGATATGTGTATGCATCTCCCTAAATTACGTGCTGCGTATCCGGCATAGGAGCAGTCCTTCATTGAAAGGTAGTCTCAGATACGAATGCGTGTGGGCAAGCTTCTTATATGAAATAACTTCAGTCAATTGGGTTAAAGTGCCAGATGTGAGTGACCTGTAAGCAAATAGATTGCAAGCATTTTGTTCAGCAGAAATTCTCTATTGAGAAGAACATGGGAAGTACATTTTTGGCATTTCATTCAAAGGAAACACATGCAGTTCTTCAGATGTCAAAGGTTTTTAATCTGTTATCCCTGCATCTGGAAATTCGAGTTTAAAAATTTCAGAAGGCAATGAATCTGTGTAGTTCTGTTATGTTTTTATATCCATCTACTAAGCATATACTTCTCACCACCAGTAAATTTGACAAGTAAAAAAATGTAACTTCCCTTCTCTGCTGAGTATCTGCAAGATGTTACTGAAATTTTCTTTGAGTGAATTTTCTTGTGACAGTATCACCGCTCAAGAGAACTGTGAGTTTCATGGCCTATCAATCCAAGAACTTCACAGTTCTCTTCTGACATATATATTTGTTTAAATACCATAGAACTCTAGAGGTCTGTGCTCTTGCTCCCCTTCAATTCAAAACAGAGCCAACTTTCAAGTTAGTTTCTCTGTGCCTTGCCAGTCAAGTTTTCTTTTGGGATGGAGGTTACACAACCTTTAAGAGCCCCTGTTCTATTATATATATGGTTGTGCAGTGGAGTTGTTTGGTTTGCTTTGTTTGTTGGTTTTTTTAATGCATAAGTAGTTAACCTGAAGTCAGTAGTTTTCATGTACCTACTATATGATAGCCATGATAAATTTATTACATGAGTTTCCTTCTTACCATCCTAAACATATTAGAACAGGTTGCTACCAAGCTGAGTTCTTAAAGAATCATGTTATAGGCACAGTGCTGAAAATCTGATTTTCATTTTATGGGGCACATGAGTAGCAAAATATCCCAGAACTCCATTAAACAAAGCACTAGTGTTTTTAAAAACAACAGCAATTTAAAACCAATTTTGTTTAAATTGCTTTCTGGTTTAAATAAATATACTCTCCTATGCCCAAGTTGTAAATAACTGATGAATAAACCTTTTATTCCTGTGGTATATGTAATAAAGGACACAAATTTCACTGACCAATAAAACAAAGAAGTAGAAAGTGATTCTATTCTACCACAAACTCCTGCAGTTTATTTAGCTTCTGCACCATAATCTCTAGCTGAGAATCTGTGCTGCCTAGGACCCAGAAAAAGGAGGAAAAAGCATGGTGCCAAAAAGGAAAAAGCTTGGTGCCAAGGTACTCCTCCCTGGGAAGCCTCAGCGGAATTCTCTCTCAATAGCCTGAGGGAGACAGAGCAGTCCTTTGCTGAGACATCTACCAAATTTGTTTGTGACTTTAAAGGTCAGTGTAGTAACCTTTTGCATTCATCTCAGACTGGGTAGGTAGCCAGTGCTGATCCCAGAGCTCTGTGTGATCCCAGCAGGATTTGCCACCAACTGCAGCCTGTCACATACTCTACCAGTCCTTTGCTTTCTGACTGGCTGGAGCATGCAGATCTCACAGCACAGACACATGTGAGTGCTCCCTGGTCATGCAGAAAGCATCACATTCTGTGAGCAGTGCACTAAAGTGAGAGCAATTCTCTTCAATTATATAAGCTGCTTTTACAGCCTCAGTTCTAATGTGTACCTACACATCAGCCAACGGACAAATGCCTGAAAGCACAAACATCCATCTCCCCAGCTATTTCTACATCACCTCAGCCTTGTCCAGTCTGTTTTAGGCAGTCTTCACTCATCCATGCTCTTAGACTATGCTAAGGCTGCCTTCTGGTACATAGCCAAGCATTAACTTTTTCAGGAGCAGACTTAACTGCATTCCATCCTGCTACATGATTACTTTCCCATTAGGATCCCTGCCATAATGTGGGGCATATAGTTGATTCTGCATGGTCTAAAACAATAATAAAAATAATGGAAACATCTGTACAATGCTTGAAACCAGTGGCTCATATTTTCTGGAGTGAGAACAAGGCAAAAAACCCTGACAGCATTGACAGTAGTTCCACATTCATTTTTCAGTATCGACCACCTGTTGCTAAGGGAACAGAATGTAAAATCCAGGTAATACCTGGCCATGTTGCTTTACCAGGATTTTATATTTTATTTTTGTGAGTGTATTAGATTTGGCAGTGCTTTGTAGCAGGAGAAACAGATGTAAAGAAATCATAAAGAAATCAAAGTCTTATAACACAGTCCTGGTTTGCTAGGTATTACAAGAAATAAATGAGTAAAAATGGGAACAACATTGTTCCCCCCTACCTCTAATAACATCAAAAACAAAGTGAACTGAGGCTTTCTCTGTTACCAGTTTGTTTATTAATGTAAAATATTTCTCCTTGTGTCAGATAACTTTCCCCAGATGGCCCATCAGAAACGGTTCATTGAACGGAAGTACAGACAAGAGTTGAAAGAGTTGAGGTGGGAAAGAGAGCATCAAGAGAGAGAGTCAGAGGAGACTGAAGAAGCAAGAAAATAAAAGGATGGCACAGAAGCAGTGGCATATTTACTTACTTAATAACTCTGACTGTGGCCTATGGAGACCTAACCTAATTTCTTGCAGATGATGAATGAAGAGTGCCTGTTGATATCAAAAAGAAAATTGTAATCTCTTCCTTTAAAAGTGTGTGCAAATATAGTATTTCTTTAGTTTGGTTTTAAGTTTGGCTTTTTAATAAGATTTGGGTTTAAACCCTTTTAATTTTTATGAAAAGTTGTTGATTTTTTTATTATTTTTACTGTCTTGTATGAAGTAATAAAGTATTAATTTCAAAAGCTAATAGGAGGGAAAGCTGTTTAACAATTGTCTCCTATGTCTAAGTGCTGTGTTGTCAGTGACTGGCAAAGTTATTGCATGAACTCTACTGTGGAGGAAGAAAGTATTATGAGAAACTGATTCAGCTGAGCACTTGAGCATGTACCTAATTTAAGTTTTGCAGCTAAATTTACTTCTTGAGTCTGCTAAACCAGAGCTTTAAAGTTCAGGCCCCTTTTACAGGAAATAGTACAATAATTAAAAGGAGATACTCAGTTTTGCTTTGAGCAGTGGATGACACATCTGAAATGTGACATATCCCTGTTATAAAACTTGAAGAAGATAATTATGAAGCAAGAGAATGGCAGTTTTTTGTAGAGAATGTACATGTAGTTTACATTAACAAGTTTAGTTTCTTTCTCAGCTTCTTGTTCTATCAGGCTGGTGTCTGCTTTAATGGATTTCTTTGACAAGAGGATACCAGTGTGGCCATTACTGTGAAATAGTGTACTAGAAGCTATCTATATGGGTGCTGTTCCAGAGGGGCTCATTGAAAACACTTTTTGTCAAAAGGGCAAAATTTGTCCCCAGAATGTATTCGAAAGGTGGTGTGCAGTTTTAAGTCACCCAGTTTCCTTGATTTTTTTGGTGTCTGTGGCTTGTATTAGACAGACAGATGTTTCTTCTATAAAAGCTCTGAACAGCACCAGAAGTGGAAAATCCACTGTGTCCGTTGGTGTTTTTTCCCACTGGTTACTAGTGTTGTTTTTTCTTTTAATTTTGTTGCTTCAAGCCATTCATTTCCATTAAGCTGGTTCTTGGTTCATACAGTCCCTTGGTAGGTATTGTGTAGTCATTTTTTATCTTTCTTTTCTGATAAGCGGAACACATTGAACCCTTATTTTCCTTAGCTGCGCGTTTTCTTCCTGAATGAGAAAAGATGCTTTTTGGCCAGTCATTTATGCATTTTCTGATGTCTCTCAGTTGTATGTGTTAAAATATGGGGCAGCATGTATTCACAAGTCTGGCCCAAGGAATTCATGCAGCCTCATGGAAGAAAACTTCTGCCACACTACACTGAGCCGCTTCTTCAGCGATTGTCTGAAGCACCTCTCTGTAGGTGTGGGATGGACATCAGGAAAAGCACTTCATTGCAGGCGCCAAAGTAGACACCAAATGAGGCTGAAAAATTCAGACTACACAAATGTCTTCCCAAAGTTTCACTTCTGAGCTAATCAATATGTGTATTTTCAGAAGCTTTTCTACACTTGCAATGTGAGATGCACTTAGATAAAGGGGGGTTTTTTACACTAGAGCCCACAACACTACCTCATTTCTTCCAGCCTCTATGATTTGCCTTTTCCTAATGGATTGATGCTTTAAATCCATTTCAGAGGACAAGAGAAAAGAAAAAAAAAAACCACATTCTGTGATTTAGAGAATGATAATAAACCATTAAAACATAACAAAGGGAATAAAAACAAGGTAAAGGCAGGGAGCTGCTCTCTGCTGAATGCTGCTGCCATTTGACTTTTGAGAAGTGATTGTAACTTCTTATAGCTGCAGTCGTTAAATAAAAAGCTGAAATGCTTCTCAAGAGTAGGAAGCTTGAAAAGCACCAGCAAGTCCCCTGTCCACAAGCCTTTTGTATTTCAAATTCTTTTGTATAATTGCCCATCTGCTTGTGGCAGTAAGATGAAATGGTGCGGTGCTAGAGGGCCAAGTGTAACTGTGTACACCATCATTTTATTCTTCCCTTAACTGTCACCAGTTTCATGTGTTTAAGGAATAGAAAATTACTTCATTTTCAGGTGTATGATTGCTTAGCAAATTTCAGTGTATTTGACATCACTAAAGTATCCCAGTGGAATTGTTAGTTCATAGTTTAACATTACTTTCATTATTCCTATATATAATTTCACTTTTCAGCTGCAAGAAGACTGCAGTCTTATTCATATATATTTTCATTAAAATCTGTTGAATTTGTGAATAGGCTGTTTTGGAGGGGGAACCCACGACTGTTCTTTTTTTCTTCTTTGACCCAGAAATTGCTTGGAAAAAACAAACTTTCACAATAATTCCTACATTCTAGTTACTGCAGTTCATGAATTTTAGACTTTCCTCAATAAAATGTAGATGATAATTATGATTTTACAAGTGGGCTATTTTCCCTTTTTTTGGCTGAATAAGTGTGGGCTAGGAAGAGTGCCTGAAGCAATTTTATTTTCCTTGTCTTCAGAACAAAAAACAAAAGGTAAAAAAAATTCTGTTTCCTTTATTCAAACCGCAGTGTCTTTCTGTATATGGGCTGTCTAAAAGCAGTGGCTGTGAATGTTCCTGTTAATTTCAGGAGATGTGTAGAATGTGAAATGTGAGCAAAGTCCTTCACAACAGACACCAAGGAGGGGAAACCTCTTCAATTTGCCTTGGTAAAAATTATCATTGCACTTGTGCTAATCAGTGGAACAGCTGTACCTTATAACTAGGCAGCTTGTGCTGCTCTTTTGTAAGTGTGAGGGATCTCTGGTTTACTGATCAAGTCAGTCCTTTTTTGCTTCAAAGCCTGATCTGTTCTCTGAGCTAGAGGTTCTCTTGCAAGATCATTGACTTGAGGTGAGTACAAGTAGATGAACAGAGAATAGACTGAGATCTGTGTGAATCCAACAGATCTCATGAATATTTTTAATGTGAATATGTACAGAGCATTGAATAGAATTGTAGCTGATTTGATTGGGGATTTTAACTGAATTTACATAAAATTCATGATATTATTTGTAGACCCTAAATTTGCTTTGTAAGATTTCAGTTTCTGGAGGATTATTCAACAGCAGTACTAAGAGAACCTTGGTCTCTAAGATTGTTGTAAACATCGTTGCTAATAAAGTTTCCCAGAAAATACTTCAGGCATAGTTGTTACTTGCTAAAACAATTTGGAAAGATCAAAAGGCAAATCCTGATCATCTGTCTCATCCCTACTTCAAAGACTCTGATTATACAGGCTACATATTTAAATAAAATAAGTGGTTCACTTGTAAAAAGTTTCTTTTCGGTGGAGTTTGTAAAGCTCTGTGAGAGCTCGGGGAGTTTTCATCTGCATCGTTTACCACTGTGCATTGTCTTTGATGAGGATGGTATTGCAACAGGAATTTCTGTGGCCCGTACATCCACCCTGCTTCTCCCCCCCTTCCTGCCCACTCCCCACATCACAGATTCACATTCTTTCAGGGTTGCTAAGATTAAATTGGCTGCGTGCTCCAGCTGTGCATATTCCTCTGTCCATCAGGGAGCAGGCTTACCTTAAAGGCCATTTCTTCATCTGCCTGCTATAGGTAGCAAAGGGGGCACCGACTTGCACCCAGAGTCGTGCTAAGTATATTTCCCTTTGCCTCAATCATCCCTGCATTCCTCAAAAGGATTTCAAAGCCTTTCTTGAATAAGGGTATAAGTGATTTGCCTGTGCCGTACAATACAGTCGTACTTGAATGTGTCAATCGTGTCATTTTGTTGCTCTTCACGGCACCTTTGTGGAGGGACTATTTATTCTATTACTGAGAGATGAAAAGGGTGAAATTGTCACTGGGGGCCAGGGCTCAGGAAGTCTGTGGGAGGGCAATGACATCTCATCCAGTGGATGCCTTGGTCTGTGGCTTTAGAATTGTCCTTGAAAGCCTGATACAGTTCTCTTGCCATGCCTGTGAGGGTCTTCCAGGGAGAAAGAAGAACTTGGCCATGCCGGCTGGGCACTGACACCCTCATCACCTTTTCCTGTGGAGACTTGGAAGACAACGATCAAGAAACTGGGGACTCTACTGCAAGAAATCAGAGTCCAAACAGCATATTGCTTGTACACCTCTTTAAAAAAAAAACAAACGAAAAACCTTTCAGTTTGAGCAGACATTTCAAAAGTAATCCATTAGCAAAGGACAGGCTCTTGAGCTGACAAATTGTGAACTTTCACTAGTGGCAGAAGCAGCTCATACATCAGTGCTCCAGAAGTGATGCAGCAGTGATGGGTGGCTAAGTGTTTGTCACTGGAGGTAGCTTGTTACTTATTTAAAGATGGGGATGGTGGTCAGGGGAACCCATGGGACCCCACTGATGCAAGCTCAGCCAACATTTCTATAAAAAAAATAAAGTTACTTCTTTCTAAAAAAAAATAAAGTTACTTCCCTGCAGGTTTCGTCCTTCAGTCATTTACTCTCTCAGAACAGTTCTGACATGGTGACCAGTTTTTGCTGCCAACTAGAATTACAATTCAAATATTGCAGCTGTTTCCAGAGGGATACTTGAACTGGCAAACAAAAAGCAGCCATTTTTCAATCCAGCAGCATTTGAAAATGCTAATACTATTCTGTATCCAATTATAAATTTCTTACTTATATTAAAAAAAATTAAATTTTGTAAGATAAGAATTTTTAATGATCTCATGGAATAAGTCATCCAAAATTGCTGCTCTTACCTTTTTTCTTGTGATGAAAAACATTGTCAAATATGTAAGGGTCTTTATCATTAAGAAAAAAATAAATATCATAGCATCTGAAGAAAAAAAAAAAATTTATCCTTATCCTCAATGTTTAAATTTCTGTCATTTAATGCTGCTATCTGCTTCCCTCTTCCAAAATCCAAACATTTTAGATGTGTGTTCCACCTGTCAGAATGTGTCAGATTTTACAACCAATATCCCATCTCAGTTGATGTCTGTACATTAACAATAAAAATCAATCTATATGTTTTTGCTTTCTGGTTTTTGAACCAGGACTTGACCTGACATCCAAAATATTGTGGCACTTCCAACCTTATAAAACCTCAAAACTTTCAGAGAACTCAATGGCTTTAGCCCAAAACAGGTTTTCAAGGCTTCCCATTCCCTTTTCTCCCATTGCTTATATTTTATTATTATTTTTCAATGTTTTCATTGCTTATTTGTTCTTAATAATATCTTATTTATTATTAATAATATCTGCTCTTAATGATCTGTAGCATGACTGTCTTCTATTTCCCTGACCCTTACTTCTGCTTAACAGTTAGGGCATCACTTCCTTGCTCACTGAGACTAGAAAATAAATGACCTTGAACTCTTTGCTCTTGCAAGTCGTACCTCAACGCTTACATCAAAAAACAAGTGCCTACAGTGAGAACAAAAACCTTGCTGCACATCCATGGAAATAAAATACCGAATCTTTCCAGCACAATTTCAGGGATTCTGTCAGACATTTTAAGAGAGGCTGTGAATTTCTGAGGCATGCAGTGATGTACTTTTTGCAGCTTATGTTGTGAATTTATGCAATTGGATTATGTTTTGCATCTATTTCAACTGGAAGCTTATAAATGGACATTTATACATGTAAGTGGGGAGAGAGAGGTAAGAAAAGGCAGAACAGATGCCTATAACACTAGAAAAGAACCTTATTTCAGCACTGGCTGCTGAGAAGCAGATTGATTTGGGTAGAGAAATGTTAACTTCAAAAACAGACTGAAAAATATGAGGTTTCATTGTGACATAAAATACAGTTGTAACATAAATACAATTCTATGCCATGTGCTTGTGATAATGATGGCTTTTAAAAATGCATTCAGCATTGAGTTTTATGCAAAGCTAGAAAATAAATCTTATTGGTAAAATACAGCAAATCTATTAGAAGTGAGATGATAAAACTTAAATATCTTAGAGATACACAGGTGGGATGTCATCTAGTAGAGTTGTAATAGTTTTCTAGATTTTAATTAGGACATAGTTGAATATATAAGCTCAATGTAAATGCAGTTACGTATATATTTATTTGCTTAATGAAGCATCTGAAGTTTTCATTTATTGCAACATGGTACCTTTTTACCAAGGAAAGAAAAAGGCTTCTCTGTGTTCTTTTTTAACAGGTATTTAGATATTGGTTTTATTGAAGTAGTGTCCAGAGATCTTCTCTATGGCTGGGGCTTTTTGTGCCAGCTGCTATGAACGCAAAATGACAGGCAGTCCCTGACCCAGAAAGAAATAGAAAGGAAGCAACGACTTACTCAAAGTCACCGAACAGGTCAAGGGTAGAAATGAGAACAAAACCTGAATCTGTCACGTCCCAGCTGAGATTTGTCCTCTCCTCATACTGCATAGCTACTTATTTACAGCATTTGGCTTTAGATGTTTTAGTTGGTTTATTTCTGCATTAATGTGGGTATTTTAAATTTAGTGCACAGCAGCCTAGAATGGGGCTTTACCTAATCTCTTTCATACTGAAATCTTACAGAAGTAATTTTAAAAAGTGAAAGAAAACTCAAGTGGCTGGTCCTGCATGGTGGGATCTCCTCTCCACAGCCAGCATGTTCACGTTTGCTGCTGGGCTCCTGCTGTGGCAGCTCGAGCTCGTAGCTCCAAGGGCACTGCTCAGCACCTGGGGACAGTGACAGGCGTCACTCAGCTAGGAACAAGCAGCGCTGTCACGTTGTGTTGGAGCTGAGCTTGGGCCCCGTTATCACACGCAGGAGAAAGCAGGTCTCCCTTCTGGATTCACAGCCTGCTGTTGATGCCTGTAGTTTTTTAAAGCCTGTATCCTCACCAAATCCATTAGGGGTTAGTATGACTCTAAGCACAGGATGTATTTCCAGCATGGTGACAGAAGGAAATAAGCATGCAAACAGCTGTGCTCTCATCTGTGAAAAGTACTTGGCTTCAAAGGGCCTAAGTTACTTCCTTGGTTCCTTGAAAATTAATTGCTTGAGAGATTTTTGGGCTGTAGATAGACAGAGGATGCCGGGGTTAAACATCACAGAAAGAGAGAAGCATCCCCTCTTCTTAGTCTTGTGCTGCTGTGTGTGCTGGCTGCTGCAGGAGGATTGGTGGCTGCTGGCTCCAGGGCAGCAAGGGAAGGTGGAGGTGTGGGCTGGAGCATGATCCCAGGCTGGGAGTGCTGTGTGCCAGTACCAGGGCTGGTGGGAACACATCCTGTGCCTTTTCAAGCAGAGGAATGAGAATGGGGTTTAGCCCAGCCTTGACTGGCAGAAGCTGGTGAGATGGTAGTGAGATCTGGAAGTAAAAACACGTTCTCCACTCTACAAGCTGTTAATTCCTGACCAAAACACCATTTCCTGCAAGGCAGTGAGGAGTGAGGGGTCCAGAGGACAGTACATGAGCAGAAGGGCTCAGTTCCATCAGCTGGTGCTTCCGTGCTCTTTGGTAATGGCCTATCTCACGGATTCCCATGTTTTGGGGGGATTTTTGCCTGGTCCCATCCGTGCACCCATGGTACAGGCATATGTATGCACACATGTGTATGGAGTGAAACACAGGAGAGCAAGTGTGTGTGCACGGGTGGGTGGGTGTGTGCAAAGAATTTGGGACTGAGCAAGTGTGGAAATGAAGGAGGCCCATAGAGACACGTGCATGACTCCTTCCCCTCCCAGGCAGATCTGTCATTTCTGGCTCTGGGATTGGTTTGTTTATTCTGTTTAATGATGCTGACCTTTGTGTTGGATAAGTTGGCCTGTTGCAAAGCGAGGATTTGTGGCCTTTTGGGACTTCAGTTGTTTGGAAGACAGGATATTTTTTACTACATCAGGTCCAAAGAGAATGAATTCTGATGACCCAGCTGCTCTGATAACTCATTTGCCCTTTACCTTTTGACACACAAAGTGACTTCAGACTTAGTCATGTGTTAGAGACTGTCTAAAATTGAAGAACATCCTTGTAATAAGCGATGTCCAATGGCAAAGAAAAATTCAAAGTTCTTTTGAAAGTTCCTATTTTTACAATGTATTGCCTATGCTTTCTTGGGAAAACCTAATCTTGAATTTGCAGTGTGAGTTTTAGAAAGGACTTATCTGGAAAAGTAGAAAAAAATAATTTGGATACACTGGGTGAGTACTGCCTCAAAATGTATTGTCTTCCTTGAGAGATCTTATGCTAATGTTAGTTTATTGGTCTCTGTATTGACAATCAATTTCTCCAGAAATTGTCCCCTAATCTTACTTGATTTTGGGCCCCCACTCTGATTCCTAAATCTATTTTAGTGAAACAAATTCCTCAGGATTAGCGCAGAAGTGTTCACACCTGAGATGTTTTACAGCACATCAACCAATAGCTTCATCTGTTTTCCAGTCCCTAGAATTTTAGTGGCCATTGTCCCGCAATCCTTATGCCTAAGATTAATTTTAAACACATGATTGTCTGTCTCTGTTGTGCTGAGAACATCAGCTGGAAGTGGGAAATCATGTTATTTACACCAGCCATCAGTGGCAGTGGCTCTGCAAGCTCTGCTGGCAGCTACAACTTCACTGTTGGCAACGGCAGGGTCATGCTGGTCACAACCCAGAGACCCACAGGTGGCTCTGGAGCTCGATTGACTGTCACATAAATACAAGAGCCAAAAATCCTGACCTGTTTGCTTCCCCCTGGCTCTACTGGCCATACTGGGTGGAAAGCAGGGAAGGGGCAAAAGGGAGATTTTAGTACTTCTCATGGTAAGTTAAGAAGCACACTTTCTGACGTCTCGCAGGAAACGGATCTGCTGAGTAAGAAAGTGCTAATTTCACATCGTTGTTTTTGGCAGTATAGCTATGGTGTAAGTACCAACCCTGAGAGGAATGAAAGCATAGTCAGATTAATGAAAAATAGGTTATGACGATAAATTATTTAAGCGGCTAAAATTACTTTGAATTTGGAAGACACTGAAACTTAAGGGCCAAATCCTTTACTGGTATAAAAAGATTCAGCTTCACTGCTTTCAGGGAAACAGAGGGAACTTACCTCATTCAGTTCAGGATCTGTGACTGACAGCTTAAGCAGTCATTTAAAACTCAATAGCACATATTTCATCTACTTTGGGTGACAGCCATAAGGTGAATGTTTTAAATTCTGACATGCCATAGCCCTTCTTTTGAGATCTGCGGTGTGATTTTAAAAGGGATGAGATAAAAGCTATGCCTCTGCAAAGGCACATTTTCTCTGATGTTAAAGGAAACAATGTAAAAATATGCCCACTAAATAAATCATCAGGGACTTTCAGAATAGATCACATCCTTATGTCTTAAAACTTGTAATACAACTGAAGTTTTTCATCTTAACTCAGTTTCTTTTGTTCAGCAATTTTTCCATACAAGGAGGCATGTGTAAAGAAGGCAAGTCTGGAGGAGACACCCCTTCAGAAGAGGTTCCAGTGAACAGAGATAAAGAAGCTTCTCTTTTGACTTCTGGCATGGCACTATCAGAAGTTTAATCCTTCCTAATCCCAGTCACATTTCTGAGGAGGTGAGAGTGGAGAACAGATGAAAGGCTCTTATTCTGCTAAAAGTGAATACCAGCAAGCTGTGAGAGTACCTGGCTCTGCAGAATGGCCTCTGGTTTTTAAGTGCTTTAGCCAACATAGGGGAGAAAATGTGCTGATTTGGCTTCTGCTGCTCTCGGATAAATTTTCAGTGACATTTTCTTCCAGCTTACGTGCATGTATGCACACAGAGTGGTGGAGAGCACAACCAGCTGTTACAGGCCATGCTTGAAGCTGAAACTAGCAGTCCGTTGCACCTGCAGGAAAAGCCAGAATATCCCGAAATCCAGAACTTCTAGCAAGTTCTTTTATTATACTAAACAATAAGGCTGAATCACACCCTCCCAAGCAGCAGACACTGAAGTCATAGCTAAGGCCCCCCCCAGGCCCCTGCTGTGATAAGTGGAGAGAGAAAGCCACATCTCCAGAGACTAGTTCATGGCTTAGGCAGGATGAATCACCCCCTCTTGTCTGAGAAGCAAAGGGTGACACCTCTTTTATCTTTCTGAACAGTCTAGCGCCCATAGTTATACGAGTTGAATCTAGGCTTTAAACATTTGTGGCATATAGCTATAAGACACAAGTACTCACATTAAGCCAGCATGGCATGGCCTCCCTAACACTTTGCATAGCCATTGCTGTGAGGAGAACGCTTCTTTATCCCCAGATGACTCTTTCAACCATCCCCTTATGTGCAGATGTGAAGAGGACTGACAGTTTCTCCAAAGTGAGAGTATTTTCAAATGTCAAGAAGCTTTATTTTTTAATGTGTTAAACCATATAAAATCCCCAGCTAATATAACTCATAAATAAAATGAGACTAATTAGTAGGAAAGTAATGAGAGAGCATTTACAGAGGTCACATCCTGAGGTCCAGTCACAGCTATGGAAAATCTGGGAGAGGGGTAAAAACTGCAATCTACTTTGTTCCTTTAGCACTGGCATTCATAGTTGTTAATTAACCCCAGCAAGGGCAACTTTAGAATGGCAAAATGAGGAGAAAATTGTTAAGGGACTATGAACTTTGTCTTTCCTTTCTCTCCCCTTTGTCTCCTGTCAATGTCCCTGGGCAGGCACAAGATCCTTACTGCTGAGCCAACCTGCCCTTGCATCCATAGCAGGGCTACAGCTCTATCCTTCTTCCTCTTTGTTACAGTCACGCTCCAGGAAACTGGTTCAAGTGCTTTTTCCAGGAAAATCTCAAGAGCTACTAGGACACCACAAAGTTCTTTTGGCACGGGTCCTCAAAGTTATGTAGCTGCCCAACTCTTTTTTTAAATGAGAGTCTATCACTCATCTGGAAAGGCAGAAAGAAGCACTTCTTGACTTTTGGAATTGGAAGGGTAAGTCTGTTACGGATTTTTGAGCACTTGCATACAAAGGTATGGAGAGTTGTGTGAAGACTTAAAACAGACTGTGGAATTGGAATACCATCTGTGACAGCAGAAGTGGATGCTGTTGTACTGACTGCACAGTAAAGGATCCAAATGGCAAATTTATGTTCAAGGTTGCTTAAGCTTGAATAGAAGTATAAGGTCTCTCTCTGAACTCATCTGAGTCAGTAGAGTCCTTCCCTTGACTTCAATGAGCATCTATATCGAGCTGAAAGTCAAACCTTGAAATAAAACCTTGGCACCCAGGTAACTGAGATTTTAAAACATGAATTTCCAGTTTGTCAAAACGTGAAGGAGATACTGTTGATGAAACAGCATCTATGCTATGTACCAAATCATAATGTACTTAGTGAAACACAGAAGGAAAATGCCTATTGAAAACCAGACCCATGCTGAACTAGGGTAATCCATTTGCACAGCTTTTATCAGTCACCTACAGCTGAACAGCTACAGACTCTCTCAGAACAAGGCAAAATTCAAAATGTTTGTGGCAAGTGTAACTGAAGGGGCATGCTGTCAAATTGGTGTTCACTGCAAAATCAGCATCTGTATCTATAGAATGATTGAAGGAGCTGTATGGAAAGGGAACAAAATGATGAGAGGAGGACATACCATGGCTGAATTAAAATTGATAAGAAGTCAAATAAGAAAAAAAAGAGAATAGCACTGATGTCAGCTGTCACACACACACACACACACAAAAAAAAAAAAAAAAAAAAGAAATTATGAACAAGCAAGTGCCATGGAATAACAGGTATGTTGCAAGCAACACAATTTAATCACTATGCCAATCTGAAGTTTACCAGGTCATTGTGGAGAAAAATCAGGGTGCCAGAGAGTATTTTCTTCTTTGTTCCCTCTCAAAACCTGTTTACATTTGTTTCCTCTCAATTTTAATGGATGTGTTCTCTTTATCTTTTTATTTTTAGTCCAGTATACTTGAATATGTGCATTAATTGCACCTCAGCTGTCTTTGAATTTTTTACTAGCCTAATTACTCTTAGAGTTTTGCTCATGTTTAGGCTGAACTTTTTCTTTCCTTGCTTATGGCCATTACTTCTTTTTCTGTTTTCTTCTGAGACTTGGTGTAATTTCCTTCCTTCATTTACATTGTTACCTTGAAGATATTTACAGGGAATGTTCATTTTCTTCCTGAGGTTTCTCTTTTCCCCTGTGTCGATCCTTTCAGTTCCTTTCTTTTTCCTTCTCTCTCCCTAATTTATATGCTCTCCACCTCTTATTACCAGTACCAGCTAACATTTTGACTAATTTTTCATGCAATTTTTTTCTCATGTATTTAAGATTAATAGCTTAGTAGCAGAACTGACCTTAAAAATCTATGAGGGATATTTCCATAAAATATACTGGATACTATATCTTTTTCATATTGCTTCATGTTTTTAATGTCCATCAGCAGCAAGCTTGTATTGCTAAGCCACAGTTACACACACATACACCGATAAATAATTTTAGCCTTCATTTTTTGCAAGTAGGACTTTATATTTCCATTTCTTTAATAGCTCACTGGTGCATATCTTATATTCAAACTGCCCAGACCTGCAGAGGTTCTGCATAACTTGTGTTCATGCAGGAGACCAGTGTGCATTGAACAAGCAGAGTGTGCTCAGCTAGGAAAGACTGGAATGGCATTCAGTGGGCATGTCCTCCTTCAGATCAGGTTTACAGGTTCACATACTTACAGTATGTAAGTGTATATAAAACCTCCACATGGAGGTCCAACAGGACTTTCAGAAGTGACTGGGCAGGTGGAGCTCCCCATTTCCTGATTTTACTGGTTTACACCTGAATTCCTTCAGATGATTGCTACCTATAGATTGCTGGAGTGGGAGCTGCCATTTTCTCTGTGCAGTACTGAGAGCAGCAGAGCCCTGCTGTAACCTGTTCCTCAGCAGCACCAACATGACAGTGCCCAACAGCAGCAAAACAAAACCAGAGCAGTGCCCAGCGTACGTGCAGTGGGAATTAGCATGAAGTAGAAGGAGCCAGGTAAAAACACACCACAAATCTGGTTCATCTGATGATGAGGGAGTGAAGAAATGAGGATCAGAAATATCTTAGCACTTCAAGATGAGGCACTGTCTTTCTGTTCTGTGCAAACAGACTCATTAATAATACCACAAATAAAGTGTTGGATGTATAAGAAGTATAAGAATGTAATTTTTCCTTGAAATCTTTGGCCTCACATTTGTTTATGAAAATTATCTAATAGACAGAGAGATGCAACCTGAGAATGTGTCTCTGCAGGTAATATAATGCCAAGGAATGGGAATCTCAAGTCTGTCAAAAAAGAATTGTGTTTAGCAAGGCACAAACTCAAGAAGATACAGTTCCTTTGCCCTGAACCCCCTGCTGTTACTGGCTGCTGTCAACTGGGGGGTTTGATTTCAATGTTGTGAGAAACCTTAGGCAATCTCACAGAGTGCAAGTGAGAAAATGACAGCCCTGTGATGATGCAGCCAGTTTTCCTGATCAACGTGATTGTATGAGAGCACTGTACTTAGTTATATCGATTTGTCTCTGAGAGGTCTTTCTGCCACATAAATCTCATAGAAAATCTTTAAAGATCTTGCCCCAGAAGGCCACTATGTTATTTTTCTCTGTAAAAAGAAGCAGAGCCAGGAATTCATTTCTCACTGTTTTAACTAGGACGGTCCAGTTATGAGGAAGGTGCGAATTCATCTGTTTTACATTTTGAAACATCTAAAAACAGCTCTGCACTTTATGATTAACCTTTACTTCGAAGCAGTACTACAAAGAGCAGTATTTTTCTCCTCTCCCTTTCTTTCTTGGATTGAGAGGTTTGAATAAAGATAATCACCTTTCTATTAGATGGGGAATTGGAAAGAGCATTCTGCTTCTGCTATTGTAGCTCAAGCCTTAAATACAATAGGCACCGCATTAAAAAGATACTATTTGTGCCACTTTAGTTAAAAAGACTGATTGTCCTTCCCTTATGGAAGTTTTCTTTGGAGTGACTAAAATGATTTTAAAAATAAATAACCACTTTAAATTAAGGATCAAGTCTTTCAACTCTGCCAGAGCTAAGTAAGCTCAAAATACAAATTCACACTAAGTCTCAGTAGAATTATCAACATATCTGAGACATAAATTGTGTCTTTATGTCTGGCAGACTCATTTCTTCTAACATATATAGAAGGAACTATGAGAAAACACAAGAAGTTTGACTTTTTTTAAACTTGACTAAACCATTTTTTTAAAGAAGTCACTCTTGAGTTTGAATTATCTGTAACACAGACAGAATCTGAACACCTACATGTGTGTGAGTTTTTAGGCTGTTCAGGTACAGAATAGATCACATGAAAAGGCTATAAATGTTTCAGTAACACAAAATATTTGGTAACATCAACATTTTTTCCTCTTTGATAGCATGGTAAATTATTCCTTGGCTTGCTCTATCATTCTGCACAGATGCAGTGATCTGTGCACATACTGTAAGAGGAGATTGAGGACTTAATTTCCTTCTTCTCTTTTCCTCTAAATAAACTAACTCCAAGACCTTTTACAGCCAGAATGTGCCAAAGTGTCATTTATTCATTTAAACTGTGCAGCCTAGTGCAACTTCTATATAATTACTGTGCATCAGAACAAAGTTAACTTCATAAAGTCATGACATGGCAAGCAACATCTGATAAGACAAGCATCCTCCTCCAAGTGCAGAACCATTGGCAGCAGAGGAGGGTACTGCATTAATCCAGGATGATAATAGCAATTACTGCCATGTCTACAAACTTGCTTCATTTGGGAGGGGACAGCTACAGTGCTCATTTCATTGAAATTGGCTTAATACAAAAGTACTGGTGTACCCCTCTGCAATAAATGATAAAATCATGTTCTGCCTAATTTCCTATTATGTCCTAGAGATATTCACATTTGTGAATTCTCTCCAAACATTCTTGCTCTAGGTATTTTTATTCTGACTTCATAGTAAATTACTTAAGTTGCTACTGCAAACAGATTAGAAGTCTGATGCAGTAAAGCAGCAGGGTTTCTGAGGACTGAAACCAGCAGTACCTAACTACGTTTGTTACAAGTCTGCATTTAGTCACAAGTACAGCTCTCATACCTGAAGCATATCATCATATCTTCATCAGTGGACGTGTTTTTTGAAGTGACAGTTCAGACTGATTAGAGTTTGAATCCATGTTCCAGACTTGAAGAAAACAGTGCATGAATCTTGCCCAGGTTGATGTACATTTCTCACTTTATGCACCAGGACTAGTGCCTTTAGTTTCCCTGAACAGGCAGACTAAATAATCATCATATGCAAAGAAATTCAAAGTCAGTTTCTGAGCCTCCAGGTTATAGAAGCCAACACCATTTTTTTTGGAGCACTCTTTAAATCTCTGAGGTCCCCTTGATCCCCCCAGCCCCTGATACTAATGGTTCAGGTTTATGGGAGAGATGTAAATATGGCCACTAACACTTTATGACACTCCAAGTTATATTTCTGCCAGGAACAATGTTTCTCTAGCTGCCCCTCAACACTCCTTTACATTTCCTTCTGTGGCAATCCTCTTTGTACTTAGGTGAGACAAACACAGACTCTTGTCTCTCTCCTCCATGGCTGATTGTAAGGGAATGGAGGGGTAGGAAGAGAACACTAGCTAGCCACTGTGTGCATAGGAAAAAGGTTTTCCTAGAGCTACTTTTTGAGTCTTCCTTTCAGTGTTAGAAGAATGATATTTGTGTCTTTCTTTCCTAAACTCAGCACCCCTTACACCAAACAAAAACATGTCCCTTATCTGCCAAGAAGCACAGAAAGTGTTCTGGTGGCCTCTAACTCACTGCTGTTCCAGGGAGACTGGGCAGTGGGAAGGCAGCCTAAATTGGGAAGTATTTTCCCTTGAGTAATCAAAATATCTTCCAGAGTTTGCATTTTCTCACTTCATCACAACATCAACTCCAGCAATGACAGAAGTAACTCTTGCTGACAGCACTGGACATATAGCAAAGGGCTTTTGGAGTTTTACCAGTTATGAAAAGGTACCTAGTGAGTGCCCTGAACTATCTGCATCAATGGAATGTGAATAGTCTATTCACACTTGCAGGGGTAAATCAGGTATATATATATATATATATATATGTAGTTAATACAAAATATCCTATGATGTCAGAGTTTGAAAAACTAAATCCACACGGAATGATAGTATTTTCTGTGGCTGAATGTT
>JANRGV010000001.1:70656851-70672434 GCA_024734035.1 Alethe castanea
AATGTTTATAAGTATGTAGGTTACCCAGAGGATAAAAGGAGATGCAAGAACAAGAGCTCAGTGAAATAAAAGTGCAGCTCAGCTTTGGTCCAATTGGTCTGGAGGCTGGGGATGCAGGAGGGAGTGACCAGAGCTGGCACAAAAGCAAGCACTGCCTGCAGGAAAGACATGACCTTCCAGTGGAGAGGAACTCAGAGAGAGAAAGCAGAGAGCTGGCAGGGTTTGATGATGTCTCAGCTGACATACAGAGTTTTGTTTTGGTTTTGCAAGGTAATGGTTAATGGGCTATAACACGGAATGCTGAGTGTTTGGCACAATGTTTTATGTGTCACGACCTTCCTGCCAGACATCTTTGTTCGCATGTGTTTCTTTTATTTCACAGTCCTCGGGAGCAACATGTACAATCTGAATCCCTTTTTGTCCTCTGCTGCACTTCATGCTGGTCATTAGACAGTTAATCTGCATTGCCTTTCAGGAGTCCCATCTTCCTTCTGCCAGGATCAATGATAAAATTTTGACTGTGAAAGTGAGAGAGCCCATGGGCCAGATGGATATGTGGTAGCAAAACATTTGAAAGGCTCTTTTTGCAATAAAGAGCTACACAAAGTACTTGCTCTAAAGACAAGCAACAATATCTTGTCTCCATGGTATTTGTAATCGATATTATATTACAGGTTGATTAAATACAAAGATATTAGAGTGGTGAATCTCAAAAGTATATTTTTGACTTTTCTTCGTTTCTCAAAAACAGCTGTAGAAATTATTTAGAGAAATGTTGACAATACTAGAAAACAACAAAAATAGCATCATAATCAATACCTCTGAACATATAATCTTGGCAAGGGGGAAACGCTCTTCATTGGATCAGTACCTGGCATATGCTGCAGGTGGACAAGAATATTACAACTTCATGGCCTAAATGTTTGGCCCATTCATCCTGTGCAAATATGTAGTATAGCATGTGGAATAATTTCTACACATAGCTTCTTAGACTAGTATCCAGTGTGTGCATAAAAGGTGGGCGCCACTCAAAAAGGTGATGATGCCCTTGGGAAGCCCAATAGAGTGGCTTTAATCTGTTGTCTTCACAGATGTGTAATAAAGGATACATCTGGTGTGGATTTGACACCGTACCACAAAAATGGGCAAGAATGGGAGTGAAGGCCGTGTGAAGAGCCAGGGCTAACCAAGCCATAACTCGTAGCAGGAGCAGGTGGCTTGGCCTTCTTGTCTCTGGATGACTTTTCTGTTTAGGCTTTTTGTCTTTGGCAACTGTAGTTAAGTGGATGTCTGTTTGAACATCAGTGATAAAATCTGGGAGCAGAGTGTGAGAAGGAGGAGGCAGAGAGAACCTGACTCTGTACTGGAACAGCTGAAAAAAGCTACGCCAACCACAATGCCCAGCAGTGGAAAACAAAGATGCACCTGCCTCTATTTCTTGTTCTGACAGCTATACCTTGGAATGTGGGGCATAAAAGTACATGAGGCAATGCCAGGCTGAGTAGTGCTCCCTCAGTGAGTTCCCAGAGAACAGACTTAGGGGAATGCTGTGGTGGAGACCTAGCCAGTCAGACCCACACTGTCTCCTCACATTCCTATATTCACTTTTCACTACTACAGCTTACTCACTCTTCACTTACTAGGAGCTCTTTTATTCAGTCCTCTTTTTAATGTCTTGTTACCAAAGTTTAGGTTTGTTCTTTGGGGGCATTTTTGGGTTTATTTTATTAGAGGAGGTTTGAGAGTTTGTTTGTTTGTTCCAATAAGCTGGAGTTGTAATTGGGAAATGGGTTAAGCTTGCTTCCAATTAAGATAATTGACATGAAATACCCAATTGCACTCTGAGAGAGAGAGAAATAAGTTCCCCAGCTGAGCTGTAGAAGAGAGCAGCTTTGTCTAACAATGAAGGTAGAAGCAGATGTTTAGAAAAACATGTAAAAGCAATCAGGAGGGGATTTATACATTTGGTTATTAATTAAGATGCATGCATGAGCAGCCAGCCAGCTGAAGTTCTGAGTTAAGAAAGGCAAAATTCCAACAAGGGGTACAAGGAAAGCTGTATTTAGGAGATTCCTGGGGTTTTAGGGTTTTTTATTTGATTGGGGGAGGGGGAGTGTAGGCTTGGGTTTGGTTTTTTTTGTTTTGGATTTTTGTTTGTTTGTTTCCTTTTTCCTTCTGTAAAGGAGGAACAGCCCCAAAGGTTTTTGGAATTTTCAGATTAGCATGTCCGCTTGCATACAGTCTTCCTGACTCTGCTCTCTTGATCATGTTAAGTTTGTTTCTCTTGTTTAAATAAATGATAAGGTCCTATCAGGCCATGAGTGTCTCCACAACTAATAAAAATATAAATGGTTTTGTGCCCTCTGTGGTTTACCAAGGTCAAAAAATGTGTAATGAGTACTTGAGCAATTAGAAATACTGAGTGACTGAGGACTTCTGATGATGGTCATGTTTGCTTCTGCATGGGGAATAAAGGAAGTGGAATCAGTCTTTCTGATTGGAGGGACAGAGGTGCTTGAGGATCTGATGTGGAGATAGATAGCTGCTGAAAAACTTAATTGTAGCAGTCAGTTTGGAGAAAAATGCAGAGAGTAGGTCTTTACCAGTAATTGTCTGTACTACGATCAAGGAAAGATGTACTAGTGTTGCAAGAAAGAGGAAAAGCTTCGAAGACTTTGGATAAGAATATGTTGAGATTATTTTTTTTAATTTGTGCGTTATCCAACAAACTCAAATTTCAATTACAGCATCGGAAGGAATGTTATATGAGAGTAAGATTGGAAGAACCAATACTGAATTCACTTGGCTGCTCATTTAAGTGATGATTCCTGCAATTTTTATGCAAGTATTAAAATATCTTAAATGTTTGCTCTTTTCTCCGGTTCTCTTGTCTGAGCAGTCCTTGAAATTCATAGAATCACTGAATAGCTTGGATTGGAAGGAACCTTAAAGGTAATCTAGTTCCAACCCCTTACCATGGGCAGGGGGGACACCTTCCACTGGAAACCGTTCTCAGAGCTCCATCCAGTCTGGCCTTGAACACTTCCAGGGATAGGGCATCACAGCTTCTCTGGGACACTGGTGCCAGTGCCTCACCACCTTAATAGTAAAGAATTTCTTCCTAACATCTAACCTAAACCAACTTTCTTCAATTTGAAGCCAGTCCCCCTTGTCCTGTCACCACCTCCTCTTGCAAAAAGTTGTTTTCTAATCTTTCTTGTCCCTCCAGCTCCCTTAGGTACAGGAAGGTAGCAATTAAGTCACGTTTTCTCTGCTCTGGACTGAACAATCCCAATTCTCTCAGCCTCTCCTCCCAGGAGAGGAAGTCCATGCCTCTGGTCATCTTGGTGTCCCTCCTCTGAACTCACTCCAACAGGTTAATGTCCTTCCTTTGCTGGGGATCCCAGAGCTGGAAGCAGCACTCCATGTGGGGTGTCACAAGACAGGCAGAGGAGGAGACAAATTCAACAAGAACTTTAAAGAAGTAATTGGCTTTAATGGCTTGTCTGGCTGACTTATTACTGTGATGACTTTGGTAGTATTCATAAAAGATGAATATTTGCAGGGGATGGTGGCTGGTGTGTTGCTTGTTGTGGAAGGAGTAATTGTACATAGATAAACCTGGTAAATTAATGTTGGAAAATCAAATATATTTTCCTGGCTGAAATGTTACCCTTTAGTTGAATTTTCTTTATGGCTGAAGTGCTCTTTGATAAAGTAAATCAAATAAGAAGACAAGAAATAGGACAGATTCCTCTGTCAGGTAAATAAAAGCGGTCCTGCACATGTGGAGGGCTGCAGAGTCTGTCCCACCTTTCAGCAGGTGGACCACCAGGATGCCTTCTGCTGCTACAGCCATTATTTAGAGGATGAAAAGCACAATCTGAGGTTTTGTGAATCCTGCAGGGCTGCTCTGATGCACGAAGTAACAGAGCTGAGAGATGGGGCCCCTGCAGCCTCTCTCAGGTGCTTGCACCTGTGAGCGTGTGTGTGTCTGTGTGTGTATCTCTGTCTGTCTGTCTGTCTGTGTGCCCCTGCTGAAGGGTGTGGGTGGGGAGCAGATGTATCCTCCTGCACAGTGCTGTGCTCAGTTTCCCTGGCTTGGTGTTCAGAAAATGAGGTAAATAAAAACTGTAGACTTTTGTATTGACATTCTTGTGGTCTCCTATTATTTTTAAAAGCTGGATGTTTTTTCGGCTATTCATGCAGAGGTTTTCTTCCGGAGGTCCACCAAAGATCGTGGGTGGATATTTGGGCTAATTTCTCATCAGTTGCAGAACTTAGTCCTTTCATAAATCCCATGTGGGTTTCAGTGCTAAACTGTTTGATTTTGTGCTTCATTCTAATGCTTTTAATGAAGTACTACTTTGCTGTGACCTTTGCCACTCTTTTCTTTGTCCTTGTCCTTTAAATATGATGGAATTTCTGGAGATATAGACAGCTCTTTTACTAAGGGAGTATTAAAATGAAGAATTTTCTCTGGAGGTTGTTCTTCTTATGTAAAAATATACAGCAAATGACATTTGGACTCTCCGTAAGTGCAATGAGACTAATTTTTTTTAATCTCACATGATGAAAGACAAGTAACTGAACGGTGCTATTATAAATCATGTGATCTTTATATGCTTAAATAAAGGCATTCTGCTTTACCTTGACAAGGCTTCTGCAGCCTTCCTGGCAAACCTTGGCTAGTCAAAATTAGGCTTGTGATCATAGACTAATATCCTCCTTGTAGTAGGCATCACTAAATGATGCCTTGTGGAATTACACCACTCTTGAGAGGCCTCAATGATGACAGAATAGTGATCCTGCCGCTTTTATAGCATGGTGCAAGCCAGACACTTAAGAGTGGAATTTCAAAGACTGAGTCAATTTAGCCCTTTGTGTTAAAGTGATTGAAGAATCTTTCCAAAGGTTTATCTTTATGATAGTGTTGTTAATACATAACATAGATTGAGAGAATTAGAAAAAAAAACAAGTTAGAAAAAACAATTTATTAAGTAATATCATATAAATAACTTGTTACAAAAATCAATTTGCAAAAAGGCAAATTCACTCTGTCTGTGAGAAATTGTTGTTCAAATTGGTTTCTCATCAAATCCTTAAATTTCATTTCCCCCTGCCCCCCAATCCCAAAAAAAAAGCCAGTACAGTGAACAGGAAATATAAGGGAGAGAGTGCACACTTTCCATCTGACAAAAACAAATTGCCCATCCACGCTGTGGAAAAGATAATCATTCCAGCATGGGTCCCTTTGCAACACAGGGAAGTTCTAGGTGAAAACCTCTTGGGTGACAAAACTGTCACCCACAAATGTCCCTCCCTGCTGAGCAAGGACCAGATCCATCCATTGCTGAGGCCCCCTTGGCACAACCAGGGGATGACATCATGAGAGACTGTGTGGCTGGAGCATGCCAGCAAGTAAATCTTCTCACGTGGAGGCATCATTTTCAATTTATGTCTGGAAGTATTTTTAATTAAAAAAGAAATCAATACCAAAAAGCATTTATTTTCAAGGGTTTAAAAAATCACAAATCGCAATAGGAGTTAGCCAGATTGATTTCGCTCTGTAACACAGTTAAGATGCACATAGCATTTATTATAAGGCCTTTCTTTTAAATTTAATTTTTTCAAAGCGATGAAAGTAATCACAGAATTAAAACAGTACAGTGATTCTGAAGTCTTTTGTGTCAAAATCCAGAACAATTTTGTTTGCAGTGTTCCTTCTTTGTTGTATTCACCTGAATGCTTAATAGTTCTATAAGTTTGTAGCTTTAATAAACACTAAAGTAATAGATCATAGAAAACTAAAAGCTTATAGAAAGTGTCTCCAAGTATATTTACATAAATAGTGCAGTCTCATAGGAAAAGTCAAAAGCTAATGAGAATGGAAAGAATTGCTGGATTTATGCCTTATTTGTCAAATCAGCATTGTGGTAGGAGAAATTTAAATATAGCAGCTGCTCCTTTTTCTTTTTTCTTTTTTTTTTTCTTTTTTTTTTTAATTTATTTTTAAAGAATGCAAAAGATACATGAAGAAAAAAAAGATGAGGGCAGGTTTTGTAAAAACTCCTTTGAGATCCAGTAAGTCTTCACACAAGATGGTTGCTTTGTGGCTTTTAAGTGCCATGGGCCTGCCTTGCATATGACTGACTACCTGTCCTCACCCCCCATGCAATTCACCTCCTGTTCTTGCTGAAATGCTCAGTTCTCTGACACTGGTACTTCTTTTAACCCTAGCTTTTGGATACCTACCACTGAATTTTATGAACTGTGCAGGAAACTGTTTTAGTGTATGACAAACACAAGCCTGAGCTCAAAAGTGTAATATTGCAAAATGATGGGCAGGATGAAGATTGTTTCTGCTGGCCTAAATAAAACTGCTGAGGGCAGAGATTGGTATTAAAGCATTGTGTTATAGTTCTGTGTTTTTCTCTTTCTGGAGCAAGGCATGAGTCTGTAGACATTAAATATGCTTTTGTTCCTCTTTAAGTACAGAACCAATCTCTGAGAAAAGAACTCTTGCTAAAGATTGAACTGAAAGCAAAAGATATTGCGGCCTTGACATTTATTGGATGAGGCTGCTGTTTCACAGGTGTGGATGGGTTGGAAAAATCCTGCCTTTCACATTTTATGACATAATTCATACTCACTGGAAGTAGCATAATGACTGTTACTTTGTCAGCTCGCTTTCAATGAGGAAGCTCAGACTGCAGGGTTAACTGAAATGCAAATGGACAGGGGATGGCAGCATCCATTTGGGACAGTGGCCTTCCAAAACACTTCAATACTTCTCACAGCCAAAGGAAACATGGAGAGACCTCTCTAACAGGTGGTGGCAGGTACACCTAACACAGTGGTGGTTGCAGAGTTACCTGCTCTGACAGAACCACTGTCAAGAATTCACCCTGCAGAAGACCACCGAGATAGTTCTGCTGCAGAAATTTAACATGTTCTTTCCTTCCAAGAGATCTACATGGACATGGCCTGGATTTGAGTTGCCTGGTCTAAAAAAGATGTCTTTCTCCCTACCCATGCAGATCTCACCCTGGCATGTCAGTAAATCTGAAAGTGTTAGAAGTCCACCCTTGGTTCTGCTCAATGTGGATAATTCTGGTTTGAAACTGTCCATGTGTAGATACACATTTCTAAAGCCATTTCTCTCTGCTATACTTCTCTATGACTGTTCTGGTTTTGTATGGTATTGCAGATGTTAATTTTCTTGGTTTTGTGGGATTTTTTTTGTTTTCATAACAGAGAAATGGAAAAGTTGTAACTTGTAATATAGACTGCTACTTCGTAAAGTGGATTATTTGAAGGTTGCCTCTTCCATTCACATTTAATAGTGAAGAAACATCTGTCCATAGAATGAAATAAGACCAGAAAAATATATCTGTTTCTTAGGAAAAAATTTTGAAAATATTTCTGTTGGTACAGGTGATGCGTTTTTCTACTACCTACTTTTCCAGCACATTTTTAACAGAAATAACTGAAAAATACAGACAATTTGTTTTTCTCATGGCTAGACACAAATCCATCCACGTCAGGTTTGGGAACACATCTCAGTCCTGTGATACTGCTGGTAGAGCCTTGTGCAGAGCTCTCTGCAAGTCTTTGCCTCAGCTCTCTTCCAAGCCCTGTCTGCGCAGAGAGATGTCCTGGCAGAGACATGGGCTGCCGTGCCTCCCCACACTGGTGCTGCTGTGGGACAGAACTGGGTTTAACCTGAAGTAGTTCTCCTGGGGTAAAAAAACCAAACAAACCAGCAAACACAGAACAAAAACCACTTCCCACCAGTCTTCTGGTGTAAAATGACTCTCTTGGCAGTTGAGATGAAATAGTTACTGCAGGAACCTTATTCCCATTCAGGTGTAGAGAAGTTATTTACTGCAGAAACATGGCTGGAATAGATTCCCAGTTCCCTGCTTCATGTTGACTCCACTGAATTCCTTGGCATCTTTTAATAGGCTCCTATTGTAAGGTCAGATGCTTTTCCAAATTAAAAGCCAACTGCATTTTTATCTCTCTACCTGGCTTAGCTAAACTGCCTAATAATATTTCTTCTTTTAAAATAGGTGTGGTTGTAAGAAGAGCAGGCTTAAAACAGCCTTGAAAGCTACTTCATAACTCATAGTCCAACAATTGGTTATCTACAAATGACAATTGTAGCACTGTGTTAAAGCTTTGTTAAATACTCATTTCTATCATCTAGCACACCACCATGCAACAAAGTGCAAAGAAATACTACTGCAAGGGTTTGTATTCACTGCAATATGGCACTTTCAATATTTAGAATGCAGTACTGATTTTATAAATTGCACTTTGTGGTGCTGCCAAGCAAGAAGAAAAGAAAGAATTGAACTCTCCTTGCTGTGTGAGAGATACTAAATCTGTTTCATTTGCAGGAAAGAAATAGATCTTAAAACCCAGATGCATAAATAATAATTTGGATGCAAGTTTGCCTCAAATTTTCTTATAAGAATGCATTTGCTATTCAGGCACCATATTTGTGGTGACATAACATAATTTTATATATATAATATATTTACATAACAGGCACGAGTAGCCACTCTCTATTATTTACTGTGTCACTCAATGGACAAGATAAAACCAGCTTTGAAGTAAAAGGAATAAAACCCCAAAACCAACTCAAAACTTGCTCTTGGACTGCTACTAACGATCACTAAATCAGACAAAATCACTGTACAAACATAGGAAAATAGTTACAAGGAGTTCACGGATCCTCCTGTCTCGTTATCCCACCCAAGAAGTGACTAATGCAGGCTGACTAGGAGGGTGGCCCAGCCCTTCAGGGCACCGGGGCTCTCTTCAGCCAAGCACCATCGACTCCCTCTTCCCAGTGAGCTGGAGGTGGCTTGCAGGGCTGAACAGCTGTGTGGCTTCACACCCACATCTGGATCTCCCTTCCACACACCAGTCTGCTTCCTTGAGGCTTAAGGAAGGGAAGGGACAATTCACTGGCTCACTTTGAGCATCCAGCTGCATCCTGAGCTTGGGGCTATTTGCTGGAGGCACCCCCAGAGTGAGGGGTGAGAGAGGGATGTGTCAGGAAGCGGCTGGGGAGAGCCCCTGGAGATTTGTGCTGGCCCCACTGACTGTGTGAGGGCAGCAGCCCAAAGGGAGGCACCTGCGGCAGGTGGTGCTGAGCATCTGCTGCTCCTCCACATATCCAAAATCCAGATGGTCTCTCCTGTCTGCCAGAGCCAGCTTTTGGACAGATTGCTTCCTAGAAGTTCCACTTTCGAGGAAGACATAGAAGGAAGCGCTAGCTTTTAGCATCTTAAATTACTTAGGAGCCCTGAAGAGGACATAATAGGGCTCTGGCCATGCCATTGCCATTATGATGGGTGCAACAGCTCAGCCCCCACTAAGTGATGGAATTTGGAACCACACTCTGTTGGACTTAAAACACTCTGAGAGGCCTCCCCCAGGGAGGCTGAGGGCTCTGGACCCTTGGAAACTCTGAGCTCTGCTCTGAAAGCACCCAATCTGAAGTGCTGGGTGTCTGCATGCCCGTAGCTGCTGTGCCCTACACCTACAGGTGTGCAGTGCTCAACGAGTCCTGTCCTGCCCAGCCAGGGCTGCAGCACGGCTGGCTCATCCTCTGCCCTCTGTCCACAAAACCTAAAATTCTTTCATTGTAGAAGTCTAACACCTGGGACTCTTACAGCTCTCTTTAACTCAAAAAGAGTAATGAATTCCAGAGATTAATTTTTAATTGCTCTTGGTTTTCTGTTTATTAATTTTTTTCTCATCTCACTTTATTTCTGGAGTAAATTGGAGCTGTTTAATTTTCAAAATGATTCACTTAAAATTCAGAGGAGGAGGAGGAAAATAGATCCATTCCTGTAATTCTGGAATTAAATACTGTTTCATGAAATAAATGAGAATAGTTACACCTGAGGTATTTTAGAAATAATAATTCATTCTTTCCTTGGCACAGTGCCATGGGCTGGTTCCCTACTTTGGGACACAGGGCAGCATTTAACTCCTGGAATTGGATATGCCCCATGGCAGCCCCTTAGGGTTTTCTCCAGAGAGCCTCTCCTAGACGGCTGGATTTGAAGAGCAGCCACTACATGTTTAAAAAACCATCTGAAGTACTGAGAGGTGTGCAAGCTATAAAGAAAACTGTTTTGGCCCAAGATTATGGCAACTTCCCCCACCCCACACCTGGACAAAAATTACTTAGCTTGGCAAAGCAGATAAACACACACAGAGAAACTTGTGGTTAAAAGTTTACCTTTTGGTGATGTCTTTAACAACCCTGGCTGGGTAGTTTGTTTTTTAAAAAAAGAGTTATAATTACAAACCTCCCTTTTCAGGCCACTGGAATGACCATTAATTCTCACTTATTTGTTCTTCAGGGCTTGAGTCAGGAAGAAAAAAAAAGGAAACAACTACCCAAAAGCATGAAAAGTTACTTCCTCTGGCAAAATGCCGTCATTTTCCATTTCTAAAGTATTTTCCAAATGTCTCCCATAGTTCTTGCAACATCCTGATGAGGTAGGCATTATTTCCCCATTTTACAGATAGCAAAACTGGGCAGAGAGTCAGTCAGGAATCCACCCTGGACATCCAGGCAGAGAAGGTCAGGACAAAAAAAGCACTTTCCTCCTCTGCAGTTGCTCCTTTTGCCCCAGAGGATGGCAGTCACCTTGAGGTCACTCCTCCCTACCTGCACATGAGAACAGGCAGGAGTAGCTGGACATGGACTCCAATGATCCCAGGACAGTGGCCAGCACTGGACTGATGCGCAGGTGGAGACTGACTGAGGAAGTGCAAACAAAAGCACAGTTATGATCTGTTCCTTCCTCCAAGTCATGACCTAATCTGGAGCTGGATTTGATGCCTTTCCCTCTATCGCAAAGCGAGCCTGGGTTAGAACGGGGAAACCATCTAAGAATTATATATTGGGGCTACTGACCACACACACGTGCACACACACATATCTCTCCAGCAATGCTAGGTCCAAAGAATATATACAGAGCAGTCAATGAACTATATATATGTGTGTGTTAGTATGATTCAGTGCAATGGGGCAATGGTGAGTTCTAGAGAAACGAGCAGGTTTAAATTACCATTAAGCCTCTCTACCCTCCTCATGAGTAAAATGCGTGTTTGATGTTCTTTTCTCAGCTTACTCTACTTGTATAATAACCCTTCATTCCATCACCACTACTTTTGACTATAATACATAGGGTAAACTAGGATACCTCATTACATTGGGATGTGCAATACACAATCGACAGAGCAGTTGTCTGAGCTGAATAGTCTGAATACAAGTAAAAAGCAAGTGAGCTTAAATATAATATACTCCAATTTACAATATAAGCAGAACAACTAAAAATATTGCTCCCCATCTGATCCTTTTTTCCTCTCCACTACTCCTGTGCCTGTAAGATTGGTAAACTGGATGCATTCAAAAAATAAGGATTTTGCCTCTTGGAAGCTCATAAAATGATACCAGAGAAAGTTTTCTGATGGCTAACCCACACAGACTGCAGCCATTAGACAATTCAAATGGGTAGAACAGAGAACCCTTTCAAGAGAACCCTTTCAGCTGTGGAGAAACAAAAAGAAATAGCCACTTCACATATCCCAATACTTTTTCTGGGAATGAGGAAGAGAAAAAAGAGAGAGAGAAAAGAAAAAGACAACATATTAAGAGTCTTTGTCACTGTCCATTGGGCCATACATATCTGCCAGCTTTTTAAACCGCGGTCCCCAGTCACTGAGGTAATCGTAGTCCTGATCTCCGTCCGTGGTCACCGACTCCAAGGAGCTGAGGGACTCGGCCACAGAACCATTACCTTCGTACGCGTAGGTTGCTAATGAGTCATACGGGGGTGCTGTTGGATCTGTATCGTTTTCCTTTAACCTTTGGTTAATGAAATCTCTGACATCCGTGTTGTCTCGAGCTGTTGCAGTCCTCCGCGGCATAAAAAGTGTTTCCGGCACAATGTCTCTGCGTAATTTGTTGTCATCTATGGCTTCGGGATTCCTCAGCGTGCCAATATCAAACGCCTGGGTGTCTTCCTCTCCACCACCTTCATCGTTGTAACTGACAATGTTGTCTCTGATGTCTTCTTTGGAAATTATCAAAGGCTCTTTTTTCCGCTGCCGCCTCAGTGCTGCAAACAGCACCACGGTAACTGCAAACAAAAACAACAGCAAAAGAGAAAGGGAAAGAAGGTTAATCCCCACCTCCATTAAAGCCCAGAAGAAATGCAGCGCCTCTGCTTGAGTTTGAAGTTTGAGAGGATGTTTTGAAAAACTAAAAATGAGCACATCAGATTTTCAGGCTGCACTTGCCCTGCCTGTGAGTTCCTTGGGAGATGAAATGGCATGGATACACAGGAGATGTTAAGCTTGCAGGAAGCCAAGCAGAGTGTCTTTTTGCCAGTAGGCACTTTCTTACCCAGAGCCATATACTAATTTTATCACCTTGAGAGCAGAATTAGTTTCATGAGAGCTGGGAAGGAAGAAATGCTTTTTCCAGAATAAGTAACATCAGATGGTATTTATGTTGAATCCCTCGGACAATATGGAACTTCTGCTGTGGACAAGGACAGTGTCTACTGAGCTTAGCAAAGCTGAATTTCAAGATAAGTGAATCTATCCTCCTGTGGGAAAAAAAGCTTGGTATATGGAGTGCATTTTCAGCTGGCACAAAGTCTGAGTTTTATTAACTTCCCTGGAATGATTTCACAATGTACATCACCTTGAAAAGCACACAAATTAAATAATGGACTGATAAGATATAATAAAGGTTTTTTTTTAATCTGACAAAGGTAGATTTCTAGAACATATTTTTTTGTCCTTCACTTTAAAGTGTATGTTTGTATGCACATAATTTTCATTTATTTGGATGGAAGGAATCCTTTCCATGATCCTGATGCAAATTTTAATACTTTTACTCAGTAACGATTTTCAGTAGTGATGGAGAATTGGACAGAGAGCATGGAAAGGGATATGGTCAACACCTTCCCATAGAAGCCAGTTTCAGATTTCTTAGCTGAATTCTACGTTAAGATGTAAATGGCTGAATATTGACAAATGAATAGTAGCAAAGAGCAGGGATGTATTTCTGCTGTCAGTGTTACTTTAGTAGTCTGAGGTCTGCAGGGTCCAGCATTCCAGCTCTGCTGTGCAAACTCCAAGAAGGACACATCTTGCTGTCTTTACAGTTTTTTCATAGCAAAGCAAAGCAAAGCAAAGCAGAAATGCCTAAACTCATTGATGTGAGATGATAAGGTGGATTGAAATGATTCTTCATGTCAGCTTTGCATCTAAAACGGCCTGAGTCAAGTACAGTAACTGTTTAAGAAATTTTTTTTCAGTCCTTTCCTCAGTTGTAAGCTTTTAAGGTCAATATCAAGGACTCAGGGTGTCCCCAGCCCAAAACTTTATCCCATTGAACCTTAAAATTCTTAGTATCCTTGGACAGACAAATAATGGTGGATTTTTTCTTTTGGTCAGGGGAGATGATTGTTTTTGTCTATTTTTGCTTGTTGGTTGTTTTTTAAATTTGGTTGGTTGTTTTTTTGAGTTCCCCTGCAGGATTGCTTAGAGCAAAATACTGTCTGTAGGTGTGCCTGAGTATCTTGTAGATTGACTATAGAAGGTCACCAAAAAGGATAAAGTAGGAAAATCCTGTGTCTTACCACAGGAATACCACAAATAAGGAAGAACATCTGTCAATATGAGTTGAAAGGAAATGGATGGTGAATTTGAAGGATTAGGAGAGGTGGCTCAGATTGCATTAGGATCTCAGCCTAATGATGAGCATTTACTTATGGTGTCACAGAAAGGTCCTACTTTGAGTGATGCCTCTTCATGCTGCTGTGCAAAAATGCAGTTAGAGACAATTGTCTTCCTCAAGAGCAAAAAGCTGTGGCACTGTGTGGAAGGACTGGTGAAAGGTGTGTATGAAAGAGAGATAGCTGGAGAACATTTTGGAGAATTTAAAAAACACAATGTCAATTTGGAATGGGCTTTTAGTATAGTGACGGTAAAATGGTCTGAGAAAGCATAGGAATGATATATTTTACATCAAAGAGTTGCTGAAGTATCTCCTTACAAAAACAGTGTTACACAGAACATGCAAGGATGAGACTTCGATAAATACATCACATGTCTGATACGTGGATTTTACTGCTTTGTGCTGAACTTGCAGGAAAAAGAGCCCATCATAAACTACGTGTTGAAGTGCATCCCCTTTATTTGCATGTCTGTGTTCAGCAGTATCAGAAACCTCCTGATAAGATGTAAAACTTATTCAAAGTGCATGTAAACCTAGCAATTTACAGCCACTTTTTGTTGCAGCTAAACTTTGAGTTGTGGTTCATGTCTGCCCAGAGTATTGTTTTTCACTCAGTAGTGGCTGCACATTCAAACCCTGCAACCAACCTGAAAATAGAAAATTATATAGCTGAGTTAATTGAAAATCTGCTTATGGTGCTTGGTGGCATGAGCAGTAATTGACATAAAGTGCTGCTTAGCACACAAAATCAATTATTTTCGATTGACATAAAACAGGAAATCGTTTAATGTCAGATTGATATTAATGAGCACAGTTGTACTAACGAGTGCAAGACTACCTGCAGCATTACATTACTTTTTCTGGTAAGGAACTTAATACAAAGTGAGCTCAGCCCTTAGGGGCAGTGATACCATGTTTTGAAAAATGAATTTTATGGTGAGTTAAGGATCAGATTGTTATTGTGGAATCTTTTCTGAAAATGGGATAGAGCTTATTTGAGCAAGCCATGACTATATTGTTAGAGTCTGAGAACCACAACTTCATCTTCGACTCATTACTGGAGAGGGAAATTTTGTTAAAAGTAAAGATCAGGACTATTTTACAACAGTGATAAGCATGTCCAAGGAAGATAGGAGTATGGTAAAAAGAAGTAGAATCATGAAGGAAACATTTTCTCCCCTGCCTGACCCTACTGCTGTAAAATTGATCTGACTACCTTCTTTCCTCCTAACATCCTAATAACATCACCTAGAGAGCAGACTATGTTGTATTTAACGGTTGTTCCCAAGTGAACTAGTACAAATAATGGCCAAGTGACCAACTGAATCTGTTCGCAGAACAAGAGGTGTGGAACCTGACAGGTATGGGAGAGATGTTGCCAACTGTCCTTATTTATAAATATATATAAAAAAATAGTTGACCACCTGTCAAGTGGTCAGAGCCAGAGCTCTCCACATCCTCTACACTCAGGATCCAACCTCTTTCTAATCACAGGTGGCTGAAATGGAGAACCCTGCAGCCTTTGAGAGTCCCTCAGTATCATTCAGCATCCTTTTCCAACCGAGAAAAAGCACTGAGACTGGTTTCTCCTCAGTTTAGAAACAGGAAGCTAATTCTTCAAAACCAAGTTATCTGCCCTCTTTCTATGGTCAACAGAAAGGGATGGACACCTGAATAGGGTTATGACCAATCTGTCTGGTCCTCCTCAGACACCAATAAAGGATGGGACGGGATGGGATGGGATGGGATGGGATGGGATGGGATGGGATGGGATGGGATGGGATGGGATGGGATGGG
>JANRGV010000001.1:70672534-70742294 GCA_024734035.1 Alethe castanea
GACGGGATGGGATGGGATGGGATGGGATGGGATGGGATGGGATGGGATGAGATGGGATGGATGTCTCTCTACAGGCGTCTCTTTGCGTTGACCAGTGTGGAGTCCAGCTGTCTCCTCTTCCTCATATATTGCTAGCTTTTAGGTAACTAAGGTTAGATTGCTTGTACCCTATACCTTGCATCTGTAGCAGCTCACAGAGGAGGAAATACAATAATATAATATATGTACAGGATAAGACAATGATGTCTTTGCTTTTCCTTTGTCCTAGTCTTGGAATAATCATTATAGCAATGCAAAATAACTATGAAAGGAACAAAATGCCCCTGAGCTACTTACCAAGTAATATAATGATGCAGAGAAGAATGGCAATAAGAGCCCCAGTGCTGAGACCAGTAGGATGAATCAAGGCTTCTGCATTACAGGACAGCATCTTTCCTCGATGGTCACAAGCACACACTCGAATAGTCACTGTTTCAGTGCTGCTCTGGATGGGGTAATCATTGTCTGATATTACCACTGGCAAGAAGTAGGTACTTGTTTCATGCCGGTTATATCTGGTTTTTCGAGTGAAAATCCCTGCTGTGTTGTCTGGAAACACAAAGCATGCATTAAATCTTCATCTGAAGACTGAAAGCAAGGATAAGATAATAAAGAAAAGTCTTCCTAGAAATTCACCTCTGTTGTCCTGTAGTGTAAAGTTTGAGCTGCTGGCTGCCTCGGGAGCTAAGGAGAATGAAAACTGATGTCCATTGTAAGAGTCATCTTTATCAACAGCACTTAATGTTTGTATCAGCTGAAACAATAAGAACAAAATTATCTCCTAAGTCAGTGAACTTTATGTTTATTTATGTACTCTAAAAAAACCGTAAAAAACAATCTTTTGTATTAATTTTTTTCTTCTGCTTCAAGGCAGATGATGTTGCTATGGTGAGCTTAAGAAAAGTCATCCACATGCTGCTGATGTTGTTTAGGGGTCAGCATACTATTATATCCTATACCATCAGGGAGCAACATAATGAATCTGAAAGTTGGCAGGAAAATCATGTTGATTTCACCAGAAGGCTTGGGTTAATGCCACTGCAGATGGGTAGGAAACCTTTGCATGTGACAAGGAAAAGAGATGAAAGGTGAGACAGCCCAAGCTGAATTTATATTTATCTACCCCAACTTCATGTCACAAAAATTAATTGGCTGAATCTTCCAAATCATCTGAAACTTTGAACTACTTCACCATAGGAGTGGTAGACTGAAAGTTATCTAGCAGGATATAGCTGTATCACAGAAAGAACCTGTAACATTTACAGACATGAAATTGTTTTTCAAGGAGACAGTGCAGGTGCCTGAATAAAGCAAAGGATGAAAGAATGAAAATGAATCAGGGGTAACAAGGTGCAGTACAGAAAAGAACATTCAAAAACATACCATCATGTCAGCTGGAAGAATACTGAGTGAAATCAGATACAGTGCAGCCACTGTTTAATTTTGCAATTAAGTTTGATGTAAGGCAAAGTACACTGCTTGATGAGGTAATGCAAGAGTAGTAGCAAAACTCATTTAATTTGAAATATTTTCTTAGTATGACCAGACAACACACCTGTTCTGCCTTTGCGTTTTCACAGACGAAGGTCTCGTAAAACATGGCAAACTCTGGAGCGTTGTCATTTACATCCAAAACTTTAATGAACACTGGGACACGGCTGCTTTGTTTTGGGTTGTCTGAAATGACAAAACCAGAATGGAAATTGTATTTAGCCCAGTTACTGGCTCAGTGCAGTGGAAGAAAAGGACAGACTTGGAGGCTCATTGCCTTAATTTTCCTCACTCAGAGCGCTTCACTTACTTTCTGTTGATTTCTGCTGAATGTAGTATCATTACTCTAATTCTGTGTAAACAACAGAGTTAAGACGGAGGAGGAGTCCGGAATTTACAAATTCCTTTGATCATTCCAATTTTGATTATGAATGTATGTGTGATATACGTAAATATAATACTGGAACTAAATTAAATATATTTATTAGCCTGACTGATACTGTTTGGTGACAGTGAAGTATCTAGAACATATTCCCTTCCTTAGCTGTCTAACAGAAAGAGTTATGAGGATGAGATTGAGCAGGTTTTTTCTTCTCCACTTGTTAAATATAATATTCTGTGCTCTACATATCTTGTGGCACAGTTCCTTAAGCTATTATGATTATCATTATTTTACAGAAATAGTAACTGCAGCTGTGATCACAGATGCTTTCTAACCTGTTGTGAATTGTTTTGTCTGATGTTCTAGATTAAATACTGAAGCGTATAAGCTGACAAACATAAGCACTATATAGAACATCAGATCCCTTACGACAATCTTTTTTTTTTCCCTATAAGAACTGCATAATGCCAAAAGATTGAAATTGACTAACATATCCCTAAGCATATAATATTAATGAAAATACTGTCATCTTTCTGGATAAAAAACCAAACAAACATCTGGAAGCGCAGCATACTGTATAGACCATTCCTTTTCCTTTTGGGAGGAGACAGACTTTGGTCAAAATAATATACAGAATAAGGAAGAAAAGCAGTGGCAATAACCTTGCCTAGAGACATGCATGGTGAAATAGGCAAGATTCTGAGGGGAAAAGTCACACCATAACAACCACTGACTCCTAAAATGTACAAGATCTGGTCCCAAAGAAATCTGTCATCACTAATCAAAAGAAACCCAGAGACACTGCTGTTGATATGTCTCCTTTGTGCTCCATATCACGCAATATCCACCTAGGAGTATGTGGATATGGGAATATGAGAGACAGAAATCTGAGGGAAAGAGAGTGACTGAGATAAGTTTCTTTTAAAATAAATACCTTCCCCTCTCCTACATGAGGGTTCACACTGGATTTTCCCATGTTGATTTCCTACCCACATTAATATACTTTATCAATGCATTTTAACCTATCATTCAAGTGAAAAAATAGTGCAATAAAATATAGCAGATCTAAGACTCTATATTCTTCTACAAGCATTCATTATAGTAGCTTGTTGGTTTTATTACTATATTTATTCATTATAGTAGCTTGTTGACTTTAATAAAAGTCCTATTAATGTGTTTATCATCATTTCATAAATGTGCAAATGCCTTCTCCAAAATTGGCACTGCTTATTTGTATTGCAGAGCTCAGTCATTTGGACAAAATATTGTGCTTGAAGGCTCCACAGTCCCATTGCAGTTAGTATGATTCTATTAGGCATAAACCTCTTTCTAATATCAGCCATTGGGCTAAATTCATTCGATGTATAAAATAACAGTTAATGTATAATATGGACTAGGCTGAATTCTTTGCTAAAATACATCAATAAAAGAGTTGAATTTTTATAACAGGCAGAAATAAAAGGCTTCCATTTGAAGTCACAGGACTATTGGCAAGACTACTTTGTAGGGCATACTTTTCTAACAAATACATTCAAATATATTGGCAAACATGTTTCTTCTCCTCTGAAGAAGGAGAATTGTTTTATTTACTGCTTTTTAAACAGAAACCTACACATTTTCATTTTACTTCTAGGTGTTTAAGGTTCTCACAGTTTAAAATCATACTGTAATAAATAGAAGCTTCATATAAACTCTAGGCTCTGTGAACGTACGTATCTTTTATTTAATGGAAATTAATATACATCTTAAGTATTTTTTCTTTTTTTTTTTTGATATTCTGTGCCATCATCTTTCAAATTATTTGTGCAAATTAACTCATCTAGGTTTGTTTGTTTGCATTATCCTTTAATTACTGCTGGGCTGCATCTCCATAGACTCAACAAAATGCTTAAATCTACTTCTCTATATGGGGATATGTTTTCTGCTGAGCCAACAACAAGACTGTTAAAGTGGTGGGGTTTTTTCCAGAATGCAGCCTCAAAGCCCTGCCGACGTTTGACTTACCCAAAAGCGTTAAGCAACAAATATTTAAAAACACTCTGGGAATTGTCTTTGGTAAATCAGCTGTAATTCTGCAGCTGTGACTCACTAGACCTGTGTCCCGTGTTTTAATGCCAGTTTGCTGTCTGACTGTGGCAGATGTACTGACCTGGTGTTTCACCAGCTATTTATGTGCAGCAGTCACAGCGTGACTGATTCTCTGGGCTGCTGAGCAATTGCAGCTCATACTGGCGAAAAACGAGAACATTTAGAAACGGAGCAATCTACACTTACTGACAATTCTAGACAAAGGCAAAACAACTTCTGTATCTTTTTTTTTTTTATTGTAAAGCAAAATCAAGAGCAGTCATGACTAAAAGGTGTTTCTCTTTATGACTTTATAATTTTTTTTTTTTCTATATCAAAGGGAACACCCACCCATTTGAAGTTGTATCCTGCCTGTAACCTGACTGGAGTTTTTTTGATTTCTTCAGTGAAATATACTTGGAGCTTGATGAGATAATGTCATTGAGAACAACAGGTGATTCCACGGAATTTAGTGGAATGGGACTTTAAGTAGCCTTGCTAGAAATTTCTGTGTTTGTCAGAAATAATAAGCAGTGGTACTTTCCAGTCTAGTCTCTTGAGACTAAAATTATTAGAAAAGTACATTTCAACCAAAAAAAAAAAATTGTCTTTGGAAGACATCTATGCTAGTTATTCCACATCCGGTCTAGGCTTAGCAAAGCACAATAGTGAAGCAGTTTCCTGCAGCCTAGAAGGATTCTGACTAAAGAGCAATTGTAATTACGGCAGAAGCCTGTGTCAGACGCAAGAGGTTGAGAGGGTTTGCTGCAGTAGAAGGTCTGTGCTGGGGGAGGAAGCAAGAAACCAAACGAGTACTTCCTGTAGATGCTATGCTGGCTTTCAGAGAGTTTTCTATACTGCATGTTATTTCAGCCCAGCTGGATCAATGCAAGTGTTCTTGCTATTGTCAATGCTGAATGTTCTTGCCATTCTTTCCTTTTCAGGCATTTATTTTTCCTTTTTACTCTACTCAGGAGCTGCCTATAGCATACAATTTTTTGACCCTAGAACCCACCTTCAAGAACTTAATAGAAACACAGCCACATGACTAACATTCAGTGTTTGGTGTGCTGAAATCCCATACCTAACATTAAAAGGTGCAAACTTTCATGAGAGAGAGGAGACTACTAAAGTCTTGTCATTCCTATAGGCTCATACCCACTACTCCTTCACATAACCCCATTTGCTTGCCTCAGTAGCGCTGTTTTACACTGGTTTTCAGTTTTAAAGAAGACTTACACAATAAAGAAAGTTGAGTCAAGTAGTCTTGAGCTTTTTACACTCTTCTCACTGTTTAGCAGATAATCGAGCCATACACACATACATAAAAAGGAAAGTAAAGCTTACATTGTCTCAGAAAAATCAAAAGCTTTTTAGCCTCTGAGGTGCAGAGAGACACTGTGACAGCCACAGAACTGGTGTTTATATTAAACTTGTACCATTTCATGGTAAACATAGGCACTGTGACTCTGCAAAAGCAAATAGAATTGCATTCCCTGATATTCAAGCATGCAATGTGCTTATAGATAATGTATTAAAACAAAGCAGGTTGTTTATTAATGCCATCTCAAACATGTCCTTATCTTAGACCCTTGGAATTTCGACTTCTAAAATCAGCATGTCTAGTATTATCATAAGACTATTACTTTGGAACAATCCTAAACAAAGTGACAGACTGATTTGGAACTGCAGCTTGTAATTTCAAAGGATATAAACAAAGTAAAAAATGGAGACGCATAAAACTGACTAAGATCTGGGCACCCATCTCAACCTAGCCACTTTAGACTTATTTGAAAACATCCAGTCTGAATGAGGCTGAACTCAGCATTCAACAGCCATGTTCAAAATTTAAAGTGGCTATAACTGATCAGAGAACACAGAACTGTCACCTTTTCTCCCTGCTAAGTTACCTCTTCCTGAACTGTGTCCCTAATAAACACAGAACTGTGGACGACCTCTTCAGAGTTACTGCTTCTTCATTAGTATTGAGTGGGCTATCCATAAACCTGACATGTGCCCAGCTGTGCTTTCCACACACTCAGCTAGAAGGCTAAATTCATTACATCAGGGACAGGAGCCGTGTTTAGGTTTAACTTACTGATCTCTGCTGCTATTACTGTAATGTTGTGCCACAGCAGTGTTTCCCGGTCAAGGGGTTTTGAAGTGAATATCGAACCATTTCCTGAATTGATGTTGAATACTCTGTCCATATCAGTGTGACGATCTACAGAGTACCTGCAAATACAGACACAGGGGTTAGACAATGCTTTCCTTCTAATTTCTATGTTCTGAAACCATTTTCTAAGACTAGACATCAAACAGCAAGCAAATGGGGTTTCCTTTTGTTTTCAGCTCAGGCTTAGGAGTCTTTATGTATTCACACAAAGAGCTAGTTCTGAGCGACTGGATAATGACACATTGGAGGTTTGATTTAGAAGGTGGAGTATTGTCACTGAATAAATGAATTGCTGCAGAATTTACATACCTCTGAGAATCATCAAAGCTTTGTTTTAGTGAAAAATGTGAAGTCTGTGTCCTGAAAGATATGAAGTTTATTTTAAGGCTGAGTTGGCTTTTCTTTTATGAAACCTTCTTTTTATGGTTTGATATCTCAACTGTTCCAAATAATTCCTGGTACAAAATTTGACAGCTAGGGTGCATTTGTACCTTTCACTTCTCAGCATTTAAAAAGGCTGCCCGCCCAAACCAAGTCAGCATGGAACAGAGATTCATTATTCCGCGGTACACATCACACAAAGGTTTGTTGTAACTCATTAAAACTAACATTCTCAGCCCAGCTTGATGGTATCTATATGTGAAAAGGAATGCTAACAAGCTCTGGATGAGCTCAGAGTCTAAATACAGATTCTAATTTTCAATCTGATCTTTTGCTTTTTCAGCTGAACTAAATCCAAGTTTAAAAGTAGAGCTCTCCAATTCCCGGGAGACAGTGCTAGCACCTTGATCCAAATGCTGTGACTTGGTTTCATCTCTCCTGAAGGGAAAATTCTCGCATAAATTATGGAGGTTTTTGACAGAAATATGTCTCTGAAGTTGCCAAAGCAATAATGGAATTGCATTATTCTGTTCCTGTGTCAAGCCCAACTGTGTGCTCATGTGCAGCGCAGGACAGATCCCAAGGAAGCCCAGTGTGCTCCCTTGGCCTCCTTGCAGCCACGTCGATGGAGACAAGGCAGCTGCTGCTGTCCCTTGTGTCCAGACAAGGGTAAAGATAACAGCTGAGCTGGTAAGCAGTCAGATGAAAACTGGGCCAGGAGAATGACTGGCAGGGTTTGCTGCCACCACAGAGTCCAGGGGAATGCAGAGGCTGAAGAGAAATTTCTCTCCCCTGCTCTGCCCTGAAGCAGCTGCAAGACACGTCCTCTATTCTGCACAGATTTCCTAGTGCCTGTGCAGTGTCTCTTGAATTCTGACAAAGACCTTTTATGAAAGAAGGAAGGAATAGAAGAAACTAGTTGAAATGTGGTTCTGCCAAAATTTTAAAATGAGCTAACTTGCTAATTATCTTGTAACTGATTTTTTTTTTCTTCTTTGCAAATAAAAAAGTGGGATATAATGCCTACAGCAAATTAAACTTATTAGGTCTCATTCCAATACAAGAATTTAAGTTATGCCTACATTTCTAAAAAAATAATGGCAAGTATTAATTATTTACACTAAACAGAATTCCTAGGGAAGCACCCAAATGACATTTAAAGGTACTAGTACAATAAACTAATATATTTTGGTAGGACTTGAATGGGCACACTTTGCTAATTCTTCAGGAGTTCAGATTTAGTTTTTATTCAGCACTGTCACTTCTCTGAGAGTACTGAAATTTTGGCTGCAGGAAGTCAGCTGTGGTGTCACTTAATTCCTTTTTGCAGCACTGTGACGTTAACATCAGCTTGAAAAGTGCTGTTTTGTCCAAATCTAAACAGCACGTGTGAAATTGTTGACTTTGCTGAAATGTTTAATGGGAGTAAGTTTATACAAACTGGTCTGACTCTTACATTTTGACAAAGTAAGTATTTGATATGGTAAACATTTCATTTCAACTTTCATTCATTTGGGCTTTTATATGATATTATGTTGGTATCTTGTGAATTCAATTATTTTCAGATACTCTGCAGCTCATTTCCACACCTTTCAGCTGAAATGCTTTGGTATTTCCATTTTGCAGTTAAATCTGGATTCTGTGCTCTTCTTTGAAATGAAATATCAGAATTTTCTATAGATTAGCTGTTCCAGCTAATTGTAATACTGTGTTTCAGACTCTTATTCAGCAAGATATTTAAATAAGCAACTAGCTTTAGGCATGAGCTATCTGTTCATTGGGGGTTTTTTTCTTCAATTTTACTTTCACTCCAGCTTCATATTTTGAATGGACTTTAAATATCTTACTGTCTTAGCACATTTTAATGCGTTGGTATATTGCAATCACTATCTTTGTAAGATTTCCGAAATTAAATCTGTACAGTAACTTGAAGGAAAAAAAAATAAAAAAGGGTTCTGGGCTTTTTCTAATATTACCAGGGCTGTAACATTGAGAGCTTCTACTTCAAGGTATTAAGGATTTTAAAGTATGTATATTCAGTCATTTGTAAAGTGGAAACTCAAACTCATAAAAATAAAACCAGCAGAGACAGTTTCTTAATGGAATGTTAATTTTATTTCTTCATATCCCAAAGAAAATACATACATGGTCAGTGCATTTAAAGTATATTCCAATTATACCATTAAATCTGGTCTAGAAGGATGATTTTAATAAGCTAGACTGTCACTTCTGTTCTCAGTTTGCATAATCCCGTCTCTTTTGATCAAGGATTTTTAATTATGTTGAATTGGTGCCGATTCTGACTTCTGGATCACAACCTAGTAAGAATTAAGTAGACAACATCAAACTAATTTTTACATTTATTTAATGAAATTACGGGTCTGTGTTTGTCACACTTCAGGACTTCATCTCTTTCAAGCTTTGAGGAATTGACAAGCTAGGAAGTTAAAAGTATCTATGTAGACTCCAGTCTCCCCTTGTACATAACAGGAAGAAGGGAAGGGTAAAAGAGAGAATCGAACACATGCAAATATGTTGTCAGTAAAATACACAAACAAAATTTACCCTTACATTTGTTTGCAGATCATTTTCATCTGGGGTACTTTAGTAAATCAAATCACAGCAGGAAGACAGTTCCAGTGACTGATGAACTTCATTATGCCTCTGAGGAGTTACTATAGCAAAGAAACTCAGCTAGCAATTTAAAAAGATCTGATGTACAATACAGCACTGCCAGTTTCAGCATTGTTGTTTTTTTTTTATCAGTATGCAGAGGTTCATACTATTTCTGTGTAGATCAAACACAAGTAGAATGCAGTAGTTTTTTTTATAACACCCCTGGGCTGTAAAGTGCTACTTGGGAGTGTCTTAATGTTACTACACTTGGAATATATTCAAATACAGCCAAACATGTATTGGTGTATTTCTGTATTTTCTCAACATCATATCAGAGCAAAATTTACTTATAAGACTTAGACTTTAACAATTTAGCTCTACCAATACACAGGTCACAAATGGCAGCCATACAACCAGGGCAGATATACGCAGATATTTTGCTATTGCTTCATGGTCTTCTGATGTTCAGCAGCTTGCTGTCTAATGTAACCACAAGTCAGGAAGATTTGTGGGTCAGGAAGGGATGTGTGTGTGAATTTTTCATAATGCATTTTCATAATGATATTGTGAAGGTTTCCTTTAATGGAAGATCAAAGGGGCTTTCATCTATTAGAGTTAGGGCTCTGTTTAAGAGGAGAAATCTTCACTCAAGGAGAGGAGAAAATGGAAGGTTTTCATTGTAATATCAAGTGTCTAAAGATTTTATTTTTAACCGTCAAGAAAAATTGACAAGCAAGTGACAAGTCATATATATACAGTCTAATTGCATCTTCCCCAAAGCTCAGAGTAAAAATCGGATTTAGCACCTCTATTGCATGATAGGAAAAAAAAATTACCCTGTCAAAAAGATGCAGACTCAACCCATGCCCCTAAATTCTAGCAGATACCCAAGACATTAGCACCATAAAATTACATTTATTGCAAGTTAACATCTCTCAGGCTACTGCTCTCTGTTGATTTCCTTTCTCTCTTACTGATTTTCATGTTTTTTATTGCTATGTTTATTTCTATTACTCAAATCTCTTTTCTATTTTTCTTTTTCTTCTCCTTGCACTTGGCTGTTGCATGCTATTAAGGTAAAAAGTAGACAAGCTTTCTGCTGCACTGCATCAGTTTTGACACTTCTACTAAATTTTGCTCAATAACTATCTGATACTAAAATATGCAAAGTACTTATATGGTATTAAAGAACTGCCCTTTGAAAGTTAGATAAGTTTTAGCACACACATTCAATTAATAGCAAAGAGCCGGTAGGCAGTACTCAACAATGAACAGCCTAGTCCCTATCCTCTGTAAATCACTTATAATTAGGAGCTGGTGCTGGTGTGAAATGCAAATGGTTGTAGTTATCACCACAGGGAAGGAGGGAAGCACTCCCCTTACTCTCCAGTGACATTAGATATAAGAAACCAGGTTCCTAAAAAAGACTGCAAGGGGCCTGGATGTCACCCCAACCATTTTTTCATCTTCATGCTAGCATGCCCATGCCCATGAAAATGTGCTACAAAAGATGTTAATTCTGTCCTGGGGCTTCACCAAAGTCAGCAAAACATTATACTGCTATTTAAGTGACTATGCTCTGCTGGCCCAGAATGACAGAGAATTGCTGCATGTCATGATAAAAATGAAAGAAAACTTCAATTAAAGTAAGAAGGCTTAGTCTTGAACAAGAATTCATGTGTAGGGCATGCAATGCAAACTGAAGATATTTTCTGACAGAAACATTTTAGATTTAGCTTGTTCATCTAGGAAATTAAAATTATAAAATTATACTATTTACTGCTCTCACAAGCTAATACCTTAAAACTTACTCATTACTGAAAGAAATCTTGATGAAAGATAATTATTTGCAGAAGTGTAAAGTATTGATGGACTAGATTTTTATTAAACCTGCACTGTTCTATATTGATCAAAGGCTACTATTGAATTTCCAAGGTGCCCAACTCAGAAATCTGCTGAAAATTGACCTGGATTTAATATTGCTGCACTTTTCAATTCCTCCTCTTGCTGCCTTGTCAGTAGCAATGAACTTTAATTAAAGAACACAACTATTTAAAAGTTCTTTAATACTCTATCCAATATGACTTAAGTACACCAGTATGCACTGAAACAATACACAATTTACAAAAAAAAGGAAGACTTAAGAATAGCTACTCCAACCTTAACATTTTCTCCACTTCCTCTAAGAGCAGTTTATTGATTCATGGCAAGTTTAATTTATGAAGCTCATGAGACTGACTCTTATCTTCCAAGCCTTGCGCTGATACAGGTAAGATCAGAGCCTGGTGTGCATATGAGCTGATTTTGAGGCATTTCTACTTGTGATTTAGAAAAGATGAATGTGGCCTCTGTTAAGCAGGTCTGGACAGATGGAAGAAGAAAAGGCTGCTGAATCACTCCCCTGTCACATAGCCAAGAGGATGCCCTGCACTGCACTGGAAAATGCTAGAGGTGGGAAGAAAACACTAAAATTTTCTTAGTGGTCTTTTTGCAGTAAATTTTTTCATGGTAGACATAACCACATACATTAGTTACTAATGAGATTAGGATGTAATTTAAGTTGCAAAGGCCATGCAAACATATTCACACATAAATATGCTCAAGCGCGAGACATCATTTACCATGTACAATACTCCATATTCAAGCATGCCCTACAATTCACATTGTTACAAGTGAGGATTTTTTTTTGTGTGTGCTGACAAGATAAAAGCAAAATCAAAGCTGTAAAAAATTTACAGGCAAGCTGAAGTAGTATATGCTTACTTGACAGGGTTCTTGGCAGCATCTGGATCCTGAGCAGTTACTGTTCCTATTACACTGTTTAAAGGAACGTCTTCTTTCACTTCCATTATGTATGCTGGTCTGCTGAACATGGGGGGTTCATCTACATCCTCCACCTGAATTCTGACTGTAGCTGAGTCCTTGAATGGCCCCAAGTACAGGAATCGAGGGTCCACATGAGTATTGGTAGCTTCCACTTTGAGAATATACAAGTTTTTACTTTCAAAATCCAAGGCCTGGGAAGAAAAAATAAAGTTTAAGAAGTCTGTGGGGGTTGCTGTGATTCTCAGCCAGATGAGCAGGATGAATGGTGAGAAGTCATGGAGAGGCCTGTGCTCGATAACAGGAGCCTGAACTGGAATTAAAATGCCAACAGAAAAGAAAATGTTCTCTATGCTCAGATGAAACATTAGGAAGAAAACCACTTTTACAAGGAATTCCATGCCTGGAACTTCTAAACACCAAGCAGTTTTCTCACAGAGCCTTAACTCTTCATGTCTACTATTCTGTCATTTTTGGCATTTTGATGATTTCTTATGTATTTCTTGCCCATAAGCACTACACACTAAAGGAGGGAAGATTTTCTAGCTGTTGCTTGTTTAGATGCTGTTGTTTGGCATTCCATGACCTAAAGGAAACACTGTGGCTTCTAGTGTCTGGATATCCAGGACCACCCACAAAGCCAAACATGATTTTATGATAGGCCATGACCATAGCACACACTGTTAAAACTACAAAGAAACAGCATTTAGAGACTCTTTATTACTACTTGGAGAAATGTGGGGACAGACAAGTCACCCCGTTTTTCCATTACACTGTAGAAAATTCACTGCTTCTGTCAGCAACAAACAGAAATTCAAACGGATTTAGACTGATATCATAATCAGACCCTGGAAGGCATCTCCTAAAAAACAAGTAATGACAGGTGTCGTACTGATATCAACAAGCAAGTGCATGTTCAGAAAATCTACACAATGTCTATCTAGTGCTGACTGAACTTGAATTGATGAAGGATGATATCTGTAACCTTATCAAGTTTGCCTGATAACCCACTGTAAACAGTATTTCTCAAACCTTTTCTGACAACCAAAGTGCAACCTAGTAAATGATGTCCACTATGATCTCGCAAGGCACTGATTTTTGTTTTTTTCTAAAGCAAAAGCATGCTGATAGATACTAAATTTTTACAAAATGTGAATCAAAAGAAATTTGTGCTTTAATATATTATAGCTGCAGAATCAAAATTCTCTTATAATGAAAAATAGGCAATGTGATACTCATAATTTCTGTGGTCTTAATACAGTATCTTCTACTAAGTCAGAAAAACCTCTAAGCACCATAGGGAGAAAATCACGGATGGTGGAGCTTCCTTGAGTTTTTCTGTGAGTGTATTCAGACTGTAGAAATTTTTCTCAGTTGCACCCCACTCCTTAGGTAATTTACTCTGTCAGGTCCTCCAAAGTTTGTGCATTGGTTTAGTAAAGGAGATATAAGAAGAAGGATATCAATTGCTTGCATAAAAGAAACTTCACATATGTAGAGATACCTAACAGAATTCAAATTAACAAAATCATACTGGTCGCACTAAAAATGAAAAACAAATATGTGCTAGATAAAGGTCTGACTGGTATTTCAGAGGCTGGGATAAAGTGTGTTAAGATGTGTACCTTTTTCACAGTTATAATTCCTTCCTGTGTGTCCTTGTCCGTGGTAATTCCAAACATGTCATATCCATCCCCCTCAGTGATGCTGTATTCAATCTCTGCGTTTTCATCCACGTCAGCATCATTAGCTTTTATCCTCCCAACCGGGGAGTCGAGCGGCAGAGACTCAGGAGCCCTGAACTGGTATGTGCCTGCAGCAGACAGAGAGGGAAGTCTGGTTAGTCAGCCTCAAGGTGCTTTGGGCACCATCTCTCGGTCCACTGTCCACGCTGGGTGTGTGCAGGTGAGTTACTGAGTCCCTGGGACTACACGCCTTCCTGGGGCAAAAGCCTTCAGCTTCTGCCGTGCTTCCATGTGGGTAAAAGTTACTTACTCCTGCCTCTGTGACAGACAGTATAAGTGGTACCCACAGAAAGATGTTCTACTTATTTATGAGCCATGTTATTTTACGTAACTTTTTACGCTACTTTTCTGTTTTCTCATATGGAGGATGGGCATTTTGCTACAAACATGCAATTTTAGCAACAGATGTCCCTTGCTGGATGTTCTCATGGTCTCTGTTGGCCATATCAGAATGTGTATAATAAATGTCTTGAGGCCAAAGGGCAAATATTAAGAATTGTCAGAAGCTAGCACAACTTGGCAACAGTAAAGCTGAATCCAGCTCAAATACCTATTAAAAATGTACTACATTGAACTTTTGTCAGAAAAAAACTGCTACTTTTGGAGTGTTGGCATTATGAAGCTGTATCTTTGGCTTTTGCATTGAAGACACTTATGTCCAGAGATGTATAATTAACTCATTGGGTGCAGAGTGTTATATTTCTTCTTAAGTTGCTCTAATTTAAATGGAAACTCTTTGCCCACAGCTAAGAACAGACTTTGAACCTAAATGACAAGTTGCTTCCAATAACTTTCCCAGTGACTTAACTGCCAAAGCTCACTGATTTGTCTGATAGTATCTGCAATTATTTTCTGTAGCAGCTCCTCTTGACTTTGACACACACTGACACTGTGATACACACACATCATACAGAGAGATGTGGTTAGACAAAGTAGAAAGGAAAAAAAATAGAGAGACAAAGAAAGAAGTAAAGACAGAGGGAAAGAGAAGAGGATGAAAACGGAATCATTTTGAATCCCTTACGGCAATGAATGGTCATTGATAGAAATTACTTTCTAAGAGAGCTTGTGCAATTTATTCCCATAAGCATCACACAGATATCTACCAAATTATTTGAGATAAGGAAAGTAAATAGGAAGAAATACCTGGTATATTTATGTATGTGCTTTTGTTTCTCTATGCAAAGAATCTAGGAAAGGTCATTGTACCAAATGCTTTCTGGTTATAAATACTAATTTCTACAGAATATATCTTGGGATATTTTTACATATTTTTACATACTTAAATAAATTTGTTTCAAAATTTCAATATATTAGATTACAACACATACCTTAAAAGGCAATCAGTCATGAAGTCTGAAAGAAATAATTGTGAACAAGAAATACAGACTACATTGATCAGATATTTAATGGGTAGGAAAAACAGAAGTTGTTTCTTCACATTAATTCACCTCTCAGACTGTCAACTGCAACTGGACTAAAAATATTAAATATTAATTTCCCAGTTATTGCAATTAACCTTGGCGTGATGCTATTGCTTGGTTATGTGTTCTCTTTTGCTTTCTTAAAGGAAGTTTGATACTCAGTAAATTCACAAGAGAAGAAACAATATATAAGGTGAGCAAAAAAGAAAACAAGGACCATTTTTGTCCATTTTAGTGTTAGAACATAGAGTGTCAATATTCCATACTCTGGGGGAAGTGAGGTGGATTGTCGTTTACGTCAGTCAAAGTGATGTTCACGGTGGTGGTTCCTGATAATCCGCCCATTTGGCCTCCCATGTCTTTAGCCTGGATGACCACTTGGTATTGCTCCCTGTTTTCACGGTCCATGTTCAATAAAGCAGTTTTAATAATGCCTGCAAACATGAAAATTAAAGAGTGAGCAGTTCACAGGTAGTGACTTTGATGGAAATTCTTATTAAAAGAACAAAACAATCTCTGTGTAGTAAGTAAACTTTGCCCAGTACAAATATTTACTGTTATGAGATGGTTCATTAAATTACAGACTTGTCATGTCACATCTCAGGCTCCTGCCTATGTGACAGACACAGTATAAGTGGTACTCACAGAAAGATGTTCTACTTATTTGTGAGCCATGTTATTTTACATAACTATTTACCCTCTTTCAGTTCCAAGCTAAAATCCCTCACTGAACTGGAAAAAGGCTGTTTGTTCGCTATTTTGACAGATGTGGAAAAAAAAAAGAAAAAAAAGGAAAGTTAACTTCAGCAAGACACCATTAAAGAATGCAGCGACATTAAATGAAAGAAGAGAAAATAAGAAAATTATGAGAATCCAAACATGCCTGAGTATATATACTTTATTTATACATTGATTGAAATGATTTGCCAGTTGCTTCCTTCTTCAAAGGCACAAATACCAGTTATAAGGCCAACTAGTACTGAAATTCAATCATTCAGATTTACCATGAAACAAAATGTTTGCATTCTCACTGGGTCTCTCAAGGTAAGAACTGACTCCTTTGTAGGCAAAAGGGGTGAAATTCAAGTACTGAAATCCATGACAAAATTCACAGAGGCTTTGAAAGAGACATGTTTCACTCTAGGAGTTCTGCAATTGATTTCCATGGCAGGAAGATCAAGACTGTGGTTTACTTAGCTTCCCGTCCCCCACACAAACCTCTTGATAGAAGTTTATTACTGGTGAACTCCCAGCTGCTTTATCCTTATTATAACTCTAGAAGAGCACATACTGTACTGCCTAAGTCAGAAAGAGTGCTTCAGTGCAAAATTCCTGCTTCAGTTACCTAATATCTTATGCTTAAAGGGAAGCTCCCTTTGATCTTGGCTCTCCCTCTTTTCAGAATTGTGTGCACCCTTTCAACTCAGGTTTCACTTTGAGACATATAGTCTCTCCTTCCTTTTCCCTGCCTCTCTAAGATTTATGTAAGAAACAATCCTAAACCTGATGAATTGTCTGGGATAATCTATTTCTTTCCTGTAAGGATGCTGAGGATAACTGATTTCCCTAGCTTCCCGCAAGGCAACACAGCGGATGTTTCCAGTGAAGCAGTTTCTTGAGATAGTTTGTTTCTTTTTGAAAAATATAGTCCAAAAGCTTGGGAAGAGACTATCTATGTATCCAGGTAGTCAGTGGTACGCCAGATTCAGTCAGACAGAATACATGCGCTGTACTTGCACAGGCTCCAAAGCTGTCCGACGATTAAAAATTCCAGTCACTGTGTGTAATTTAAACATCTTCCAAAAACAGAACTCAGAACTTTGGGATTCTATTTGTGATCTTCTGCTTTAGCGCAACAGTCAATTTTACATCTTCTATCATTACTCTTAATTAAGATTTCTTTCATAAAATTAGCATTAAAGTGATATGCTGCAGATGTACAGAAATTATAATTGCTTTAAACAAGTTTTGAAGAAGTAGACGGAGAAAAAAAACTCACCTGAACAAACCCTCAGTCTTAATTTAGCCATTATGAAGATCTATGAGGATTAAGCACTTTTTTCCACACCCACCTGTTTCTTTTTCTCATCTAAAAGCCAACCTATTTAGTTTAATTTAAGCATCCACAGCAGTCTCTGTACCCACTGCTTGTTAAAAATGATTGAAAACTGGTTCACATTCAGTACTAATTGTATTTATTAGACTTTGCTGGTAAGATTAAAATAATGTAGGTGTCATGTTTACAGATGTATCACTCTATTAAATTTGTCAGATTTTGCACTGAGTAGGATGTAATCTCTTCGAAGTTTTTTTAGTAATAAATCCTAGCTTGGCTTAGTGTGTCATTTTGAATTACAGACATTGTCCCAGGATGACAGATAAGGTCCCCTGACCTGTCTCAGATTCGACGGAGAAATATGGTTGCCCCTGGAGAATGCTGTAGACAACTTTAGCACTGTTCCCATATGTGGGATCATCGGCATCAGTTGCAGTGACTTGCACAACAAAGGTACCTGCAATGAAAAATTAAAGAAAACAAAAATAATTATATTTTTTCATGGCTGAGACAGTTTATGATATAGAGAAAAAAATAATTCATGTTCAGGTCAGAGTTGTGGCAGGAAGTTAGAAATATTCTTATTTTGTAGAATTTTCTTAGTTCATGAAGGACATAAAGTCAAAATGATACCTCAACTAATTCAGACACTGTTATTGATTGGGTATTTGGATCCTTCCCCATATTTCTCAGAAAGGAAACAGAAATGCACCCCTCTCCAGATATTATAAACATTCAGAATTTGAATCTTGGTCAAGAATATACTTTTGCAAATCTATTCATACACGTAAGGTATTTGACATAGAAATGTGAATACGGTTTTTCACACGTCTTCTAGAGAAAGAAATGAATCTTAGGTGTTGAAGCTTAGGCAAAGGGTTAAGAAACAAAAAATTAGCTTAGACTTTGGCATTTAAAACCATTTGTGAATAACGTGTTTGCATATTAAAATGAGAATATTAGGTTCTCACTTCATCAGGTGAGTTTTCATCTATGTGACAAGTGCCATGAATGAGGGGAGAGCGTATGCCCCAAAGTCTTTATCTTCATATTGTTTGAGCTTTATTTTAATCTCATTCTTGATCATGATTAATTAATGCTTCTCTCCCTGGATATTATTTCAAATCAGAAATGTGCTTCTTGGAATTCAACCATCCATTGTTCTCCAACAAAGAAATAAAAATGACCTCCCTAAGAATCAAAGAATCAAAATCTGTCAACTTCTTAGGAAAAGATGTCAAAATAATTTTCCAAAGAAGTTGTTTGTTTGGGTTTTTTTTCCCTTTTTTTTAACAGCTCAATATATTTTAAATCAATAGAAAACTTTCAGTGGACTTCAAGGGAGTTTGGAGTTCTTTCCTTTTGCATGGAAACAATAAAGGTCATAGGAAGTTAATGGCAAATCTCAGAACCAGTGGGTGACACAAATGTGTACAACCCCTTCTGTACCTGCCCTTTTCCATTTTGTTTGCCTTCCTGAACTAAATAAGGGTTGCTGAACAGATCTAGGAGTGGTATTGACACAGATGACCGTGAAATACCATATAGTAACACGTGTTAAACTCAGGAATCACGTAACAGAGCTCAACTCACTTTCGTTGACATTAAACCTGATGGTATTAACTTGCATTTTTTTTGTGGTACAACAGAGGGAGCATGTTTCAATCAGCTGACACCTCTGATTCTAGCAAGCTGTTGCCACTATTTTCCTGAATTTTTTTCTTTTTTAAATGTCTCAGGTGCTCTTAGACCCGACTCAAACAGCAGGTATCTCTATTCAACACCTGTAAACTCTGGGCTCTTCAGTAACTCCACAGAAAGAAGCCAGACCAGACACTGAAACCAGTTATTAGTTAGCACCTACCAACATCTGACATTTCGGGAATGCTGGCATTGTAAACATCCTTTGTAAACATTGGCTCATTGTCATTGATATCATGGATCTTTATGATGAACTCAGATTCTGGTTCCACTGGTCTTCCAGTCCTTCTGTTTATAGCCTGGGCACGGAGTATGTATACAGGCTTTTCTTCCCTGTCTAGTCTCTTTGTGGCCTGGATGTCACCAGTGTTTTCATTGATAATGAAGAGGTCTCCTGCTCCATCTCCAGAAAGGATGTATTTAAGTGATCCATCTCCTTTATCCTGGTCTGAATGCAGCTGGTGATGAAATGGGAATTAAAAAAAAAAAAGAAAAGAAAATAAATAAATATTTGGGATACAATTCTAGATACTTTAACTGATACCATGATATATGCTTTCCTATCAGTAATACTCAGCCAGAAGGCTGTACACTGCTTTTGGGAAATGAGCTGATACTACAGTAGGAGAATTGAATAGATTGAGTTGTGTCTTGATGTCAGAATTGAAATGGTCTGCAATATTATAAGAAATTGCCTGAGGATAACCATGAACTGAAGCTGCAGATCACTTTCCCAAGCTAAATATACATCAAATCCAAATGCTAGTGACTTAGGTGGAATCCTAGGAATATATAGGGCAATGATATCCTACAGTGAAAAACCAGTGGGTTTGGGAATTGCAGTAAGCAAAGAATTAAAAAGTGTCCAGTCAAGCCACTTCTTGAGTTTAAATTCTGAGTGCTTGGCTTTTATGCCCCATGGACATTATGTAATATATCATATAGTGCACAATTAAATAACCTACCAAATACATACACAAACAACAGATAAATGCATGCATTCACAGATCTGGCAAACTAAGGGCAGAGGTAGCCAGGTCTAACAGACCAATACAGCACTGGAAGTGAAGAGACCAGCTGCCTTATCCAAAGGGGCATGGACGAAGTTGAAACGTGGTGGGGGAAAGGGAAAGAAGAGAATGATGGTAATTAGCACACAAAGCATGAGCTGCCTGAACCATCATCTTTTATTTCCCCAGATGATTTCCACACCTCTTGGAATGTTGTTGAGTGACACAAAAGGTGTAACTGATTAAATCATACCCTTATGGGCATTCCTTGCTAAAGCCTTATTTATTCCCCTGGCTCTAAAATCCAGGCTACTCAACTATGACTTATTTTATTGTTAAGTTAGAGAAAATAAAAATTTTAAAAAATGAAAGATTAAAATGGCTTCCAATGTCAGAGCATAGGTAATGAAGTTAATGGAGAAAAAAAATCTGTTAAGTAGCAGATTCCTGGAAATTGTTTCTTTAATAGAGAAAACATGTTTATGAGTCAGGAGAGCTGGATTTTCTCAACCACCTCTTTGCTTATCTTTTCCTGAATAAGAGTTAGGGAAAAAAACCCTGGTTGAGTGTTTTGCAAAGCACTTAGCATTGCTGGATAGCATGTAGTGGGCAATAAGATTTGTAGATTTAAAGAATCTTGTCATAGACTCCAGCTGTGCTTGGCTATGCCCCTACCATGCTGGAAGGGAAGCCTCCAGCATGACCATATGGTCAATGTTTTGGGCCTCCTCCAACTTTCTGCTCAAATCAGAAATCCACAGACAACACACTTGGTGGCACAGTGCTCCACTGTGTGTGCATATGCCAATGTTCCCTAGAGAAAGCATGTTCTGAGCAAAAAAGTCAGCCTTTAAGGGCAAAACTGTCTGTCGCCACACATTCCAAGACTGTCCGCTAATACAAAATATTGTAGCTGTGGCATGGTTAATCATTAGCAGACATGCTGAAAGACTCTTCTTAATTTTCTCCTTCAGGGAGAAAACTGGGCAGTCTGTGCGATTTTGCATGGAGACTTTTCTCTTGATAATAAGAACAGCAATAAGTAGATTCTGTACAGAATTTTTCATGAAACAGATTTCACATCCCTTCACAAAACCAATCAATACCATTTGCTCTGTTTTTCGGATAACAAAGTTTCCCAGAAGGCTAGTCTTGAAATTTGGAATAGAATTTAGGTCTCTTGAGTCCTATTTAGATGGCAAATTTCCTTGGCCAGGGGGCCTAGAGGAATTATATTATTTAATAGACATAACTTCAGACTCTAAAAAACATCTATCAGACCAGCTTGTTAAGTAGTCAGATTAGAAGTCTACTGCTGGAGGTAATTGCAATAGGTTATTTGAATAGAACTTTCCTCAAAGGCAACCTGCAAGAGAAAAGGCATGAAAATAATTTTGTTTTAGAACCGTGTATTTTTATGGTATTCTCACATCAAAAATTCAACTTCTGCTTGCCTTGAAAGCCTATTTAACTTTGTCTGTACCAGAACGGGACAAAAACAGCCCTCAGTAAGAGACTGTCATTAATTTGGATGAGTCATGGAATAGTGCTGTTTGGAGACTTGGTAAAGGCTGAACTCTCAGGCTCATTTCTATCATCATTTTGATGAAACTTGGTTTCCACGAACAAAGTAGCAAAAAAAGGTCAAGATATAAAAGGTATTGGAAGCACTGGGAATAGTTTTCCATAATACTCTATAACTAGCTTAGACTACTTAACTAAAAATGGAACCTTACATGATTTTTGCAAGTCAATTGTTTATTAACAAAATTAACCCACCTGTCTAAAACCCACTATAATGCTGGACACCAAGACAAAGGACATCTCGGAGTCATCAACACTAAAAATGAGGTGATCCTCATCCATGGTTCAATCTTTAGACCTCCACCTAAATCACTATCTTTTGAAAAAAAATGCTCCCTCTGACAAAATCCTTTCCAAATTCAATATCTTTAGTTTTACAACTTTCCTAAGACATGACAGAACAAAAGAGCTCAGGTAGCCAGGCTGTATGTGGATTATTTACTGTGAGAGTCTGACCTGTGGGAGGTCATGTCCTACATGTATATCACAGAGAGCTAAAGCTGGCTGACTACTTGCTCTTCAAACCAACAATCAATGTAGAGCCTATATGTGTGCCCTCACCAACCTGGTTCACAAAGTGTCTCTAAAAGTATCACTCAAATCTGTTTGATTTCAGTAAAGGAGGATAGCTCTCCCCATAAGGTTTATGTGGGATAGACTTGTATCACACCACCTGCATAACTGCTGGGACAATAACTGTATTAACAAAATAGCTTGGATTTCATTCCCTTCTATTCAGGGAAAAAGAAAAACAACAAAAAAACCAAAAAAACCCAACCCAAGCAGACCTCTAGAGAAGTTTCTCACAGATGACAAATACGCAACATTCTTTTGTAAGGAAAATATTTAAAAAAAAAAAAATTATTTTAAATTACTTTATCTATAGTTGACTGTTTGCTTAGTAAAAAAGTTCTACCCATGCAAAGAAAATCTTCTCTTTTTCTTTTTTTTGTTAAGTGTCAATATATCTTAGAAGTAGTACTTTGTGCGACATATATGAAGAGTGAAATTGCTATTGTTACCAGGTTAAAAAAAATAAATTTGCAATTGAAATTAAAGGACAAAAAATAGTGCAAATTGAGTCCTGAAGAAAGGCCTGGAGATGAGATGTACTTAAAAATACAGCTGATGGATTTCATATAAGACAACACTGCTGTGAGGTTATGAGGATGAAATGAATGGTAATAACAACCCCACTTTCCTTTTAAGTTGATGTTATTTTTCACTATCTGGACACCTCATTGCAAAGAAAGTTTACTGTAATGAAGTATGTGCATAAATTATACTGCAGATGCTTTTAGCAGGACTGTTGCTAGCCAATACAAGATATAATAGATTCACTCTGTTTAGTCACTCATATTGCAAAAAGGTATCCATTATCCTCTGCATAAACTTAGTCAAATAAAAGGGCCACGTCAGACAGTCATGGCATTGAATAAAATGTCTGGGACACAGCCCTCATGTAATCTGGGTTGTATCATATAACCATTTCTCAAGACAAAGTTAGTGTAGCCAATTTTTTAAGTACTCCCCTTTCGGACAGATTTTTTACTTCCATGGGAATCCAGTGTTACTCACTGGAATTCATTTCAGTTGGTAACTGAACTGAGCAATACCCCAAAGGTAAGCAAAATGGTGAAGAACTAAGTCTATGCAATAAAAAGTAAATGCATCAGCAATTGCACTGTATTAATATTATAACAAATTGATTCACTCAGAATCTAATCTGGACACTCTTCTGACACTGTCCATCAATCACTGGCTAAGGCTGAGGATGAACGACAAATTAAAGATTTTATTATGCCCTAGGCATACTTTCACTCATTTTACTTTAATACCACTGTAAAGTGAACCATCTGGTTTGCTTTTAATGGCTTACAGTCAGATAAAAACTCTCCAGCATGTCTTTCTTCTGTTCCTCCCAAATGTCCTGGCCCAAACCATTCAAATGCATCTGCCTGGACATGGGGAAGGCTGCATTCCTCCTGAAGGAAGAGGTGCTTAAAGTACACTCAGGACTGCTGCAATAGTTCCTTAAATTGGACATTCTGCTTGTTGTCATATACATAATTACTTTAAAGTGTGAGCTGTTTGTTTTTTGCCTTTTTTTTTGTTTGTTTTTTTTTCTTAAAATTAGCCACAATCCAGAGTAGCCTTGCTCTCCATAGTATCTCTGGCAGAGCCTTCCAAAATCTCCAAGGGTAGTGGAAATGGACTGTCTTTGGCACAACACCAAAGAAAAGGGAAGTGAAATCTCTGCTCAAAATATTTTTACACAAACATTTTATTTTTTTTTTTTTTTTTATTTCTGGACTGAATATATTGACAGCATTTGTGTTCATCTGTAACAGATAGCATTGCTTCATTTTAAAGTAATACTCCAGGAAAATTTTACGGGGATTTTAAGAATTAAGTTGGATCCATTCTACACACTCAGGAAGGAATTCCTTCAGCAAAGCATATGGGAAGAATTAAAGGGAGTCTTCCAAGTGCTTTTGCAGTAAGACGATAAACTGCTGTGGTGCAGGCAATAGCCTCTCCCCAGGTGGGCAATGGCAGGACCTGGCAGCCATTCCCTGTCCCACCACCCCAGGCAGGAGCAGGGCAGCCACAGGTGACCAGGACAGCCCCGGTGCTGGGTACTGGGAACCTCCTGGGAATGGTGATGGCTGGGCAGGGCTGTCAGGAGCTGGACACGGGCCCTGCTGTGGTGTTTCTGGGGCAGGGCCATGTGTCTGACCTGGGGTCTTGGGCGCAGGGCAGGAGGACAGGGACAGTCAGGCCTGGGCAGTGAACTCAGGGCGCTTTTCTCAACATGGTGAATTCACCTTGATATGAAACTTTATGAAACATCAGGACCAGAACTGAATAATCAAAGTGAGATCCCACATGTTTTAATAGGTTAAGACTAACCACTAACTTTTTTGTGTGTTTAAATGGAATACGCCAGACAGAAGTGGCTTTCTAGAACAGATACTTGTAACAAGGTTGTACTGAAAATGCACTTTTATAGCTGGGGTAATTAAATTCCAAAAAATTGAAATTGCAGGCCGTGACTATTCTCCAGAGTTAAACACCCCTGCTCTACCTCATTGTGTAACACTGATTTAAACAGCATAGTTAATCTCATTTATGAAGTGGCTTTAGGTTATGAAAGACAGCTGTAAATTGCAGTTTAGCTCCCACTAATATCATATTGCTGGTTACAATACCTGGCAATTCAGTGGGTAAAATGGTTTTCTATTCACCCTACAGACCAAGATCCTTTCCCTTTTGTGAATATTACACGCTCGTTGCTGTATTTCAGAGCAGTTACTGAATCTCTGCAAAGATCAAAGTCAATTGACCTTGGGATGTGCACACTGAACCATCAACCTACAATTATGCATTAATCAGCTGTCTGTTGTGTCTTATTATGTTTTTGTGTTTTTAAGAGTGACTTGATATTCTGAGGTTGGTGTGTCCCATTTTTGTGTCCTAACGCATTAATGATAGAGACCAACTATTAAAATAGTAAGCAAGAAGTTGGTAGTTAGCTAACGAAGAGAGCCATGTTTTTACTCCTGGGAATATTCACAGCACAGGACTTAGCTCCAAATTTACTATATCCAAACACCAAAATACTGTCTAGTAATGAACAAATTCAACTACATGTATTGCTTAAAGTTACACCGTGCAGTACTGAAGCATTCAGAAAAAACAAAGTATGCTAAAAGAGACTGTACTGTAATAGGAAAAGTAATAACAACCTTGCACTCTTTCTTGGCTTTCCTGGTGCTCTTTACAGCATCAACAAACCCCCTAAATTATTATAATAACCAACTCCTTTAGTATCATCAAATAATCAGCACCAAACTTTTTACTCTACTTGGTGACTGTTAAAAGGAAAATGTCACTGGATTTGCACATTAGGTAGTAAGTATTTATATGTGTTTTGGTGAAGTTTAAGTACACACTTCTTTCTAATGCACAAAAAATAACCCCAAAACACTACATAGGGGTTCCATATACCTCCATATACACAAAATATATCATGTAGCATCAGGGCAAACATCTACACAAATAATTTATTTCAAGAATTATTTCATTAATTATTTTATTATTTATTTATTTTATTTTTTATTTCTTTCTCTCAGAAGATACTCCAGAAGGCCCATGAAGAGATCCACCACCACCAAAAATGCCAGATTTCCTATGGATGTATGTGCCATATTTTTTTGGTCTCAGTCATGCTAAGCTCTGGATCCTTCCATACACCACATAATGTATCTAACTCAGGCCTGTCTCCCTCATATCACTCATCTCACTGCATAGTGCTGGATACTTCTTGCTCTGGCCCTTGTCCTTAAATCCCCTAGAAGCTGCAAAATGGTGCTACTTCTCATGTTTCTTACATACTCCCTGGAGAACCACCACTGTGGGCCACAGCTGTTGGTGGTTTATATTGTGTATCTATGGAACAGCCACCTGACCAGCCAGTCAAGGCAAAAAGTAGGTTTATTTGCCTGATGTAGTTATTGTTCTTCAACCTGTGCATGAGATTAGTGATTTTGACACCTTTATTCCTCTATAAAATTAAACTCAAATAAGTTAATGGACTATAGAGCTGTGTGGAGGAGGCCAATGGGCAGAGGTAGAGGCTAGACCGCTGAACCTGATGATTAGATGCTTAAAAATAATTTTGAAAACAATGGGAGAAGGATGCTACAGTGATTCCAAATTGTGGTGCTTACAGAAACTAGAAGAGTTGATTCCTTTCCATTCTTATATAAAGCAATTTGAAGATTATAATAAGATCTATACTCTATAGCCTACAAAATAAAGAGGCAGACTTTAAAGTAAGATTTAAACAATGCCATTTTCAAAGAAAATAAAACAATATAAAAAAACTGACAAGATTAAAAAGAAAGGCAAACAGACCCTGTGCTAGCAAATCCCAGCACCATGATGCCTGATGTACAGCTGTCAGGAACCATGATTTCACACAGGGGCTGTGTTTAAACTGTTACCATAGGTACTTAGAGTAGATTCACACTCTTTTGTATCTCCTCACTAACCTGAGATCTGCTGTCCTAAGCCATCACAGTCTTCATTACTCATCGCTTTCTTGCCCTTACAGATGTCACAGTTTATGGAGTAACTGAACTGGTTAACTACAGTAAGTGATTGGTTCAGTATGGTAAGTACAGTTCCTATACCATAGTTAAAACAGTAAACCTGCGTATGGTTCAGTGTGACTGATTCCTGGGTCAAGATTATTAATATAGCTTTATTTTGCTTGGCTCTCACCATACCTAGCAAAGAAAAAGCTGCAACAGGTTCACAGTTCCTTTTCAGAGAAATAGCTGCTCTGGAGAGTAGAAAGGATCTTGCTTCCCAAATTAGATGTGCTGTTCTTGTGCTAGCATTATGTTTCTGTTTTTAAGAGCCTCCTCCCACATACATAAATTCTTCCTCATCCTGCATTTACAGATAATAATTCCTTATGCTCTTGTTCTGTTTTGTGGTTGTTTTTTTTTTTTTTTTCTAGACTCCCTGCCTATATGCAGCCATGGCTTGCAAAATAGGCACTTCTGAGTCCTCAGCTGAAAACCTGCTTACAACCTCAGTATCTTGTTTTCAAGTTGAGTGAAATCCAAAAAGAGTCAGTGAAGAAAAGGCCAGATATGAAGGGCAGATTCTCCTAGCTGGTTTTCTGTAATTGCTGCATTTCAATTGGCCTTCCTTCTGTATAAATGGACATAGATCTTGGGACAACAATATGAATATTTTCCCATCTGTATTAGAAATTAGTACAAATTTTCATTGCTATATCAAACTAGTTCTTCCAGACTAAAACACTCAGGTTTTTTCTCCTTCTTTAGTTCCTTCTCCTTCCATTTGATGACCATGTATCGTCTATTAGATTTTCTTCCTAATAACTGCTATTTTATGAACATTGCATTTTTTTTCCTGTTTCTATTCCTTCCATTTTCAATAGCTTTCTTTTTCTTCTGTAATATGCTCTCATAACAAAGGGTAAGACTGAAATCAAGAATGAGAGGATCACTGAATAGGTTGAGTTGGAAGGGATTTAACAGGATCATCAAGTAGTCCAAATCGTTATTGAAAACATTCAATCTATAAAAATATTAATGAAATAGAGCACTGAAGAATTACTGAGGTTATAGGAGGCTCCTGCATTTTAGTGTGTTGGTTTCTTTTTTTTGAAAAATATGCTATGTCTATTTGAGTGTGCTTACATTTTTGATCCATAAGAGTTAGTATAGCAAACCCAAAAATACCTCAAAAATGTGGCTCATTCAGCTGTGGAATCCTATTAATATAATAATAAATAGCCGGCTGTCTTTTTATAAAAAGGAGATATCTGGAAGATATCTTGTTTACAAAAAGCGTATCGATCTTGGTTGCATTCAAACAGGCAGATTAGCAGAAAAACTCAGTAAATATTGAAATAATAATAATAGAAATTGGTAAAGGATATAGGAATTCAATACTTGAACTATTAAACATAAGTCAAATGCTTTATTAAGATAACCACCCCAGTGTATAACATGCAAAGGGTAAAACAAAAATATCCTCTAAGGGTAACCTTTAACCTAAGTGTTGGCTTTTTAGAAGAAAACAAAAAAGCAACCATGAGATTCAAGAACAACAATAAAAAAGCTAAAATTGCACCCACTGCTAACAGACAAAAAAGCAATAAGCATGCAGCAACAGCACTATCCTCTGCAAAACATTGTCCTGATATTAAGAATTGAAGGAGAATTAAGAAAAATATATCACGGTGATGCTGTCTTTCTGTTTCTTGAGAGTATAAAAATGTCAGTGAACTTTCTCACTCATTTGCAAAAGTAGCAGTGACAATCTGTTCCCTGTAAATGAATGACACTGAGAGAGTCTAATACCAGTTTTGTAGAGCTGAGCAAATTCAGGAAACAAACAGATCAAAAAGCACTAAGTATACTTCAAGATTCAGAAGCAACCAGGTACTCAAAAGGCAAACCGAATAGAAAAGATGGCATTTGATTTCAAAACGAATAGAAAACTGAAGAGTCACTATAATAAGAATAGAGGGTGCTGGAGTGAAAAAAAATAAAAATAATAAGAAATATAAAGGGCAATTGAATAACAATTTGTCCTTAGGTCAGAGACAAGATGTAATGTGTTCTCTCACTTTGGAAATCAGGCTCACACCCTTCAGGTAGGCTGGAAGTCTCTTTCTGTGAGGGCCATATGGGGGCTACATAGTCTGAGAGAGAGAGAGACTACAATTTGGCTGATGTTGGGATCCTTGGTTTAAGGAATAGGCTGCCCAAAGTGCAGTTGGGAACCTGTTGTTCTGTTTTAAATGTATGGATCTAAGAATAAATATCCATACTCCAGTGACTCACAGCTTTATTACACACCCTTCAAAATCACAAATGGGTTTTCTAACCTGAAGTGCAAATATGCAGCCACAGTTAATCAGCTTTGCGAAAAATCAACTGGAATATGTCAATCCTTTCAACATTTCCTGGGACCTCTCAAGTCTTCTCCCTCTTGGGTTCCCCAGCTGCTTCAGCTCTTCATTGTGATTAAACAGGGACAGTGGCACACGAGCTTTTGTCCTGTGCTGCACTACACCAAACTAGCAAGGTACCTCATTCTGACAGCCCTTCTCTCTAGGGGCAACTGATCATCAGATCTTAATGAATATCTGGCAAAGCTGAAAACTAGGTAAAGGTATCTCCATGTTGTTATGAGCTGAGCGCTGCTTAGCACTTCTGTGGTAATGCATTTTATTTGTTCCTCTTCCTATTATCTCTAAGCCAAATTACAGCAGGAATTTACAAAGTTTGCCCTTACAAAGACAAATAGGTCTTCAGTTTGTACCAAACAAGAGACCATGGTGTCAAGTCTGATCTCTATACATATGGACCCTTGACTTTCATGTCCTTTTATCAAAATTCTTGCTTTTCTTTGAACTATTGTATAACACTAGTAAGAAGCAGTCTTCCTTTCAGACTCTAAGGAACTCAAAACAATTCTGACTCTGAGTAATAACTGACCTCTTACCTTTAAAAAAAAAATTAAAATTCCATGATTATATACTGAATTTTCCCAGTTTTACTTAGGGCAGTTGGGTTTCGTTATGCCTTTGAAAGATCAAAGAGCTCTCTACAGTGAAAGTCACCAAACAGTAGTGATGGCAACAATAGTGCATTATATAGACTTCTGCAATTACTCTCACAAAAGCGCCAAGATCTTGTTCTTCTCTCAAAGAAGGCCAAGGCAGTTTAAAATCTCTGTTTTATGTTTTTGGTCCATCTATTTAAACATCTGGATTTCTTTGTAAAAGAAATAATTATTTCTTCTTGCCAGTGACTTCAAACTGTGGGGTAGCAAAAGGACCTGGTAGACATGAGGATTTGCTTTAATTGAGACATGGGCATTAACTTACTAGAAAGTATAAATGGCTTAGCCAACTCCAGACTTCTCAGAACCTAGCTCAGTACTAGGAAAACTCTCTCAAATAACTGAACACAGTATTAAAATAGATTTAAAAAATTATTTTATGTAGTGTATACAATTCAGTGATCAGGAATGAAAATTCAAGCCTCTGAATTCTTGAAAGAGCTGTACGAGTAATTTTAGGAGACAGACACTGCTAGCATTGCAAATCTACCACATTAACTGGATAGTCAGTCACTGGCTTCAAGCGTCGTGTCTCAGAGATTAAATGGGAGACTTAGTTCGAGACATCACTGATGATCTTCTTGGTATACAAAAAAAATATAAACAAGGAGTGAAGCACCTTTAAGAGCATTTCTGACAAAAACACAAGATATGCAAGGGAAAGACAGGCTTGTAGCCGCAAGTACACTGTCAAGTTTTAATATGGCCTTTGTCACAGTCTTTCTGTCTGATCTTAGATCACTATTTGATGCTTCTATATTCTCCCTGCAGTAAAATGTTAACTATGTCCAGTTCTGTATGTAAATATTATAACATGATTTGAGAACCTTGGTTGTAATTTGTCTTGTGTTTATGGAAATTCTGAGTATCATTTAACTGGAATCCAGAATAGCAATACTGGGGCTCTGCCACAGCTTGCTATATTTAGAGGATGGGGGAGATGGCCTTTCTTTAATGCAGCTGCAATGGTAGAAAATCTAATTATTCTCAAGTTTTTGTTATTATCCCCCAGCTGAAGGTTACAGTCACCAAAGGTTTGAATGGGTAGGTAGAGGGGATTTCTGCATTCCAAGGTTGGCTATATTAGCTAAAGTAGCATTTTGAGATATCTTAAAAATTCCTTGAAAAGGAATATGTGTGCTTTCAATGGGAATACAATGAGTTCATAAAGGGATGCATGCCTAAACCCTATTTTTCAATTAGAACTGTGCCTACAATTCAAGAGCACCAACTTTCTTTACAGCTTTTTCTAAGTCAGAGGAAATGAATTCCAATATCCTGATATCCTTCCACTGACTATAATGGGACTTCTGTCCTGTACTGCATTAGTCAGTTAGAAAAGGGAATTCATATAGTAGAAGATGGCAGCAGGTATTCTGTAGAGAATAAGAGAAAATATATTTTTTAAAGAGTACATTCAGCAAACATGCACTTCAATAATAATTTTAGTGTATGTGCCTTAGTCTTTAAATTGCATTACGTGTATAGTTAGTGAAATAGGTCTGTATCATATGTCTATCTTTATTTATCTTTGATTTCTCTGGGAATTTGCCCAGAGACAGTTGATTACTCTTTATCAATGGTCAGAATTATCTATTTAATCACTGACAAAATATTTTCTTTGGAATCACGAACTTTCAAAAATGCTTCATAATTAAATTTTAAACAAATACAGCACCTTAATTAAGGTATACAAGCACATACATTTCTAATTCTGTGAAAACCTCTATTCACCCGTGGGGGTAGGGGACAACCTGTCTAAAAGATGAACAGCAAAAAAACCAAAATAAAATAAAAAAAACCAAAAACAAAACAAAACAAAACAAAAAAAAAACCCCTTGGCCTAATATCCAGAAATGTTTTTACTGGGATACAGTTGAATAAAACATCAGGCTTCTTCGGCAAGTAACAGCTTCTGACTAGTCCCTGATGGATGCGCTTGAAAGCAAATGCTCATCCTTTGCTTACTGACAAAGGTGACCCTTTGATATTCTGAGTGCTTGATGCTGACAATCAAACCCTGAAATGTGTGTATGAATTTTATATGCTGTATAAAAGTGTGTGTCAGGGAGGAAGAAGGGGGATGGAGAAGGGAGGATACAAACGCTAAAATGAATGAGAAACCACATTCAGATTTAAATGGAGACTTAACAAAAAGGATACTAATTCATATCCACAAGTTTAATTGAGTCTTCAATCTGTTTCCATGCCTCTGTCATTTGGTCTATAGGTCAAAAGCTGGGAAAAGGAGAAATATTTCCATTCTGTCATGTTCTCCAACTTTGTTTCTAAACAGAAGTTTGTGTTATATAACCAGATAATCAAGGGTTTGTGAGATAGTAGATGCAATATGAAAGGCCGCACATCTATCTCTCAACAGGACCCAGGACTCCCTGACTAGAAAAATGTTTATGGGAAACATTTTATGTCATTTTATGTTATTTTATGTTATTTTATGTTATTTTATGTTATTTTATGCTATTTTATGTTATTTTATGTTTATGTTAGGCAAGTCTGGCATTGAGAAGATTCTTCTTTCAAATAAGTATTCCTTTAAAGTGCCATTACTGAGGCTGTGAAGGAACAGCTCACATGAACTGAATGCAGCAGCAGAATGTAGACCCTTACAGAGGCCAGGACAGGAAGGCAAGGAGGTGGATTAGCAGATAATCAGCACATGTAGGTGGAGCTTTGCTTTGGAACAGGTGGCAAATCAGTCGAGATCTTGAGGATAAGAGGACAAGCCAACACAAGACATCACAATAGGTATCTGCTACAGACTGACTGCTCAAAGAGATGAAGTAGATCCAGCCTCCTTTAGACAGATGGAGGAAACCCTGTGATTGCAGGTCATAGTACTCTTGGGGGACTTTAATCATTCCTATGTTTGCTGGAAGGGCAATATGTCTGTGTGCAAGCAGACGAGGTTTCTGCAGAATGTCCTAAGACAACTTCTTCACCCAGGTGATTGATGAGTTGACCAGAGGGTCTGTTATGCTGGACCCATTCATCATGAATAAAGGAGAACTGCTCAGGGATATGGAATGGCACTTTGCCCACTGGCCCCAAAGAGCCTGGAGTCAGGCAGAACATTCTGGTAGAGTGAAGCATTATCCACAGCAGAGAAATACCAATAAATCAGGAGCCTTTTAAGTAAATTGGACACACTCAGTTCCATAAAAAAAAAATTTGGATGCATCTAAGGATGGTGACAGTGATGAAATGTTTCTTTCTATAATGTCTGAAAAGCCATAGTCTTTGGGGAAGGTACCTAAATTCTGAAAATAGAGAAAGTCACACCAATTCAGGTTCAAGATCCAGCATAGCCTATCTAGGAATGCATATTAATTTTGACTGGAGAACCTGGAATTCTTTTGGTGGGAATACTTGTGTCTATGGTCTCCTAATTATACAATATCTAGTATTCATGAAAGGAAAGAATTCTCTCTGAAGCACATATAATTGTTGTGATACTATCAATCTAAAAATTCTAAAGGAAATTGTTCATAAAATATTTCTGTAGGTAAAATAACAGATATTTATAAGGTGAATGGTGTAGATGCTGACAGGATCTACCTGAAAGTAGCGTGAGGCTCAAACTTACCTGAGTTTACAAATATCACAAATACACATGCAAGAGTTTTCTTCCACAGGCATTAACTCTTTGCCTGCAACCCCCTTGGCAGTTTTTATTCCCAAGAGGTGGGAACGATGTTATTCCCATTCTCTGAGTAATTTTAGCTGTAGTAAATAGCATTAACTGTGGTTTAAGCAACTGACCTGAAATGTGTAAAACTACACGAAGTGGAAAGGAGCTATGAATAAGTGCTCTGACACGTCAGTTCGCGTGTCCCTTAAATCCTCTGCCAGTGCCCCAGTCAGCTTGATTGCAAGGGCTGTTAGGTACAAGGAAGTATGTCAAAGAGCCAAAGGTGCACATATGTTGTTTGGTTCTGTCTTTTGGGGAGAATGTGGCCTTCCACTAATGACAACATGATGCTAAACAAAAAAGTTATACAAATGACTTGACTGAACTTGATGTTCCCTTCCAACATGAAGATATAGAATGGGCAGAGATGACCAATATGCTAAAGATGACTAAATGGTCATTATGTGAGTCTGTGCAACACATTAAAACCTCCTTTGTTCCAGCAGACATCTAATGTGAAACATCATTTGATGTTTCACAAAGAGACAAAGTATGAAATAATGCCAGAGGGACAATATTCCTATAGAGAGAGGCCACTTTGGCTGAGCTCTCCAGGAGCCCTGCCCTGTATCACATGGCATAAGCAACTGGGGATAGAAAGACTGCAGTCTGCATCAATTGATACAACTCCAAAATAAATAACTCTGTCGAGAAAACAGTGGGAATTATAATTCTAACATAAGTATTTGCAAATGTTTTCCCCTAGTCCTTTAATGTAAATTTTTAACTCCCAACTTGTTCAGTATTTTATTTCTTTACAACCTTTGTTTTTCTGTTTTGGTGTGGTTTTTTAATGAAATTAGAAGACAGGAGAGAAAGGACTGATATTTTTTTCCTTCTCTTTTCCTTCCAGAGGGCAATTCTTTCCATTTCTTCATCCACCACCTCAGACTTTCATGACAACTACAAGCTTCACTGCATCCTGAAGTACTTGCAAGTGCATGCTGAGGTTTCTTTCACCCCGTTAATGGTGAAAGCAAGCCACAGTCTGCATTAGCGCATACAGATCAACAGTAAGCATTCACATCACAACACATTTTCAGTTTGTGTTTTGAAATGTTACACTGACTGGCCACAGCTCTCAACCTGCTGCTGCCCTACTGTGAACTGATGTTCACCAGTGAGGGAAATGGCAGCAAAAGAAAAGGGAGGCACAGACAATATGTTTAATTTAATAAAGAGATTTCTCTAAGCTTTATGGTTTACTATATTCGGTAAGCCAACTGTAAATAATAAGTGGTAAAGTAGCAATGGCTGTCTTAAGTCTGAAAGGGGGATTTTATTTTTTACCTGTCCCTAGCCGTCAAAATTTATATTCATGATGTTGCAGCTTCATAGTGAGACTGCTACTGTGCTATTTAAAAAAAAAAATCCACAGAACAGCAAACTAAATAATCCATAATCAAGCATGAACTTCACATGTAGTCTCTCCCTAGAGAGGAAGATTAATATGTTCAGCTGTTTTTCAATAGCTGGAATTCTAGGGACATGCAATTAAGGCCTATGTGCAGACTGTTAACAAGAGTAGAACAGGATAATCTGTGATAAGATGTGATCCAAAATGTAAGCACTGGTATGAGTGGGTAATTAGCATGTGGAAAACAAAATTGTTTTGTTTGGGACACAAAAATGAAAAATAAGAATTAACATAAATATTGCCTTGAGGGTCCCAGGATTTGCTTGTTTCTGTAGGTGGAATGGGAAGAAGAGGAGGAGGTTCTGTATCGTTACACTGTAAGTATCATCATGTGCCGTAATGCAGGAAATGTGGTTTGTTTGAAACAGATGGTTGTAAGGCTCTTTTTTTGTGTAATATATTTGGATACAAGGTTGATGCCAAATAGATTCACAATTATGATGATCGTAAACATTAACCATGCTGTATTTCCTGCCTTTTCATTTTCTGAATAATATCCTTGCCCATCCCATCCATTGCTCATTATCTCCTTTCTTAGCCCCTGTATGATGGTTCAAAACCTGCAAGCTGTTTCTGGATTGTCGTCCTGGGCCTCTAACCTCTCAGCTGTCCCTCATTACAGAGTTATCTCTATTCCACAGAGACCGACAGCACAGAGAACTTCTATCACAGCCAGTAAATCTTTCAAAGAGGAATACAAGACAAGTGTGTGTATGTGTGTGCAATTCAATATAGAAATGAAGGGCACTTGGGAAAGTCAAGTGGTGGAACATAAAATATGACTGATGGATGAGGAATAATGGAAGCGCAGATGTGCCACAGCATTTGTTCTACTTTTTAAGAGAATGACAAATAATCAGCCTATAGAAAAGAGAGACAGGTGACCTAATCACAGAAACTGAGGCGGGGAGAGGTGGGAGGGAGGGGCTAAGAACTCTGGTGTTTTTCTGTTTTCCAATCTCTGTTTTGATATTTCTGACTTTTAGCTGTGTGGAAGGCCACTTAACCTCCCTGCACATCAGTTTTGTCACATGTGAAAGGCTGATCTTAATGCTTACAGTTCTTCTGGATACAAAGAATGCAAATCTAGACCCTGAGAGAGGCTTTTCTAATAATCAAAAATGAATGGGAAATTGCTTTGAGATGCTCTCTGAATAAACAGAAGTTACAAGGACAACTTTTAACTTTAGGCATCACAAAAACAGCAAATAGTCACTGTGCTTGGAACAGGAAACTGAAGACATCAAGCATGTATTGTAGTGCAAGTTACAAGGCAAGCAAAAAAATACTGAACACGTGTCTGCCAAAAAATCTGCATAAAGGATGTCAAAAGTGCAGATGGGGGAGTCATTTTAGTGTGACTTTTCACATCTTGCTTTGTTGGGGAACAAAACTTTTCAAGGCAAGTACGGAACACTAGCACACTAAAATCTGAGAGAAAGTGAAGATTTCACTTGCTAGTTATCATGCCACCCAGTTAATGTTACCCATTACTTCCTAAAATGCTGAAAAGGCATGGACTGTATTACATGACAGTAGTTTTCTTTGTTTAAGTAGCCCCTTGTGTGTGCTCACAGCCAGATAATTTTGCCTCAGTTTGTTGCTTAGTCCCTCTACTTGCAATGGCTTGGATAAATTCTGCCTTTTGTTTAATTTGCTTCTGCTGAAATACACTGCTGTGCTTGCCTTAAGATTAGCTGTAGCCAGAAGTAAAATCAGACAAAAGAAAGAAAAACACTGCTGAAACTATACTGTGATGAAATTTAGTTCATCCCCTCCTCAAAAGCAGGGTCAACAGTACCTTAAATCATTCCTTGACAGAGGGGAATTCATCTTTCCAAGAGGTTCTTTCAACACCAAACAAAAAGATTCTGGGTTTACCTACAGTAATACAGTTTCCTTTTTACTTTGCCAAGCCACATACCATCAGGAGTTTGACTTTATCTTACTTGAAAAATGGAGTTGTCAGCAGAGGTTGATTGTTTATGATGGGTTGTACAGGTAGTAACATCAGATAGCTTCCAGGCGAGCATACTGCTTGAACTATATGAACATCAATAAGACACAGCAAAAATGAAAAGTATGTCTGGAAGTTTCCTGTTAGTGCCAGCCAGACAGAGTGTTACAAAACCATTCCACAGTTGAGCCTGTTGTTACCAGGAAAGCAAGTGGGTCCTTTCCTTTGCAGACTGCCAGAAGCTGTTCCTGGGTTAATGAATTAGATTTAAGACTTGTTCAGATCTTTCTTTAGTCCTAAAGAAAGAGGAATCCTATCTCCTTATGTAACTATCATACTAGGTTTGTGCTCTAAACTCAGTGATGAATGCCAGTACATGGATTTTATGTAGGCAGTGGGACTGCCATGTCAAAGCTGTCAAGTGCATACAAATAGTTACTATACCTGTGAGTATAATCTTGGAATGGGTCAGATGTTTCCTTTTTCTTTTTCTTTTCTTTTTTTTTTTTTTTTTTTTTTTTCCCCTGGAATATCTCAAGATCTCTAGGAAACACAGTGTGTATTTTTATATACAGTTGCACTACCACTTGCTTACCCGTGATTTAAAGCTGCATTCACCTCAGTGCTTTCAAATTGTACTAAGCAGCCACAAGCACAACTAGATCACTTTTAAAACCCAACTCAGATGTTGCAAATTTTGGCTAGGTAGAAGTGCTAGACACTTCTCTACTTTGATGCTCATGTAATTATTTTATTTTATTTTTGGATTGAGTCCCTGCCAAGTGCTATAGTTTCTGAACCAGAAGAAAAGATATCTTCAGGTTAAAATGTCACTGTGCCCATCAGTCACACTTCAATGCATAGCTATAGTTCACAAGTTATTCAGCAGTGCAATGAATAATTCCAGTCTAGAACTTTTCTTCAAGTTCTCTATTATTAGGTCTGAGACTAGAGTGACTGGAGGCGTGAATTTCAACTCTTTTTAAAAAAGACTTTATTTCACAAATATACAGGAATGAAATTCAGGAATACAAGGATGAGTAATAAAGTGATCGATCTGGTGCTAGTGCCACAGCAAACATCAGTTTGTATTTATAACACTGCAAGTGCCTCGTTGGCAGCTGCACATCCTTGTCCAGTGAGATACAGCTGCATGATTGGGCTGACAATGAAGTGTGCCTACAACACTGGGGAGCACTTTCTAATAGCTGAGAGTACCCATGGCTACCAAAAAAAAAAAAAAGGTTTCATATGTGCTTGGACAATTAACTTCTAAAGGATGGAAAGTTCTGGATTCAATGAATAAAGAGTATACAGGGTATAGACAACAACAGTGCTCTGGTCTGTGACTCAGAGGATGCTACAGCTTTATCTTCAGAACTGCCTTGAGCTCTGTCTTCAGAGAAACTACCTTTCTCTTTTATTATCCCAAACTTGAATGTATACTCTTTCACTGTTCTTTCCCTACTCTCTAAACTATTTTGATGTGTTTTCTGTAGTTTAAACAGTTACAGGATTTTACAACTGTAATTTGGGCAGCTTATACAAATAATATTGTTTTTAGAATCTTTCACAACAGACTTCTTACATCTCAAATTTTGATGTAGATGTTTGGATCAAACAAATGTTAAAAAATGATGAGGCAAAAGTGAAACCAGCATGAGTAAAAGTTTTGGGTTTTTTTAGCTTATATAGAATTATTTTTTTTTTTTTTATGGCTATGATGTTAAGGCCCACTAGCTTTAACCCCCAAACAGAAAAACTCCAGGAGATTCATGTCTACCTGTTTATATAGTAAGGCATACGCACAATTCCCTTTTATAAACATATATTGCTATTGTTTTAAAATATTTTGCTGTTCACATTTCTTCTTTATATTCCTTCTATTTTTAAGTCCATATTTAAGGTTAAAATTTTGTCCTCTGAGAAAAAAAAAAACATGCTTCATAAAAATGTTCATGATCCTCATTTGCCCACATCAATCAAGTTTAATTGCTCAGTTAAATTGCCTGGTTACCTTAATTTGAAGACATTTAGATGTTTCTATCCTTTCCCTTCACGCCAATCCTCAACTTTAATAATAAAAGGCTGCTCTTCCATGCCTCTTGGCTAATTGCTCAGTTACAAGAGTGTGAGCAGTTCTGGCATTTGAAAGATGTGTGAAAGGCCACATGTGACTGGCTCAGGAACACAGAATCAATGACATTTATACATTATGTGTTGTTTCTATGCTTTACAACAGAAAGTGCAAATAAAGTGCAAATAGGTGGAAGAACAACTTGTAAAAATAATACACACTTTTTTTCTCTCTCTGACTTCTCTTGAAACTGTCCAACTAGACCATCTTTTCACTGTCTCTCAGCAAACTTATCCTGCAAGAATATTCACTTCCCCATTAGTCCCTCTGAAGTCAATATCTTTTACTCTAATTCTCCAGTAGAAAGAATGGGGGGCTGATCAGGTTTAATGTCAAAATTCACAGTGACATAGAGAAGCTGAAGGATCACCCCAGGACCATATGCTTTATCTTTAAACAAAAAGATCCCATTATCCTCACTACCCGCAGCAGACTGTGAAACAGGAGAGTGTGTGAGGACTGCTGTCTTTCAATTTGTTGCCCTTTTTTTCATCCTTGACTCCATGTTTCATACCTGTTTTTTTTCCTTCACAGTCTCATCTTCTGTTTTTGCTCTCTTTTCGTAAACTTTCTCCCAACTCATCCTCTACCACCATTTAATGTAATTTCCCCCTCCTTTCCCTCTTGATTCCTCTTTGTAAACCTTCCATTCCTTCAATGTCTGTCTCTAATTCGTTCCTCTTACTCTCTTCTGTTTTGGTATCTTTTCTTACCCTCTTATCCTCCTTCTCTACTTCTCCTCTCTGAGGACTCTCTGCCTTTGGCCTTTACCAGTAGACTGGGCTCAATGGTACCTTTCATGAATGCTGATTATCCTGTCTGGAGTTCTGTGAGTGTTACACCAGCTGAGTAGCTCTCCATTTGAATCATGCCTTGCAGCCATTTAGCAGGAAAGGAGTGTCACATCCAGCTTTGACTGACAGCTGACTGGCAGGCAAGAAAAGCAGCCACTGTCTCTCATGGGAATACTCAGAAGTTTGCAGAGGGAGATAAAATGTCAAACCACTGTGATCAGCAGCCTTTGCTAAGAGGCTTGAGAGATCAAACTAGACCAGATATAACCCCATTTTAGTTTGGAAAACCAAGATGCTGCATTGTTTCTGCTTTGAATGTCATCATCAGTAGCATAATTTCTGCATTCTGCAAGACATATTCCTATAGACTGTGGCATGTCAGGCAGTATCAACTCTCTTTAGGCTCTTATTACAGGTGCATTAACTCTACAGCTCACATAGAATTTGTTACCTACATGGAGGTCTGCTGCTCAGGGAGGTGGATGTTCTCAGAGTTAAGCTGTGACTTTTCATTTAAAAAAAACTTTTGACCCTTTCCCAACTGACAGCATGCTTTGAGATTAGAAATTTTCAGCTGTCTTTTGCTTCTTGATATATATGCACAGTGTGCTTCAACCATGCCTTGTATACCATGGCTGGTGGTGTGATGGTCATGTCACAGAGCGCTCAGTGGCACCATGAAACCTTGCCAGAAAATCACTGCAGCTTTGTTGTGTGCAGCAGGTAATAAGAAGGGAAACAGTTACCTTTTGCTGGGTAGAGAGAATCCTCACCAAAAATTAGGTACTGTGAGTCCTAACTTAGATCTAAACCTCTCCTGCTTCACATAGTTTGACTGCAGCAAAATTAGTGAGGGAAAACACATATCCCAGTTTAAAGCTAAAAATCTGGCCTATAATTAAGCGGCATTATTTTCAGATGCAATATAAAATGCAAAATCTTTAACAGAATTGCCAATGATTTGCCATGGGACTTCCTGGTTAAATGAAGACTTGTTGATTACAATCTGAAGCTGAAGCACACTAACCTTTCCACTGAATTACTCCTCAGCAGAAGCTGGGCACACAGGAACATGAACTAAAAGTTGCAGCAGGCATTGTTCTTCCCCACTTGCTACTGCTAGCTTTCCACTGCTTCTAAGGTCAAAACACAGATGCATACGAAAGAAACTTACCTTGCCAACATACTGGTAGTCAGTTCCTGTGTATTCCTCCAATAAAAAGAACTGATTCCACATCCAGCTCCTTTTGGAACGATGGAGGTCTTGCCTGTTGTTTCCAGACAACACCAAAACCTTCTCCTTTTCTGGAAAGCCACTAGTCCTTTTGGATAATGGAGTTAAGAAACTTTGGTGGGGCTGACCAGCCCAAAACAGCAGCCAGAAGCAATGGTAAGTTCTCATCACGGCAACACAAGAAGGTCTAAATAATGATTTTTTGTCTTGTCCTCAAATTAACCTACTTGACTGCACTAAATCCAATCTCATGCCGTCTTCCTTCTTTAAATAGTCTTTGCAGTCTCAAAGGATCTCTGAAACGAAAAATAACAATTGCTTTAGCATTTCCAAAGGTAGTTAACTGTCATCACTTCAGCAAGTAAATCCACAAAGAAGATGAGTAATAATGATTGTTGAAAACCTGGCATATTTCTGATTCAAAATGTTGCAAATGGTCCTTCAAATGATCTGAGTGAATCTGTATCGAATATGAGGAAGGAGTTGGAATGATATTTGGATTTAGGGTGTGCAAGGGTCCCCTTTAACCCCATTTGCTTCCGTTCATTGATAAAGGCAAGCCAGATATTTCTCTTTTTACTGCCTGAACTTTGGGATGTAACTGATTACTTTCTGATTGGGGATCTTGATGAGATTACTATATTACATTAAAGAAGTGTTAGCAAAACTTTGCCTTGTCTTCCCTGGAGGCATTCGGTTGCTATTGTTATAGACTGCAGAGACTGGACTTAACTCCAGGATTTTTCCCTCACATTTAAGGAGTTTTGCCTTTGACTCAATTTAGAAAGGCCTGGCTTAACAGGTTAGTGAAATAAATGTGTGTATCTGTCAATATCTCACACATAATAGACCTGCTTGTTATTGCATAGAAGATGAAGTGGACACTTTGGTTTTCTCATTATCTACTATGAGAGATTTTAATCTTTAAATACATAGTTATATATGTAAATTCTTTCACTAATAGCTTCTAAAAATAGAAAGAAGCTGCAGCTAGTCCATTGCTACCTATGAGTTTTTACTAGCTACTGCTTTCTACTATTATTAATATTAAATATCTGTGCACCTACAAAATAATTACAAAAATAATCTCTATCTCTGAATACTGCACAATTTTAACATCCAAAAAGCTACAGATACAGTACCCCAGAGTACTGTGGACAGCTCTTCTGTTTTTAAACAAGCTGAAAGCTTCTATCCAAAAGGAAGAAAATATACTATGTGTCTCAGGTAACCAATCATACAAAATGCCTAATGAACACTTTGGAACACTTTATAATGTGAAGAAATCAGAATTAGTTGACAGAAACATTCCAAAGCATATATTTTTATTGCAAACACTTCACTAAATTTTTAGTTCAAACAATTCTATATCCGCAGAGAAGTATAATTTGATTAATTTTCATTTACTTTCTCACTGATGCTCCTTTTAAAAAAAAATTGGATTTTTTTTTCAGTATTCTGATTAAAACCCAATAAATCATTCTGAACCAGCTCAAAATTCAATACAGCATCTCTCAGTATTTATAAATAAAGACTATGGAATGACAATCTCAGTCTATGAAACTGAAGAGAAAATGTTTTGTTTGTTTCATTGTATTTCATGAAACACTACTCGGATCATATTCTACATCAAAGATCATTTTTTCTCCTATAATAAGTGTTTGTCTATCGAAAGGTGTACATTAGACAGAATTTAGCCTTTGAGCTATGCTGAAGCTATGCTACACAGCACCTGCAATGCCTCAGGTTAGCTACTCTTCTGGCTGCCATTGTTCTTGGTAATAAATTGTATGAAGTAACCTCAAGTCTCTTCGAGTTCCTGTAAATAAATAATTTTCTATAAAGAAATACCACTTAGTTTTTATATGAATGTTAGGTAAGGGAACAGGGCTGTTCAAAAACATTGTTTTACTGTTTCAAAAGGTAAAACACTGTTAAGAGGTAACTTTTGTGTTAGATGGAGTAAAATTTTTAGCATTAGAAGAAGAATATAAATAGTACAATTAATTCTGACACAGTGTACTTTCATCTGGAGAAGAGGAAAGGGTTGTAGATAGCTTTTTTTATTAGCCAGGGAAAGACAACTCTGTCCTGCAGGTCATGGGAGCTGTGTCAACACACAGTTTTGAGAGTTTGTGAGGGAGACACAGACCTCTGGATGTATTCACACAGACATGTAACCATATACACAGGAGGAACAGCAAGAACAGAGCTGCCTCCACAACAAGACTTTCCCAGGGGAGGAACAGGAAAAGCTGGCATGACTAAGCCTTTCAATGTGTTCAACAATTGCTTTCAGTGCAGCTGATGGAGCAGTGGCAAGCTAGTGTGCAGGTTGCCAGAGCAGGACACAGGCAGTAGATTCAGCAGATTCAGGCACCAGGATAAGGAGAGCTGAGGTGGCTTTAACCCTCTCCATGTCTATAGTCTCTTTTCTTCTCCTTCTGTACCCTTCTGACCCCTGTAAGGTCTAGTCCTTTGCGGCTCTGCCAACATCAATTATTACCCTGGCTCTCACTGGACTGTATTCAAGTGAACATCTTCCTTCTTGCAATATGAAAAAGGAAATTGTGTCACACACAACAATTTTGACTTCCATTTTCTTAGCAGGTTGCTGTGGGGAGAGGCTGGGACCTGCCTAGGTGAGTTTAGTACTGCCCCAAGCAGGGGCAGACCCGGTGAGCTGCCATGTATCAGGATGGATGTACCATCAGGATGATCTGTGTTTGAAGGGCAGATGTGGAAAGATGGACTAGACAGTGTTTCTGGCTGTGCACATGTGTATTCCCTTACTGGGGAGGCAGGGTCTGAGGCAGGGAGTGCAGCACATGAGCAAACCTACTACCTAGCTATTAGTGAGGTCTGCATGGATTTTTGAGGCATAAGGGAGTGAAAATTATCACCTCTCAGGCTCCTCTAGTGCTCATCCCACCACTTCTATGGCCAGATCCTGTGGTGGGGCTCCATATCTCTGCTCCTGCACATAACATTTCCTGAGAAGTGCTGTCTGGAGCAGCATTACCTGGATGGGATTTGTGCCAGCCTTTTAAAGGATCAGTCCTTCAAACACCAATTGCCAGGAAACAATTATTCCTGTGGGGGAATTTTCTGCACTTGAAGTCAGCTATATTTCACAGCTCTGATGTCATGGGAAAGGTTTTATAGTGGCTCATGTTGAATTATAGCTTACAAGAATGATATCATAGCTGTGAAATACAGCCCTTTACTCTTGCCCACAGAGATGTGTCCAAAATGCTGAAATAAGGGCATGATCCCGTAATGTCCTTCTTGACTGCATAGCCTTCATGATGCAGCAGAGCAGCTAAGCCCCAGCAGCTTCCCTGTGAGTGGCAAGAAAGGAGACACACCTTTACAGACCCTGCCTTAAGCGTGCAACTGGGGTAAGTGCCAACTACATCCAGGGCGTCTCTGCCCTGTCGGTGCTGATTACTCCTTCATGGGTTGTAGTGATAAATTCAGTGGAGCGAATGAAAAGGACAGAGCACTACACTCTGAGTCTTTCATGGCTCTTAAACGCCATTTTGTGCTCCAGTCCCAGTGTCTCATGCTCCAGAGAGGTCTCTGCAATAGTTTTTCTCGTGCAATCTCTCTTTATTCTGAAAACAAGTCATTCACCAGGGACATTTTATTTTCTTTAAGTGTAGATGTGCAAATATAACTGATGGGACCTCGGGAAGGGGGCTAAAAGTTTTTTTCTTCACATTGCACAGAGACAGGTAGTAAGAGGCATTTCAAACACAGCACTTCTCTCAACCATCAGCTGGTCAGATAGCTGGGGAACTTGCTGTGTAATCAACTGTCAGGAGTGAAAAACAATTTTACTGTACAACAGCCTCAGACAACTGGCTTAGCTCTGCCACCTCAAATATATAGCAAATCTGGGCTTTTTGCAAGAAATGAAAAAACGTGCACATCCAAGCTTAGAAAAATCCCAGTCTAACTTTAGCTATGATCCTTGTTAAGATAAAAGCAATGTCACCTGCAGCCACAGAACTTTCTTCAGTGGAACAAGTTGCAGATCTGAAGTTTATGTTCATGCCTCTTTGAAAGATATAAACCTCAGACAATTGCTTAACCACTATAAATATCAATTTCAAAATTATTTCCCCAGGTGATAGTAGTTATAGTCAGCCTTTCTATTCACCCTCTCCAATACTTCATTAATGTAATGTCTTAATGTGAGAACTCAGTGCAAATTTACATCCTTCCAGAGCAATATCCAAGTATTTCAACGATAAATCAAAAAGGAAATGTATCCATTGGAGTTACTACTATGAAACAGGGAGCCCTGCCCTGGAGATGCCTTTCTGGCATAGTAACAGGCATCAGGTACATATTCCTGACATGAGGAGCCCCAAAGAGGTTCCACCTCTGCTCCAGCTCAGCACTGTGGGTTTTAATGGACTTCCCAGCTGGTGGTTAAATAAACCAGACTAGCAAAGACCCTTCCCCTGAGAGGCATCATCAAGGAAAGGGAAAACAGCTTTTCCTCATTCCTTTCTGTTCAGCCCCATAGTACTCACTCCATCAGCAGACTCTCAAAGGAATATGCTTTCTAAAGCGTACTAGAGTCTGGACTTTAGGATAATTTCTTTTCTGAACCCATGCATTCCATTATGTTTCTGTATGAATTTCTACATCCTGGATGTTAAGGGCTGCTGATAATTAGATTTTAAAAAGCTTCTAAAAGGCTAGAAACTGTCACTGTCTCTAAAGTTTCTGATACAACCTTTATTCAAACAGAAGTGCCAGTTTAATAGATCCTTTATTCCCTGGTCATCAGGGTACAGTTTCATTGTTCAAGTGCTTCATACAAAGCTTTGCAGATTTGGATTAAGGTCCATTAGTACACTGGAATGAAGGTAACTGTGTTTTGAAGAACTGATAATGTACTGCTATTCGCACACAGAAACTGAATGAGGAGGTGAAAGTTAGTATTCGTTTTGGCATAGCATATAGGAAACTGAGCATGAGAAATGTTTTAGGGCTTGAGGCATGCTTGTTTATTTATTTATTTATTTCTGTGACACAACAGATTGACTCTATCCTTATGGAGTTTGGTTAAGTTCTTAGAGAAAGATGCACAAAGACATTCTAGCAGATTACACTGTGAATGCACAAGTAAATGTACCTTTACTGCCCCCAAATCAGGTCTAATTTAGAGTTGTTGCTAGAAAGATACAAACTGCTCCCTGGCTTCATCATCATATGAAGTGTTTACCAGCAGAATGTTTGGAAGAAAAGGAGGGTTCTACCCTGGAAGCTCTAATTTATATTTATTTTTGTAGACGATGTGGGAACACATTAGAAACATTCTGACATCATTTTCTAGATGCTTACCCAACCAGCACCAATAAAGTCTGTCAGGCAAACTGAGCCTGCTTAAATCCCAAGCAATTCTACAGAGCTAACTGGCAGGGACAGTACTTGGACTGCAGGCTCTGATTCACAGCTTCCCTGTGCAGGAGAGTCACTTCCTAGTGCCCCAGAGAGACCCTGCAGCAACAGGAACTCACTGTACTCACATAGTCTTGCTGGAAGGACTCTCCCCTGGCTCAAACATCATGTGCAAGTGTTAAATCTCAGGTCTGCGACAGGGGAGAACATCAACAACTCATTGTCAAAGCCTGAGGAACCAAAGGTGAAGAAAGCATTAATGAGGGAGGACCAAAATGGCTAAATAGTGACTTCTGCACTTACAGTGCAGAATCTGGAGATGTGAGAATCTGGAGTATGGAATGAGGCATTCTAAGTAAGGATCTGGTGATTTGTTGCTTGGATTTTACGGTACTGCAAAGCCAAGAAAAGGAGAAATGTCCAAGTCCCCAGGAGAATTTAAATGAGTCAAAGAAGCCAGGACCCTAGGGTGTCCTTGGGGCTGTCCTATCTAATGTGAGGAATGTGATGCTGCTAGTCTGGAGACAAGATTGCAAGCAAATTATTAAGTCTTTAAGGAAAATCTGCAAAAAAATTACTTTCTTACCACAGAGGGGGAAAGGTTAAAGTGACATTAGTTGCACAAAGGAAAAAAAGTATTCTAGATAACTTAAAAAAATAGAAGCTTCCAAATTTATCATATTCACTTATTTTCAGTGTCATACTCATATATTTTAATAAATCATATTAATGCATTTTCATATATAGCAAAGAATTTCTTGCTGGATATTTTCAGTAATAGCTAAGTTTCATGTGCTCAGAAGCTGTAACATTGCAGACTTGTCCATAATTGACTTGGACTTAAAATGCCATTGTTAAGTTTGAGCTTACTTTACAATTATGTCTCTCTTATGACCATTTAAATCTGAAAGTCTTCATCTAATAATTTTCTCAAACATGAATAAGCTTTTACAGCACTGAAACTCAAATGTTTTTTCCTCTATTGTCCACAAGGCTTGCCTTTATAAATAGCAGTCAAAAATGGAACAAAATGTCACTTTTCCAGTGCACAGATAGCTGATGAAATTTTAATCTTCTGATAACTTTTTTTTGTATTTTTTGTTATATAAACCCATATACTCTAGCTCTCAGTACTGTAAATACACCATTGAAATAATAAAACAGAACAGAGCCAAGAGAGAATTCAAACTGAAAGATTTGTGGGTTTAAACTAGAGGTGCTTTATGAAGACATCAAGTACACAATGCAATTGCAGCCAGCAGCCGTTGATTATAATGTCTTTCAAAGTCATTTTTTTTTATTGAGTTCCCTCAGCAGGAAAAAAGGTGCAGAACTATAAAAATAACTAAATGCAGCAGAAATATTAAGATAACTACTACCTCCATCTGCATTGGGAACTATTAACATGGTAGTTTTGTACAATACAACCGATTTAATCCCAGTGGACCTAGTGGGAGCATCAGGCCTCCAAAAGCACACACTGACAAAAGAGGAGAAGTGAGGAGTGCATCTCCTTCTTAAGTTCATGAATGGCCATGGCAAAAGATGATGTACGAATTTATTCAATAGCTGGTGAGTGAACTGATGATGGTGTTTGTCTGCTTCCAGAGATTTTGATTTTTTTTTTCACCTGGCATTTGAAGGAAGCCCTGGGATCATCTTGTTCCAGAGATGCCCACTCTCAGTCTCTGTAGTTAGCCACACTGGGAATGTATCTTTCATCCACTGTGCAAAAAGAGTCTCAACCCACAGGACAGAGGAATAGCACAGAAAAGGAAATCTTGTTTTCATTGTACAGCTGTATTAAGTGACATTTCTGTGGTCATTCAAGAATATCTGTAGAAGGGCTGGAACCTAGACCTAGACTCTTGAGGCTCACAGCAGTATTGTAATCACCAGGTTATTACTCTTCCTTTCTGATGGAAGTCCAAGTCATCCTGCCTGTGCTCTAAGCACCACGAGCAGCTTTGCTGCACAGTGCTGGACATTGGTGTGAGCCAGAGGGTATATGGACACTGCAGCTGGATCACCTGGAAAAGGATCTGACAGTCCCTGGCTGTGAAGGCAAAAGCAGCAGCCTTACGCAGGTATTACAGGTCACCTCTGCAAAGAGTGATGTGGGAGAGCAAGGACAGACACAGCCCTAGCTAACCCTGTCCTCTTTGTGAGCTACCTCTGGGTGGCACTAACACGGAGCAGGAGCTGGTCTTGCTTCCAGATTCTTCTGCCTTTTGCAGGTGATGTGGGGACAGGCCTCCACAGCATTTCAATGACCCCTGCAGCAGGAAGAACCCTGGTAATGCTGTGTTCTAATCTAAACCAGGGACAGGTATGTGACTAGCAGATAGTACAGACTAATACTGTAAATTATATTTAAGTTGTTCCCTGATAGAAGACTAAAACAGCCAAGGAATCAACTATGTTTAGTGGAAGAACAAATCAGTAGTGCTCCTACTGCTATACATATTTGATATGTGTATTTTTTGCTCCTGATGAATACCTTAACGGCAGAGAGTAGCAGATGTGCATGCAACTACCGCCAGAGTTTCCAGCAGTACCCAAAATCACCCAGAAGCCATGCAAATGCTGTAGGAAAATCTTATTTTTTGTTGCGGTACATAAGTCTGTAGTGTTGTAATCGTGTTGTGCAAGTTACTATTTTTCTCTGACATGCAATAAGCTACTAGCAAATTATAAGGTTGTGGTTTTCCCTAACACTTTTTATTTATTTATTTAGGTATGTTAGAACAGAGAACTAGAAGGCTCTTCAAAACAGGTGTGTCGTCACAAAGAAATTCAGTCTACACTATGCATCAAAATTTGATGTCTGAAAAGGAGCTTAGCCTTCCTATCCAGATAATAGAAACACTCTTAGGTGACCATCAAGTGCCTAATTAAAAGTGCTTTGTCTTCCACTGAAAAAGCTACATGGTCTGAATACCTGTTGTTTTATTTCTGTTTAGACACTGGAATTTGGAAGCCTCCCAGACAGGCTCTTAGAAGTGATCAGTGACATTTTAGGCTGTTCATTGTACAAAAAATAGAGCTATTTTAAACAAGACTCTAATCTGCGAAAGGTATGGGATGCCACCACTCAAAAACATCTGATAAGAAAACTGTTAAAAATCTTTGGATACATTAAAGAAAAACCTGGTCAGCGTCTCCCTTAAAACTGTTTCCCTCATTCTAGGGGAGATACCCTGCTCTGCTTTATTCCACACACACTCAGCCAACAATTTATTAGGTATCTACCCTCATGCCATCTGAGGAAAATTATCCACAAACTCCCATAAATAAGACAGAACCACAGGCAACAGATCCTTTCAGTGCTGATCAGCAATTACTCAAAGCCAAAGTGTCAGCGATACTCTCCTAACACAGAAGAGAAATCTAGGCTTGCAGATGCTTTAGTGGCATTGCAGTTCTCCCTCAAGTACTGTAGTGTGATAATGAAGGCAGAATCTATACTGCCACATGCATAGCCAGGAATAAAAAAAAGGAGGAGGTAAGGTGTCTTTTTCAAAGGCACAGGCATATCTTCTCATCAAAGACTGACTATTTCTGACAGTAGCAATTAGGCAGTTCAATAACAGACACAAGTAAAAGAAAATTCTTTGATGGGGTGTTTTGGATTTGCTTTGGGCAGAGTGTATGTTGTTGTAAAATATGATATTAATTGCTAAAATCTTGATTTATTTCCTTCAGAAGAAACCCAGATACTCTACTAACAGAACCATTTTAGCAAGTGAGGACAAACAGGAAAGCAGAGTTCCCACAATTCTAATTTAGGCATGTTAGAACTCATGCATTTTTCCTGTGTACAAAAGAGATTATTCTTTTCTATTTTTGCTTTACAACTGTCTGTAACTTCACATTAGGAAGTCATAGGATAGCCACAATGCCAAATTGGATGGCTGCTGTCTTTTTTTTTTTCTTTTAGTGACCCTAATGTATTTTTTGCCTATGTTTCACAGTTCCCTGCTACAGTGACTCTCCTCACTATCCCTATTCCAGTGTGCCCATTTCACCTGCAGTGGAGTAAGTTGTTTTTCTTAAGCAGTTTTCTATTCACTAGATGCTGCTTGCATCTTCCTCTCTGCTAGAGGCTCAGTGCTCAGCACATTTTTCCTGACTCCTTGACAGAAACATATGCTAATTTCCTACTCTGAAGTTAGGTGAAAACAAACGAGGTGAGACATAAGGTACTGGAACCTGGGCATGATAGAAATAACTATAGAAACTTTGACTTTGCATTTGATTGTCAGGAGCTTTCTTATCTCTCATAGACTTTCTTGGCCATTTACCAATGTGAAATGGATGCAGAGTGCTACCAAATCAGAAATGCCTGCAATTCTCAGCTCACTGTGGGGAAGCAAACTCCATTTGTGCAAATATGCTCCAATGGGAGAAGTCAACTAGAAAATACAGAGATGCCCATTAAGACTGATTTCATTATGAATGTGCTATTAAAAGAACTGTAGATTAGGAGGTCATGCCTCTTTTTTGATGAAAAGGTCTGTTATTTCTTTGATCATGATAGCAACTGGCTACACTAAAACACTATAGATTCTCTAAAAGCTTTTTAATGTTACCCTTATTAACTACACAGCCTAAGAAGCTGTGGCAAAAGAGAGGAGAGCTAACGAAGATGGGCTGGCCTCCCTTCTTAAATCTTTTGATCCTACTTGTGATCTTGTTAAGGATCTAGGAGATCTTCTCAAGCAGGGCTACACTGGATGGCAGAGGGTTGAGATAGAAACAAGGATAGCCCAGGAGGACTAGCATGAGGAAGCAGCCGCAGCAGCAAGAAGGACTTACCATTTCTGAGTGACCTCAGAGTTATTAAGAATGAATAATGAGTATTAAAATGGGCATGCTTTTGGTTCATTCAGGGTGAATAAACACCATGCCGTGCTGGCAGGGATGTTTTAGCCATTTGACAAATAGGACATTCTGTTTCCAGAAGGATGATATTTATTCATTGTTCAACTGCGTGGCAGAAGCAGCTACACTCAACCTGTGACTTCAGGTGAGGCGATAAACTTTACCACTTCAGTGTGATGACTCATTATTTAACTGCGGTTTTGTGAACAGTGAGTGATGTTTCTGAAACTCTTGAAGTTTCTTGAATAGGAAACATGCATACTTGCTTTTCAAATCACTAATCTGAGAGGTGGCTTTCTTCTTTGAGAAGGGCCTTTTATTATATTTTTGCTAGTAATTTTATGTTTCTCAGAATATGAAAATGTATAAAAGAATAATTTTACTTGTGACTGAATAGCCTCCGAAGTATTTCATAATGCCACTTATATCACTATTTCTTTGAAAACCTTAATGAGTTGCTTAATTAGAAATACTGTGGAAATTTGAATGGCCCAATTTTATTTTTTTCCTCTTGGTTCGTACAGCTCTGTGTACATACAGTGTGAAAATCAAATACTATACAGGTGACTAACCTCTTTGCTTGTACTGTTAAACTATACTCCTTCTGGTGAGGAGTTTTCTCTGGGCACTGAAACCAGTAAAATGTATGTGATTAAATCCCTGTAAAAATGTTTCTTCTTAGGAATGGGAAAACAACCGCAGAAAACAACATCAAGAGAAGTCAGGAAAGACTATAATCTGACTTAAAACAATTGATGTTTCTGGTGTTGCTAAATTCTTTGCAATTATATGTGGAATCTCTTTGGGATACAGAGAGTTTGGGTTTTTGCAAGTGGAGTCTATAATGGAATTACTGAAATCTTCCCCTTGTGTAATGGAGACTTTAATATGGTGCTTTATTTTTAAAATCTGTTCCAGACAGACTCTTTTCTATTGTTTTACACATAAGGGAACTGGAGCCATCCTGCAACTCTTAACTATATTGTTAATACTAAATAACTATGTGAACATCATATGCATAAAATTGGGGATTAGAAGCTTCTAGGACAGCTCTGCTTTTATGTTTCAGACAATTGAAGGAGCTAATCCTAAAAATACAGAACATATGATTCAAGTGGTTGTTCTCAGTCCAGGATTCAGTAGAACATTGCTCTTTGCAAGCCAATGAAGACAGCAAAATTGGCCTTTGCTCACCAGAGTATTTGGTTTTGATTCTGAATTAATTCCATGGAGTTGCCAGGATTGATAGCCAAGAACAAAAACACTGGAGTAGTAGTCTGGGAGCAGCAGAATTAAAAGAAATCATTGCTGTATAATTTGAGCTTTTATATCTGTAAACAGTTGTCCCCATTTAAAAAAAAACAAAACAAGGAGATACTAATCTGGACAAGAGAGACTCACCTCTGTTTCAGAAATCCTTTTCATCAGGCATTCCCCATAGCAGTTAATGCTCAAGAAAACTATTTACAGTAAGAAAAGAAATGTGGCCACCTAACGTGCCACTACAATCTCTGATGCTTCACATCAGAGAGGGGTAAATCATCAGTTCTTCCATTAATGGAAAGACTCCATGTATCTTAAGTATTTTCTTGAGCCAAATCTAAACTTCTCTGATACTCATACAGAAAATAGTGAACAGAAACAATCAGCTTCAGTCTTGTTGAAACTGTTAAGAATTTTGTGTCGGTAGAGCCAGCAAGTCACTCCTGATTTTTTAAAAATGTTTCTTAATTTTACTATTGCTTCTTTCAATTTTTGTTACTCTTGCTGGCAAAATTTCTGTTAGCCTGATTTTCATGAGCTTAAATGACTGGAACTTAAATATGACTTGAAGTGACCAAATGTTTGCTGACTTTATCCAGAGAAATCCACGCTTTTGCAACAAAGAATGCAATTAATTAAATCTCAAACATTTCTAAAAATTGGACTTATTTGCGCTCATAATATGTTCCACTTCAGTATCTTAAATATTACATACACTTCTAGTGCATTTTGACTGTCATCAGCTTGGGCTGCTTCCTTCTGGAGAGATAAAAGCCTTCTTCCTATCAAGGTAGAAGCTTTAGCTTTGATCCTAAAGTCTTCCCAGTTTCTGCTCTCCTGTTTCCTTCTCACCTCTAGTTATGGACAAACTGATGTAAGCAAAAATTGTCAAATTGTCCTGTAAACATGACTGTTTATTCATCTAAGGTACTTACATAGTCTCAATTACCAAGGAGTTTGATCACTTAATAATCTTTACTGTATTTACTCTCAGTGTAGTTTTGTGAGAATTGTAAAGCTATCATTCCTGAACAAAGAAAGTGAATGTAAAGACCAGATCTTCAAAGACATTTAAAAACCTAACCCTTACTGCAATCAAGTCAATGGCATTTCAGCCTCTTATACCCTGACATTTTAGACCTAATGCAGAAACAGAAGACTATATGGACACCAAAAAAATCTGAGAAATTTTTATAAACTGAACATGGATAAACTCATAAATACATACATGTTTCTTTTTCATTACTCTGTATGATTTAAGATTTTTCTACATAAGTCTTGACAACTTTGTTGTTAATGATCTCTTCTTAAAGAAGCTGTAAGTCATTTACAGTTTTATGACGTTTCTTGCCTGCTGGATGAAGACAAGTTTAAAAACAAAATTGAGGTTACACCAGCAGTTTATTAGTTCTATCTACACATTATCTATTGAATTGTCTTGTGAGAAAATGTTGTTTCTTCAGTTGCATAACAAATCCATAATTTTTCTGTTTTAAACCAGAAATTAGATTCTTTCTCCTATTGAAAACCCTTCTAACTTAGCTACCACACAGGTGTTGGGTACACACAGGTAATGTGAGGGGAATTCTTCCCCAGACTTATCTGCCTCTTCTCCCTTCTCATAATCACTAACCAATACCCCTTTCTTCTGATTTACTGCAAGCTGTTTTAGCTTGCAGGCGGTAATATGACTGTTTTCCAAGTATGGGCACTTGTAAAGCAGTAGATATTACCCAAGATTCAGTCTGTCTATGGAAAAGCAAGATTCAATCTGCTTCAGTCTAAGATTTATGGTTTTAGATGTTCATTCCTGTCTGTTTATAAATGCTGATGTTTGTCAGAAATGTGATACATTTTCACTTAGTATCATATTCCAAGTGTTGAGCTTACATGTGTGTGTGTGTATATATATATATATGTATTTAAAAAATATATATATATTTAAGCCCATACTTGTGTGCTATACACTACTACCTAAACTGATAATCACTATTTTAATCCCACTATTGTCGACAGGAAATTAATTTTAATTTCAGTGCTGAATAGCTCAAGTGATTCCTTGATGTTAGTATCCAGAATAGGATGAAGGCTTAAAACCACAAGTCACTGTTCCTTGAAATGGAAGCGTGACTCTATCAGATGTGAACAGCTGGAAAGAAAACCTCAGGTGTTTGGGGGAATAACATGGAACACTTTCACTGCAATTTATTTGTCTGTAGCTGGAAAAAGAACAGGTAAGAAGAGTTTTACTGACATAAGCATTGATGTAAATGGCATGTAGAAGACTGCATCAGCAGTACCAGTGTGAGCACAGCTTTTATAGCCCTGCACCTTAAGAAATAAGATGTTACCATTGCTACCGAAAAATTGCAGATTTTGTTTTACCTTAACACAGGGCACTTTAGGTTTTGCCTGGTCCTGAGCTTACATCAGCTTGTTTTGGCTGAATCAGCATTTGCCCTCGAGATGACTAATATCCAACTTATTTTGGGTATTATCTTCACTGTTTAAAATTTCATGGTTTTACCCTAAAAAATTACAGTATGCATGTCGTTCCAACACCTCTTAAGAGAGTAACTGGTAACTGAAGTCAGGCACAAATTAAAAAAGTGGTATTAACAGACTGCATAAAAAACTCAAGCAGCCACATAACTAAAGATATTCCTCCCAGTGAAGAATTTAATGTGCTAATTATTTGCTGCTGCTACTCATAAGAAAGGTGAGTGTGATGTAACAAAAAGAGGTAGATACCAGGAAGTTTGTAACCAACTGGGTCGTAGTATTAATGGGAATTAGCAATAATTAGATCATACAGACTATAAATATTAGCATAATTATAACTGGACTTGGAATTACTGTTCAATTAATTTTGATTTTACTGTTGAAATAATAATTAGACTAACAATAAACTCTAATTGTCAGCTCTGCATAAAAGGTGTGTCCTCCTGTGCCCGTAACAAGATTTTGACTGTAATATTCTTTGTCAGATGGGCAATTTTTATGCAGCAGAAGTGTGGAAAAAGGGAAAATAATAAGTAGCAGCAAGGAGAAAGAGGAGGGGCAGCACAGAGGCTTCCAGCTTGGCAGCGCTTCAGAGCTGGGACACAGCTGGTTATCCAGCTGTGATCCTGGGATGCAGCCAGCAAGGAAGACTCAGGGCACACCCCTCAGATGTACCTTTTCATGCATTTATATTAATCTCATGCCAGCAGCACTCTGACATGCCGACCATCAATGCAGCAGTTGGGTTCCAGCCCAGCAAATTACTTGAGTGGGTGTCCCTCCCCTGTGCCATCCTCTCGGAGCAGCACTGAAGGAAGGGCACTGTGTGCAGTCATGAGGGCTGTGATTGCTCCCTTGGTCACAAGATAATTTTTGCTCTTGAAGCAGCCCCTATTCTCAGCAGTTTTGCACCGCAGGGACAAGCTCCATGCTAAAACAGACAGAGTCAATTCATTAGTCAAGGCTGACTAAAATTCGGAGCCACATTTCAGAGGTGCAGTCCATGTGGATGCCTGAGGGAAATGTGGATGAGGGTGACTTTAGGCACCCTTGCTTTCTGACATGTTCTGGGGCCTGAAGTGGCCTCTGACAAAGCCTAAGCAGTCCTGAGGAGCTCAGTAGTCACCACACCAGCCTGGGTTTTGCAGTTTAGACTCCATCCCTTCAAATTCAAGACCATCCTTGGATCCATGGCTGATAAAGAATGTGAGCAGAGCTGCTGAAATTCAGTTCCTGTGCAATGAAGTCTGAGGGAATGTGTCCTTCCTGATGGTGTTAGGGGCTTCTAAACTTCCTTTATCAGCTCCCTAAACAGACCCTCTAGTAAATACAGGGAATCTGAGAGTGATGGCTCGGCCCCTATTCATACCAATTACAGCAAAACATGTGACAGAGAAGTTGGCTTCTTCAGTCATAAAAAAATAAAAAGTAACATGCCTCACTGCTCTTGAAAGTTAAACAGGGAAAGAGAGCATTTCACTTCAGTGGAATTGCATACCCATTGAACTGACATGGTGGGGAAAGGACCAGGATGCAGGTCCTGTGGGGACTCCCACTTAAAAGGCACTCAAGTCATGAGTCCTGAATAAGCATATGAAAGAAAATGAGCTGTCTTCAAGTGAAAAAATGACAGTGTCTGGCCTGCCTTGCCATTCCTTCTCAAATGGGGCAGTACAATATATCACCCCTGCTTAAACTCTGCATAATTTTTTAAGCCTAACATTTGGATTTATTAATAATGCAACTTCCCTGCTCCATTCCCCCAAGATAAGAATTCAATCTTTTTTTTTTCCCAGAAGCCGCATTTTTATGCATACTTATGGGCAGGCAAGGTTTGCAGAAGGTGACTCCCTACAGAAAATGTGTGGCTTCTTAATGTCAATTTGTTTCTGCATTTGCTGGAGTACCCTGTAGGAATCTGGATGAATACTTGCTGTAAATTGATAACAAGATATGATGTCCTGGAAAGTAGACGCTAGCAAAAAACAAGAGGGAAAAAGAATCCTCATTCCATTTTAAATTAGCCAAGTTGTTACAAAATGGAGAGATTTCCCTTTGTGTTCTGAAGTAATTTATAAGGTGGGATTTTTTATTACGGCTCTTTGGTGAGTGGGACTAGAAAGAGGCAGATAATGGATGAATGTGCTTTTTCTGACGTGGAGGGATGTAAGCACAGCTTCTGGCTGGGGGTGAAAGGAAGATTAATTGTTAGTTGGTCTATTGTGCAAAATTTTGACAGATTTCTATGTAGTGTACTGAGGAATCTACACTTTTTAAATGTCTTTTTCTTTCCCTGGGTATATGTGAACACAATACTTGTAGTGCTAGGTGTAGTAGGAATGATACTAAAATGCAAAACTGCAGGAAGAAAATCAGAAGTAGAATGGGCCACTACTTTGCTTCTGAACATTTCAGAGCCTGGGAGGGATGGGAAAGGGATGGCAGACAACTTTAGTTTGGTCAAACAGAATTTCCTTCTGGGTTTAAAAGGGAGTATGTGCTTCCATTGCATCTCTTTCACCCACTCTGAGGGGATGGTACTCCATGAGCACTCCAGGTATCTAACCCTATTCCTCATCCACTTGGCTGGGTAAAATCAACCTTGTGGCTGTGGGTCAGTCCTCTTCTGCCTTTCGCCTGCAGCTGCCCTTCTTTAGTCATGATTAGCTTTTATCCTGAATTGCTTCTAATTGCACTTTAAGGCTGTTTTATCCTACTTTATTTTCATCCTAGTAGTAGAAGGGCAAAATCCATAAATTTTATTTTAGACACAGAAAAAAGATCTGAGCAAAATTTTAAAATATTTTTTATACTTAGTTATTTACAGGCTTGATCTCCAACCCCATGCCCCAGCTCACCTCTGTAGCAAACCACATTAAGCCTTAACGTGAAAATCTATAGGGTGAGATCATAACAAATAAATAGCTGTTTACCTGTGAGTCCTTTCTATTGTTTCTCTTTTGTGTGTGTATATGTGTGTTACAGCATCTCTGTGGTTTAATAGGATTAAAGTCATCTGACTTTTGTATTCTTATAGCTGGTCACAGGCTATGTGAACATTTCTCAAATTCAGCCTTCCACCCAGGACATGTACTAGCTCTCAAGGAGGCATAAAGGAAACATCCCACTCCAATGACTGCTGCAGATGTGTTCAATAAAAGCAGGGCTGTAACTACACAAATTACCTCTGCTAAGCTGCAGGGTGCTGCAGAACTGCTGGAATGAGTTTCTCCCTGCCACACTTTTCATTCTCTCTGCTGGTTGCGAATGAATACAAATTAAGAAGAAATCCCCAAAAGAGGTTATAGGCCTATACAAATATCTTACAAGAGAATTGGGCTGCTCATGCAGGTCGTTTTTTACATTGCAGGAAGTTTTAGGAAGAAAGGGATGTCAACCTTAGAAGCCTGAGTAGGGCAGGAATGCGAGATGATCAGACTAGCAATTTCATTAGGAGTCTTGCAGTAATTGTTATTTTAATTAAAGTCTCAGCTCTTGGAGATGGGTTAATGTTGGAGAAATTCCATTTTCTTTTAGGAAAGCATGTTTCTAGTCTGATGTTTGCCAAACAATATTTGGAAATATAACCTGTGTCCTAGCCTGCTAGCTGGGCTCAAATGCAATGAAAGCTAATCTGAATGTACAATGTGTTTTCATTGTTTGGGACAAAATAACTCTAGGGCTGGACCCTAGACTGTCAAATGTGGCATGGTTAATACCAGATGTTTAAATTCAAGACCTGAATTGTGCTGAGATTGAGAATGGCAGATGGAAGAGGCTGATGGGAAGGAGGATGTGGTAGGGGTGCAAAATACCTGTTGAGACCAGGAGGAACAGAACAGTCATAGCAAACTCTTCTAGGTGTACATCCAGGACAGAGCAAAAGCACTGCCAGGGAGTGAAATGCTATCAGAGAAAAATTGCTCTGTCACCCTCTACTGCAGAATCCAGTTTCTTGCAGAGACTGATTTATGTGATCTTTTTGGCACCAAAATGCCACTAAACAGTGCATTCAAAACTGTATGAAATGAAGGTCCTGGTTTCAGTCCATACACAAGCTGTGTTCTCCCCAGACCTCTATATCTGGCTGAGGCTCAGACGAGTTCTTTCACCACTGGCATTCTCAGCTCAGGGTTTTAAGAAATGCATCTGCTTCTCCCTCTCTGGTAGTGGCTTAGGAAGGAACTGGTTATGTTTTGGCTTTGGGGAAGCAGGATTTTAACCATTCTTCCATACTTACAGGTTTATCTCTACTATCAACTCTTTGTAGTGTCTCTCCTGCTGCAAAAACCTGGGGAACAAGACCTGGAGTTTACCTACATGAGAGAAATATGCTGCCATAGTTCGTTTGTGATTTTTGGGTTTTTTTCCCGTCTTATAAATTTGCTATGCACAATCAATTACAAAATGCCATAAAAAGAGCCAACATGAAAGAAATTCAAAACCCTTAGTGGAGTGTTGCTTTTAAAAATAACAAGATTTTGGCTTCGGGCCAACCATGCTGAGAACAAATGGATGAAAAATTCTCTTAAAATATTTAATATTACACAGTGGATTATACTGGATTACAAATAATCAAACATGCCTGCTTATTTTTAAAAAGACATTCATGTCAAGTGCAGTTCTGTAGCTTTCATGTTTGTTTTTTACTACTCAATAGTATTTTAATAAAAGCCTCCTTCTGGCCAGAAAATAATATTTTATTACTCATTGGATTTTGCCTTTTTCTTATGTCTATTCAAATTCATAGGATTTCTTACATGGACTTCAAGAGGAGTAGGGTGGAATCCATCTCCAATTAGCAAATTGTACTTTCTTCCTTCCCTACCTCATAAAAACTGTCACAAACCAATGGAAGACAGTCATGGAGTGACCTCATTGGTTAAAACATGCCAGTATTACACAGCATCTGCCCTGGCATTAGGTAATTTGATGCCTTTTTTACTTCCAAACATGGTTGATAACAGTCTCCACTTACATAATTGGCAGAGTTTTAGGAACAAGCTTTATTAATTTCTCCGTTTTTAAAAGGATGAGCACATCGGGAAGAGTGGGATAAAGGGATGGAGTAAGAGTGGCTATTATGTGGGATTTTTAATGGATTAGTGACATTTGAGGAAAAAAGCGGGTTCCCCAAAGTACAAAAACAACTTTTCAGATTATGGAAGTAATATTTGTCCAACCATTGAAATAAAACAGCCAGTATGATCTGTGTTCCTGGATAGAGAATTTGGACCCTGAGGCTCAGTATTTAGAGCCTTTGAACCTCTTTTCAGCTGCCAGCTGACCCTGGTGGTGCCAGAATTCCCCAGGCACTTGTACTTCTGTCATCAAAGCCCTCCAGGTGCGTGCACTTCTGTTATTGAGAAAGGGGAAAATTATGCAAATCTGATGCAGGCAGGCAATGTGGCAGTTAACACTTGGCATGATTCACAAGCTAGACCCTCATCTTCCTATTTCCCCTCAGGAGCCTCAGCTGGGACATCAAACTGTGTCTACCAAATTGGAACGGCATGCAAGTCCATTTCCCACCTCCAGCCACTGTGATCTGGTGGGGCCCTCAGAGCAAAATCCTCTCCAGCCAGTTTGTGCTAAAGCTGAGTACCACACTCTAATATTTATAGCACCCAGGCTGCCCATCTGACTGCCCAACCACCATATCTGAGACCCTTCTCCAGCCTTTCTTTGGCACAGTAGCAAAGGGAAAGTTTTGGCTCAAGTTCTGCCTCCTGTCTGTTTTCCTTTTCCCTGCTCCCGCCTAAATGGATGGAAATAAAGAGCTCTGCAACTCTACCTTACACAACTGAATGGGCTCAGATGGAGAAGCAAAGTCTTGTCCACATGTTCTCTCTCAGCTGCAGCTGTGTTGGCTTAGTTTTTGTCACCAAATGCTCATCTGTACACCCTGCCAGGAGAGAAGGTTGTTAAGATGCACAATGCCTTAACCAATCTCAGTTGAAATAACCTCGTTGTAGCATGCACATCTCAAAGCAAACCTATACAGTCAACACAAAGGAGGTGGGGAGGATTCCCTGGAATGAGTCTGTGTGAACAGTTCTGGGAAGGTGGCCTGCAGGTGGAGGAGTGAGGAGGTCTCCTTCACCAGCACAGCATAGCCAGAAGAGGATATAGGAACAAGATATCAGCCACGTCGAAAAATGGGGGCTGATGCAGCTTCTGAGGAGAATCGATGAAGGGACTGAATTGTGCCTGAACTCCTGTGCTTGCTTGCATTTCCTGACCTAGTCTTCAAGCTGCCAATTTAGCTACTAAGGTCTAATAACAAAATGGAAAGCTTAATTATAAACTATGAAATGTTTCATTAGAGGTTAATAGAATGGTCTAATAAACAAATCTGTTGTTGCATTTCATCTCCTTGTTAAGAAATTACTGGTTTGTCAGTTGTCTGCTTCCACCCTTCCCTACTTTCTTTCTGTGCTTTTTGTTTGTAATGCAGCTGGTCATGTATTATCTGTTTTTTCTTTGAAGAGAAAAAAGTAGAACTAAGACTTAGCTGCATAGCTTTAGCTAAAATATCTCCTGTTATGCTGCTGGCTAAAACCACCACTCCTGCTTCAGTCATGCAGAAATGGATGAAATAGGAATCAGACTTAGGGGATTTAATTGCAGTGCCAAAAGATAGGGAGAGCCCTGGGGAATCAGCACCATCTTTTAGCCTTCTGACGATGACACCTGGGAAATTTGAGATGAATGTATCAGATAGAACAGAGCTTGCACAACATCTCCATAAAAATCCCCACTGTTTTCAGTTTCACTGAACACTGTACACTTAGGCACTTCTGCCAGAGTTTAAAACCACTTTATAGGCACTGAGAAGAGCCTTGCAACACATCTTTATGCTCAGTGCTATCTTTATTTAAAAGATTGAAGGGGGAAGGAGAAGAGGGAAGGGAAGCCAAGAGGGAATAGTGCCGAGAGGGACTTATAAAAATACTTGTGCAAGTTAACTTAATGGGAATTAGGTACCCATCTGACTTCAATGCATCCCATGAAGGAACTTAACTCCTGTGGATGAACTCCCTCAGGGACTTGTCCAAGTCTCAAAGTAACATGAAATCTTTGTAAATCTTACACTGAAGACTAAGTCAAGTCTGAGTCAACTGTGATTATGGTTGAATGCTTCTACCTCTCACTGTAGTAAATGGGACTTGTGACTATACAAGCGGTCAGCCTATCCAGCTCTAAGGAGATGACAGTGAGCCTGGGTAATCCAGAAGCCTGCCACACTAGCTGGCCAAGTGTGCTCAGACATGAAAGACTTCTGGTCTCTACGATTACACATCACTTAGTGATTTAGTCTCTAAACCCCATCTTTCAAATTACAAGATATATTTTAAAATTTCATTGTCTTCTCAAAAATCAAACAACATCTCCTTCCCTCCAAGATCTCAGCAAGACAGCCGGCTAATCCCCACTTACAGGCAAAAACTACAGAAAACACAAAAAGTACATGGACAACAAAAAATAAAGTAGGAATTCAATGTAGCGTACTGCACTCCCTGAGCACAACTATAAAGCTAGCTCAGTATAGATGAGACCCTGTCAGAGCTTTTGAGACCTCTTCATACATTTTACAGTGTGCTGCAAAACTAGCAGGCTTGGCCCCAGTGCTTCTCTGATCACGAGGCCAAGAGAAAAGCAATAGCAGAAATGAGAGCTGTGACTGCTAATGCAGTGAATGCGGTAGAACCTGCTGGAGCATTGCTGCTGCGTGTATGAGTGTGTCTGTTTGCTCAGGTGTGAATATATGTATTACCTCCCTTTGTTTACATGGAGGCTTTGGTTTCCTGTGTTTGTACAAGCTTGTTCTAAAGGCTGGCACATCTCATTTTTGAAGCTGTGAATCCTGCAAATTCTATCCGAGCACACTGCCAGCAATCTACAGCTGTACACAGCAAGAGCAAGTGAATAAACCAAGTGTGACTGGAAGGAAAGCAAATCTGCTTTGCTCTTGTGTGAGCTTTCTCTTTAGTTCTGTGAAAGACCCTATTTAGCAGAGCACTTTACTTTCAAACTGTATGCTTTTACTGGAGGCTGCTAGAGGACCTAAAGATAAAGATGTACCTGAATGCTTTGCTGAATTGGGGCCGAAAAAGAAGAGCATAACAGAGAAAATGTTGATCATTATCTAAGAAATGATGGGCTGGCATCATGCTGATAGAAGTACTTTTTCAGTGCACATAAAAACAGTAGGGATTACAGGTGAGGAATGGATTTCTGCATCTTATCTCTCACTCATTGAAACAAATGGTTTTATGTTTCCAGCAAGTTTATTTAACTTACTCTTTCCAAACAGGCATTTTGTTTTTGAGTCAGGTAGGAACAAAGGTGCATGAACTCTTCCGATTGTCCTGCAAGTTCAGAACAGCCTTAGTTTTTCTCCAGTGACACATTTTGTTTTACATGTTGGCAAACCATGAGTAGGATATCTGTTTATCCTCTGGGCTGGAGACCAGCACACCATTTGCTAGGTACAGTAGTATTTCTGAAACTAGGAAAAGCAAACAATGTTCTGGGAACATAAATGTCTTCCCTGGTTAACAATTTCCCTTACAGAGAAAGAGAAAGGAGTGGAGAATTTGAATTTGAATGCACCTCCCTCCACACACACGCTTATACACCTCCTGCCAAAAGATGCATCTGGTTCTATAAAAATCCCAGATCCTCTTGCATGAATGCAATCTGAAGTCATAGGTTTGCATAAGAACCAAATCCTCAGCCAGAGGGCTGTGAAGTATCCGTCAGCTCATCAGCTGGATGCATACAGAGAGCTATTTAGAGCTGATGTTGCTGCTTGGTAGACAGGGACTTGGTTATCTTTTTACTTCTGTGCACCTGTGGCCTATCTTGCCTATTTTATAATGCTTCCACTCACTTCTACATCCCCTTGTTTGAGCTAAGGGCAACTTCAAAGCAAGTGGCTGATGTTTGGGTGCTCTGACCCTTGGGCACAGCAAACCTGTACCCAGGGGCAGGGCGGCAGTGTGATGTGGAGGTGCTGCCTTGTGCCATGGGGAGGGGGGCCCTCCATGGAAGGAGAGTACAGGGAATGGCTGGGAGAGAGGCAGAGAGAGATAGTCAGCAAAGCCAACGGGAGTGCATCTAACCCATCACATCTACAGGGAGGTAGCTTGGGAAAGGTTTGCTTTTATGAAGGAAGCAACTGCAGCACAAAAAGCACAAGATCCTCCTACCCGTCTCAAGTGACGGATGCTTTGAATTAATTTCTGCTTCAAACAAACTACAGGCTTTGAACAAAGACTCAGCTAAAACAATGCAGGTTAAGCAAAGAGGCTCTCAGAAATGTGCATCGCTGACCACATCACCCTGCAAATAACAAGCTTTGTAACAAAGAACAATAAAAACAATTACTCTCTAGCATTTTAAAAATAAAAGGAAAAAAAATGCTTTTGGTCCCATTGTCTCTACATGTCAGCTACAGGTCCCTACAAACTATCAGAGGTTACTCAGAGGAGACACTACAATGCCTATAATGCTGGTGCCATTAGAATCTCTTTCCAGATTCAGGAGCTGGCCAGCAAACTTGAAATTGCATCCCACTGTGATGTTCTTTCCCTATTCCACTGAAACAAATGGGGTACTGGTTCACTGCTGACTCTTTCTCAAAGTGTGGTTTGTGGCTGTGGTCTTGGAAACAGGTCTGCGAGGCGAGCTCTCCCATTCCTGCTCTGAAGTGCTCTAGCAGATTAAAAACAGTGGGATGGAGAAAGAGAGGTTGCTGAGCAGTTAATGGCACTAGAATGGAGAAATTGCACGTTGTGATGAACATTGCCAAAGTTTGTGACCTTGCCTACTGCATGTGGTGCTGATTATACCAAAGGCTGAAGCAGATGTGAGGGAAAATTGAGTTTCATTTCCTCCCAGCTATCCCAGGCCCTCTTTGGTTAAGTGGAGGATTATGATGCTTTAGGAAAATAATGCATATACCTGTGTGGCTGTAATAATAATGAATGTTTTCCCCCAACCCAAGTAACTGTGATAGATGCAGCTGGCTTCAACCTATGATGAACACGAAGGTTAATTGGAAACAAGGGCACAGCAGTCCCTAAGTAGCATTATTCTGTGGCATATTCACATGCTGTCATTAATTTTCCTATTTATTTGACTTTACAAAAACACATAGCAATAAAATCTGAAAAGAACAGGAATAAGAGCTTTATTATACCTCTTACCAAGGTAGTACTGAGGATGAGGAGGAGTTGAATTAACCAAGTGCTTGCTGACATTATGCTTCTGTACAGCCTAACGCCTCCAGGTAACAGGAGAGCACACTGTGCAGTGGCATTTGCTACATCTGTGCTCTTCTGTCTCTTCTACCTGGTTTGTTAAAAGATTGATTATCATAACACTTCCAGGCCATGGCTATTTTATTATAGCAGAGTTCAACCTGAGTCAGAATTTGAACTCCTGAAGCACTGAAAAAGATATATGGAATATAGGACTAAAGCTGTTGTGCACTGTGAGAATGAGCACAGTGCAAGCACAGGGCAGATGGAGTCTGTGGAGTCTGGTGTCTCTTCTCTGAAGGTGGCCAGCACCTGGTGGATGATCTGCATTTAGAAGAATGGTCAAAGATCCCAGCAATAGGCTGTTATGTGGATAATCGGATTTCCATATGGGGAGCCTCACCTGGTAGAGCTACAGTCTTCCTTCAGCTCCAAAAATCTGAGGTATTATGGACTTTCCAAAAGCAGTTATGGGGACCCTGAGGAATTCTCATTCCCAGTTTATTGTTTGTCTACACACCTTTTTGAACACCAGCAAAGTTCTGTTTAGCAGTATTATGTGTAGCAGAGGTTCCTGCCGTACATATTCCTCTTAGATGAAAAAATCCCCTACACTGAATTTATATATTTAGGGATGGGGCCATAAAGCTTAAAGCAGTGGAAGGTTCTGCATAGCAGCTGTAAGAGTAGAATGCAGCAGGAATTATAACAGCAACGTGAATGAGAACCAGTGAAACACAGTTACCTGACAAACTGTGCTTGTCTCTGCTGACCCCACACAGTTGCACAAACATGCAAGACAAGCCAAGCCCATACAACATGTGAAACAGTATGCACTTGTCAGAACACTCCAAACAAAATCCTACCACAATATTTGCTCCCTGTCCAGCAAACAAAGCAGTATAAGACCTTTCGCTTTGTTATAAAAGTAAAAAAATCCATATCCATATGGAAATTATCCATATTCTTATATAAAACTAATTTTTACAAGGTTTTATTTGAGTGAATAGGGACACTGTATGGGAATATTACTATGTGTATAAGGAGGTTTTCAGTGTAAAGCATATTGAGATTACAGGGAAAATTAGGTCCCAGTGATCCACCTCAAGTGAGACCATAACTTCGAATACCTTTGCAAGATTCCAGGGGAAGAAAAATTATATCAGATGCAAACACTATTGCCCAATTAACTTCATGAAAATGGCCAAATTATGATGTTTGGGCATCAAAAATAAATAGACACACCAAGAAAAACCACAAGTGTCTCTGCACTGCCTACAAGTAACTCTGCATGTGTTCTTTTTCACGCTTGCACCCTTATAACATATTGCAAGCACATGAGGGAGAGAAGGAAATGGAAGCGGAGGCAAGATTCCTGCATGTTACAGATACTGCTAACAGGTTTTTTTTTTCAGTCTTCCTTAAGACCTTCTGGTTGCTGTATTTCATATAGTAGAAAATTTCAAGATCCTTCCCTTGTTATCACTGATTCTAACAGCTATATGTGCCCTGATGAGACTATTTTTTGGGCATGTTCCTATTAGTGCTCTTAAACATGTCTTTTCATTGCCTCTTTTGGCTCCACTGCAACACAAAGCTGTAGGCATACTGCTAAACGAGGACATAAACTTTTCCAGACTTTTGCAAACAGCTAGACTTCTGAAGAAGATAAATTGTTATTGCTTTTGCACTGCTCCTTTCTTGGGAAAAATGAAAAATGAAAAAAATACTGCCACTGTGTCAGCATTGCATAGAAGTTTATTGGGTGAGCAATAACATGTCATTGTCAATCGAACTAATAAGCAACGGAAAAGCTGGCAAGTAAAATTCAAGCTCCTGAAAATAATTTCTGAATCTATTTCACATTCACTATTTAATTATTCATTAAAAGAAACCAGAATGACTGAAAGAATCACAATCCTTCTCAGTGGGCCCTAAAAATTAATCAGATATTAACTATGCCCGTGGTGGTTTTTGGTTTTTTTTTAGTGGAAATATGGCAAGAAAGTAGGAAAAGTATAGGTACAGTTTGAGGGAATGCACTCCTAAGTCATTATTGTCATGTCAAAGATTTTAAAACAATGTATTTCCTGTATTTCAGAAGGGGGTATCTTGACAGGGATGTCAGACTTGGGTAGTACATAACCATGGTGAGGAAGATCTTGCTTTTGGCCATTATCAAACCAACCTATTTTATCATGCATTTTTCAGCTCACCAGTACGACATTACATGATTCAGCAGAAACCACACGGTACAAACTCCTACATGGTTGCAAAGCACTCTGGCTTTAAAATGAGTCCCACAAATCTTTTTGTCAATGCTTCGGACTTCCACGAAAGATTACAAAGTTAGCACTGCACAAAAGCAGCGTAGGGGAGCCTGATTCATGCCAAATTGTGGCTTAAGAGCAGTTTGGGGAGCAAAGGTAAGGTTAAAGGTGGCTTTATGACATCCTTATATACTGCTAGTTCTCAGTCAGTTTCTGCCAGCTCATACCCGTGATCATTTCCTTTCCTTTTCTGCAATGTTTCTGCCATTTTTAAACTGCTTCTGCATCTTGTACTTCGGGTCTCGGTGGGTTACAGGATGTAGTGAAGGGTGAACTGTGCTGTGTGCTCCCACAAACTAGATGTGTATTATGTGGAGCCTTGTGCCTATGGAAGAGCTGGCTTCAGTGTCCCAAATGATTTCTTCTAGTGCTATGGGAACACAGCACTAGAAAGTAGTCTAGAAATTCAGCAATATTTAGCATAGTCTGAAGGCTATTTTAAGTTGTGCCAGCTGCTAAACACAGCAGGGATTCAACAGGGTGATAAAAAGACATTTTAGACCAAGTCTTGACTTACATTCTCTGCAGGGAGGTAATACAAAAATTGCTAGGAATGCTCTACTCAGTCTGAGAATTCACCTATTTTGGGATAAGCCTTCCAGGGCTGAATGAGGGCAGATTTATCCTAGATGAATGGTGCAAATCTACAGTAATGCAAACAGGGTCTGAATGTGGAAAGAGAATAACAATAGAAGAATCATTTAAAGCCAAAGATTGATATTTCAGACCTAGCTGGCTGGAGGCTGGGCTTTTTATTTTGTATTTGATTTTTCATTCATTAAACTGTTAACCCATTTTCAGTCCCTCTTAATGCAACTCAATTGCATCAGTGCTTTAACAAGCTGTTAAAGGAACAATCATATAGAAATGGAGAGGCAAAATTGTGTCCATATTACTGCCCTTTGACTCTGAACATGGGCATAATGTACTGAGCATGATATAGTGCTCCTTCAGTACTCTCACTGGGGCTAGTAAAAAGCAAAGAAAAGCTGGGATTTTTGAGGGAAAATCTCTAAGCTCTGAGCTTTATGTGTGATTCAAAAGCCAGGATTTTGAAATGACACCAGACAGCTGTAAATTGAAGCTGCGAGAAGCAGCAGTGTGTCCAGGCAAAGTATGCTGCCTTGTTATATGTATTGAAAAAATAACACTGAAAAACTTGATGAAGAGTTTGATGGTATCAGCTCTCGTGACTACTTTTGCTTGTTAACTTGCTTGTTTTTTGCACTTTACAAAAAAAAATATAAAAAAAATATTAATCTTCCATGGCCTGCACATTGCTAATATAAGTGGTGAAGAAGGGCTAAACCCACCCTCTTCACTACTCAAGGAGGTATGCACAGGCTGACCCAACACATGCGCTGTAGTCAGATGATGGAGGCATCTCTGCAGGGCTCAGACCAGGTCAGCTACAGAAGCTCAGACAGAAAAGTCTTTGACCCCACACTTCAACACAGAGAGGTCCACACAGGTGCCACTGAGCCACAAAACACATTTTATTTACAAGTCAGTGGAGAATAGTTCGAGTTTGTCCAGGTACTGAACTTAATACTGCACTCTATCAATTGCAATGGCTGGTAGCAGTAGCGTGGCGACATCCAGCTGGTGTCAAAACCTTTTCAGCCACTTCCATGGTGCTGTCCTGAGTGCCTCCCCTGCTCATGCTCAATGGAACAATGGGGCATTTTCAGCATCCCACCACCTGCCTGTGCTGTGCTTGCTCCGTCAGCTCTCCCTGCATGGAGGCTCCTCCTCTGTTAGGGGATGTGACCTTACAATTGCCACGGCACCGACATTCCCAGGATCACACCTTCGGGCTGCGGTACCCAGGGCCTGCGGGGCTGAAGGCACAGCCCAAGGGGATGCTCAGGCCTCCGAAGGGTGACCGCACTACGCTCTGGAGTAGTTCCCCTTCCTCACTGCCCTGGGAGAAAACCTTGCAAATCGAGGCACAGCAGAAACAATGAAAAGAGAAGTTTCTTGAATTAAAATAAAAATGAAAAGCTTCGGTGCGCTTTTAACAGCACATGTTCGCATTTGATGGCAGGGCTGGAATTCTGGTCGGCTGATGCAGCATGCTCAGGCAGGAGGGAGGCTCAGGACCTGGCCCCGCTCCCGGCCCCGCTCCCGGCTCTGCTCCCGCTCCCGGCCCCGCTCCCGGCCCCGCTCCCGCC